>JAQPPZ010016520.1:0-1200000 GCA_028583015.1 Wollemia nobilis
GTGGAACCATTATCATTCAAATAGAAACTGAGGTATATTCCTTACAATGCCACAATTAAGGTGCCGACTTAAGAACTAGAGATGGATTTAGTTGGCTGAATCCCCAAACATGAATAGATTATTTTTATCTTTGGAGGCTTGTTTCATTTCCTTATAGAGTCCGTTGTCTAAGGCCAGATTTTGTCGTATGAAAAGTTGGTATGCGTAGAATTGTCAAATGATGCATATGAAAATTTTTTGTGCCGTGACACATGACCTTGCCACCATTTCATCCACTCGTTAAGAGTACCACTAGTCTTCTCAAACACAAAAAATGCAGGTTTCTTGTATCCAAGAGAGATGAGATTCTTGATGTGATGCATAATTCCTATAAGGTTTATTGGCTTACCCCTTCCTCTAAGATAAGATAAGATGAGATAAGATAATTCTATAAATGTCCATAGATGGCCAAAGTAGGCCAATGGGACTCATCTCGTCCTTTTGGCATTGACATCAATCTTGATTTTTGCATGCCAACTATTGTAGCATACAAAAAGTATTCTTCATAAAGAACAATGCAGGAAAATTGTACAACTTGAGTAACCTGATGGTGAAGACTTCGGAACTTTGAATAGAGGTTCAAGGTTCGAATCGTGTGGGGGTAGGGTTGTACACCATTTTCAGTAAGTGGAGTATGGTTGGATATCTAGATATTGGATAAAACAAGTGTTGTCTCATATGACCTATGGCTTCATGGATGTTAAAAACTACTTTACCCTAAACCCTTCCTAATAAAAAAATAAAAGAAAAACAATGCAGGAAAATTAACTCATAGAAAGAAACAGATAACTATTCAAGTGATAAATATAACAAGTATGAGTCTTTATTCACATCAACTCCCCAATTAGATACAACTATGACAAGTAAGAGAATCCAAGAGAGAGAATGCCCACTACTACGATAACTTTTTCAGATGAGATCAGGAGTCCTGCTAACGTTAAGGAGGGATATCCTCTTTTGTTGACTCTCTTTTGAATATATACTAATGAGCTCGAGGATTTCATTTGGCAGCACACTAATGCAGAGGACGTGTCCTTTGCACCATCTCTTGATTGTCATATTACACTTTGCTGATGATGTATTTCTCCTTGCTTACTTTGCTGAAGGTTTACAAAGAAAGTTTTATCCACTTGCTTTCTTCTTTGAAAAGGATTTTTTTCTGATTCCATGTCATTTTGTCTTTTGTAGACACTATATTTTCCCTTATTGGTATTCAATTGACATCATTTTAAACACTACACTTTCCTTGCAAATATCTTGCTTCTATTTTCTATGTTCTTTATGTATTTTCCTTTGTGTGTCACACTTGGTTGTCAATGTATGTCCTTGTTAAGATATCGTGTTACGTCGTATATTCAGTTTGCATATTGTCTTTATCTCTATTCTCTCCTCTATTGTTTCACAAGCAACAGCTATGAACAATTAGGATAAGACCATCTTAGAGGTGTTCCGTATTTCATATTATCACTATGATGATGTTAATCAAGGTCTTTGGCACACATTCTTTTTGGTTAAATGGACGCATAAGAAAAGAGTCCTTGTTCACAGATGATATTGTAGCCCGTGTGTGTTCTCTATAATCTTGAGAATGCTCTGTGAATTGGGTCAAAGTAGGCCATTATGGGCATTTTTAATATTCATTAAGGTATGGTTTCTGAATAGTCAGGTATTGGAATGCTGAGTGGAGCAACAGTGTGGTTGAATGAAATTAATTGTTTAGTATTTTAAAGAATGACACAAATATGGTGGGTGACGTCTAGACATTGCAGTAGTGTACAAACGTGGCATTTTTGAAGAGCTATTTATAGCTGAATTTTCTAAGAAGAGATGTGTTGAAGTGTAAATTGAATTTATTTGCTGTTTATTGTTGTTTTCATGTTATGCATTATTTGATTCATCAAATTTTCTTGGGTTCCTTTTTTCCCCAGTGACTTACAGCAGTATTTCCTATGTTACAGTGTTGATATTGTATATTCTGGGAATAAATGTGCTGATGCTTGGATTGAAAGAGAGGTAAGCAATCTGGCTATACACATGATAATGAAAAACATTTCTCTTGGATGAAGCAAGCAGGTATTGTGAACAGACTTGTATGTTTTTTGTAGAAAACTAAAACTACACCCTTAGAACATTGTGCCACATATGAAGGATAAGAGAATAGTAATACAACACATCTAGGGCAACCATGAAGACGCTCCAAACTCTTTTGGTAACAAAAAAAGATTATACAATGATGATACATTGTTCAGTGAAACAGTTAAGGGTTGTTTCTAAATTGAAAATTCCCTCCCTTTCTGTAGCTAACATTTCTGGTGGCCACTACAACTTGTTCCTTCCCACTAGTTAGGTTTGGCAGAAGTTACATTTTCCAACCCTTGAACTACTGCGCCCAAGGGCAATTCCTTACTTTTTATCTGTCTAGATATCATAGTTACCAAGTTTGTCCAAGCCAGGCCCAAGTTGAATCTGGTTCAGACTTTTTGTGATGACGGAACTTGTATGGTTTATGTAAGTGTTGGTCAAAAATCTGCCTTAGGTATGAAATATGCATTCATGCGCCCTAGACCCGACCAACATTGAAAGGCCGAGAGGAAGAAATGCCTCCCGTGCCAATCTCCAGAGATGGGTTGGTTCCCTTGCTATTCTAACTGGGGGAATTTAGATTAGAGAACAAGAAAGAAATTAACAAATGACTGAAAGGGATGGGAAATATGGCCACAGGCCAGATAGAACAGGGGTGATGAACTAACAGCACGATCACTTAACCATACGTTGAATCAATAGCACTCAATACAGAAAACTAACAGAAATTAAAACCAGGTATCTAACATGCCAGGGCTATTCCAGCATTCACCCTCTATCGGGAGTCAAATCCAGATATTAGAATAATAACTCACATATAGAGTGGAGAATTTAATAGAAAATAAGCAATAGAAGACATACACATAAATAGAAATCCAGAGTTAGAGCCAAACATTATCTGTATTGATAGCAGAATTCAAGTTACAGCAAGCTTCTAGCAAATGTCCATCATTTTACAATAAAATTGTCGGCTTATATAGAGAATTATGTCGCTTGAAACATTAAAAGCACACCTACAAAATCTGGCGGTGGCAAAGAAGATAAGATTTGCAAGGAAAAACAGTTATGAAACAGTAACCAGGCATGGGCTGAAACTGATGACTCCTCCAAAATGTAGCTGCTCCTCTTCAGTGCTCTGACAGGCCCAACCGGTGGCGGCGTCTCCTTGCTCGTTGGAACCGCCCTGATGGAAGATAAGATTTTGCATCCCTGGAACGTCAAGTCTGGAAGCTTCCTAGACCGACTGCGTTTAGATGGATAAGGATGCACCTGGTCCGGCTGATGAGAAGTGCCTCTGAGGAATTCGGGCCGAAGCAAGGGAGCTAGACAGGAAACAGGCGCTAGATGCAGCCCCAACTGTTACATTTTACCACTTCCTGGCACGGAACGGGCTGGTGCTTCAGAAAACTGCAGCAAAACAACTTGCTGCCTTGAACACAGTGCAGACGCTGAAAAGTCAAGGCACAAGGTGCTGCTCCCTTAAGCCGAAATTGCTGTGCGCTCGAGAATTTGAGCGAAATGCCCTGCTGCATCGGATGGGGTGCCAAGGTTGAATGGTCAAAGGATGAAACACAACTAATATAAAAAACATTTGCATAAGGAAAAGAGCTCCAAGGAAGGAGAAAATACAGGCATAGCAGAATATACACAATGTTGCAGAAATGCCAACATCTCTAGCGGCTCGCAGGGAAATTGAGCCTGCCTCAATCTCGACATCCCAGGCCTTATCTGTTGGGCTCAGAGTCATCCTCGCTGTCCTCTTCAGAGTGCTCAGTGCTAGCAGTAGACTCTTCCTCCAATCCTTCTCTTTTTGCTTCCTCCTCTTCCTTTTGGGGCTCATGGCCCTCTTCTTCTTTCTGACCTCCTTCCTCTTCTTGGCCCTGAGGATGCTGGGGAGGCTTCGCCGGCTGGAGGTGCTCACAGATGGAATCACAGGTGGCTTCAACATTGGCCCAAGCTTCTTCTTGGAACGGGGCATGGTCCTGGAACTCATTAACCAGTTACTCGAAGGTTTCAAGCTGATCCGCATCAACGAAGTTAGCCCTCTGGCTAAGGTCCACCAAATAGGACTCGATCCGTGCGAACTTTGCCGTCAACTGGAGTACCTGAGCTTGTGAAATAGGCTCGCTCCAACCATCAATCTCCGAAGTATCGCCCTCATAGGCATCCCACACTGGGCCAAGGTCTTCCTTTGTCAAAATGGTCTCACCTTCGCCAGTGAAGTTGGGGAAACCAAGCCCTACGAGGGCATCAAAATACATTTGAGAGATGCGCCTTTGTGAAGAAGGCCCGCAATGTCATTTTGGCGGTTGCCTAGGACCGAGCAAGCAGGCACATAGGAGCAAGCTGGAAGTCTGATTTTACTAGAGCTTGGGCGCTCATTGCCAACTCCAGCCATTGTTCAATACGCCTCTCAGCATCCTCTACAATAGGCCCGCCACTAGAAACCTTCTGCTTGGCCTCCGAAACAAATATGAGGACCGTTATCGCCTTACACGCCCTGATTCTGAAATTTGACAAGAAATGGCGGCGAATCTCTTTGATGCGGTCTTTTGTGAAGACCTCCGTTTGCGCTGCCCTTTCTGTCAATTGAGCCTGCAGCTCCTGGATCTGAGTGTTAGAAGCCTGCAACTGGCTTTCCTTTTCTGCAAGTGCTTGGGAGCGCTGCTCAGATTCTTTTCTGAAGCTTTCCACTTCCTGCTCCAGGCTGGTGATGCCTTGCTGCAACTGCTCGGACCTAGCCTGAGCTTCTTCTAATTGCGCTCTGGTGTGCGCCAAAGTCTCCTCCAGCCCTGCATTTTTAGACTCCACCTCGTAGAAGCGAGTCTTGTAATGCTCACTGTGGAAATAGACAGTGCCCAATTCAACCCCAATGTTACCGATCTTGTCGGCTACACTGATGGTTTTCATGTCTTCAACTGTACGCCGGAAGGTATAGTCCGCCGACGTCATTTCTTCCAGGGGCTTCTGCACCTTGGGCACCTTTTCTATCCTGTGGAGCTTCATATTTTCTGGGTCGAATACGACCCTTTTTTCTATCTGGGCTAGAGCCTACGCCCTTCTTCTCTTTTGTCCCTTGAGCCAGCGTGAGGAGCTTTGTTGCGCCTGGCGCAGGCTTTCTGCCATTGGGTCCTCTTGAATAACCACCAACTCCATCTCCATGGGTTCCTCTACGCCAAAAAGAGGCGCGAAAGGAAACAAGGCTTGCTGTGGGGCAACTTCAGAAGGGGATCTAGGGACAGTCGGGGAGGCAATTGTGGCGACCTTTGGGGACACCGGGGTTTTGTACAACGGGCACCGAGGCTGAGACATCAAAAGGAACCGTTGTTGCTACTGAGGAGGTGCACGGGGGTGAAAATAGGCTAAGACTGACCTCGACAGTAGAAACAGCAACCGGATGGACGGATTCTTCAGGGACGGGGGCGGAAGATACAGGAAATGCAAATGCATTGAATACAGACGCGAAAGCGTCAAACGACTGAGAAACAGGGGGCAAAGATAAAGGGGCCAACAACTGAGACTACATGCAAGGAGCGACCGAGATCGGGACGCCGAATGAGACATGGGCGAAGACTGGGGCTTCGGCATGGAAAGTTGTTAGAGGCACAGAAGAGGGAGAGAGAGAGAGCGCACCTGCGGGCTCGGCAAATTCCAGAGCCGAAGTGGTGAACTGCTGCGTGATTGGGCTCATTCCTTTCTCTTCATCTGGCGCCTCCGCCTCCAGGTCAATGAACGCGATCTCCTGCTGCGCCAGCTATGCTTGCACGGGAACCTCTGTGGCGCTTTCGCCCATTACTGCCGATGCTGCGGGGAGGCTTGGACCAAACGGACGGGCGTTACCAGTCTACGGCTTCTTCATGACGTTGGTGGGCAAAAGTGCTACAACAGCACCCCTCTTCTGTAGAGTGACTCTTCCAGGAGCGGCTGCTTGCCCCTTCCGACAAGTGGGTCCTGCATTGTACTTTGCTGTTGTACTTCTACCGCACCTTCCACCCTGCTAGGGCTTTGTGTACTCCTAGGCACGATGTTAGCAAATAGGGTAGGCTGCCAAGTGTTGCAATTTGCATCGTAGGTCTAGGAGAAATTTTCGTCTATGACGAGCCCTAAATGAGATGTCTCTTTCTTGTTATGAACCCTCATGACCCACTAGTTGGAAATTTTCTCTTCCGTCCAATCGGGCCGCTTGTCCTTCACCGTTTTGAACAGATCATCGTTAGGCTCATGCATCGGGTTGGACGAGGGGTCATCCTCTGCTTCCATGGTATAAAAGTCGTGCCATAGGGGGAATGACATCATTCTCTCCACATGCCACTCCAAATCTAGTCCTGATGGATTGTTGCGCTGGGCCACAATATCGGGGTGCGGGCAGCTGTGAAAGTTCTTCACCCCAATATTCTCCTTGAAAATGCCGCGCGGGTCATATTTCCAGCGCTGGGGAAGCTCAACCAAGCGAAAACTATACAACATTGCAGCTAGAAAAGCATTCTGCCCGTTATTTGTGACCTTGATGTCACCAAGCTGCAAGGGCCAAGGGCAAGTGTGTGGCTTCTTCCTCCCATGCCCATACGTGTCATCAGCGAAATCGCACTGTCGGGTGACTTCGAGGGCAAACAAATATTCCGTTGTATAGTATGGGAGCAGGAAGGGTTTTCCAGTGAACTCGTAGATTCTAACAACGAGGCCCTGGGTGAGCTGGAAAACGTCGCCGAGGTCCGCCTGCACTACTTGATCTCTCATCTGTCTTGGCACTCGCTCGTAGGTGCCGTAAATAAGCTCCAAGGCCGGACCGAGGAACATCCTGTTGAAATTATAATAAGACTCACGTCTTGACAGACTCTGAGTCCATTGGTAAACAGGAAGCGCCTTGCCCTCTGCATTTGTGCGGGAAATGTCAATGAAAGCGAATTTATTGTGCATGTGGTAGAAGAAATACCACGCCAGAAAAGAGCAAGGCTGGAACGTCATGTCCCTTTCGCTTCGCATGTTAGCGAGCTGGAAATGTATTAACCGCGCCACCCATTCTGCCCAGTCGAAATTAATGGGCTTGGTTCCCGACGACATGGTGGCGGGTGCGTAGAACTCGCTATGTGAGATGCACTCGACAAGTGAAGCCTGCCACTTATGCACCGTCGCATTTGTAGCCAACCCCATAACCCACGCCAGCATTGAGAATAAGCCAGGGTGCTTGAATGTTCTCAAGGGTGCAGGCAGGTCGGGCAATACTCCGGGAATCTTCGGTTTTTCTCTTAGCACTGATCCCATGAACTAGCTTATTTGCTCCGAGTTGGTGTACCTCTCATTTTGCTCTATACAACTGATTTTTCTGATTGTAAAGTCCTTAGGGGGATTTTCCCCACAAGCAAACGCCTCCTGGATTGCCTCAGTAGATATAGAGAACAATTTCTCCTTTGTAGCGTTTTAGATCATTCTGGTCATAGGGTCATAGAATTTGGCAATGGCGCAAACTAATTCCGGGCAGTGGTGCACAGGTGTGCACAGGTACCAGTACAAGTGGGAATAATAAGCGGTCGTTCGCTTATTCTCAGCAGATAACTTTGTGAGCACAAGCTCAAAGTTTTCGCGCAACTTCTCCACGGTCGTTCTAGTCAGAACGCAGTCCCGTATTTTGCTCAGTCTGTCCTGAGGTGAGGGTGGTGGTGGTTTCTCCTTCTTTTTCTCGCCCTCCGTTGTCTTCGGGGCCCTTTCTTTTTTTTGAGCCTTTTCTTTCTTCGGCTCAGCAGTTTTCTTTCCAATTCTAACTTAGCAATCACCTGAACACTTGACCTGAAAACGACAAAAACAGCGCCTCACTGTTGCTTAACGTAGTATGTTATCAGTAATTTTCACTCTGATTCCGGTAAATAATGCTGCAGCAGAACCTCCGGTAATTTCTCAGAGTTAAAGTGAAGCGCAATGTTGGCCCTCTTTCTTTATAGCCCAACCATTTACCTGCCATATTAATGATGTTGAGGGCGAGTAAATGCTGGGGGTGATTGTGGCGTAGTGGAGGATCTCGGGCGTGCTACTTTGCGTACTGAGCACACCTCCCAATGAAGAATTAGTGCACGGGGCCGAAATCTACCTTGGAAAATGCGAAGCGCCGCCCCTTTTTAAATCCCTATGCACAATTTTCGGGCTTAACGACCTTCCTCGGGGCGTGTGCTTGCTAGCGCTATCTTGGACTACGGGCCCGTGCTGTTGGAGAAAGCGCAACTTACCCGCGCTTTAAACATGTTTTAATTGCTGCCTCGGGGCTCGAGAATGGGCTTCGCTCAGCAAGGAGAGCGCAAAGCCCGTTCGCTCACGAAATCCCCGAAATCACCTTGCGCTTAATAAATTGGAGTAAAAGCCGCCTTGGGAGTGACGCCGGGGCGAGAAAAGTCAAAGGGGCTTGCGCCTTGGCTAACCTTTGAAAGGACAAAGCGTTGGTATTGCAGAGCGAAACACCCTAAAGCCTCGAAGACAGCGCTGGTGTCGGAAAGTCAACGGCCAAAGTGTAGTTAACTTGGAGTGCAAATGACCTACGCCTGAAAATCGGAGCGCAACGTCTTGCAACCTCGGGAGGAGTGCAGGAGTTGAATAGTCAAAGGGTATTGCGCTGTTTTCTTGAAGCGAAAGTACCTTGCGCCCTAAAAACATAGCGCAACTGCCTACTTCGACACTTAGCAATTTAAGTTTTTGTTTGATAGGCTACGCTGTTGAAAAGTCAACGGCCAATTCGCCTTCCTCAGCTCCAAAATGGAATTGCATTGTTAAACAGGGGCGAAATGACTTTGGGGCCTTACTACATCGGAAGCTTAGCAATGGTGGAAAATTCAAACGTCTAAGCGCTATTTCTTGGTGTGAAAATGCCTTGTGCTCCTTAGGCAGGGCGAAAGCTCCTTTGACTGGATTTGACCCTGTTACTCCAAAGGTGGCTTCGCCCAGATAAGGCCCGAAATGGGCTTTCGTTGCTTTTCTGGAGCGCAAAGGCCTGGCGCTTTACATATCCCCGAAATTAACTTTGACCTTGACTGCTTGGGGCAGTTGGCCTTTGCTTCGCCTCCGCTTTTCACTTCCGCTCTTCAGAGCGCTGCATTTCTGCTTCCTATGAGATAGACAACTCTCTTACCGAACTGCTCTCGCCAGGGCCCGACAATCTTGCAAACTTGACGTTCCTTAGCTGAATTTTTTGGCGCTTGAAACTGCTATTCTCTCTTATTCTTGGCTCACACAAACTGAACTGAAATAAAACGACTCGTAGGTCCCTCGAAAACCCTCCCTGCTAGCTAGACCTCTGGCCCAAAAACTATGCTATTGATAGCGCGAGAGGGGACGAAGGACCCAAACCTCGGAAAACAAATATGCACAAGCAAACAAGGAAAATAAACGATATATACTGCCTGATAAAAAATATCTCGTACTACCTTTCACTGGTAGTACACCTTCAGATGAAGGCCATTAACCGACAACGGAAGAGTAAACCCGTTCAGATCCTGCAGGGTGAAGGAGTTAACCTGATGGACCTCGGAAATTCGAAATGGGCCCTCCCAGAACGCGTCAAATTTATCATGATTTCCGGGCTTGGACTTTTTCTCATTCCATTTTAACACTAAATCACCAACTTGGAAGGTCCGATCAGAGGTCTTTTTTCCGAACCAATTTATCGTGGTGACGACATGCTTCATGAAAGCCTCATAGGCTTTATCTCTTTCCTCCTCCAACTGGGCAATTCTGATGCTGATAGGGTCAAACCCTTCACCCTCGCCGTCCAACGATCGGAGAGACTGCAATGCGGGCAATTCGATATGCGCGGGGAGCACTGCTTCTTTCCCGTACACTAGGGAATATGGGGACATCTTGATGGATTTCTTAATGGAAATTCGGTCAGCCCATAACGCAAAGTCCAGAAGTAGATGCTAGCTCGCTTGTTGTCTTCCAATGTCCTCTTCAGGATCCAGAGTAAGTTTTTATTCGAGGACTCCGCCAACCCATTGCCTTGCGAGTAATAATTAGACGAAGTTTTCAAGTAGATAGCATACTTACTTGCGAATGCGCACATTTTGGCACTAGTGAAATGGGAGCCATTGTTAGTTACTATCGCATCCGGTATCCCAAAACGGGTTATCAGCCCTTCTAGAAAGGCGATGACCACATCTTGGTTAGCCTGCTTGGTGGGCACTGTCTGTCCATCGGGTAAAATAGTTTGTGGCCGTCAAGATATACTTGTGCCCTGCGGAAGAATTGGGCTCTATTATACCAATGAAGTCTAAGCCCCATTGTTGAAATGGAGCCTCGACCTGAATCGGGTGCAGAGGCAGAGAAGCATTCCTGGTGCGGCCGACATACCTTTGACATTTTTTGCACTTCTGGCAAACACTGAAGGTGTCAACAAAAATTGTAGTCCAATAATAGCCTGCTTTTATTATCTTTAAGGCCATAGGCCTTCCCGAAAAATGGCTCCCAGACATTCCAGAATGGAATTCTTCTAGGATTTTCTCTTTTTCTGTCCCCCTGACACATCTTAGGAGGACTCCATCAATATTCTTGTAAAACAACCCACTTGAAGCCTGAAGCCTGAACCTCCTCTTCTGCGAAGAGTTGAGGTTAGAAGGGCATCGCCCTGTACTGAAATACTCCACCAGGTCTTCCGTCCAATCTTTGCTGGATGAAGACAGATCTGAGAGATTGCTCTCCTGCGCTGGATCATCCCATTGGCAAGTCGTCACCTCTGATGCGGCACTTTGGGCAAGTTCTTGGCATAAGGCTCGACCACGGACCAGTTTAGTGGGCCGGACCTCTATATCGAACTCTTGGATCTTGGAGATCCAACCTGCCCTTTTGTTGCCAAGCTCGCCTTGGATGATGAAATTTCTAACGTCCGGGTGTACCACATACACTATCGTCTTACTATGAGAGACGCAAAGCAGTGAAGGTAGGTCTCCAAACATTTGTTAACAATCTTAGTTTGGCCATCCGTTTGTGGATGATAAGCTGAACTCATTTTGAGCTGAGTTCCCTGCAACTTAAACAATTCTTGCTAGAAATGACTAGTAAAGGTTGGGTCACGATCGAACACGATGGAGATAGGCATACCATTAAGGCGGAAGATAGAATCAAGGAAAATTTGGGCAACGGTGGAGGTTGTGTAAGGATGGGAGAGGGAACAAAAGTGAGCATACTTTGAAAGACGATCCACTACCACAAAGATAACAGATTTGCCTTCGGACTTAGGTAACCCTTCAATAAAATCCATGGAAATATCAGTCCAAACCTAGTCAAGAATGGGCAAGGGTTGAAGAGTGCTTGGAGAACGCACCGTTTCACCTTTCATCCTTTGACAAGTATCACAAGTTACCACAAAATCTTGAATGTCCTTTTTCATACCCTTCCAAAAAAAGTGCGCTTAAGCCGTTCATATGTTTTGATAAATCATGAATGGCCTGCAGATGGGGTGGCATGCAATTCTTTCATGAGAAGTTCCCGAAGTGGAGAAGTGTTGGGAACAACAAGGTGTTGGTGGTAACGCAAATCATGGCCATCCCAAGTGTAGCCCGAGCATGAAGTGGGCTCAGTGTGGAGGGAGGCAACCAAAGTTTGCAACTCAGAATCCTAAAGTACCTCCTGACGTAAGGAATAAATCCATTGGGGAACAGGAGACGAAATGGCACACAACATACTGAGAGCCTCAAATTGGCGAGAGCATCAACCATGATATTCTCCTTGCCCTTCTTGTAGGTAATATCATAATCATAGCCCATGAGTTTAGAGACCCATTTTTGTTGTTCGGGGATGGCAACCCGTTGCTCCAAAAAGTATTTGAGACTCTGATGGTCAGTTTTAATGGAGAAATGATGCCCAATGAGATACGGTCGCCAATGGGTTACCACATGGAGAATTGCCATCATCTCCTTGGCATAAGTGGATTTTCCCAAATTACGATTGGAGAGAGCTTTACTAGTGAAAGCCAAGGGCCGCCCTTCTTGCATCAACACTGCACCAATACCACGACCAGAAGCATCGCTTTCAATGACAAAATATTTGGAAAAATCTGGCATGGCTAGGACTGGAGTGGTGGTCATAGCATGCTTCAATTCTAGGAAAGCTTGTTCAGCGGGTCCCGACCAAGTAAAAGAGTCCTTTAACATGGAAGTGAGGGGAGCTGCAATTTTACCATAATTACGAACAAATTTGCGGTAGTATCCTATAAGCCCTAAAAATCCTCGGAGTCCTTTGAGAGTGCGGGGTTTTGGCCAGTCTTGGACCGCCTAGATCTTCTTGGGGTCAACTTTGACGCCATATTTGGTGACAATGTGTCCTAAATACTCCACTTCCGTCAAACCAAAGGAACACTTGGACCGCTTAGCAAAAAGATGATGTTGTCTGTAAAGTTTGATCCACATGGTCAAGGTGCTCTTCCCATGAACGACTATAAACCAAAATGTCATCAAAGAAAACCAGGATGAATTTTCGGAGAAATGGGTGAAAGATGTTCATAAGGCTTTGAAATGTGGAAGGAGCATTAGTCAAGCCAAATGGCATCACCAAGAACTCGTAGTGACCTTCATGAGTATGGAAAGCAGTCTTGGGAATATCTTCATCCTTGAGCCTGATCTGATGATACCCAGAGCGAAGGTCTAATTTGGAGAAGTACATAGTTCCATGTAGCTCATCCAGTAATTCATCCACCACCGGAATAGGAAACTTATCCTTGATGGTGAGCTTATTGAGCTCTCGGTAGTCTATACACAATTGCCAAGAGCCATCTTTCTTTCGTACCAGTAAGATTGGAGAAGAGTAAGGACTGTTACTTGGTCGAATGACATCGACTTTCAACAATTCCTGTACTAACTTCTCGATTTATGACTTAAGAGCATGAGGATACCGGTACTGTTTGATGTTGGGTGGTGCACCGCCAGGTAACAATGGAATAGCATGGTCATGTGAGCGACGAGGCGACAATTCTGAAGGTTCAACAAAAACAGAATCATGTTTGGCCAAAATAAGTTGCAAATCGGCGGGAACGGACTCCACCTCTAAAGTGTGAGGTTGGATCACAAATATCTGAGCTATGACACCTTGAGATGATTTTTTTAGCAACTTCTCCATCCGGCTTGAACTGATAATCTGTGGAGGCCCGAATTTGGAGCCATGGAGAGTGTGGGACTATCCATTTTGTGAAAATTGCATCCAGAGCTCGGCAAAGTTCCATGAGATGGTTCCCAATGTACCCAACCATTGAGCTCCCAACACGATGTCACATCCCCCTAGTTGAAGCACAAACATATCTTGTTTGAGCTTATAGTCCCCAATTTTTATCTTAACATTATGACATTTACCTTTGCAAGGTAAGGTCCTACCATTGGCTACCATAACCTCAAAGGAATTACATGTATGTACGTAACAGATTGCCTGCTTGGCAATGCAGGGATCAATAAAGTTGTATACTACCAGAATCAATCAGGATGGTAAGATGTAGGCCTTTGAAATAACCCACAACTTTCATGGTTTGGGGAGTAGTAATGCCAACAAGAGCATGAACAGAAATCTCAGCCTGTGGTTCGTCTTGGTTTTCTTCCTCCGGTTTGGGTGGTTCCTCGATTGATTTTGTGTCATCATCACTGTGGTCCTTGGTGTCAGGCTCATCAACATCTATGAGGAACAACTTTTGGGTGCACCTATGCCCGCGAGAAAACTTTTCATCACAATTGTAGCACAACCCTTGGGCGCCCACACATCCATTTTGGCAGTGGTTAGGCGTTTGGGTGCAGCAGTGGGTGCAACAATTTTTTGTTCATTCTGATTTTGGAATCTAGGAGGAAAGGAGGGTCTAGCTTGTGGAAATTTAGATATCCGCCTTTGAGCTGAAAATTTGGATTCGGCCAAACGAGCCAACTTGATAGCCTGCATCATGAATTGTGGTTTAAACATCGTGACCTCAGCTTGGAGATCTTCCCTCAAACCACTAAAAAAACAACTCATAAAGGATCCTTCATTCATGCCCGTAGTTTTGTTGGCTAATTTCTCAAATTGGATTTGGTAATCTCGAACTGTCGAAGTTTGTTTCAACTTTGCCAATTGTCCTGTAAAATCATCGTACTCACTAAGGCCAAAGCGAGTGAGTAATTGAGACTCAAAGTTGTAGTGTTCTGCAACCATTGGTACCACTGTAAAGCTTCATATTCCAAGTTGAAGGAAGCCATTTGAACTTGATAATATATGGGGACATCGTGGAGTTTAAAGAATTGAGTAACATGACATAACCACCCATCCACATCCTTCCCATTAAACTTAGGAAAGTCTAATTTGGGCATCTTAAAGGTAGGATCACGATCATAGTGAGGATGAGAGTCATCTGTTCCCCTTCCTTTACCTTGGTCGAAATGTGAGTGTTTAGTACGGTACTCAGACTTGCTTGGACCACCTTGCAATTTGGACTCAACTTCTGCAAGTTGTTCTTCTAGGCGAGTTCTGGAGATATTGTAATCAGTTCTAAAATTTTGAAATTCTGCCATCAAGTTTTGATTTGTGCTTTGCAAGCTATTAACGGTGCTTATTAGGGACTCCAACAATGTGGTGGTTTGCTCTACCTCTTTTTGATGTCCACGAGTGCCACCAACCATTTGGAAGAGTCTTGAACCTCTTTTACTAAATTACTAAAAATAGAAGTGTGGTTTTTAGGAGTTACTATTTTTAGTAAGGAATCCAAAAAAGTGCTTGGGTGTTGTATATCAAAATGATCAGCTCGGAAAGATGGTCACAATGAGCTATATCCCAAAACATAGATTTTATTTTTTATTTTTTTATTTTTATTTTTAAATTTTCCTCTGTTTTGACAAGTCTATTGGTGTAGTTGGTTTTTGATTTGGATCTACGGTTCAAAAGTTGGTTATTGGATCAACCGTCTCTGATCTGTGCGTTCTTTCGACTGACCACCTTGTCATTGTCCCTGTCTGCTCCTATCACCTGCAGATTCATCGACATCTGTTCACGTCTCCGACCTGGGGATTCTTTGTACTTTGCGATTCACTAACACTGACGGTTCTGTTTCTGACCTGGACCACTTGTAATTTTTGACTATTACGGATGATTGTTACTGTCACTATCGACCTGACTGTTACTGTTAATGACCCGACTGTTACTATCATTGACTCGATTGTTACTGCCATTGCCCCGGATGGTACTGGAATATTTTAGACTGTTATAGACACTTGCAGACTTTGTCCTGATTGTTGGTGCATGCAAAGTGTGTTCTTTTGTGATAGGGAAGTCCTTCGTATGCTCACTTTTTGGGGTCGTGAATGCAGGTTCAGCAGAACAGGGAGATCTTGTTTTTGCAGGTTGAAGTTTTGGACGAAACCGGGGTATGCTAGGCAAAGGAGTATGCAACACCCATAGGCCCCTGTTGTCACATTTTGCACGGGGTGCAATGTTTTCAAGTTTGTAACAGTGCTGCTCTTCTTTTTTCCTCTTCCTCTATTTTCCTTTCTTCCTGCTCTCCCTTCCTCTTTCTTTCCCACAGTCTCTTTCTTCCCCCCTTTCTCGGAGTCCCCCAGTTGATTTTCAGCAAGTTACCTGAAAATGGCTAAGTGTTGGTGCGAAGTTCGCACTTCGCCCAGTGTGGGTGCGAAGTGCGCAGTTCGCCCAGTGTGGGTGCGAAGTGCGCACTTCGCCCAGTGTGGGTGCGAAGTTCGCACTTCGCCCAGTCTGGGTGCGAAGTTCGCACTTCGCCCAGTTTTGGTGCGAAGTGCGCACTTCGCCCAGTCTGGGTGCGAAGTTCGCACTTCGCCCAGTTTTGGTGCGAAGTGCGTACTTCGCCCACTTCGCCCAGTCTGGGTGCGAAGTTCACACTTCGCCCAGTTTTGGTGCGAAGTGCGTACTTCGCCCCTCTTCTGGGCGCACCTTGTAACTGGCAGGCTGGCAGGCCGACAAGAAAGTGTTAAGTGCTGGAGCAAGTCCGTACGGCGGCAGACACCAGTTCTCACCTGTGCGCAGTCCGACTTCGCAGCGAAGTCGGGATGCGCCCTTGACAGGTGCGCAGTGGGGAAACAAAACCAGAATTTGACCAAGGCATGAAGGCCTTCCCGACTGCGCTGTTTTCTGCCCGCGCAACCCGAGACGCTCCGATCCCAAGCGAAGTTGGACAAACTGCCTTCCAAGGCAGACACGTGTCACACAGCATCATCCATCATCTGACAAGTGTCCAGCTTCGGGATTTGAGCCAATACGTGCCGAGCAAAAGGACGAGCATGGGCTTCACTGCCTGTGCCAGTAGCCTCATTTAAAGCTGATTGGAGGTTCTACCTGCTCCAGCTACCCGCATACCTGCCAAGAAGAAGTCTTGCCCAACACACCGCCACGTAGCTGTCCAGCTTCCAGGAAGACCATGCTGCGGGTACAGTCCGGTCCGACAAAAGGTCAGCATCTGCAGCTCCTTCGCCACTTTTGTCGCCTTATGTTTGATCGGGACCTTGTGCCCATTAATGTAACGGGAGGGACTCGGGCTATAAAAACCCACCATGAATTCATTGTAAGGGGTGGAAGGGGAATGTCTGTTAGGGAACCACTGTGCCTATTGTAACCGTGCTTCTGTTTATAAATATAAATTGTATGCCTGGTTCTGTTCTGCTGCTTCTATTTTTTATGCTGCCTTTCATTATATATATGCTTAACGCTAACCTGTGTCACGGCTCGTTGATTCACTTCAGCATTTGGTGATCAGGTGCCTTTAGCATTGCTTTTCTGTCTGAGCACTTTCTGTATTTAATAGTTTAAAGGATACATAGAATAGATGTGGTAGCAGTTCCATCAGTTGTGTGTTACGTTGTCTGTCACGTATCCGGTGATTGATGCGCTGCCGTACTGTTAGTTCCTTGTAGGGAATGTCTGTTAGGGAGCCATTGTAGCTGTGCGATTAAAATCACTGCATGACACATATACCTGGCTCTGATATCTCTAGGTTGCTTTCTACTCATGTTAGTGTACGTATCTGGTGATTGATGCATTGCCGTGCTGTTAGTTCTCCTTGTAGGGAGAATGTTTGCTAGGGGATCATTGTAGCTGTGCGTACACTGCTTAGGTATCGGAAGTACATAGATTTTGCAGTTCTCAGTCATGCTTTGTGTTTATAATGCAGTAAGCATTGGTGTCTGGTGTGTTCCCGTACTGTTAGTTACCCCCACCGACCTCCACGTATATTTGTAAATTCCTTTCTGTTCATTTATCTCTTTCCTGCACTCTTAGATTAAATCAGAAAACCCCCCCAAAAGGAGCCGGCCTTCTCCGGAGATTGGCACGGAAGGCATCTCTTCCTTCCGGCCTTTCATGCTGGTGGGCGAATCTGGGCGCATTAACCCCAAATCCTTTCCTCATGGCAGATTCGTAACCAACAGTTTCTCTGGCACGCCCGGTGGGACACGGGTCCCACATTTGACGAGAGATTTTCTGATCAGTCTCCACCTGGCGCTGACAGTGGTTCCTGAGCACTTGGTGAGACAAGGAAGTTTCTCACCCCCGACAGAATTGAAGCACCGGTGTTCGCTTCATTGCTGTTCCAAATCTGAACACCTGGCGACTCTGCACGAACAAATCCTCTGAGTCCGAAAGACCGGTCCCGACACCTTCATGCACACAAGAAGGTGGCAAGCAAGGGATCCGAGAAGCCCGCCTGAGTTCTACGAACTAGACATCAACGCTCGAGGCGAAGTTCCCAGGCTGGCTGATCCGCGAGCTCGTTTCGACGAAGCCGAGGCTGAAATCCAAGAAGAGGCCGAAGCTGAAGTCGGAGGAGCTGAGTACGAAGTAGAAGAGTCCGAGGAAGAAGAAGATCCTGCATCCTCGGAAAGTACCGACACTGAGTACACAACCGACGACGGAGAAGAATGGGCCATGATGAAGGCCGAGCTCTTGAAGATGCTGGAGGCCAAGATCATCTACCCCATCAAACATTCATCCTGGGTCGCGAATTTGGTGCCCGTGAGGAAAAAGAATGGCGACATTCGTCTCTGTGTCGGCTTCAGAAACCTAAATCAGGCTTCCCTCAGGGACCACTATCCGCTTCCCCAAATCGACCAGATTCTACATATCGTTGTTGGAGCCCAGAGATTCTCACTTTTAGATGGATTTTCCGGCTACAACCAGATTTGGGTCAAAGACGAGGACCAGCATAAGACGGCGTTTACCACCAAGTGGGGGACGTTCGCCTATCAGCGCATGCCGTTTGGCTTATCCAATGCTGGTGCCACATTCCAAAGGGCCATGGACCTGGCCTTCCGAGAGCTGCTCAATAAGATTATTGTCATCTACCTTGATGACATGACTGTTTTCTCTCACCAACGGGGAGATCATGTCTCGCACCTACGGCAAATATTTGAGAGGTGTCGAGAGTTCGGCATTTCTATAAACCCGAAGAAGTCTGTCTTCGCGGTAAAGGAAGGAAAGCTGCTGGGACATGTCATCTCCGAGGAAGGCCTCGCCATTGACCCTGACAGAGCAGAAGCCCTCGTTCGCTTGCCAGCCCCATTGATAAAAAAGGGCTGCAGTCCTTCTTCGGTCAGATTAACTTCGTGCGGAAGTTCATTCCGGACTTCGCACAGGTGATCAAGCCTATGGCCGAACTGCTGAAAAAAGATACAAATTATGAATGGACTGATGAGAGAGAGCAAGCCTTCGAGGAAATCAAGGCTCGAATTGCGCAAGCTTCGGTGTTGACAAACCCGGACTACTCCAAGGACTTCATCCTGTATGCAGTGGGAGAACCCGAAAGTTACGCTGCAGTCCTAACTCAGAAGGGAGACGATGGTGAGGAGCGCCCCATAGCGTTCCTGAGCCAAGTGATTCTGCCGCATGAAGAAAAGTACAATTTTATAGAGCGGCAGGTTCATGCTGTTATGAAGTCCCTTCGGAAGTTCAGGCATTTTGTCTCCCAGAGCAAGACCACTGTCTTTGTGATTCACCCGGATGTTCGAAGCTTCATCTTACAAGGAGAACCGGGCCACAAGAGAGCGGGATGGATTGCCAAGATCCAGGAGTTTGACATTGAAGTGCGGCCCACCAAGCTTATCGGAGGCCGAGCCTTGTGTCAGGAATTGGCCCAAAGCGCTGCAGCCGGCATCTCCGCCTGTAAGTGGGAGGACACAGCGACACGCATCTACCTAGCCAACTCCTTATCGGAGGGGAGTGATTGGACAGATGAACTGGTGAGATATTTCTGCACCGGAAGATGTCCCGATCACCTGAACGCCTCACAACGAAGGAGATTTCGGCTAGGTGCACTTAAGTACACTCTTCGCCCCGAGGGGCTTTACTTCAAAAACATCGACGACATCCTGTTGCGGTGCGTCATGAAATCTGACCAGCCTAGGGTCCTCGGAGATTTTCATTCCGGGATGCCTGGGGGTCACCATTCTTCAAGGCCAACGGCCTTAAAAATAATCAGAGCTGGGTACTATTGGCCCACTCTATTCGCAGACGCTCATGCGGTCTGCTCTAAATGTGATCAATGCCAGAGGTTTGCTGGCCGAAACAGAAAAGCACCCCTGCCCCTTCAACCGATTCAGGCCGAGACTCCGTTCCAGCAATGGGGTCTAGACTTCATTGGGGTGATTTCTCCTAACTCCTCTGCCGGACATAAGTTTATTCTTACAGCTACTGACTATTTTACACGGTGGGCAGAGGCAATCCCGACCAAGAACGCAGACCAAGAAACGGTCATCAGGTTCATTGAGAGCCTGATTACCCTCTTCGGGGTTCCAGAGTCAATTGTGACAGACAACGGTCCGGGATTTGTAGGCGCTGTACTCACGGAGTACACTGGCGGACTTGGCATCTATCACAAGATGTCTTCTAATTACTACCCGCAGGGGAACGGCCTTGCCGAGTCTACTAACAAGAACCTCCTGAAAATCATCCGGAGGACCATTGAAAGAAACAAGCGGACTTGGCACTTACTCCTGAACCGGGCGCTGTGGGCGGACAGAGTTGCGTTCAAGAAATCCATCAGAACGTCCCCCTATGCGCTCGTCTATGGCAAAGAGGCTGTCATGCCATCACACATCGAGATCCCTGCCCTATGGATGTTGGACGAAGACAGGAGCAGCGGAGACCCGGTGGATGACAGACTGTGCCAACTCCTGCAGTTGGAAGAAGACAGAGAAAGTGCATACCAGGCCTTCACTGATCACATTGCTGCCACCCAAGGCTGGTTTGCCAAAGGCACCACTTGCCCGAGTTTTCGAAATCGGGGACCTGGTGCTGAAGTGGGACTCATATAAAGCAAAACCGGGTAATCACGGGAAGTTTGATGCCCTCTGGGAGGGCCCTTATCAGATTGCCCGGGTGAACCAGTTTAATGCCTACGTACTTCGGGATATGGAGGGTCAGCTCCTGCCTATCCCTGTCAACGGGTTCCACTTAAAACTTTACCGATGCTGAAGGTGCCCGAGTGGCCCTTCTTTGTAAAAAATTTTCCCTTATGCATTTTCATTTCCCAGCATGTACAGTTTCCAGCTTTCAGCTTTTAATTGTTTTATTTTTATTTTTTGAGCTTAAAATACGGCATGGGAGAGAAGGACAGACTTCGCAGCGAAGTCTGTCGTCGCCCCTCAGGAGGGGCGAAGTTCGGGCAGCAGCTTGGTTAAGCAAAGCAAAGAAAAAAGGCTAAAGAAAATGGCTAAGTGTTGGCCGAAGCCCGACTTCGCAGCGAAGTCGGGCTGCGCGCCAGCCAAGTGCGAAGCTTGAACAAAGAAAGAAAAATGCAAAGCACAAAGGAGAACGGACTGCGCCTAACTTTGGGCGAAGTCCGGCTTCGCGCGCGAAGTCCGACTTCGGCCGGCTTGCGCGCGAAGTTCGAACTGCGCATAAACTCCGCGCGAAGTGCGAACTTCGCGCGAAGTTCGTACTTCGCCCGAACTTCGGGCGAAGTCCGAACCTGCTTCAATGTCGCACTGCGCAGCTCGTATGGTTCGGTCTAAAGGAGCAGTAAAAATGCTAAGTGTTCGCCTCCTCCGAAGGTTGCAAGGACCCAGACTGCGCTCAACCCCTGGGCGCGGCGAGAAAGAAGAAAAGAAAAAAGGAACAGTTCAACGCGCACTTCGCGCGAAGTTCGAACTTCGCCCGAAATTCGGGCGAAGTCCGACTTCGCCGGCGAAGTCGGATCGCGCCCAACCTTGGGCGAAGTCCGACTACGCCTCGTTTTCTGGGCCAGCTTGGACAGTTGTCCAAAAAATGAATAAAATATCCAAAAGGTCCCAAGCTGGACCCAGGGCGCATTGTAACCGTTCCAAAGTGGGTTTCCGCACCAAGGGTTCTGTCTTGAGCAGTGTGCCCGGATGGTGGCAGTGACGTCAGCCATGGCGCAGTGTCCAAAGTAAAATTAATGATTGCACGTTCCTCAACGAAAGTGCAAGCAAAAGAACATGGCACGTCTGCCGGAGTACACTTTTTCCAAACATTCTCCTGCGCAGCCACCCAAGAAGCATAACTCAGCCGACCTACCCCCTCCTGCGCGGCATTAATGGCGCTGTCTTTATCTAGAAAAGGGGGTCAGATGCATTCAAACATGCCAGACTGCGCAGATTATTCCTTAAACTGTGCAGATTTTTCCTGTGACAGCGAAATCTTCTGCAGGCGCCCTGAACTTGTAATTATTGCTGATTCGGAGAGATGGACAGAGGAAAGATGCCGGTGTCAGCGCAATCCAGCGAAGGTAGCGAGCACAAGGATTTACCACAGCCGGGTGTTTTCAGAAGTAAAACACCGCCAGAGCCAAAGTCAAAGTCCCGGTCTAAAAAAGTGCAGCGTGGGCAAGCCCCACCACCTCCGTTAAATTACTTGGCGGGATACGTGGACGGCTCGTTTTCTATGAGCCTGACTAAGCTGCGGGCAAATGTGGAGAGTTGGGCTGACAAGGTTTCGCCCTCTCATCATTTCGGAGCGGCGTACAAATCCAACCTTTTCAGATTCTTGTGCCCTCCTGTCCATCAATGCCCGGAGCTGGTAGACATCATTGTCAGACACTACAGACCAGTTACCCGGCAAATTTGCAGCTCCAGCGGCAAACCCTTGTTCACGCTGCGCAGGGAGACTGTCCAGCCAGCTTTCGCCCCGGGGTTGGAGTATGACTCCAGCACAATTCTCAGGAAGATAAATTTGGGCGAGCAGGCGGGACGTTTCACGCAAACAAAAAGGATGAGGGATTTCCTCAATTCAGAGCTGAACGCCCCTCTTGCAGCTGGACAGTGGCCAACCGGCCCCATGCCCTTGGCAGGGTTTCAGAGCAAGTATCTATATACCATCTTGGCATGGATTCTCGGCTGCGACTCCGATGAGCTGGTACAGCCGTACCAACTAGCGCTGGCAGAATGTCTCCTATGCGGAGAATCCTACGAACCAGCGGCGCAGAGAAGTGGAAAGCGCCCCATCTTTTTCGACTGGGCAGACTGGCTGGCTTACGCCATCCACTCCAGCCTAGTCAAGATCCAGAAGAAGCGGTCCACCGATTTTCGTTTCAGTTCTGTTCTAGCTTGGCTTTGTTTGTACCATTTGCACTCCCGGATGCCTATCCCGAACCTGAAGAAGGTCAACGAGAAGGGAGAGCCACAGCCCGTCTATAACTGGACGGATGACCTATACCGGAAAGGGTCCTACTACAAGTTCAACTTCAACTTTCTGGGATTGGTCATGTCAGTCTTCAGCGAAAGCGAAATTCCCCGTCCCCCGAGAGAAATGACGAGCGCTTTGCTAAATCAAAAGCTCGGGGACGTTTTCAGGCTGACGCAGGGAATTGTGGTCAGAATCTACGGATTCAAGGGCAAACCTCATTTGCTGCCCTACTGGTGCTCGGAGCATCTGTTCGGGATGGAGGTTGCCCGGCAAATGGACTACGTTGAAGAGGAGTTCGGCCTAGGAAAGAAGAGAGGACAGATTTTTCAATACCCTCTTTCCTGGGCAAATGTTGAGATTTTTGAGGTAGGACAGCATGTCTACCTAGAGCAAGAGTTTTCCCGGATCGGCCTGGTTCTGTTGCCGCAGCGTTGGAAGTACGACCCGTATGGGATAAGGGGAAAGTTTACACATCTCTGCCCCCGAGCAGATATAACTGAAGATAAGTGCGATGTGGTCCATGTGGACCTTGGTGGGAAATTGAATTGATGGAAGCTTCTCCTCCCTGGCAGGATTTTTACTGCGAGGAGGTGACATATGACCCCAAGCGAAACCCGGACCACCAGTTCTCATCTCCAGGGTTTAGAAAATTTCTATCCAAGATAGCAGGCCTTAACTGGTCTAAAGAGAAGATTACTGAATGTTGGAAGATGAGATGCCGCACGCAGCACGACAAATCTACCAGAAGAAACCTGGCCGTAGATGACGACTTTTCGGTTCTCTATGACCAGCATCATGACAGCTGGCGGCCGTTCGCATATCAAGGTTACGTTCCCAGAGGCCCCTTTGAGGATTATAAAGGAGGGTCTTCCTCCCAACAGTTGTACACTTCGACAACTGCCAGCGTGGGCCCAACAGACATCCAGGTCGAACCAATGCAGCCCGTGGCTTCCAAGGCGGCGCCTGAGAAGGCGAAAGAATTGGTCAAAGCAACGCCCGAGGCAATCCCTCAGGCACGAAAGACGCCAGCGCCGCCAGAGGGCAGACCGGTTGCGGCAGACCCTCTGCAAGTCAAACCCCGGTACAAGTTTACCGTGGGAGCATCAGCGCCCGCGCACCTGCTTCATCTCCTTCCCCGGATCCGACCATTGTTCCAGAAGAAAAGAAAAGGAAGAGAGTGGAGAAGATCAGGCGACCTAGCCTGATAGTGCAGCAGCCAGTCGCAGAACCGCAGCCGCGTCCTGCCGCCGCAGAGACAGTTTCTCTGGGCAGTCCCAAGCCACCCGCCGGAACCAAAAGCGCAGACATCCATCCAGCATCGGCTCAGGCGGAGCCCGCAGGTACGTTTGCTGCCCCTGTCTCTTTGGTCTCATCCAGTCCTACTCCTACCCCGTCTCCCGCTCAATCCGAGCAAGCCATGGCCGCATCATCCTCCCCGTCTCCACACCCTTCTAGCGGCCCCCATTCTTTTGATCAGTTTGCTCAGAACCCCAATGTTTCTCTATCTCTGAGCCAAACTCCAAACCCTTCGCCTGAAGCTAGTGCTGAAGCCGTTCATTCACCGTCACATCCACCATCTCAGCCGCTTCAAACCCTTGCAGTATCAGCCGCCCCCATCTCCATTTCCCGGTCGCCCCCAGAAGCGGCCGATCCTTCCAGTGTCCATCCGGTTCCTCCTGATCCCATTCCCGCAGGAGAGACGTCTCAGCAGAACCCTAGGCTGGGGGAACCAGATTTCATGGACGACCTCCAGAATACAGACGACTTGCCCTTGGCAACGAGAGCTGTAGAATATTCTGTCTCTTTCCTCCAGAACCTGAAACGGAGGAGACCTGAAGAGATAGCCGCCCCGGTAAAGCGCGCCAAGTACAATTTCGAGAGGAGAGTGCTTACAACAGAGAAGATAATCCCAAAAGTGAAGAAGCCTCTCCGGGAAATGACCAGGGCGGACTACGAGCTCCAGACAAAGGAGAAGAGCTTTGACGACATCAACAAGCAATACGAGATTCAGTCGATCATGCGCAAAGCGATAATCTCTTTGTCAAAAGTCTGGAGGAGCAGGAAGAGCTTTTCGGGTTACAAGACAAGACAAGACAGCTTGAAGAGGACCTGTCCAGGTCCACTGAGCAGCTGGAAGCGGCGCGGCAAGAAATAGATGAACTCAAAGCCCAGCTGGCCGCTTCCCAGCAACAGGCCGCAAACGAAAAGCAAGCATCCTTGGAGCAGATTTCCCAGCTCCAAGAGTCTTTGAAGAAGGCGCAGTCGCAACTTGCAGAGAGAACATCTCAAGCGACGGTCTTTTCAAAGAAGAAAGTTAAGGAGATGCGGGCTGGTTTGCTGCGGGAATGCAAGCCCCACACCTATAAGGCGATGGCAGTTCTGGATTTCGCATCCAGAATTCAAGAAGTTTCTGCCCAGGGAAAGCCTGTGGTAGAGGAGGCCGAACGTCAGGCGAAGCAATGGCTGGACCTGGCGATAAATCTTCAGGAGCGCGAGCGCGATGGCCTCCAATTTTCTCCCGTGTCCTCATTCGCTGCAGAATGGGCAGATGCAAGGGTAACCTTGCATAAATATTTCAAAAAATTAGAAGAGGTGAGAGTGGCCAGACGAATGCTAGATGCATTCGAACATGAAAGAGACATCTGTATGGCCCCCTTTCGCGCTCTTTCCGAACTAGGGTGCCCAGGTTTTGTTGAGAATGGCGAGCTTCTCACCCTAGATCAGGTGAAAAGGAATTGGCAGTCCTTTGAAGCAGATACGACTGAAATTGATAGCTGGGTGAGCCAATTCAGGAAAGTCAGGTCACTCAGATGGTGTCCAAATATTGCAAGATCAGCTCCTACTTCCAGGAGCTAGAAAAAAGATACCACACCATCGACCTGCACGCGGTCGCTGCTTTCCACGCAGCATTAGAAGAAGTTGCTGACCGCCGGCCGTTCGAAGCGGAAGCCTGGCGCCAAGCCCAGGCGGCATACACTCGCATCTGCGAGGCAGAAGCAAGAGCTGGAGAGCCTTCGGAAGGTGATTCTGAGGGGGCAACTGACAAAGATGAATCTGAAGAACAGTTGCCGCAAGGAGAACAGCTAGAGCAGCAAAAGGCAGGGGAGGCAAGCTCCTCTGCACCCAATGGATGAAGGCATGGATTCTTTGCGCCGAGGCGAGCTCGACACCCCGCGAGCCGCCAGAAATGTTGTCACATTTTGCACGGGGTGCAATGTTTTCAAGTTTGTAACAGTGCTGCTCTTCTTTTTTCCTCTTCCTCTATTTTCCTTTCTTCTGCTCTCCCTTCCTCTTTCTTTCCCACAGTCTCTTTCTTCCCCCCTTTCTCGGAGTCCCCCAGTTGATTTTCAAACTTTCCAGCAAGTTACCTGAAAAATGGCTAAGTGTGGGTGCGAAGTTCGCACTTCGCCCAGTCTGGGTGCGAAGTTCGCACTTCGCCCGATTTGGTGCGAAGTTCGCGCCGGCGCCCCTGGTGAAAGTTCACACTTCGCCCAGTTTTGGTGCGAAGTGCGTACTTCGCCCCTCTTCTGGGCGCACCTTGTAACTGGCGGTGGCGAGGCCGACAAGAAAGTGTTAAGTGTTGGAGCAAGTCCGTACGGCGGCGGACACCGATTCTCACTGTGCGCGATCCGACTTCGCGGCGAAGTCGGGATGCGCCCTTGACGAGTGCGCGATGGGGAAACAAAACCAGAATTTGACCAAGGCATGAAGGCCTTCCCAGCTACGTTGTTTTCTGCCGCGCAACCCGAGACGCTCCGATCCCAAGCGAAGTTGGACAAGCGCCTTCCAAGGCAGACACGTGTCACACGGCATCATCCATCATCTGACAAGTGTCCAGCTTCGGGATTTGAGCCAATACGTGCCGAGCAAAAGGACGAGCATGGGCTTCACTGCCTGTGCCAGTAGCCTCATTTAAAGCTGATCTGAGGTTCTACCTGCTCCAGCTACCCGCATCACTGCCAGAGAGAAGTTCTGCCCAACACACCGCCACGTAGCTGTCCAGCTTCCAGGAAGACCATCTTTGCGGGTACGGTCCGGTCCGACAAAAGGTCAGCATCTGCAGCTCCTTCGCCGCTTTTGTCAGCTTATGTTTGACTGGGACCTTGTGCCCATTAATGTAACGGGAGGGACTCGGGCTATAAAAACCCACCATGAATTCATTGTAAAGGGTGGAAGGGGAATGTCTGTTAGGGAACCACTGTGCCCATTGTAACCGTGCTTCTGTTTATAAATATAAATTGTATGCCTGGTTCTGTTCTGCTGCTTCTATTTTTTATGCTGCCTTTCATTATATGTATGCTTAACGCTAACCTGTGTCACGGCTCGTTGATTCACTTCAGCATTTGGTGATCAGGTGCCTTTAGCATTGCTTGTCTGAGCACTTTCTGTATTTAATAGTTTAAAGGATACATAGAATAGATGTGGTAGCAGTTCCATCAGTTGTGTGTTACGTTGCTGTCTGTATCTGGTGATTGATGCGCTGCCGTACTGTTAGTTCCTTGTAGGGAATGTCTGTTAGGGAGCCATTGTAGCTGTGCAGTTAAAATCACTGCATGACACATATACCTGGCTCTGATATCTCTAGGTTGCTTTCTACTCATGTTAGTGTACGTATCTGGTGATTGATGCATTGCCGTGCTGTTAGTTCTCCTTGTAGGGAGAATGTTTGCTAGGGGATCATTGTAGCTGTGCGTACACTGCTTAGGTATCGGAAGTACACATAGATTTTGCGGTTCTCGGTCATGCTTTGTGTTTATAATGCAATAAGCATTGGTGTCTGGTGTGTTCCCGTACTGTTAGTTCCCCCCACCAACCTCCACGTATATTTGTAAATTCCTTTCTGTTCATTTATCTCTTTCCTGCACTCTTAGCTTAAATCAGAAAACCCCCCAAAAGGAGCCGGCCTTCTCCGGAGATTGGCACGGAAGGCATCTCTTCCTTTCGGCCTTTCATGCTGGTGGGCGAATCTGGGCGCATTAACCCCAAATCCTTTCCTCATGGCAGATTCGTAACCAACAGGCCCCTCTATTATACCGCAGTGACGAACAATAGTGCTCGGACCAATATTTCAGGCCACTACCCAAGGAGGATTCCACACATACCCTTGAGCACACTATCTGCCTCTCTGAAAATACGGGAGGGTAATCGTCCGAGATGCTGTGTCCCATGGACTATGGATGATACAAGGCCGAAAAGCTTCCGAATGGATAAAATTTTGTTTAAGCCTAAAATGGTCTCCCAATACATCCAAAGATGTGTGGGAGCTCAATTCCGTGCACGAGTGTTGTCTGAGGCTTGGGTATTGGAGCGTGATAATCCCTCACTTCACTAGACGCTTTATGGGCTATCTAGCTTAGCCAATAACGATAACTCCTTTACAATATTTTAAAAGCCCTGGCACAGGGTTTCTAGCCTACCCAACTATTGAAAAAAAATTATTGGCTTTTTCTGGTTTTTTGCTGATTTTATTGGGTTTTTAAATAAAGAAAAACAGAATGAAAAAACATAGGAAAATTATACCTAACAGGCGGAAATGGTTGAGCAAGAATTGTCGCAATCGCAGCAGAATTCAGCCCTGGAAAGCGCTTTGATACCAAATGTAACGTACCGTTACACCAAAACCTTGAGGCGTTACTGAAATCCGAATACACCAGGATCATAACATCTTTCTTCTTGTCTCCCTTCGCATTGTTATCATCCTCGCTAGGTCACTATCTGAATTATCTATAGTGACTTTCTCCTATTGTTGTCTACTTCATTTTGCCCTCCAAGTTGAGAGCTCTATCAAAGGCTTTCTAATAGGTAGTTGGTGGTACTACCTTCATCTTCTTCTTGTATCTAGGCAGCAGTCCATCTAGGAACCATTGCTTTTGCAATCCATTTGCTGGTTTTACCTCCATCTTGTCAATGAGTTCCTTTAACCTGCTGTTGTATGACTTGACATCTTCATCTTTCTTTTGTTTTGTGGAATAAATTTCTCCAATGATCTTTGTATCATCCTAGAAATGAAATGAAATATTATTAATTTCCGCGGTGGGCCAAAATAAGACCCAAGGGACTATAACAAGGACAATAATGATTGCCAGCTAGTAGGCTAAAAAGCCTAACAAAGAAAAGAACTAAGATAAATACAAGATGAAATCTGACAAACGGGCCAAAGAGAAAGGGAAAAGAAAAGAAAAGGGAGAGCAGAGAGGGGGGAGGGCTGCAATCCAACAGAGAGGAGTGCACGCCAAGAAGAAGGGAGAGAGAGAAGGAGGGGGGAGGGAGCAGCCCGGGGGGGAAAGCTCCAAGAACCCGCTAGAAACTAATCTCTCCTAACAGTCGAGGCCGAAGTACCGGAGCTGAAGAAGTCCATGATATGTCTTTGCCCATTGCTAGTTCGGAACCTTGACAAACTGTTGGTGCGCTGTCTAGTGACCCTGCTTCTGTCCGAATTGGATGATGTGGGGCGTTTCCGACTGAAGTCACCTAGTCCGTCGGAGTTGGTGAAGTATGTTGTGATGAGCCGATGTTGAAGAGGGTGAGATCCATTTGGAGAACTTTTATGTCGTCGAAGTTGAGTTATCTCCCTAAGAAAGAGTGCGAGACAACGCTGGTCCGGGTATCTGAAGAAGGTAGAAACAGATCGAGAGTTGTCCTTGAAAAGGCAATGGAACCTACCTCGGATCTCATAATAAATGGGACAACAAAAAATAAAGTGATGAAAGGTTTCAACTTTACCCAAGGAGCAAAACAAGCAAATCCGCTCCTCCGTCGAAAGATGGTGATCTGACTCAATCCGGAGTTGGTGAGAACACACCCCGAGTTGCCCAATAGTGATTCGAAGACTATGCATTGTGTGCTGTTGAAGGTATTTTGGAGGAACTATTTTGCCCTCCTGAATCTGTAAGAAGTGCTCATGGTAGAAAGACAACTTGGGGGAAAGAGGGGCAACAGGAGAGATCCATGTGCATCTGGTGTACTGGAGACTAACATCCTTCCGAATATCGTGGAGCATTTTTTCCTTACTAAGCCGAGAGGGGGGGAGAACCCCCAAAGAATAAGGCGGGAGCTTGTCTATCCGTATCTGAATGCTAGCCAGGAGAGCAAAAACCTAAAAATACTAGCTCCTCCGGCCTCCCCGAGAACTCGGAGAGAGTTCCATCGAGGAGCGAAGGGCGAGGTAAGGGTACCGCCTGCAACCCTCAGGGGTATCTTTGAAAGTACGAATCCTGTGAAGATAACCGATAATCAAGAAGATAATCTTAAGCTAGAGAGGAGAAGCCCCAAACTCTGCCAGAATAATAGAGCAGGGGACTGTGCCCTTACAGCAAAAGAATCGTCGAAGAAAGAGTGTCTGGACTCGTTCAACCCGTGACCACTCAATCGGGCCAAGGCTAGGACCCCATACCACTGACCCATAAGTAATAGTTGGCTTGACCAAGGCATCAAAAATCCTCATCTTCACAGGTATATCCTGAAAATGTGCTTTGAAGCAATTCCTCTCTAGCAAAGACAGAGCTGCATATCACTTACACACCCGGGCCTGGGCGGCGGGTTTCAAACTAAAAGTGGGACCAGTGAAAAGAACCCCCAAGTACACATAAGAGGTGGTGATCTCGACCTCCCGACCTTGGAAAGAGAAGTGGAGATGAGATAGAGCCTCTTTGGTAGTATTGAATACAACCGTGGTCTTAGAAAGAATCACCGTCAGTTGTCTCGAGTCACAGAAAATGAAATGAAATGAAATATTATTAATGTCTATGGTGGGCCAAAATAAGACCCAAGGGACTATAAGAAGTACAATAATGACTGCCAGCTAGGAGGCTAAAAAGCCCAACAAAGAAAAGAACTAAGAAAAATACAATATCAAACCCGACAAACGGGCCAAAGAGAAAGGGAAAAGAAAAGAAAAGGGAGAGCAAGGGGGGGAGGGTTGCAGTCCAACAGAGAGAAGTGCATGCCAAGAAGAACGGAGAGAGAGAAGGAGGGGGGAGGGAGCATACCAGGAGGGGCAAGCTCCGAGAATCCCCCAAAAACTAATCTCTCCTAACATTTGAGGCCGAAGTACCGGAGCTGAAGAAGTCCATGATATGTCTTTGCCCATTGCTAGTTCGGAACCCTGACAAACTGTTGGTGCGCTGTCTAGTGACCCTGCTTCTGTTCAAACTGGATGGTGTGGGGCGTTTTTGATCGAAGTCACCTGGTCCGTCGGAGTTGGTGAAGTATGTCGTGATGAGCCGATGTTGAGGAGGGTGAGATCCATTTGGAGAACTTTTATGTCGTCGAAGCTGAGTTATCTCCTTAAGAAAGAGTAATGACCGTCGGAGTTCAGATTACAGAGTAATCTGAACTCCTTTGTGAATTTAGTGTTTGGGTCATCCCACATCATGAAGGGTTGAGCTCTCTTCAAATGCCAATCCATTGCAATCCTGCGCAATGTAGCTAGAAATAGTCTCAATAAGGATCCTTCATCATCGACACCATTTAATCGCCATATTGTTTCACATGTACCAATATGGTGTTTTAGGTCCTCCTTTCCATCCCCTATAAGTTACAAATATTTATGTTTGTTTGATGCTACATGCATATTTGTCATAGGTGGCTGATCCTCATAACTTGACTCAATACTAGCAAACGGTCTTCGACCACTTCCTTGTGTACCTACACTTTGCGACCTCCTTTGCAAATATGTGAGCATTGGCTTTGGTCTTCGCACCCACACACTCTCTTGCGATTTACCTTGTGCTTGACTCTCGTCCTTTGCACCTCTAGGCAGTATCCCTCGCACTTATGCCGGCGTTACCAATTGTTCTTCCTCGTCTCCTTGTGCACACTCCACATTGGCACCTCCTTCACCACTTGCATGGATGTTTTTTTGGTCTAACCCTTGTTTGCCAATTGCCCCTCAACTTACGCTTCCTCCTCCATTGTTAGAAACAATGTTTGCCACCTTTCACTTTCTTCACTTAACTATCCTTCGGTTGAGGACTCCACACATGTTCTACCTTTTGTTAATCAAGTTTTGTCAATATTGACTACAATACTTCATCAACAACTTTTGTAACACTACGATGTTGTTGTGCAATTATCCTACTCCTTAGTGGTTGGCTCTCAATTTTTCCATAGCCACGTCTCCACGTCTCCTACGTCCTCGCGGTAAGTAATCTATCATTCACCTCTCCAAGACTCACTTGGTGTTGGTTTGAATTTTAGATGGCAATAACACCAAATGTAGCATGGTGGTGAGTACTCCAACTCTTGGAGGAACTATTTGATATGATAGATTCAGTAGTCAATCGAGAATGCAATCAGTAATTTCTCTCATTTTTATGACAATGACTTGACAATATTACTTGTACGACTAGTAACTTGTACAACAGTTGCTGAACACTCCACTTGTATGGTAGTTGTTGTACACTCCACTTGTACAACACTTCTCGTTGGCACTACTTGTACGACACTTCCGATGTCACTTCTTGTATAGCACCTATGGACTGCAACCGAGGCTTCAATCCTATACACACAACTTGGAATAATAACCTATGAATCTACCTTGCTACAACAATGATATCACACAAAATGTATACACAAACACATATGAAGAATGAATAGTTATTGTATTTACTCCTACTTGTACAACACTTGCATAGATGATACATGATCTTGGATTACAATAGATGTGCATGCTCTCTCCTCTCTATCTAGATGTCACTCAAATGAACGGGGTGCCCTTTTTATCCTTATGGGCTGGTAGTTATCAACAACTACCGCCAGGGATACCTCATCTAATTGATCTCCATTTGCATATACTTAATTACATGCATAGTACCGCACATTACAAACTTTGTATTATCAAATGCTTACGTCATCATTTTTGATGTAATTACATTCCAAAATTGCATTTCATTTCATTTACATTTGTGCACATTGCACTTATTTAACTATTTGCATTACTTCGTTTGAGGCTGATCAGAACTAGCTCCTACATAGGCCATTAGGTTTAGAAGCCCTTGGTAGTCCAATCAGGAAGTTGGTTTGGGACCTAGGTGGCATAGGCACTTACTAGCATTGAGAAACTTGCTTGTATTGTATTGGCTGTGGATATTACGTTTGCCCTTATGGTGGGCCAGCATATGCTTGAGGTGGGGGCATATGCAACACCATTTGTTGGAAACCTTTTGGATTCTATGGCACAACATGATATTGTGGTGGAAACTAAGGGTTTGAAATTTGTATCAGGGGTGGATTTGGATAAGCTTGATTCTGATTAGGTATGACTTGTAAGTTATGCATAGGTGGAAGGTTTTGCAAGACATACTGTGGATTTTGCTAATTAGGTGGAGGCATATTTTGCATTGGTTGATTGGCTAGGGACAACATTTTATTTGGAGTGATGCCTTGAATTCCTTGTGTCACCATTTGACCAGGTGGTGCTTGCCAATTCTATGCGATGCCTTGACTTGATATCGTAGGGTTCATTTGCCTTGCAACATTGCTAACATTGGTGTTAGGTGGAGTAGATTGACCCTAGGGTGGAGGTTGATTTGGGGGTGTAGCCATGTTTGAAACATGTCCGTTGACTTGACATAGGCAATGAATGACTAGGGATAGAACTTGTTGAAGATTGCTTTGAGAACTTGATGGTTTTGGAGGTTGGCTCATCTTGATTTGAGAGCTAGAAGATATTGGTGGTTGAAAAGTTTGACTATTTTGAGAAATATTCATACTAGTGGACTGTCTAGCTGGGAATCCTCTTTGGTTAGCAGGCTGTAATGTGTTTGGAAGGGCTTGTGAAATTTGGGCATTCCATACAAAGGGTTTGTAATTATATTTGAAAAGGTAGGTCTTGTGGAGGCCCAAGTTTGATTGGTGCCGAGAAAAGGATAATCATATACCAGGGGATGATTAAGGAAATTTAATTCTCCTTCAAGTATGTAAACGGAACCCCCAACTATGTGTAAACAATGGTTACCTTTGTAGACTCACCCTTCTAGGAGAAGGAAAAATTGCTGCCCCAAAATTACAGCAGCGGTGATAGACTCATGGCCGTCATTTTGAGTACTTGCAATATGCAAAAGGAGAGAAACTTTGCTTAATGAAATCCCAACAGATCAAGACATTGCAATAGGAGAACATTTTAAAGACTTAATCCTAATATAATCAATTCTCACCTGCCTTATCTCATTTTGTAAAGAGCCAGAGCAATCTCAGAATATGGGAACCTACTTTATTTTTTTTAGTTTGGAAAAACCTACAATTAACCACCTTAATGAATGTCATATTTGAACAAAACCCTATAACTATGATTTTGAACAAGAAAAACTGCTTCTTTCAAGAAACTGGAGGTGCCATCCTGTACAAAATAAGATATATTAAAGGTAGAAATGTGTTAAAACAAAACATTATTCCTCATAGAGGTTGTTTCTTAATCACCAACTGGCTTCTTTAGCAAAATTTGTTTGTAAACTTTTTTCTAAGAATTGACATGCAACTAAAAGGTTTAGAAATTGTAAACAATAAAACATTCGCCATGTCACCATCATAAAAGCTTCATTCATCTAATATCTAATTATTGTTTGCATTGGAGGTATTAATTTTGTAGGTTGACGCACTAAGGAAAGATGGCTGCCCTGAAGTTACGGTAGTCACATCTGATTTTCTTCAGCAACAAGTAGCAAATGGATCGGTAATATTTTGATATCACATGAGCAAGCATTGATGGTTTCCTTATTTGTTTCAAATGAAAAAGAACAGTGTTTATTCCATCCCCATCATAGTCTTTTGAAAAATTAAAAAGAACGTTGGAAGAAAGAATAGTCTATTTAATTTCATATCAAAAACTTCGTAGCTGGAACTGATTGAAAATTTGTTTAAAATAAAAGAAAACAATACTTAGATGCTACCCATCACAATTTTGTCCACGTTCTGGCATCAGATAAAACAAAGGGACAAACCACATGAATGCAAGCCATGTCGGCCAAATGTATTCATCTTTTTGTCTTTACCACTTTGGAAAATAAATTAGTGATATGAATCATGTTATTTGAAATTAAATGTTTTAATCCAATAGAGTTTGAGTTTTGTCTCTAATTAGTTCTTCTCACTTTTATTTGGATCCACATACTTTGGAATAGGTGTTATTAAAGGTTTCACAAAATTTTAGGATGGGGATGACAGGACGGATTTTCGGGATAGTGGGACATGCTTTTAGGACATCGGGATGTGTTTTTGACATGGCCTAAATCCAGAGGTCGAAAGAGGCACACTCCTCTTTCTTCTAGTTTGTTGAAACGAATTTGCAAGGGCACAAGAAGATGGACATTTCCTCAATTCAACATGTTTTGGCATCCCTAGTGAGGCCAAGGGCTTGATTTTGACAATGAAATCGAGCCTAGTCCCTTTTGAACTCTAATTATGTGTCTTTTATTTTGTGTTTGATTTTGGAGATGCTTTACAAATGGCGACTACATTATGGACCTCGTCAAATTTCTGAAATTTTTGTGAAGAGGCAACAAAGGCACTTAGAAATCAACAAAATTCTTCAATTTTGGCATAAAAATTGCATTTATCACAAGCAAAAAGCAATTTGCCAAAGTTAGAAATTTTTTTGTAAAGTCTTGATCTGAAGAGCAATTCACTCCAAAATTGGAGTGATTCTCCCCTTTTGGAGGTAATCCCCTAAAGAATAAAAAATTCATTCAAGTTTGAATCAAGGAGCGATTCGCTTGAAGATTATGAAGTGAATTGCCTGAAAAGGAAAATTTTCCAAAGTTCTATCCATTAAGCGATTCGCCTGGAGACCCCCTAATGATTTGTTCGAAGCGGTTTGCCTAGATTCTCCCTTTGAAATTTTTTTCGAAGTCCAGTATGCAGAGTGATTTGTTCCCCAATCAAAATTTTTAGAATTTTTCATCTTTGACTGCAAAAGTCTATCCACGTAGGTATGTCTGCTGGAGGACTTGGGCTTATGAATACGTGCTGAAAGACAAAAATCAGGAAAAGGATTCCGTCCAGCTGAGTTAATATCTTACCAGTGAAGGAACACAAGGGGGAAAAAGAAGGAACAAGTCACCGCTTGGATACACCAAGATGACAAGCTTGATGTTGATCCAACACCAAATCCTACTCCGTCAGGAAAAAAGTCCAATGGTTGATCAAACAAGTCAACCTCAAAACTCCGTGTCTCAACAATCAATTTTCCAGTTTCCAACCAGCTTACAATTCTGCATTTGTTGTTCCAAATCATCGAAACCAGGCTTGGGTCACTATGGGACCCATCATGACTCACATCATTCCTTTATACGAAATGCCTTAGGTATCACGAACTTCATCCCTATTTCCAAATCTAATGGAGTCTTCAATCAAAAGCATGAGAAAATACCATTGACACACCATCGAATGTGGGCATATATATTGGAGACATTAGCTAAGTAGGAGGCCACAACAATCAGCATGGGAAAGAGGCAAGACATCAAAGAGTGCAGTAGCAAAAGTGGTGGGGGACATAGGTACTCACTTCACTTGGGCCACAACTCTTCAAGGATAAAATAAGAACTGAACAACTCAATAACAAAAGATCAAATTAAAGATAGCACATAGGGAGAAAATAACACTTCTAAAAGGACAACTTTTTGAAGAGAGTTAAGGTATGAAGTTATAAACAAGGAAGAAGGAATTTTCTCGTGTTCAATCAATATGCTTTTGTAATCTAAAAGCATGTTAGGGTTTATGTATTTTTGGATCCAACCCTCAAGGATTTAATATGATGTATACAAATTTTCCACTTTAGCATAGTTTACCCTGGTTTCTTTACTCTAGTTTAGCTTATTTTTATTGTACTTTTTTTGTTACATTGTAACCATAATGTTTAGTCTCTCCTCAAGTCTAAGAGTTCTGGTGAATTGGCAAGCCGAGTGATCCCTACGAAATCATTTTGACCCTTGCAGAGTCTTTTTCTATGACACTATATTTTATTTTTTTTCTTATTTGTCGAGTCATTACCGAGTTTTGCCCTAAGCTTGAGTTAGGGTCAAAAAATTAGGCTTGTCGAGTTTCATATGAATCCGGGTTTCAACACTATGATTGTTATAGCTCTTTTTGCAAGTCCCATTAGCCTAATTTGGTCATCTAATTTGTCCTTCTTACAGTCCCTTGGGTCTTATTTTGGCCCACCGCGGACATTAATAATTTTTCATTTCATTTCATTTTTCTTGAGGAACTATGATATTTGATGGCTCAGGGTTTTTAGAGAGATTGAGATTAGTGACATCAGGCATGAAAGAGATTTAATTATCCTAATGGAGGTCAAAAACCTTTTGTCAATTGTTTGGCCATTTTTGGGGCTTTAAGGGGAGCATATAGACCCCAGAGCATTACCAGCCAATGCGGACTAAGTTAACCCCTTGGAGCGGCTAGAAAGTGACACTTAACAGGACCTGTTGGACTTTCGGAGAGGGTGTTTTAGAGTAAAGGGGGAATCCTGCACCTACAATTGGAAAGATAACCTAGAGATCTTACCATTCCAATGGGTGTGTGGTTTCCCTTTGTTTTTGTTTTTCTTAATTTTTTTTAGTTTTTCTGTCTCTCTCTTTTTTTCCTTCCTTTTTTTCCCAATTTTTGTATACATAGGAATGCTCTATAAGCCACTTTGTCCAGGAATATTTAGTTTTGCTGTCTGTGTCTTTTTTTTTCCTAAGTTTTGTATACATAGTAATGCTCTATAAGCCACTTTGTCAAGGAATATCCTTAGAACATTTTCATTCTGTAGCTTGGTAAAACAGATGGGAGAATTGCTAGAAATGAACATATCATTCTTTCCACTTTGTGAGTCAATGTTTTCACAATCTATGATGTGTTTGAGAACTGTAATTCTATGAGCAAGTTCATTAGTAACAGTTCACTTTGAGAATATTTTGTTCTAATTCTAACTCCATCATTTCAGTTGCAAGGTCTTTTTTTTTTCTCTTTTTTTTCAATTGGTTATATGGGATTGAAGTGGGCCCCACCCATTTTACATTATCACCATGTAGTGGTATTACAACAGCTTGGATATTATCTACGTATTGTTTGGCAAGATTCGAACCTGGTCTCCTTCTTGAATGTTGAGGAATTTAACCGGTTGAGCTAATGCAATTGGATAGTTGCAAGGTCTTTTATTTCTAGTTAAAACAATTTTCTTTGAAACCAAAGAAATTTTGATATCTTTCGGATCTGATTTTTTTTGTTTTACTAATTTGAAAAATTTCAGGGTGCATTTGTGTGGAGTTGCAAGGAATTAATATCAGAGGTAAAAGAAAAGGTTTATTCAACTATCTGAAAGTACGCATATTTTAATATGTTTGATTTGTCTAGATAAGTAAATTGTGTCCTTAATAGAATATCTACATTTAAGTTTGTGGAAATTAAACTAGAAACACACTTTCAAAGTTTCAACTTCCAACACAATTTACAAGCATCCATGTAAAAGCTATAGTATTCTTATACAGTAACTATTGTAGGCAGATATCTTGGTTAGATGGTATTTCATGATTGTAAATATTACAATGTTACTATGAATAACATAGTGTGCCTTTATGTTGAGTTAACAAGTTTTGTGGTGTAGCTTATCTTTGTATTCAGCTGTTGGTGTTTGGCAGCAAATGGTTGTCCATGTCAACTGTTGCAGCTGTGCATGTTATAACTACTTATAAAGTGACATGAATGATGGTTAGGGGCACTAGATCATTATTTAGTCAGGTGTGGCTTTGTATTGGTTGCTTGCTTTGTACATCATGATGTTGTTAATATTGTTCATTATTTCATTAGCATGTTCTATGTTCATTGCATTCCATTTTCTGAGATTTTACTATGATGTGTTATCATTGTTGTCTTTTAACCTATGGTTGAGTATCGAGTATAAAACTAGCATTTAAAGCCTATATGTTTGGAGTCATTGACATGTTAGATGCATTTTGCCCTTGTGATGTCTAATAGTTTATGACTAATGTCCATCCTTTTCTGTGATTTATCATTTGTTTATTCATCTTTCCATGTTCAACGTTGATCTAAAATTTACTAAAAAGGAAGAAAAAGAATAGAAAGGAAAAATATAATAGTTAGAAGTGTATCCAATCAGCAAGAAGGTTGCAAGTGCTACTTGTTGTAGAAAGAGTTAGGGTCGATGGGCCATTGGTACTAACAAGATGTGGGGGGTGTAACACCAAAATTGTCGGATGAGATTTGTGCCTTGACTGCAGTTCAACAAATGGATGAGAGGGAATTACTCTTCCCAATATTTTAATTTAGGCCATTTCCCCACTAATATGACTGAAACAATGCAAAATCTAAGCTAAGTAAACAAAGTAAATCTAATCTACTCTTGTTGAGAAAAAGGTGTAAGAAAGTAAGCAAATGTGAAAAAAGTAAATACAGCCAAAGCCATAGGAAGATCAGTGTGGTCCTGTTGGTCACGGATCCGCCACTTGGAAAGGATTTGCTTTGTTTACGCGCCCTAGACCCGGACCAACGTTGAAAGGCCGGAAGGAAGGAATGCCTTCCGTGCCAATCTCCGGAGAAGGCCGGCTCCTATACTAATCTACTTGGGGGGGTTAGATAAGAGTGCAGGAACTTTCTTGATTGGAGAGGATGGCGACGCGAGGAGGAGGAGGAGGTCGAGGTTTCGCGCGAGGGGGATTTCGGGGAAGAGGTCGGGGATCTCAAGCGGGCTCTAAGGATGGTGTAGAAGCTGGCGATGATTTTTTTTCGATAGTTGAAGGGATTCGCGACTGTCTGGAAGCGGGTGAACTAGGGAAAGGTCGCGCGAACGAATGCAGAAGCCAATCGAGGGTTTTGACAACCCTTTATTCGTTGATTCGCAGAAGTTTGTTTCGCCCTATGGTGAGGATTCACGAAAAGAGGAGAATTTTTATGAGATGAAGGATTGCGTTGCAAGCGAAAACTCGCAGCTGGGGGTCGCAGTCTCTGATGATACTGAGCGGATTTCAAATCTTTCTCCGTCTTCGCCTGTGTCGGGTAAGGCAGTAAGTGATGAAAGGAAGAGCCTGAAGATTAATGGTTTGCATGAAGGCAATGAGGTCTCGCAGGTGCAGCAACTTGAACGCTCGAAAGGGAAACTGAAAGTATATGAGAAAATTTTAGAGTTAAAAAAGCCCCTCACCCCGCAAAAAAGCCAAGCAAGAGAGATGAAAAGGAAAAGAATCTCGTAAGCTCATTTATCACAAATGAACTGTCGGGGTAAACTCCTTTGTCGACGTAGTAAAAAATTTGCAGAAGGCAGGCAGTTTCGCAAAGGGTTTCAATTGGGATATTCTTAGAATCCCTGGGATTGATGCTCCTTCAAGATCGTGGGCTGATGATGAGGAGGTTGATTTAGGACTTTAGCTTGATCGGTTAGACTCAGAGATGGCGGAAGAGGAGGACGAATTCACCATTAACGCTGTGGAACATGAGGAGTATCATGCAATGTGTCAAGAGTTGGAAACGAAGGGTTTGATCTTATTTTTTCTGAAACGGGTTCCGTTGGAGATTGAGTTCAAGAAGTGGGTTCGCCTCAACTGGGAGGCCAAAGGGCTGCATGTTAAATCTTTGTGGGGTCTTGGAGGATGATTCATTTCTGTTCTTTTCGAAAGGGCGGATGCAGCGAGATATGTGTTACAGTATGGAACCTGGAACATTGCAGGTTCAACAACTTTTGTGCAAACGTGGCGGCCAAATTTTGATCCGAGAGATAGTTCGCAAGCTGAATACCCTCTTTGGATTGAGTTTGTCGCTATGAAGACGGAGCTTAGGTGTATGTTGAGAATAATGGCGCAAAGGTTTGGGAAAATCTTGTTGGATCCGTCAGGCAATTTGTATCTCAGAGCTAGCCCTAGAATATGTGTGGAGGTTGATTTGAAGCGCAAGCTTCCGGAGAAGATAAATATTCTTACACCTTCAGGCCCAGTGTTTCAACCTGTGCGATATCTGAACTTGCCTAATGCTTGCTTCGGATGTCAATCCCTGGACCATATGATTAGGGACTGTCCTAAAAGGAAGAAAGTGTCTTCTCCTCCACAAGAGGGTGAAAAAGTTGAAGAGGTTCAGGCACCAGAGACTCATAAGGAAAATATGGATTTAGATGAGAATGGGATGGTTAATCAGGTTCAAGAACCTTCTATGGAACAGGAAAAAAATGAGTGGAAAGTAGTGCAGAAGAGGAGGGAGTCAAGGGGTTCGCCAACTAAACCCAATAAGATTAGGAGGAACCTTGACCCGCAGGCCTCAGCAAATGTGGTGGAGTCTCAGGGTATTTCTTCGGTAGGCATGCTCAATAGACCTGTGGTTTCGTCTGATGTTTCTCAGTTTCACAGGTCTTCCTCAGAAGTTGATGCTCAGAGTATTGTGGATACTAGTGCCTCTGCGAGTAACCGCTTTGCGGTTTTACAATCCCATAGTTCTCAATGAAATTTAACTTTGCATCTTGGAACGTGCGGGGAATGATCCTCCTTGAAAGAAGGAATGTAGTTTGTGGTTTTTTGAAGTCTGTTGCTGCGGAAGTTGTGTTTGCAAGAGGTGAAACTTAGTGGATTTGAGCTCTCCAGTTGTTTGTCCAATTCGTGGAGGGGCACTCGGTGGAGCTCCTCCCATCGGCAAGGTTCCGGGGGAGTGGTTTTGGTGGTGCGCCCCTGGTTGGCGTCTCTTTTGCTCAATCAGGGAGAAGATCTGGAAGGAAGAGCTTTGTGGGCTACCTTTGCGTTTTCAGGCCAGGTAATTGGTTTATGTTGCATATATGGTCCTAACTTTGCACAGGATAGAGCGACTCTCTTGCAAACTTGCCATATGTACCATTCATCTTGCTGGCTTTCGAATGCTACACACTATAAGCGGTTGGAATCATGCATTAGAAGCTTTCTGTGGTCCAATATGGATGGCTCTAAGCGTGTTCCGCTGGTGGGCTGGAGATATTGTGCTACTCCGAGGACTAAAGGTGGACTTGGCTTGCTTAATATTCAGGTCCTAGGCAGAGTTTTGGCTTCAAAGTGGGTGGTCAGATATTTGAGTGGGGATCTTGGCTGGCAACGCTTTCTCAAGTATCACATAATTACTGCTCAACATGTAGATGGCTTTCGGGAACCTTTTACGCTAGAAGATATTATTGGGAATCCGGAAAAGTTCAAAGTCAGAGGCAGTATTCTCTTCAGGCGTATTTGGGAAGCCTGGAAGTGCGTTGCTAAATGTGTTCATTGGTCCTATTTGGATCCGAGGAGAGGATGGACTTTAGCCTCTAGAGCCATTTGCTTGTGGAAGGAGAATGGGACTTATGCTTCTGATATTCCTGCCATGTAGTGTAGGAGATTGCACAAGAAAGGCATATTTTGCTGGGCAGATCTTTGGGACACTAGCAAGAATCAGTGGTGGTCTTGGCAACAATTGTTAGTCAAGTTCAAGCTCAAACCTTTAGATAAATTTGCTATTCAGCAGTTGCAGGGGCTTATTCCAGTAGAGCAACAGTATAAGATTTCTAGTGGATTACCGGGTCCTGTTTGGCGTGATTGGAGTTGGTTTTATGGGAAGCCCATTTGGTGTTTTAGTTCGGCCCATATCTACTTACACATGGTTCCCGTGATTCCTTTTGGGGATGTGCTTAATACTAGATGGGGGACTAAATTTTATGCTAAGAAATGGAGGAAACGGCTTAAATGTGTCTGGAAGTTTAGAGTTTCGATGCAGTTGAAGGTTTTTGCGTGGCTTATTCTGATGCAAGGGCTGCAAAGCAAAGCCAGGCTTGCTAAATGGTTACTTGCTTCAGACAGTTGCTCGGTGTGCGGGAGGAGTGAAACTGTTAAGCATATATTTTGGGATTGCTTGCGTGCTAGAGGAGTATGGAAGAGGATCTGTCATATTTACTCTTCCGTCTTGTTTGGGCCTCCTTGGTGGCAGCTGGTCATTTTTGGGGATTCTCCTCATATATCCCCTTTATTGTGTATCTTTTGGCATATTGTTAGAATTAGCACTCTGTTTGCTATTTGGAAAGATAGGTGTCACATAGTGTTTAAAGAAGAGATGCTAGGAGTTGATCATACTGTTAATTTAGCCTGTAGAATGACTTTTGATCAGTTGAAAGCTTTTAGGAATGGTTTTTTGAAGGATTCTATTAGAATAGACAAGTCATTGAGGGCAGAGTGTTTGCTTCTGCTCCGTAAGTTGATGTAATGAGTGCTTTGTATTCTTTGATTCTTTATTAATAAAGTATTATCTTCAATAAAAAAAAAAATAGAGTGCAGGAAAGAGATTGAAAAAAGCTAAGGGAACAGGAAAGAGATTGAAAATGCAGAAAGAGATGTAAATGTCAGGCAATAATGGTGGGGAAGAACAAGCAGCACGATTACTAACTAATACCCAAACTAACAACAATCAAAACAAAGCATGTAACAGAAACTAACACTGCGATTCTTCCCTATGTATCCTTCAGCCAGGATTCCAGATTCACTTACTGTCCAATGCCCTAATCCAGAGTGCAGAATTACAGCAAGCAGAAAGATAAATGAACATGAAGCAGAAATACTTGCAGAAGGCAGCATAAAAGAAAGAGACATGAGTCAGAGCCAAGGATGCTTTGTATTGATGCAAACGTCTGGTTACAACAACTCTCTAGCAATATGTTCCCCCCTTTACAATGAAGGTCGACTGCTATTTATACCCCCAATTACAATGATGCACAAAACCCAAGACCTGCAAAAAGTGTCGGGATTAGACCTCTGCTGATTGTGAGCGTACCTGCAGCAAGATTCACCTAAATTTGGTATGGCTCCGGACAGATCTGGTGGTTGAAAAGGCACGTCTGATTAATGCGGTAGGTGTAGTACAATCTGCTGTGAAATAGCTGCCCTTAATGCTCACCTACCCCGTACCTTTGAAGTGTGCCTTCTGTTGTACTCTGACTGGCTCGAATCTCGAAATTCGCATGTTCTCTGTCTGAGTCTGAGGTTCGCTGAAGATTTGAGCGAACTTGAGCGTTTTTTGGCCGACATATGGCCGACATAGGCATTCTGGCCGACACGTGGCCGACATGCGGCCGACGTTGGAATTCTGGCCGACATCGGGATTTGCGGCCGACATTGACTTTTTGGCCGATGCCAGGGTTCGTTGACGAAGGGGAGCGATTCTGGGAATCGCTCGAAATTTGAGCGAACTTGAGATTTTGGCCGACATTTTGGCCGACGTTCGTCGCTGGCCGACATTCACTTTTTGGCCGACATTCGTCGTTGGCCACGGTCGCTCAAAAAAGGGAGCGACGACGGGAGTCGCTCCCCGACCAACACTTAGAAACTTTTTCATTCTTTTTCCCCGCTGCCCACGATCGCTGAAAACTGGAGCGACGACGGGCGTCGCTGGAGAGTTGGAGCGAACTCGGGAGTTTGGTGCCTTAGCTGATTTTTCGTCCCGAATTTGAGCTTCCTGGTTCCGCTTCCCGGGGCCATAACTTTTGATCCGCTGCCCCGATCGCCTATTATAATATATCGTTGGAAAGCTTGTGAAAAGATCTGCAATGATAAAGTATCCAAAGCTCATTTCATCCATTTTATCATCCCCGTTTAGGGCCCGCGAAAATGTCCCCGCAAACAGTAGACTCCCCGACCATTTCTGGTATGTCAAGATCACGAAAGAGGAAGAAGTGAGTTGAAACTGAACGATGCCAACACCTCTGCATGCTCTTTGCCGCCTTGAAGATCCACACTTAGGCAAAATTTTATCAAGAAATTTAATGTGGCAAAAATGCCAACAGGTCCAATGATCATTTCAGGCAAAGGCCAAATAACTTAAGTATAATCGAAATATGAGTAATACTTGCAAATAATAATAGCAAAGACTAACTACAATTTGGAAGAGCAAAGCCACTAACATCAACATCCATGAATGAAGAGGTCATACAACACAATTGCTTTACAAATGGCAACCTTCATTCTTATGTTAAAACAGCGAACATAATTGTATTATTGCTGGGTGTTTAAATAATGCAGAATTTACAAACGGACTTCCTGGATTAGCCCGGAATGGGCGCATCTCAACAGGATGCCGCTGCAACTAATATAACTAGTTGCTAAATATTAAAGTACGCTAACATCCCCCTTTATTACATTATTTGGGTAATGTAATAACTAATAGCTATACTAACATCCCCTTACATCATTTTGCAATACAAAGAGAGCTGCGAAACAATTCAAATTTGACACGTGCAAGTGCCTTAGTGAAAATGTTTGCAACTTGAGCATCGGTGGGAATGTGTTGAAGCTGAATTCGGTGCTTTGGAACTTCATCTCGAATGAAATGACATTGTGTGTCAATGTGCTTTGTTCTTTCATGATGGACTGGATTCTTGACGAGGTTCAGAACACCCTGATTGTCGCAAAACAAGTGTATTGGAGATTTTGATGGATGGCCCATACTTGTCAGAATGCGACGCAACCATATCACTTCGCACACAGCTTCACGTGCGGCGCGATACTATGCCTCTGTTGATGAAATAGCAACCACCTGTTGCTTCTTGCTGTGCCAAGAGACAGGACCGGATCCCAGATGAAAAATGTATCCGGAAGTTGACTTGCGATCATCAAATGATCCAGCATAGTCGGAGTCCATGTATCCTTGCAAGAAGAATTTGTCGTTCTTCTTGTATTCTAGGTCATATTCCATAGTACCACGGACATAGTGAAGAACACGTTTTGTTGCTTTCCAATGAGTGGTCTTAGGCTCCTGCATGAACCTCGAAAGATAGTTGACAACGAAATACGAGATCTCGGCCTAGTATTGGTCGGATATATGAGACTCCCAATCAACTCGTCGATAGAGAGTACCATCTACCCGAGGTGAATCATCATATCGCGATAATCGAAGTCCATTCTCCATCGGAGTTGCCATTGGCTTGCAATCGATCATGCGATATTTTTCCAGCAATGTCTTGGCATATTTTTTCCGAGACACTTTGATGGAGTGCTCCTTCCGGCTGAATTCCGGACCAAGACAATAATGGAGAAGTCCGAGATCCGTCATCTCAAAAGATTTACACAAGTTTCTTTTGACAAGAGAGATCATAGTTTCGAACTCCCTGTAATGAGCAGATCATCAACATAGAGTACAAGCAACACTATCTGAGAACCCCGTTTCTTGAAATAGAGGTTTGCATCTGACGGACATCTCTTAAATCCATGCTACATAATGTGATTGTCCATTTTTATATACCAAGCTCGAGGAGCTTGTTTCGGACCATATAAGGATTTGACCAATTTGCAAACCTTCTGCTCTTGGCCTTCCACTTCAAATCCTTCTGGCTGAGTCATGTAGACTTCTTCTTGGAGATCACCATTTAGAAAGGCACTTTTGACATGCATCTGGTGAACTTTCCACCCATATTGTGCTGCCATAGCACACATAACTCGAATTGTGGTCATCCGAGCAGTAGGTGCAAAAGTTTCCTCGTAGTCAATGCCTTCCTTTTGAGCATAGCCCTTTGCAACAAGTCGGGCTTTATGCTTATCAATTGTTCCATCTGCCTTGTACTTGACTTTATATACCCATTTGCAGCCAATGGGTTTCTTTCCATGCGGCAGATCAACAAGCTTCCAAGTTTTATTTTTCATCAAAGACTCATACTCGGTATCCATAGCGGCCTTCCACCGAGGCTCACTAAGAGCATCTTGCACTGATGCAGGTTCAAGATCGTCTATGGTAGACATGAACGCCCTGTCATCATCAATATCCATATCCTCTACTTCTGTACGTGGAGTTACGGAAAGTTCCTCAAAAGATTGACAAAGATCATCAACCTCACCAGTTTCTTTGGCTTCTTTTTCCTTTTGAGCCATACTCCGTGTACGAGGTCTATCCAAGTTCAAATTGGGAGGAGTGGATAAATTTGCGTCTCTGATTGTATTTGTACACCATTTTGGATTCTTCTTCGGTGGTGTTGAAGAAGATGTAGAAGGACCTCCTGTCTGTGTTGACGAAGGAATCTTCTCTTCCTTAGATTCCACAAGATCTAGGTGTACTTTAGATGTGCTCTGTGATGTGAAAGCTTCATCAAAGACAACATCTCTAGTCGGCATGAATTTTCTTGGTCAAAGGATCTATCAAACGATATCCTTTAGAGTGCTCATCATAACCAAGAAAAATACATCTCAATGTTTTCTCATCTAGCTTCTTCCTTTTCTCTTTTGGTATGTGCATGAAAGCGTGACATCCGAAAATACGTAGATGAGATATGGAGGGTTTTCGACCACTCCATGCTTCCTGTGGAGTCATTCCTTTTAGGGCCTTTGTGGGTGCCCTATTCAACAGATATACTGCAGTGGTGACAGCTTTTGCCCAATATTGTTGCCCAAGAGTAGCTCCCGTGAGCATACAACGAACCATTTCCATGATAGAATGGTTCCTTCTCTCGGCAACTCCATTTTCTTTGAGGAGTATAGGCAGTTGTTAACTCGTCTCTTGATTCCATGCTTATCTAAGAATGCAGAAAATTCATTAGAGGTAAACTCCCCCCTCGATCGCGAGCGGAGGGTTTTAATAGAAGCTCCCGACTCCTTCTCAACGGATTTCTTGAACTCCTGGAAGAATGCGAAAGCTTCGGATTTCAGTTGGAGAAAGAAAACCCACATCTTTCGTGAGTAGTCATCTACGAATAACCGAAAGTACCTCTTCCCTCCACAACTCTTGGGTGTGAAAGGACCACATAGATCGGTGTGAATTAACTCCAGAGGTTTTCGTGCTCTTGTTGAGCTCTTCTCAAATGGTACTCTATGTCGCTTTCTCGCTAAGCGCACGAGCACACCGGCAATGTGGCGGAAAGGGAAGGAAGACCCTTTACCATCTCATACTTACTCGAGCTCAAGTAAGTAGCCGGAACTTAGATGCCCATATCTCTTGTGCCATAGGGAAGTTGCCTCCTTGGTAGAGACAGTCATGGCAACATGTGGAGTAGAGATAGCATCTAGGGCAAATAAGCCGTGCTTATATGAAGCTGTTGCAATCTGCTTACCCTTCCTGGTAATAGTACAACACTTCTTTCCATTCTCAACACGAAAGTTGACAACCATATTTCTATCCAGGATTTGTGTGACTGACAACAAATTGTTAGCCAATCCCGGAACATAGAGGACTTTGTCAATCTGACACTTGCCATCAGGAAGAGTGACTGAAACTATACCCTCTCCCTCGAACCCTGTAGGTTTTATCATCAGCAATGGTGACAGGTTTGCCCTCTTTGGCCACGAATGATTCAAACCATGATCCGTCGCCGATCATATGTTTGCTAGCTCCAGGAATCGACATACCAAACAGGATCCCTCTCGTGTGGAATCCGTGGTAGTCATGAGCACCTTGTGTGCCCATTCGAATCCGAGTCGTATTCTTCAACGACAACATTCACCTGGGGTTGCTTGTTTTTATTTTGTGGTTTGTTTTGGCCTTTCGCTTGTTGTTATGCCAACACTCGTTGGTGTCATGGTTGTCTTTCTCACGGATCTTGCACCACCTCTTCTTCGTTGAGGTTGTTTTCCTTTTCCTTTCATATCCTCGTTGAGAATTTCCTCCTTTCTCGAAAGTTGCCTCCTTTTTGCCCATTACCTTTCTTCCTAGAACCACCTTCTGTTGGTGTATAGGGCTGTATTGGAAGAACCTTCCTTGTGAAGTTGGCGTGCCTCCTGTTGTTGAAGCAGATTGACCAACTCGATGTAGGTAATTTGTCGTTGAGACACCTGGATGGAGGTGATCAACATATCAAATGAAGAAGGTAAAGCTCTCATCACAATTGAAACGAGAAGCTTTTCGTCCACAGAATCTCCCAAAGAATTCAATTTCTCTTTCAATTCAAACACTCTGCACAGAAAGAGTTCAACTGTTTCACCCTGTCTCAAACTCAGGTTATGAAGTTGTTGTTGAAGATGAAGAATGGTGGAATCATTCTTTCCCTCATAGATGGTTCTAAGGGCATCTCATGCCTCTTTACCACTTGCTTTGTCAGCTATATGAGGTTGCACTTCATCTGAAACAGCAAACAAAATGAGCACCTTTGCTCCGTGAAAAGCAGCGACCGCGTGCAGGTCGATGATGAGGTATCTTTTCTCCAACTCTTGAAAATAGGAGCGGATCCTTGAATATCTGGACACCATCTGAGTGACCTGACTGTCTTGAATTGGATCAGTCCAGCTATCAATTTCAGCTGTATCTGCTTCAAAGGACTGCCAATTCTTCTTTACCCGATCTAGGGTGAGGAGCTCGCCATTCTCAACAAAACCTGGACACCCAAGTTCTGAAAGAGCGTGAAAGGGGGCCAGACAGATATCTCTTTCATGTCCGAATGCGTCAAGCATTTGTCTGGCCACTCTCACCTCTTCAACTTTTCGAAATACTTGTGCAAGGTCACCCTTGCACCTGCCCATTCTGCAGCGAATGAGGACACGGGGGAAAAAAGGACGCCGTCGCGCTCGCGCTCCTGAAGATTTATCGCCAGGTCCAGCCATTGCTTTGCCTGGCGCTCGGCCTCCTCTACCACAGGCTTTCCCTGGGCAGAAACTTCTTGAATCCTGGATGCAAAGTCCAGGACTGCCATCGCCTTGAAGGTATGGGGCTTGCATTCCCTCAGCAAACCAGCCCTCATTTCCTTAACCTTTGTCTTTGAAAAGACAACCGCTTGAGATGTTTTCTCTGCAAGCTGCGACTGCGCCTGATTCAAAGACTCCTGGAGCTGAGAAATCTGCTCCGAGGCTGCTTTCTTTTCGGTTGCGGCCTGTTGCTGAGAAGCGGCCAGCTGGGCTTTGAATTCATCTGTTTCTCGCCGCGCCGCTTCCAGCTGCTCAGTGGACCTAGATAGGTCCTCTTCAAGTTGCCTTACTTTGTCCTGCCGACGCGAAAGTTCTTCCTCGCTCCTCCGGACTCTTGACAAAGAGATTGTCGACTTTGCGCATGATCGTCCGAATCTCATGTCTGTTTATCAATGTCGTCAAAGCTTTTCTCCTTTGTCTGGAGCACGTAGTCCGCCTTAGTCATTTCTCGGAGAGGCTTCTTCACTATTGGGATTATTTTCTCCGTTGTAATCACTCTCCTTCCGAAATCATACTTTGCGCGTTTTGCCGGGCGACTATCTCTTCGTGTCTCCTCCGCTTCGGGTCTTGGCGGAAAGAGACGAGGAATACTCTACGGCTCTCGTTGCCGGGGGCAAGTCATCCCGAGTTCGAAGGTCGTCCATAAAATCTGGTTCCCCCGCCCCTAGGGATCTGCCGAGACGTCTCTCCCGCGGGAATGGGATCGGGAGGAACCGTGACAGGACTTTGGAAGAATCGGTCGCTTGTGGGGGGCGACCGGAAATGGAAATGGGAGCGGCCGACACTGTGAGGGTTTGAAGCGGCTGAGGCGGAGGATGTGGTGGTGAACGGACAGCCTCAGCACTGACCTCGGGCGAAGGGTTTGGAGTGGTGCTCAGAGAAAGAGAGACGTTAGGGTTCTGAGCAAACTAATCGAAAGAATGGGGACCGCTAGAAGGACGCGGAGACGGGGAGGAGGATGTGGTCATGGCTCGCCCAGATTGAGCGGGGGACTGAGTATAAGTAGAACTGGGTGAGACTAGTGAGACAGGGACAGCAAACGTACCTGCGGGCTCCGCCTGAGCCGATGCCGGGTGAATGTCTTCGCTTCTTGTCTCGGCGGCTGGCTTGGGACTGCCCAAAGGAATTGCCTTTGCGGCTCTGCGGCAGGACGCGGCTGCACTATCAGGCTAGGTCGCCTGATTTTCTCAACTCTCCTCCGCTTCTTCTCTTCTGGAACAACTGTCGGGTCAGGGGAAGGAGACGAAGCAGGTGCAACAGGCACTGATGCTCCCACGGTAAACTTGTACTGGGGTTTGACTTGCAGAAGGTCTGCCGCGACCGGTCTGCTTTCTGGCGGCGCTGGTGCTTTTCTTGCCTGAGGAAGTGCCTCGGGCGCTGCCTTGACTAACTTTTTCGCCTTTTCAGGCGCCGCCTTAGGAGCCACGGGCTGCATTGGATCGGCCTGGGTACTTGTTGGGCCGGCGCTGGCAGTTGCCGAAGTGTACAACTGTTTGGGAGGAGACCCACTTTTATAATCCTCAAAGGGGCCTCGGGGAACGTAACCTTGATATGCGAACGGCCGCCAGCTGTCATGATGCTGGTCATAGAGAACCGAGAAGTCGTCATCTACGGCCAGGTTTCTCCTTGTGGATTTATCGTGCTGCGTGCGGCATCTCATTTTCCAGCATTCGGTAATCTTTTCTTTAGACCAGTTAAGGCCTGCAATCTTGGACAAAATTTTTTTGAACCCTGGAGATGAGAAGTGATGGTCCGGGTTTCGCTTGGGGTCATATGTCACCTCCTCGCAGTAGAAATCCTGCCAGGGGGAGAAGCTTCCATTAATTCAATCTCCCGGTCAAGGTCCACATGGACCACGTCGCATCTATCTTCGGTTATATCCCGGGGCACAAATGTGCAAACTTTCCCCTTATCCCATGAGGGTCATACTTCCAGTGACTGCGGGCAAAGAAACCAGAGCCAATCCGGGACAGCGCTTGCTCTAGGTAGACATGTTGTCCTACTTCAGTAATCTCAACGTTGGCCCGGGAAAGAGGGTATTGGAAAATCTGTCCTCTTTTCTTCCCTAGGCCAAACTCTTCTTCCACATAGTCCATCTGTCGGGCAACCTCCATCCCGAACAGATGCTCTGAGCACCAATAGGGCAGCAAATAGGGTTTGCCCTTGAATCCGTAGATTCTGATCACAATCCCCTGCGTCAGTCTGAAAACGTCCCCGAGCTTCTGATTTATCAAAGCACTCGTCATTTCTCTCGGGGGACGGGGGATTTCACTTTCGGTGAAGACTGACATGACGAATCCCAGAAAGTTGAAGTTAAACTTGTAATAGGACCCTTTCCGGTATAAGTCATCCGTCCAGTTATAGACGGGCTGGGGCTCTCCCTTCTCGTTAACCTTCTTCAGGTTCAGGATCGGCATTTGGGGGTGCAGATGGTACAAACAAAGCCAGGCCAGAACGGAACTGAAACGAAAATCGGTTGACTGTCTCTTCTGAATCTTCAACAGGCTGGAATGAATGGCGTAAGCCAGCCAGTCTGCCCAGTCGAAAGAGATGGGGCGCTTTCCGCTCCGCTGCGCCGCTGGTTCGTAAGATTCTCCACACAGGAGGCATTCTGCCAGCGCCAGCTGGTACGGGTGCACCAGCTCATCGGAGTCGCGGCCGAGGATCCATGCCAAGATGGTATATAGATACTTGCTCCGAAATTTCGCCAAAGGCATGGGGCCGACCGGCCATTGTCCGCCGGAAGCGGGCGTTGAGCTCTGAATTGAGGAAATCCCTCATTCGCTTGGTGTGCGTGAAACGTCCCGCTTGTTCGCCCAGACTGATTTTTCTGAGGATGGTGCCGGAGTCATACTCTAGCCCTGGGGCGAAAGCTGGCTGCACAGTCTCCCTGCGCAGTGCGAACAAGGGTTTGCCAACGGAACTGCAAATTTGCCGGGAAGCTGGTTTATAATGTCTAACAATTAAGTCTATCAGCTCCGGGCATTGGTGGACAGGAGGGCACACGAATCTGAAAAGATTTGATTTGTACGCCGCTCCAAAATGATGGGAGGGCGAAACTTTGTCAGCCCAGCTCTCCACATTCGCTCGCAGCTGAGTTAGGCTCATGGAAAACAAGCCGTCCACATATCCGCCGGTGTAATTCACCGGAGGTGGTGGGGATTTCCCACGCTGTACCTTCTTCGTCCGGGCCTTTGACTTTTTCTCTGGCGGAGGATCGCCTTTGAAAACTCCTGGCCGCGGCAAATCCCCTGGTTCGCTGCTTTCGCTGGACTGCGCTGACACGGGCCTTTTTCCCTTGTCCATCTCTCCGAGTCAGCAATAATGACAGGTTCAGGCTGTCTGCAACAAATTTCGCTATCAGAGGAATAATTAGCACTGTCCGAGGAATAATCTCTGCAATCTGGAATGTTGGCATGATTCTGACCCCCTTTTCTAGATAAAAACAGCGCCATTAATGCAACGCAGGAGGGGGTAGGTCGGCTGAGTTAAAACCCTTGGTGGCTGCGCAGGAGAACGTTTGAGAAAAGACGCGCCCCGGCAGACGTGCCTTGCTTCTTTAGTTGCATTTTTCCTTGAAAAACGCGCAATCATTAATTCAGCGTTGGGGACTGCACCATGGCTGACGTTGCTGCCACCACTTGGGCACACTGCTCAAGACAAAACCTTTGGCGCGGAAACCCAGATTAAAACAAGTGCAAGCGCGCCTTGGGCCCAGCATGGGGGTTTTTGAATTTTTCATTATTATTTTTCTTTTGAAACGCGTCCCAACGCTGGCCCGGAAAACTAGGCGCAGCCGGGCTTCGCCCGAAGTTGGGCGCGGCCCGACCTCGCCGGCGAAGTCGGACTTCGCCCGAATTTCGGGCGAAGTTCGAACTTCGGCGCGAAGCGCGTGCTTGGTTGCCTGCTTGCTGCGCCCAAGACTTCGGGCGCGGTTTGGGTCTTTGCCGCCTTTGGGCTTCACACATCTTTGCAACCTTCGCCCGTTGTCCGAACTGCGCAATGCGATGCTGACTTTGTTCGGACTTCGGCCGAAGCTTTGGTATGCAATGTGATCCGCGAAGGCCTGGTATGCACTTTCTCTGTCTTCTTCCAACTGCAGGAGTTGGCACAATCTGTCGTCTACCGGGTCTCCGCTGCTCCTGTCTTCATCAACCATCCACAGGGCGGGAATTTCAATGTGTGATGGCATAACAGCTTGCTTGCCATAGACGAGCGCGTAGGGGACGTCTTGAGGGATTTCTTGAACGCAACTCGCTCCGCCCACGGCGCCCGGTTCAGGAGCAAGTGCCAAGTCCGCTTATTCTTTTCAATGGTCCTCCGGAGAGTTTTCAGGAGTTTCTTGTTAGTAGACTCGGTTTTTCTCCTTTTCCAATGCATCCAGCATCTTCCTGGCCTTCCTGATCTTCTTTGTTTTTTCAAAATACAAATGCAAGGTTGCCCTTGTAACAACCCAATCTAGGGCGATCTGAGACATGGGGACAAATCGGAGGCCCTGGCGCTCGTATCCTTCAAGTTTAACCGCCAAGTCGAGCCACTGCTGAGCTTGGCGCTCGGTCTCCGCTACCACAGGCTTGCCCTGGCCAGATACTTCTTGCACCTTGGAGATGATTGTGAGGACTGAGTGCGATCTGGCAACGTGGGTCTTGAAACCCTTCAGCAAGTTGACTCGGATCTCCTTGACTCGTTCTTGAAAAGGCCGCAACTTTTGAAGCCTTTTCCTCTAGCTGCCTCTGAACTTCTTGGAGCTGTCCCTTTAATTCAACTATTTGCGCCTGCGCTCCTTCTTTCTCCTTGACCTGCTGTTCTATAGCCTCCTTTGGATCTGTTACTTCTTTTTCTAGGGCGGCTAGTCGCTCCTTAAGTTTTCGGGACTCCTCCTGGGCTCTCTCCAGCTGTGCTTGCATTTTGCAACATCCTCCTCCAACTGTAATTTTTCATTCTCCACCTGGTAGAAGCGTTTTTTCATCTCTTGATGCTTTACAAACAATGTATCGGCCTTCAGATGGATTCCTCCTATTTCATTCTCCACAATGATGTCGTTCAGGTCCTTGTTCCTAGGGTGGTACTCGTAGTCGTCTGGAGTCATGTTCTTGATGGGCTTTTTCACCTTGCGGACCCTCTTTTCGGTATGCAGCTCCATATTGTCCAGGTCAAACCTGGCACGCTTCTCTACTACAGCCAGCTCTTTGCCCCTCCTCTTTCTCACTTCCTGGAAATACCTGTAAGAGCTCTGAGTTGCTTGGCCCATCATGTGTTGGTCCTTCGACTTCTCCAACTGTTGCTCTATGAGTTCCATTTCCCCTAACATAGGATAGGCCAAAGGGAGGTTTTGTTGGGACATCTACTCGTCTGCAAACAGAGAAACAGGGATGGTGCCTAAGGGTTCAGTCGCCCTTGGGGACGACTGGGCTTGGGTAGAGGCGGGCGATTCTTCAGGGTGGGGAGCTGGGTTTTTAGTGAGTGCGCCTGCTAAAGACGAAGGATGGGAAGACTGAGGGGTTTCTTCAGTGACGACGCTCGATTGTGTAAGGCCTTGGGTTTCAAAGGCGTTCATATCAGAGGAGAACTGGGTGAATGCCTGCAGGCTTTGCTGGACGGGAGCAGAGGGCAGGGGTTGTGTGAAAGGAGAATGAGATGAAGCAACGGTGAAGGGATCAGCAGAAGAGGAAGGGGGTGCAACAGGCAATGCTTCAGAAGATTGTTGAGAAAAGAGAAAGCGTACCTGCGAGCTCGGCTTGAGCTGGCGTGTTGATGACTTGCGTTACCCACTTGTCCGCTTCTTCTTCTGGGGTGTCCTCCTTGACATTTATGACTTCTTTGGCAGTAACTTTCTTCAGCGGAGTCACCTAGGTCTGCTGCACTATCTCCTTTTTGGGCGTCGACCTTTTTTCCTTTGACCTCTTCCTCTTTTCTTTGTTAGGCGTAGCTTCCTTTTCGCTGACAGAGGCTGAGGCTAGGGCAGTGGATGTTTTAAACCTTAATTTCACCTTTGTCCTCAACAGCTCCAAAGTTTCCTCCGCTGCTTTGGGCGACTGCTCAGATTTTTGCATCTTTTCAGACCCTTGTGGCCTTTCAGGAGGTGACTGTATCATGGGTCCTACCGCTTGACTCCTCTGTATTTCACTGCTGGACCCTCCTTGCGCAAGTGATTTCTTGGGTGGGGCCTGCCCTTTTTGTAGGCGGCGGATGCCTCGGGGCACGATGTCACGAAAAACGATTGGCCGCCACGTGGCGACGTTATCATCATAGATGTCAGAGAACTGATGGTCATTGGCCAACAACTTTTCCGATCTTTCTTTCTTGGTGTGTGCCCTTGTGATCCACCATTGTGCTATCTTTTCGTCCTTCCACCCCAAAGCTTTCACCTTCGGCAGCATTCGCTTGTAACCCTGGGAGTCTGTCTTGTGAGCCTTGTTACGGGCAGGGTCATACTCCACCTCAATACAGTAGAAATCATGTCATGGCAGGAGCGACTGCATCTCTTCTACGTGCCACTCCAGGTCACCTCCTGTTGGATTATTCCGCTCCCCATGATCTCTTGGCGCGGGCAGGCGTGAAGATTTTTCAATTCCGTGAATCCCTTTATTACATCGAGTGGGTCATATTTCCACCGCTGGGGAAGCTCCACCAGGCCGAGACTGAGGAGCGTAGCCGCTAGATATTCATTCTGCCCAGTTGAGTGGACCTCAATATCGCCCCAGATGATCGGGTACTTGAAAATGTGGCCCCATATTCTTCCTTGACCGTACTCTTGGTCAGCATAGTCCATTTGCCGAGCCGCCTCCAAGGCGAATTGATATTCTGTGCAGAAAAATGGCAGAAGGAAGGGTTTGCCTGTGAACCCGAACACTGTTGAGCAAGATGTTGCAAGAAGTTTGTCATTGTTGTCAACACAGGCAGTTAGATCCAATGATGCAGTGGATAGACAGTTCAGAAGCCATTCAGATGCAGAGAACAGAAATTCAAAGGATAGTCGGATATGGAAAGTGCAATTCCGAGAAAACAAGAGTGACCCAGTCTCAAAAATTCGAAGAAAAAGACAAGTTAGAAAGCTGTCGCGATATCGCAACATGTTTTCTGTCGCGATTTCGCGATGGTCGGAGGAGAGAGAAAGCGCAGCTGGAAATGTCGCGTTTTCGCGACGAAAGTGAGGAGAGAGAAAACGCAGCTGGAAATGTCGCGTTTTCGCGACGAAAGTGAGGAGAGAAAGCGCAGAATGTCGCGATTTCGCGACGAAAGTGAGGAGAGAGAAAGCGCGGCTGGAAATGTCGCGATTTCGCGACTAAAGTAAGGAGAGAGAAGGCGCAAGGCAAACTGTCGCGATTTCGCGACATGCTGGAGGCCAAGCAGCTAAGTCGAGAAACAGTAGCGATTTCGCTACATGTTGGATTTTCGCTGGTTGAAGCAAGGAAAAAGCATTAAGTGGAAAAGTTGTAGCGATTTCGCTACATGTTGAATTTTCGCTGGCCGAAGCAGGGAGAAAGTGCTAAGTGAAAAAGTTGTAGCGATTCCGATACAAGTCGAAAGTGCACAAAGCAAAGGTGTAGCGATTTCGCTACGTGTCAAATTGCACAAAACAAAGGTGTAGCGATTTCGCTACAAGTTGAAAAAGCACAACACGAAGGTGTAGCGATTTCGCTACAAGTCCAAAAGTGCACAACGCGAAGGTGTAGCGATTTCGCTACCAGTCAAAAGCGCAGAACTCAAAGATGAAGCAAGTCGAAAGCACAAGGCACAAAGTTGTAGCGATTTCGCTACCGCATGAAGCAAGAAATGTATGGATGCCGAAAGTGTCGTGATTTCGCGACAAAGATGAGGATGACGTCAGCAAAATTGAAAGTGTCGCGATTTCGCGACAGGTTGCAAGAAAAGCCTCTGGAAGCCGAAAGCGTCGCGATTTCGCGACAAGAACGGTGGCAAAGCTTTCAAAGGCCAAAATGGTCGCGATTTCGCGACAGCAAGGACATGAAGGCGTACGGCTACAAAAGGCGTCGCGATATCGCGACATGTTTTTGTTTCGTGGCAACAATTACAGAAAGGTGACAGAGGTGGCAGTAGCGGTTGAGGCCGACAAAGTTGAATCGAGGCCGACGATTTTTAGGGTTTTGAAGCCGACATTTTCTAGGGTTTTACAGCGGACGTTTTTAGGGTTTGCAGCCGACAATATCCAGGTTTTAGCAGCCGAAAAATTCTAGGGTTTTGCAGCCAACAATCTTAGGGTTTGCAGCCGACGTCCTAGGGTTACAGCCGACTATGATTTAAGAATTGTTCTTGAATTTTCTTCTATAAAAGGAGGGCTGTTTCGAAGTTGAAACAGAGTTGTGAAGAGCGAAAGAAGTTCGTGTCGGGCAGAGAGCGAGTCGTTTCGATTCAAAGTGTGTGCGAAGTGATAGTTCTTTGGAGTCGAAGTAAAGAGGGCGTATCGAATCCTTGCGAAGTGTTAGCGCGCAGAGAGCTGCAGAAGGTGTGATTTACGACTGCTGTGCGCAGAAAGCGAATCGTGTAGCAGACTGGTTGTGCGAAGCTTTGGCGCAGCAGAAGCAGAGTGCTTGTAAACTGCACACTGGGTAATGAGGTGAAAGTATTGTTGCTGTAAGTTTTTATTATTTCATGTAATGTCCAAGTTGCAGCTTGGCATAAGAAGTTGGTGCTTCTTCCAGTAGTAGCTGGTGTCTTGGGGGTTGGTGCTCCCTTCTGTTGGTGCAGAAAAATTGAAGGGTTGATGCTCTTTCCAGTTGGTGCTGGTAAAAAGTTGTAAAGTTGTTGCTTTGCATAGGCTGGATTTGGATGGTAGTCCAAGCAGCCATTTTTGAGGAGTAGCCACTTTGGTGAACCTCGTTAAAATTGTTGTGTTATGTGTGATGCTTTCTTGATGCATTTAATATTTCTTTTATCTGTTTTAAATCTGCTTTGGATTTAAAACCATATGCTTTAGAAATTTTAAAGATCACACCTGATTCACCCCCTCTCAAGTGTCATTGTGATTACAACAATTGGTATCAGAGCAAGGTACCTGAACAGGCTCAATCAACTAGGGTGATCCCAGTAAGTGACATTATGGCAGGTGGTGAAGGTTTCTCCTCAAACAAGGCACCACTGTTTGACGGAACAAATTATGCTTTCTGGAAGATCAGAATGCAAACATATCTCCAAGCTTTGGGATTTGACATCTGGAATGCAGTAGTCAATGGTTACACAGCTCCTGCTACTGCTCCAACCGACAGCACCGGTAAAAAGGAGTTTGAAAATGATTCTAAAGCTAAAAATGCCATCATGTGTGGATTAGTGGACGAGTGAGTTGGTCAAAATCATAAAACTGTGTTTCAGCAAAAGATGTGTGGGACAAACTGAGAATATTCATGAGGGAGATGACAAGATCAAGGAAGCTAAGCTGCAAACTCATCGAGCTCAATTCGAATCACTAAAAATGACCAACGATGAGAACATAGAAGCCTTCTTGCAAAGGGTAAATGGAATCACTAATTCAATGAGAGGTCTCGGCGAAAAGTTGGATGATGCTACTATTGTGAAAAAGGTTTTGAGGTCGCTTCCTCACAGGTTTGATTCTAAAGTCTCTGCCATAGAAGAGGCTAAAGACTTAAATCATTTCAGCATGGATGAGATGCATGGTTCCTTGATGGCCTACGAAATGAGAATAGGAAAGTCTAATCCTACGAGACAGAGAAGCAACATTTAAAGCCCAAAAGGGTAAAGACTCAAAGCAAGAATCTAAAGAAGAAGAAATTTCAGACGAAATGGAAGCAAATTTTGTCAGAAAGTTGAGAAAGGGCAAAGGAAAGTACAAAGGAAAACTACCTTTTAAATGTTTCAAGCCGTGGGGGGATTGGACACTTTGCAACCAAATGTCCTCTCAATGAGAAGGACAAAGGTGAGGAAACTTCACATCAAGAAAAAGGTGAATGGAGAAAGAAATCTAACTTCGAAAAGGCAATTTCAAAAAGAAAAGCTTTATATCCAGGAATGCATATTCCTCAGAAGACAGCTCTAGTGAGGATTCTGATGAAGGAACAGGCGAAGCTCTATTCATGGCATTTGAAGTCGAAAATTCTGAAAAGGCAGAAATCTCAGAGAAGGAAGAAGGTATGAACTCTATACTGACTGTTGAAAAAACTGAGGCTGAAGTAGATTTAGAAGGTGAACTAGTTTCTGCTCTTATAGAATGGAAATCTGAGAAGAGAAAAAATAAAAAACTGTCAAGGAAACTTGAGGATGCAAACGACATTATAACAAGTTTGAAATTACAGTAGAAGAGTACAAGAAAATGTCCGAAGATCTTGAAGTTCAGGTGACCATGAAGATAGATTGCTGCTGTAAACTGGAAGAAGAAAATGTTGGTCTTCGAATACAGATACAAGAGCTGGATCGAAAAATTAGCTGCTATTACAAACGTGAAGAAAGTTCGATGAAGCTGGACAAAATTTTAAGCGATCAAAGACCCGCAGGTGTCAAATTTGGTCTGGGCTTTGTTGAAGGAGAATCATCAGCCAGAAATGTTGAAAGAAGTGAAGACAAGAAACAGGCTGTGGAAAGAACAACCAATCAGGCAAAAGAAAGAAATGATGCCAGGCCTGAAAAGAGGACTGACAATGATGATTTTACCAAGGTCACACATCAAAAGAAAAGAAAATCTATGACTCCTGCAACAAACTGGCAAAGACCATCTTTCAGGTTCAATCATTACTTTTATGGTTTCTGTTTTAAGTGTAATGCTTATGGACATAAAATTGCTGACTGTAAGTATAATGTAGGACCAAGAAGTTTCACTAGTAGAAATGCTTTTGCTCCTTTAATAAGTTATGCAAGAGAATGCTTCAATTGTCACAACTTTGGGCATATTGCTAGAAAGCTGTCATAGTACCTCTGTTTCAAATCAAATTCGGAAAAGAAGAGTTCAACCATATAGGGCAAAACAAAGTAGAAATCATTCGAAAGATATGTGCAAGAGTCCGAAAAGGGGAAATCCAAGCTGGAATCCAATACCACGGTCAAAACAGAATGGAAACAGAAAGAACAACTCGAGAGAAGAAAAAGAATCTCTAATAGTACATACAGATTTCAAATCTCAAAATAAATGTGTTCCATGGATTCTTGACAGTGGTTGCTCAAGTCATATGACAGGTGATAAACAAAAGTTTGAAAAACTACAGAAATATGAGGGTGGCTCCGTAAAGTTCGAAAACAATGATGGAGCCAAGATAATCGGAAAGGGGTCTGTCAAAATTAGTGATGGGAAAATTAAGTCGAAGAAGTTCTATTTGTGGATGGTCTGAAACACAATCGCTAAGTGTGAGTCAAATCTGTGATAAAGGACATGAAGTAGTTTTCAAAAAGCGAGGGTTGTGAAGTCAGAAAAATAAACAACGGGAAATTAATAGCAACCGGCTCAAGGACGTCTCGGCAACCTCGTACACACTCTCGAATCTTCGAAGGTATGTGCTTCATTAGACAAGAAGAAGAGAACCGGTCTGTGGCACAAGAGGCTTGGACACATAAGTTTCGACAACTTAGTGAAAACCAGCTCAAAACAAGCGATGAGAGATATTCCAACCATTAGAAAACCTTCAAATATTGTCCGTGCCTCATGTCGGAAGGGAAAGCAAACCGGAGTTTCATTCAAAACAAAAGATTACCACACTAGCAAGCCTCTGGAACTTATACATACAGACTTATGTGGACCCATGAGAACACAAAGCATAAATGGAGACAAATATTTTATGTTATGTATTGATGATTATTCCAGAATGACCTGGATATTTTTCTTAAAAGACAAAACAGAAGCTTTTCAAATGTTCAAATCCTTCAAACATCTAGTTGAGAATGAAACAGGAAAAATGATTAAATGTTTACGATCAGATAGAGGAGGAGAATTCATTTCAAATGAATTTTCAGAATACTGTGAAAATCATGGCATCAGGAGACAATATTCAGCGGCTAGAACTCCCCAGCAGAATGGTGTAGTAGAAAGAAAGAACAGAACTGTTCAAGAAATGGCACGCACTATGCTGGCAGAAAATAAAATAGCAGACAGATTCTGGAAAGAAGCAGTTCACACAGCAGTATACCTCCAAAACAGATATATGTTAAGGACTCATGAAAGCAAAACTCCTTATGAGTTGTGGTTTGGTAGAAAAGCAACAGCAAAACATCTCAAAGTATTTGGTTGTAAGTGTTATATCAGAAATACTGATGACAATCTCGGGAAATTTGAAGATAGAGCAGATGAAGGTGTCTTTGTTGGATATTCTCCAAAAAGTAAAGCTTACAAATGCTACAACAAGAGACTCAAGAAAATTGTGGATAGTGCAGATGTTAAATTTGATGAAGGGAGAACACGGTTAAATTTGATGAAAAAAAATGAAGAAAAAAGAAAAAAAAAAAAGAAAACAAACCACAAAGCACCAAACAACAAAAAAAAAAAAAAACAACCCACAACAAAAAAAAAAAAAAAAAAAAAAAGACCACACACAAAAAAAAAAAAAAAAAAAACAAACAACAAAAAAAAAAAAAAGAAAAAAAGAAGAAAAAAGAAGAACAGAAAGAAAAAAACAACACCAAAAAAACAAAAAAAAAAAAAAAAAAAAAACAACAAAAAAAAAAAAAGAAACAAAAAACAGAAAAGAGAAAAAAAAAAAAAAAGAAACAAAAAAAGAAAAAAAAAAAAACAAGCAAACAAAACAAAAAAAAAAAACAAAAAAAAAAACACGGAGGAAGAAAAAAAAAGAGAAAAAAAAAAAAAAAAAAAAGGAAGAAAGGAAGAGAAAAAAAAAAAAAAAAAAAAAAAAAAAAAAAAAAAAGAAAAAAAAAAAAAAAAAAAAAGCCGAAAAAAAAAAAAAAAAAAAAAAAAAAAAAAAAAAAAAAAAAAAAAGACGCAAAAAAAAAAAAAAAAAAAACCCAAAAAAGAGAAAAACAAGCCACGAAGCGGGGAGACAGCGACAAAGCAAAAAAAAAAAAAAGGCAAGGAAGCGGGAGGCAGACCAAGAAAGAACAAAACAAAGAAGGGAAAAAAAGAAAAAAAGAAAGGAGAAAAGAGAGGAACAGAAGAAAGAAAAAAAAAGAAAGGAAAAAAAAAAAAAAAAAAAGACACAAAAGAAAAAAAAAAAAAAAAAAAAAAAAAAAAAAAAAAGAAAAAAAAAACAACAACACAAAAAAGAAAAAGAAGAGAAAAAGAAAAGAAAAAAGAACGAGAAAAAAAAAAAAAAAAAAAAAAAAAAGAAACAAAAAAAGAAAAAACAAAAGGAAAGAAAAAAAAAAAAAAAGAAGAGAAGGGAGAACACGGTTATTGACAAAGGGGGAGAAGAGTTACAGGAATGTATACAGGTGTTGCCAACAATTCCAAAGGGGGAGATTGTTGAGCAAGATGTTGCAAGAAGTTTGTCATTGTTGTCAACACAGGCAGTTAGATCCAATGATGCAGTGGATAGACAGTTTAGAAGCCATTCAGATGCAGAGAACAAAAATTCAAAGGATAGTCAGATTATGGAAAGTGCAATTCCAGGAAAACAAGAGTGACCCAGTCTCAAAAATTCGAAGAAAAAGACAAGTTAGAAAACTGTCGCGATTTCGCGACAGGTCGGAGGAGAGAGAAAGCGCAGCCGAAAATGTCGCGATTTCGCGACGAAAGTGAGGAGAGAGAAAACGCAGCTGGAAATGTCGCGATTTCGCGACGAAAGTGAGGAGAGAGAAAGTGCAGCCGAAAATGTCGAGATTTCGCGAAGAAAGTGAGGAGAGAGAAAACGCAGCTGGAAATGTCGCGATTTCGCGACGAAAGTAAGGAGAGAGAAGGCGCAAGGCAAACTGTCGCGATTTCGCGACATCTTTGGAGGCCAAGCAGCTAAGTCGAGAAACTATAGCGATTTCGCTACATGTTGGATTTTCGCTGGTTGAAGCAAGGAAAAAGCATTAAGTGGAAAAGTTGTAGCGATTTCGCTACATGTTGAATTTTCGCTGGCCGAAGCAGGGAGAAAGTGTTAAGTGAAAAAGTTGTAGCGATTCCGCTACAAGTCGAAAGTGCACAAAGCAAAGGTGTAGCCATCTCGCTACGTGTCAAATTGCACAAAACAAAGGTGTAGCGATTTCGCTACAAGTTGAAAAAGCACAACACGAAGGTGTAGCGATTTCGCTACAAGTCCAAAAGTGCACAACGCGAAGGTGTAGCGATTTCGCTACCAGTCAAAAGCGCAGAACTCAAAGATGAAGCAAGTCGAAAGCACAAGGCACAAAGTTGTAGCGATTTCGCTACCGCATGAAGCAAGAAATGTATGGATGCCGAAAGTGTCGCGATTTCGCGACAAAGATGAGGATGACGTCAGCAAAATTGAAAGTGTCGCGATTTCGCGACAAGAACGGTGGCAAAGCTTTCAAAGGCCAAAATGGTCGCGATTTCGCGACAGCAAGGACATGAAGGCGTACGGCAACAAAAGGCGTCGCGATATCGCGACATGTTTTTGTTTCGCGGTAACGATTACGTGAAAGGTGACAGAGGTGGTAGTAGCGGTTGAGGCCGACAAAGTTGAATTGAGGCCGACGATTTTTAGGGTTTTGAAGCCGACATTTTCTAGGGTTTTACAACGGACGTTTTTAGGGTTTGCGATCGACAATCTCCGGGTTTTAGCAGCCGAAAAATTCTAGGGTTTTGCGTACCGACAATATTAGGGTTTGCAGCCGACGTCCTAGGGTTACAACCGACTATGATTTAAGAATTGTTCTTGAATTTTCTTCTATAAAAGGAGGGCTGTTTCGAAGTTGAAACAGAGTTGTTTAGAGCGAAAGAAGTTCGTGTCGGGCAGAGAGCGAGTCGTTTCAATTCAAAGTGTGTGCGAAGTGATAGTTCTTTGGAGTCGAAGTAAAGAGGGCGTATCGAATCCTTGCGAAGTGTTAGCGCGCAGAGAGCTGCAGAAGGTGTGATTTACGATCATTGTGCGCGAAAGCGAATCGTGTAACGGATCGGTTGTGCGAAGCTTTAGCGCAGCGAGCGGAGTGCTTGTAAACTGCACATTGGGTAATGAGGTGAAAGTATTGTTGCTGTAAGTTTTTATTATTTCATGTAATGTCCAAGTTGCAGCTTGGCATAAGAATTTTGTGCTTCTTCCAGTAGTAGTTGGTGTCTTGGGGGTTGGTGCTTCCTTCTGTTGGTGCAGAAAAATTGAAGGGTTGATGCTCTTTCCAGGTTGGTGCTGGTAAAAAGTTGTAAAGTTGTTGCTTTGCATAGGCTGGATTTGGATGGTAGTCCAAGCGGCCATTTTTGAGGAGTAGCCACTTTGGTGAACCTCGTTAAAATTGTCGTGTTATGTGTGATGCTTTCTTGATGCATTTAATATTTCTTTTATCTGTTTTAAACTGCTGCTGGATTTAAAACCATATGCTTTAGAAATTTTAAAGATCGCACTGATTCACCCCCCTCTCAGTGTCATTGTGATTACAACAAACACTCTGATAACAAATCCCTGCGTCAACTTGAAAGTGTCACCTGTTTCTCCCCGTACAATTTGGTTTTTCATTTCTCGGGGGTCGCGCGAGCATGTGCCGTTGAGGAGGGCTAGGGCAGGGCCCAAGAATATCAAATTAAACTTATAGTGCGATTCCCTCCTCGACAAAACCCGGGTCCATTCATATACCGGGAGCTGTGCGCCATCTTTGTCTTTGCACTGGACTGGGATCGTCTTCATATTGCTGTGCATATGGAATAGGAAGAGCCAGGCCAGGAACAAGCAATACCTGAAGGACTAGCTCCTTCCTTCTTTCAGCTCCAGAAGGCCTAAGTGTATGCCGCGCACCACGCAATCTGCCCAGTCGAAGAAGACTGGCTTAGTTCCTGGCTTCATGGCACTGGGGTCGTAAAATTCCCCATGTAGGATGCACTCTGCGATAGCAATATGGTATGCGTGCATCACCGCGTCAACGTCGCAGCCTAAAACCCAGGCCAGCATAGCGTAGAGAGACTTGTTCTTAAAATTCTCCTGGGGTGTTGGCTGCGTCGGCCAATACTTGGGAGGTGGTGGCTGGTGCAGCTGAGACTCGAGGAATTTCCTCATGTTTGGATTATCAGCGAACCTGTCCGTTTGCTTGCCTAGGTTGATTCTTCTGATTATATAATTTCTGTCCGGCGAATGCCGAGGCGCGAAGGCCATCTGCACAGTCTCCTTATAGAGCGAGAACAACACCGTCCCCTCATGGTCGCATACTTGTCTGGTGCTGGGCTTGTAATTCCTGGCAATGGTTTCAACCAACTCCGGGAAATGGTGTACCGGAGGGCATAGAAACCAGAACAAGTGCGAGTGGTACACCGCAGTGAATGGGTGTGAACGGGGCACTTTCTTTTGCCACTCCTCCACAGTGTGCCAAAGCTGTGTGATGCTGTGAGAGTAGCTGCCATCTCTGTATCTTGCCAAGTTATCTACAGGCGGCGGAGGAGGAACTCGTTTTGCTGACCCTACTGCTTTCACCTTCCCCTTGCTTTTCTTTTCCTTCTTTTTTACGCTCTCCGGTGTGCTCGAGGCTGCCTGCTCAGACGCTTTACCTTTTTATGCACTCTCCTTACCCATGGTGCTTGGACAATTTGAATTTACAGCTTCCTGCTGGTAAAATTCAGAATTTCTCCTTTGGCGCAACTTAGAGTTCGTCTGGGTTTAACTGTGAGAGTGAAATGAGCGACTGAGCCCTTTTATGGAGATAGGTAAAAAGTCTTCATTAATGGCGAGCGCTGGAGTTAAAGGCAGGGTGCGCGAAGTGGGTGGGCGCGCCGTTATTTTTCGGTGGCCGTGCATAAGATCTCCCTTGGGGAACGCAACTCATCGTTTATTGGCCCAAGGTTTGTCCTTGCCTTTAATGAAATCTGCTTTGAAAACTGTGCAAACACCCCTTTTTTAAAAACGTGCGCCTTGAAGACGTCACCCGCCGCCATGTCGTCACGTGCTCCGAAGTTCACTTGTGCTTGGTAATTGTGCCTTCGACGAGGGTCGCTTGAATCTTGGAGCGATTCCTAGAATCGCTGAAAAAATGGGCGATTTGGAGCATTTGGGGCCTCGGCGAGCGACCGACGTCATTCAAGACTTAGAAAAATTTCTAACTTTTTTCCCTCCTTTCAATTTTCCATCTGCTCGAGCTCGCTTGAAATGGGAGCGACGACGGTCGTCGCTATGAAATTGGGGCGACCGCGGGAGTTGCTAAAGAAATGAGCGACGGAGGGTGAGTGACACATAATTTTTTGCCCTTTTTTGCTTTCTATCCGCCGAAGTTCGCTCAAAAGGTGGTGTTAGGATCTCATCCTAACCCTTAATGTAATAACTTACTTGATGTAATAATTCCTAGTGAACGTGGGTAGTACCCATGATTAATATTTTGTAATGTTCTAAGTTTTAGCTTAGGTAGTACCTATGACAAATGGCACCCTTTTTATGTAACACATGGTAGATAGGTGGCATTGTGCATGTAATTCGTGTGGCATTATGCATGTAATTCGAGTGGCATTGTGCATGTAATTCAAAGTGGCACTATGCATGTAATTCGGGTGGCATTATGCATGTAATCCGGGTGGCATTTTGCATGTAAGCCAACCTTGGAAGGAAACTCCTTAAATACCCGAAAAGGCACCAATGTAACCATCTTTTGCAAAATTAATGAAGTATTGAAGGAGGTTGCCCCCTCGAAGAGGCCTGCGATTCAGTCCTATTGTGAGATTGTTCTTTATGCAAATTTCTGTTATATTAATGTGATGTTTATGTGAGTTATTTCCAAGCAATTGTGTGAGAGTGTGTTATTTGAGTTTATTTTATAGCAGGATCTTAACAAGTGGTATCAGAGCGCTTTCCAGGGCCAAGTTCTGCTGCAACTGCAACGATTCTTGCCATCCAATCCGCCTGTTAGGTATAAATTCTGTGTGTTTTTTCCATTCTGTTTTTCCTTATTAAAAAAATCCAAAAAAAATACAGTGTTTTTTTTTCCAGACCAAAAACAAAAAAATATATTGTTAGTTGAGTAGGTAGAAACCCTGTACCGGGGGTTTTAAAATATCGCGAAGGATCTGTCGTTATTGGCTAAGCTAGATAGCCCATAAAGCGTCTAGTGAAGTGAGGGGCGATCGAGCTCCAATACCCGGTGCCTCGAGACGGAACTCGCGCACGGACTTGAGCTCCCACGTATCTTCGGGTATATCGGGAGACCATCTAGGATTAAACAAACTTTTAGCCATTAGGAAGCTCTTCGGCCTTGTATTACTCATAGTCTACGGGACACAGGCATCTCGGACGATTACCCTCCCGTAGAGGCGGAGGTAGTGTGCTCAAGGGTATGTGTAGAATCCTCCTTGAGTAGTGGCCTGAAATATTGGTCCGAGCACTATTGTTCGTCACTGTCGGTATATTAGAGGGCCTATGGGTGGTACATACTCCTATACTTAGCATTCCCTGGTTCTGTTAAAACTTCAACCTGTAAAAAACGCCAAAAAAAAAAAAAAAAAAAAAAAAATAACAATAAAAATCCAAACCTCCCTGTTCGTAAACCTGCATTTCAAAAGTGAGCATATGAGAAAGGAGTCCTCTACTAAAAAAATAATAGAAGGGACATGCATTCGGGATAAGCCATGAGGGTGACACTTAAGTCGACAGTCTGGAGAATAACAGTAAAATTTACAGGATGCGATCCACAGATCAGAGTCGTAGAGGTCAACACGGTCGAGGTAGAATTCACGATCTTTAGGGTCGAAACAGAGCTGTCATATCAGTCACCCGCAAAATACGAGAGAATCTTGAGTGTGAAACACGGCCGGTTATAGATAGTGCTCCCAGTACCCAACTTTTGCTCAGTAGCTCAGAATTAAAAACTGTAAACACCGTTAGACTCAGAAAAAAAAAAAAAAAGAGTCGCAGGGTGCCAAAAAGTAGTGTTGAGAGATATAGCTCATTGTGACCACCTCCTTCAACTGATCATTTTGATATATAGCACCCAAGCACGTTTTTGGGCACTTACTAAAAATAGTAAGTCCAAAAAAATTCAATTCTATTTTTAGTAACTGGTCACAAAGGTCTAAAAAATGGCCCAGGGTACCCGTGGACACCAGAAAGAACTAGAACACTTGGAATCCCTAACAAAAGCCATTGAGAACTTGCACTCGGCTTTTCACTCCATAAGGGAAGAAGTCCAAGGTCTTCGCCTAGAGCATGAGGCCACTAGCAACCGCCTAGAAGAAGCACTGACAGAAGTGGACAGCAAACTGAGAAGAGAACCACCCAAATCAGAATACCAAGCTGAGAGTTCTACAAGGAATCGTGACCATGATACACCCTTTAGAATGCCCAAATTGGACTTTCCCAAATTTAGTGGGAAGGATGTTGATGGGTGGCTATGTCGGGTTGACCAATTCTTTCGACTTCATAATGTACCCATATTTCATCGAGTCCAGATGGCTTCCTTTAACTTGGAATCTGAGGCTCTACATTGGTTTCAATGGTTGCGTCTTGCCTACCCAAATCTCTCTTGGGAGGATTTTGAATCCCAACTACTCACTCGATTTGGTCCTAGTGAGTTTGAGGACTTCACGAGAGCCTTAACCAAACTACAACAAACGGAGGTCAGTCCGAGAGTACCAAGCTCAATTTGAAAAATTGGCCAATCGGACAAGAGGATTGAGTGAAGGGTTCTTCCAGAGTTGTTATATCAGTGGGTTGAAGGTGGAACTCCAAGCGAAGGTAAAAATGTTGAAACCACGAACTATGATGGAAGCTATCAGTTTGGCCCGTTTGGCCGAATCTAAACTCTCTACCCAAAGACACCCATCAAAGTTTCCTCAAAATAGACCTTCATTTCCTCCTAGAGCCCAACACCTAGTTGATAATAAACCTGCTACACCCAAGCGCCTCACCACCGAAGAGATGGATGCACATCGTGCCCAAGGATTATGCTACAATTGTGATGAAAAGTTTTTCAAAGGGCATAAGTGTGCACACAAAAAATTGTTCTTGATAGATGTTGAAGAACCTGATACCGCTGACGAGAGTGATGAGGATGAGGACCCTCCAGAAATGAAACAGGAACCTGAGACAGCAATTACAATCCATGCCCTTGCAAACATTACTACTCCTCAAACCATGAAGGTTATAGGATTTTTCAAGGGCCAACGTCTTTCCATCCTTCTGGATTCGGGAAGCACGCACAACTTCATTGACCCTAGAGTTGCTCAACGAGCAAATTGCTATATCCACACTTGTAATTCCTTTGAGGTCATGGTAGCCAATGGGGGAACCTTACCTTGTAAGGGAAAGTGTCGCAATGTTAAAATCCAGGTAGGGGACTATGCACTCAAGCAGGACATGTTTGCCCTCCAGTTGGGTGGATGTGATATTGTTTTGGGATCCCAATGGTTGAGTACATTGGGCACTATCAGTTGGAACTTTGCTGAACTCTGGATGCAGTTCTCCCAGAACGGACAAACACACATCATCAAGGGCTCCCCGACAAGAACACCTCAAATTATCAGTTCAAACGGCATGGAGAAATTGCTAAAAAAATCATCACGTGGGGTCATTGCACAACTATTCTCCATCCAACCATCCACATCTCCAATGGGTGAAATCCCACAAGACATGCAACAGATTCTCCCCAAACAAGAGGCCATCTTTTCAGAACCAACCACACTACCACCGCATCGCTCTCATGACCATGCCATTCCATTATTGCCGGATAGTACACCTCCCAATATCAGACCACCTTATGAGCGACTCAAGCGCACCTTATTTTGGAAAGGTAGGAAACAGAACATTCGCTCTTTGGTGGCAGACTGCGACACAGGTCAAAGGATGAAAGGAGAAACAGTGCGCTCTTTGGGCACTCTTCCACCATTGCCAATACCGGATCAGGTGTGGACTGACATCTCTAGGGACTTCATAGAAGGGCTACCTAAATCTGGAGGCAAGTCTGTTATTTTCGTGGTAGTGGACCGCCTTTCAAAGTATGCTCACTTTTGTGTCCTAACCCATCCTTACACAACATTCACTATTGCCCAAATTTTTCTTGACTCCATATTTCACCTTCATGGCATGCCAACCTCCATTGTATCCTGATCGTGATCCCACCTTTACTAGCAATTTGTGGCAAGAGTTGTTTAAGTTGCGGGGGGACTCAGCTCAAAATGAGTTCAGCCTACCATCCGCAAACGGATGGTCAAACAAAGGTTGTTAATAAATGCTTGGAAACTTACCCTTGTTGCCTTGCCTCCGATCATCCTACTCATTGGGCAAAATGGCTTTCTTTGGCCGAATGGTGTTACAACACTTCCTATCATACCGCCACCAAACTCACACCGTTTGAGGCAGTTTACGGGCGCCCTCCACTCATGCATTCCTCCTACATTTCGGGCAGCTCCAAGGTACAGGTTCCATCAACACTCCTCGAATTGGATGAAGAAGGCTCCATCTTACTTGCACCAAAGCAGTTGCTGGATCGTCGAACTCGCACTCTGCGCAACCGTACCATTACAGAGGTCCTGGTTCAGTGGCGTGGACTTCAACCTGAGGATGCTACATGGGAGTCTCTCCATCAACTCCAGCATCGGTTTCCTCATTTTCAGCTTTGAGGACAAAGCTTCTTCAAGGAGAAGGGCATGTTAGGATCTCATCCTAACCCTTAATGTAATAACTTACTTGATGTAATAATTCCTAGTGAACGTGGGTAGTACCCATGATTAATATTTTGTAATGTTCTAAGTTTTAGCTTAGGTAGTACCTATGACAAATGGCACCCTTTTTATGTAACACATGGTAGATAGGTGGCATTGTGCATGTAATTCGTGTGGCATTATGCATGTAATTCGAGTGGCATTGTGCATGTAATTCAAAATGGCACTATGCATGTAATTCGGGTGGCATTATGCATGTAATCCAGGTGGCATTTTGCATGTAAGCCAACCTTGGAAGGAAACTCCTTAAATACCCGAAAAGGCACCAATGTAACCATATTTTGCAAAATTAATGAAGTATTGAAGGAGGTTGCCCCCTCGAAGAGGCCTGCGATTCAGTCCTATTGTGAGATTGTTCTTTATGCAAATTTCTGTTATATTAATGTGATGTTTATGTGAGTTATTTCCAAGCAATTGTGAGAGTGTGTTATTTGAGTTTATTTTATAGCAGGATCTTAACAGGTGGGCGATGACGGTCATCGCTGGGAAAGACGCGCAACCGCGGGAGTCACTCCAAAATGGAGCGACTTGTGTCATCTAACACTTAGCATCTTTCTTCCTCGCGCCTTTGGACCTTGATGGCGGTCGCTCAAAAGTTCGAGCGATTCCCGTCGTCGCTCAGAAAATGAGCGACCTTGGGCGCCATTCCGACACTTAGAAACTTTTTTCGGCCTCGTCCACTTCAACGCGCCTCGCGCCGCATTCACGCGGTTCCCGGAATCGCTGAAAAACATGAGCGATTTCTAGTTTTTCAAGGGATTTGAACGATTCACAGCTTCTTTTACCTCAGCTCCACCTTCGGCATCTCCTTGGGTCGCAAACTTTTGGGAGCGATTTCGGTCGTCGCCCTGATTTGGAGCGAACTCGAGCACGGACTCCTGCCTTAGTAAAATTTTCCTTCTTTCTTTGGAGCTCCGTTTCGCTAAATATTGAGGGCGACTCCCAAAGTCGCTGAAAATTTGAGCGACCAAGGGCGCTTAGACAGTTAGACAAATTTTCATTCCTCCTTTGACTGGTTCAGCTGCTCGAGTCGTGGCTGAGGTTCACTAAAAATATGAGCGACTACGGGAGTCGCTGGCTCTCTTGGGCGAACCTCAGCAACCTTGCTCGCATAGGCACTTAGTGGATTTTTTCAAATTTTCGACCCTCCCTGTCTCTTCAGCCTGAGGAACTCAGCAGACCTTGCTTCTTCCTTTGCTAACAGGAACTTCTTCTACACAAGACACTTAGCTCTTTTTCTTGGATTAAAAGCAGGAAACTACCTCTATTGAAAGTAATATTTACATTCAGAAAGAAACTCAAACTACAGGAAAAAAATTATGTACAAGGGAGAACCCTCTGAAACCTTAATGATGATAGGCTTTCAGATGAAAGCCGTTGACCGGTATAGGAAGGATCTGGACCTCCATGTCCCGCAGCACAAAGGAGTTAAACTGGTTCACCCGGGCAACCTGAAAAGCACCTTCCTAGAAGGCGTCGAATTTGTCATGGTTCCCTGGTTTCGCCTTCCATACATTCCATTTCAGCACTAAGTCCCCGATCTCGAAGATTCTGGCTGTAGTACCCTTAGCGAATTAGTTCCGGGTGGCATCTGTGTGCTTCAAAAAAGTTTCATAAGCCTTTTCCCTCTCTTCCTAAAGCTACAACAACTGTGCTAACCTGGCATCGAGAGGATCCAGGTTACCCTTGTCATCATCTAGCAGCCAAAGTGCGGGCATTTCGATATGGGTGGGTAAAACGGCTTCCTTCCCGTAGACTAGCGCGTATGGCGATGTTTTGATAGATTTCTTGTCTGCCCATAGCGCTCGGTCCAGGTGCAAGTGCCAGGACCTCTTGTTTCTTTCCAGAGTCTTCTTTATGATCTTCATCAGATTCTTGTTTGTAGACTCGGTCAGACCGTTTCCCTGCGGGTAGTAATTGGAGGACATCTTATGGTAAATCCCGTACTTGCCGGTAAACTCTGTGAGTACAGCCCCTGTAAACTCGGGACCGTTATCTGTCACAATAGCCTCTAGGATCCCGAAGCGGGTGATCAGGCTTTCAAGGAAGGCGATGACCGTCTCCTTGTCGGCATGTTTGGTAGGTATCGCCTCTGCCCATCGGGTGAAGTAATCCCTGGCAGTCAGAATGAACTTATGCCCAGCCGAGGAATTTGGCGATATTGTCCGATGATATCAAGGCCCCATTGCTAGAACGGAGCCTCAGCTTGGATCGGCTAGAGTGGCATCGACGCATTCTTGTTTCTGCTGGCGAACTTCTGACATTTTTCACATTTCTGACAGACTGCATATGCATCTGCAAAGAGGGTGGGCCAATAATAGCCCGCTCTGATGATTTTTAAGGCCGTTGGCCTTCCCAAAAGATGTCCTCCCGACATTCCAAAATGGAATTCGCTTAGGAATTTTTGCTTATCGGATTCTTTGACGCATCGCAAGAGGATTGCATCCACGTTCTTGAAATACAACCCCTTTGGGCGCAGTACATACTTTAGAGCTCGGAGCCTGAATCTTTTTCTCTGACTCGCATTAAGGTGATCTGGGAGTCTCCCAGTGCTAAAGTACCAGATGATTTCATCAGTCCAGTCGCTGTCCTCTACTGAAGAATTGGCAAAGTTTCCTTCTAGGACTGGGTCATCCCATTGACAGGCGGCTACCTTTGCAGCAGCGCTCCTTGCTAGTTCTTGGCACAGTGCCCGACCTCTGATCAGCTTGGTAGGTCGAACTTCTATGTCAAATTCCTGAATCTTGGTGATCCAGCCGACTCTTTTGTTGTCCAGTTCTCCTTGGATGATGAAACTTCTGACTTCTGGATGGACAACAAACACCATGGTCCTGCTCTAGGAGACGAAGTGCTTGAAATTTTTTAAGGACCTCATGACTGCATGTACTTGTCTTTCGATGAAATTATACCTCTCTTCATGCGGCTGGATCACCTGGCTCAAGAAGGCAATCGGTCGCTTTTCACCATCATCCCCATTTTGGGTCAGGATTGCAGCATAGCTTTCAGGCTCCCCCATTGCATATAGGATGAAATCCTTGGAATAATCCGGGTTTATCAGCACAGGTGCCTGAGCAATCCTAGCCTTGATCTCTTCAAAGGCATTTTTCCTCTCCTCAGTCCAGACAAACTAGACATTCTTCTTTAAGAGTTTGGCCATAGGCTTAATGACTTGAGCGAAGTCTGGTACGAACTTCCTCACAAAGTTAATCTTGCCAAAGAAGGACTGTAGCCCTTTCTTGTTAATTGGGATCGGCAATCGGAGAAGAGCCTTTGCTCTGTCAGGGTCGACTGCAAGGCCTTTCTCAGAAATGACATGGCCTAATAGTTTTCCTTCCTTCACAGCAAAGACCGACTTCTTAGGGTTAATAGATATGTCGAATTCACGGCACGTTTCAAACACTTGCCGCAGATGGGAGGTGTTTTCTTCTCTTTTGTGTGAAAACACAGTCATGTCATCCAAATAGATGATTATCTTGTTTATCAGCTCACAGAATGCCAGGTCCATGGCTCTCTGAAAAGTAGCCCCTGCGTTGGACAGACCGAAGGGCATACGCTGATAGGTGAACGTCCCCCATTTGGTGGTGAACGCTGTCTTGTGTTGGTCTTCGTCCTTTACCCATATTTGGTTATAGCCAGAAAAGCCGTCTAGGAGAGAAAACCCCTGAGCTCTTGCGACCACATGAAGAATTTGATCAATTTGCGGGAGTGGATAGTGGTCTTTCAGCGAGGCATGGTATAGATTGCGGAAATCCACGCAAAGGCGAATGTCGCCATTCTTCTTCCTTACTGGGACCAGATTTGCGACCCAAGAAGAATGCTTGATGGGATAGATGATTTTTGCTTCCAACATCTTCAAGAGTTTGGCTCTCATCAGGACCTCGATCTTTGGGTTGACCGGTCTCTGTTTCTGCCTGCAGGGTTTCACACCTTCTTCCAGTTCTATGGTGTGTTGGATGATTTCTCTATCGTACCCCTTCAAGTCCTGGTAGCACCAAGCGACGATGTCTGGGTACTCTTTGCACAAGGCCCGAATCTACTCCAGTTCCTCCGGAGTACAGTCTGTTCCGAATTTGAACACTTTTTCGGGCTCTAGTTCTAGGTCTCTGTATTGCTTGGAGTCTACTTTGATCCTGTGAGATATTGCTCTATCATTCTGATCAAATAGGCTCTCTAGGGTAATCAGTCCTTTTGGGACATGATTATTCTTTAACTGTATCAACCCCTCATACTGCTCGTCATTAGGGTCTCTACCTTCGATGGTGCTAGCTTCATGGATTAAAAAATTGACGATCTGCTTGTCAAAGTTGAACACCTGCCAGTGGGTGTCCCTATTAGGCATAGAAGGCCTGTAAATAGTATGAACCGGCTTCGGCTTCGGCTTCTGGATAGTGTCATCAGCCGAGACATATGTGGCTCCAATAGACGCCAGGACATCAACATGTTTATTTTTCTCACGGGATATGGCTTTAACATTCAGGGAGTCAAATGATTCCATTAGGTCCCAGAACCGATTGCGGTACGCCTTGAGATAGTGCTTCTTGGAGGAGCACTTGTTAGTTATTTGCTTGCATACTAGCTTTGAATCTCCAAAGATCTGTAGCTGCTTGATACCCAATCTCTTTGCTTTCTTCAAGCCTAGGCATAGGGCTTCGTATTCGGCTGCATTGTTGGTGCAACTCCAGGCCAGCCGGTAGCAGTAGTCTTTTTGCTCTCCTGAGGGTGAGACTAGAAGAACCCCTGCTCCGGCGCCGTTCTTGCATCGGGTGCCGTCAAAGTATATCTTCCACAACTCATTTGGGGCAGGGCCTATGTCTTCTTTTGCTGTCTCCTTTGGCTTCTCAGGCTGGGTGATGGAGTAACAGCCTATATCTGATTCAATCATGTCATTGAAGTCAAGCAGGGAGAACTCGTCCTCCACTTGTAGCTGCTCTATGACCTCTTCTACCAAGTCTACTTCTCCTAACTCTTCAGTCATCAGGTGGACTGATTCACTTTGCTGTCCTTCCTCGGGTATCTTCTCAACTAGGAAAGTGGAGGTTTTTTCATTGTAGATCTTCACTTTCCTTCCTTTGAAGGGAACCTCCATATGAGAGTAGTCAAGGGAGAGAGATCCACCCAGCTTGGCGGTGAACTCCCTTGACAGGCACATGTTGAAGTAGGGCTCTAGGTCAACGACCACCACTTCCTGAATCACCACGATCTCAGGTGCTTTGTGCAACTGGATAGGAATGTCTTTGATGACGCCCATTGTTTTCACAGGAGTGCCATCTAGCTGCAAGACACCTTGGCTGCTCCTTGTATATGCCATGCCAATTTCTTCACAGACAACCCTTGGCATGACGGTGGTTGATGTGCCGGAATCAATCATGCAGTTGTGCACCACGCACCCCTCCATTCGTAGAGACAAGTAGAACGGCGACGGTCTGTTCTTTCCAGTGATTGAAGTTGTCAAGGGCTGAGCTAACACAGGTTGTGGTGGCTTTCGTCCTTTAACAGTTTTCAGAGACTCTTGCAATAGATCCACCTGCCCAGGGAGCCGGAGGGCATCATACATGCTTATCTTTGCCGAGGTCTTCTTGAACTCATCAACAATGTTGTAGGCCGAAGTAGTGGGCCCCTCAGTTTCTTTCGTCGTCTCGTACCTGGTGCGGTACTGTTGTGTTGCCTCAACCCTCTGCCACTTTGTCAACGACGGGTACTTAAGCTTTTCTCGCGCTTGCTCCTTGGTTTTAGCCGGAGGTTGAGTCACTGGGGGTTTTCCTGGCGGTGGTTTCTCTTTTGCCGGCGGAGGCAAAGGCACTTTGTCAGGAGCCTCCGTGGTAGGCTGCACCTTTTCTCGTCTGGTATATACCTTCAAAGGCTGCATATGGGCTGCGTCCACTTCGATTGGCTTTTTACCACCCTTGGTCAGAATGGAAACCGGGACCTCTTCTGAGACCGCAAAGTTGCGTTCTTCTTCCCGAATAATGTTGACTTGATCTTTCGGGTTGCTGCTCGCCAGAGTTTGGACGTAATGCTGGTGTAGCATACAGGTAGCTTCTCTGTGGGGATCATTGCAAGTAGAGCACCAGTGCACATTGCCTGAAGTGCTCGACTCCTCGTTGATAGCAACATTCCTCGCGGGAGGCCTGTTGGCCTGAGGTACTTGGTCTCTTGTTAGCGTTGGAGGAGGATATGGCCTCCTAGGAATGAACTCCTGCTGGGCTTGCTTCTTTTTCATGATTGCCATGTTGTTGGACAGCATCCAGTAGCTAGAAGCAAGAGACTGTACTTCTTGCAGTATCTTAGTCTGTATATCAATATTGGGTGGTGCTGACTGGGCCGGCGGAGGCAATGGTGCCAACGACGGGGGCTGGGGGCAATGCCGAGTATTGTGGAGGAGCGGGAAGTGGCGGATATTGTGGGGTAGATGGGAGCAGAGGCATCGACGGAGTGGGGAAATGCACCTGGGGAGCAGAGAATTGGGTGACCACTGGAGCAGGGTTCCAAGATAGATTTTGATGTGCAGTAGATGAGGTAGGCGTTTGAGCAGACGCACTAGGATACTGTGATTGAGGAAAATCAGGGTAAATTGGCGCCGGCATCCTAGGTGGGAGTCTACCAATAGCAATCAAATCCAGCTCCGCCCTCTGGGCTAGCTCGTACAACTCAGGGAAGGTGTTGATTGGAAAACTTGATGATCATACTGATATTTGAGTTGAAGGCTTTGAGGTAGTAGTAGGCAACTTGTTCGGCGGTCGGCCGCAATTCAATAGGCACTCTTTTCTAAGACCGCGCGAACCTCACAGAGTCCGATATCTCCTCTTGTTGATGCCGTTGGATGGTTTGAAACTGATGCAACAACGAGGATGGATTTGCGGACTCATTGAACCCTTTGACTAGCTGTCCCGCCAGTTGAGCCCATCTAGTAATAACGCCGGTCGGCAAGGATCTATACCAGTATAGAATCTTCCTTCGCAGTGAGAGAGCCAACAGCCGGGTCATGACACTTTCATTAGTGATAGCGTGAAGTGCAGCTAAGGCCACGATGTCTTGGATATGTTCATATGCCGTCTTCCCGGTTCCATCGTACGTGGGTATGGCCTTCAAAGCGGCAGCTGGAACGACATCTTGCCTAGCTAGGTTGAGAGGTCCCGTGGAATCCCAGGCTGGGAACAGCTTGGGAGCAGCCTGCTGGTTCTGATTTGGCGGAGGATTTGCCATATTTGCGTTTGGGTCAGGTTGAACAGGTGTTCCAGAAGCAGCTAGCAGCAAGTCAGGCTGCACAGGATCGGCCTGGTGGTCTGGAGAGTTCGGAGGATTCGGAGGATAATTATCAGTACTATCCGAAGTTGGGCCTTGCTCGTCAACCACGGCTTCTTGCGAAGATGCTCCAATCAGCCTGGGGCGTTCTCCGAAAGCAGTGATATCAAGCTCGTAGAATTCACGATCCCCCTGCGTTTGTCTAACTCTCCATCTTGTATGCATGAAGGGCTTGAAAGCTTGGACCAGTCTTCGAGACTTAGAGGATATTCAGGTTCAGCAGAGTTGCCAGGTGTTCGAATTCGTCAACATTGAAGCGAACACCGTTGCTTCAATACTGCCTATGAGGTGAGACACTCGTGTCCCACCGGGCGTGCCAGAGAAACTGTTGGTTACAAATTTGCCATTAGGAAAGGATTTAGGTCTTTTGCGCCCTAGATTCGCCCAGCAGATTGAAAGGCCGAAAGGAAGGAATGCCTTCCGTGCCAATCTCCGGAGAAGGCCGGATCTTATACTAATCTGTTTGGGGGTTTTTAGATGAGAGAACAGGAAAGAGATTGTAAATTGCAGAAAGAGATGTAAATAGCATGTGTTTCTGGTGGGAAAGAACAAATAGCATGATCACTAGCTAATATCCAAACCAACATCAATCAAAGCAAAGCATGTAACAAAAACTAACATTGTTATCCTTTCCGATGTATCCTTCATTCAGTATTCCAGATTCAAATAATTGCCAATGCTTTAATCCAGAGTTCAGAATTACGGCAATCAGAAAAATAAATGAACACGAAGCAGAAATACTTGCAGAAGGCAACATAAAAGAAAGAGACAGATGTAAGCCAAGGATGCTTTGTATTGATGCAAGTGTTTGTTTACAACAAAGCTTTCTAGCAATATGTCCCCCCCTTTTTTTTTTTTTTTTAAATTTTATTTTTAACATGGTGGAATAGGTAGCCGCCACGAATTTGGGCAGGCTGTCCAGCTTTTATAGCGGCCACAGTATTCTGCGTTGTCTGCCCCGGAATCCGCCACATAGATCTTTGCGCAATCAGCCCCTATAACCGCCATGCCACAATCATTTTAATCCTTTTATGCCGCTGAAAGCACCAGGAAAGGGACAAGCGTTCAGTCCGGCGAGGCCCGAGATTTGAACCTTGGACCTCCGCCCCCTTATGGGGTTTGGATGAACCAATTGGTCTACACCTCGGACCTATATGTCCCCCCCTTTTTACAATGAAGTTCTACTGCTATTTATAGCAGAAATTTTCCCCCCTTTTACATTAACGCACAAAACCCAAAGACTACAAAAAGTGTCGGGATTAGACTTCTGCTAGCCGTGAGTGTACCTGCAGCAAGATTTACCTGAAATCGGTACAACTCCGGACAGATCTGGTGGGTGAGAAATCAAGTCTGATTAATGTGGTAGGTTTAGTACAGTTTGCCCATGGGGACACCATCAATGTTCACCTACTTTGTACCTTTGCAACACACTTTCCGTCCCATCTTGACAGGTTCAAATCCCGAAATCTGCACATGGTCTGCCTGAGTCTGAGGTTCTCTGAAATGGAGGGGGTTGACCAAAGTCACCTGATGAAAACAACGATCCCGGGAGTCGCTCCAGAATGGAGCGAACTCGGGATGTACCCTGCCTTAGGAAATTTTGCGACTTGGTCCTTCTTTCTCGCAGTCGTTGAATGGGGAGGGAGACGACGACGAGCACTGGCTGAAAGCAGTGACGACGGGAGTCGCTTGGAAAATGAGCGACCAGTGTCAATTCTCCGCTTCATGCCTTAGAATGATTTTGCAATTTGTTTTCCTCTGTTGACCAAGGTTGCTGAAACAAAGAGCGACGACGGGCGTCGCTGACAAAATTGAGCGACCAGCATCGACTCTTGAAAATGGCACTTGCTGGCGGCCACTTGAAAACTGGGCGACGACGGCGGTCGTTGGCGGATTTGAGCGACGACAGGGGTCACTCCAAAATGGAGCGACCGACGTCGCCTCAGCACTTAGGAAATTTTCATTGTCTTCCACTTCACTGAAAACATGAGCGACGACCGACGTCGCTGGGAAAATAGAGCGACCGACGTCAAGTTTGACACTTAGAAACTTTTGCGACCCTCCTCACCTGTTGACCGTGATCGCTGAAAAATGGAGCGACCGACGTCGGTCGCTGAAAAACAGAGCGACCGGCATCGACACTCCATACTTAGACAAATTTCGACTTTTCTCCCTTTGCCATGGTTCGCTGGAAATCGCTGCGACGACGGCGATCGCTGGAAAGGAGGAGCGACGACGAGAATCGCTCCAAAATGGAGCGACCGTCGTCAACTCTCCATGCCTTAGATTTTTTCCTGTTTTGCTTATTGCCGTCGGTCGCTTGGCGCTGGGGATCGCTGGGGGAGGCCGACGATGATGGGGGTCACTCCGAAATGGAGCGACCACGGGAAACTTCCACACTTAGAATAATTTTACCATTTTTTCTCAAACCTGCCAAATTTGCTGAACATTTGGAAAACAAAGCTGGAAACTGGAAACATGAAAACTGCCTGAACAAAGATGAAAAGGAGGGAGGAAGGAAGAATCTGATCTGAATAATTGCAGCAGTAATTTTCTAGATTTTTCAAAATTTTTACCCCTTTGCAAAATGTGGCAACAGGGCCGGAAAAGAAAAAACGCGCAAGCTCCAACCAAGGTGGAAAAAAGGGCTATGTTCGATTCGGAGAAGATGGAACTCCACAAGATGGAGAAGGTGCCCAAAGTTCAAAAGCCCTTGGAGGAGATGACACCATTGGATTACTCCTATCATCATACGGTTGAAGACTTGAGAACAATCGACACTGCAAATGGGGAATATCTAGGTTGAAATGGGCTCCATCTATTTCCACGAGGAGCACTTCAAAGCTTGCTTCTTCGAAGCCGAGGCCAAAAACGTGGAGCTCGAGGAGACCTTAGCACAGACAAGGGTGCAACTCGAGGAGATTCAATCAAAATCAGAGCAATTGCAACAATGCGTGGCTAGTTTGGAGCAAGAGGTGGGTAATTACAAAAAGGCAATTGAACATCACCTCAAGGCACGCGCAAAAGCGGAAAGCTGGGTGCAAGCCTTGAATGCTCAGATCCAAGAACTGCAAGCTCAGTTGACAGGAAAGATGGTGCAAGCGGAGGTCTTCACAAAAGATCACATTAAGGAGGTTCGCTGTCACTTCTTGGCTAACTTTCGAGCTAGGGCGTCGAAAGCAATAGCAGTCCTCACATTCATTTGGGAGGCCAAGCACACACTTACTCAAGGCGGACCTGTTGTGGAGGATGCTGAAAAGGATATAGACCGATGGATGGAACTAGCTATGAAGGTGCAAACCTTAGAAAAAATGGACCTCCAGCTTACTCCTATGAGTCCACTCGCTCGGTCATGGGCAACTACAAAGGTGACAATGTGGGCTTACTTCGCAAAAGTAGAGAGAGCCCGAGAGGCTAGAAGGCTGTTAGAATTGTTCGAGCAGGAAAGTCAAATTTCTCTGATGTATTTTGAAGCCCTCGCACAACTCGGCTTCCCAGTTTCACTGACGACGATGGGGCTATTCTGACAAAGGAAGAACTGAACCCAGCCTGGGATGCCTTTGAAGGCGACACTTTGAAGATTGACAGTTGGGGTGAGCCTATTACAGAAGCCTAGGTAATGCAATTAATGACAAGGTTCGCGCGGATCGAATCTTGTTTGGTGGATCTCAGCCAGAGGGCTAACTTCGCTGATGTAGACCAGCTTGAGACCTTCGGATACCTGGTTAGGGAGCTCCAAGACCGTGCTCCGCTCCAAGAAGATGCTTGGGCCCTGGTTCAAGCAACCTATGATCGCATAGCGTCTCCCACAATCGGAGTCTTCCCAATAGCATGAAGATCAAGAAGAGAAGGAAGAGGACCGAGGAGAAGAAGGGGACCGTGAGCACAAAAGAGAAGAGGAAGAAGGAGAAAGGGAGAAGTCTGAGGAAGAGTCCGCTACCAGCAGTGAGCATTTAGAAAAAGAGAGCGACGATGACTCTGAGCCCAACAAATAAGGCTTGGGATCTTCACATTGAGGCGAGCTCAATCCCCCTGCGAGCTGCCAGAGATGTTGGCATCCCTGCCACATTGTTTTCTTTTGTGAGAAATTTTGCTATGTAATAATCTCTTCTTCCCTGAAAAACTCTTCTTTTTCAGAATGTATTCCTTCTTTTCCATGTTTTGTTGTCGAGATTTGTTGGCTGCACTCAAGGAAGCGTGCAGTCCTTTCTTTTCACTCATCATGCAGGGTCTTTCTCCAAGTTCTCATGGCGGGGTCCAAGTAAATACATGGTTTTGACAGGCGAGAGTTGTTTTGTGCCAACACTTCTGTTGAAAACTCATTTTGGTCTCAAAGATGGCAATAGAGACTGGTTAAGTAAGCCAACGCAACTTAGTTTCGGAGAAAATATGGAGCGCAAACCCATTTCGGGTTAGAAGATGGCCGAAATGCAAAGTGGGGCCCAATTGCTTTCGCCCCAACTGGAGAGCGCAATCCCTTTTCGGGCCTTGTATGGGCGAAACTCAGTTTCGAGGAAAAAATGAAGTGAAAGCCCATTTCGGGCTAAAAGTCAACCAAATGCTAAGTGGGGCCCAATCCTTTTCGCCCCCACTTGGAGAGCAAGCCCATTTCGGGTTAGAGGTCGACCAAAACTGAGTGGGGCCCAAGTGTTTTCGCCCCAACTCAAGAGCGCAACTCAGTTTCGGGGCTTGTAGGGGTGAAAGCGCCTTTTTGTCTTTTTCTAAAGCCAGCGCAACTCAATTTCGGAGAAAGTTGCAAGTGGGGCCCAAGTGCTTTCGCCCAACTTGAGAGCGCAAGCCCATTTCGGGCTAGAGGTCGGTCAAAATGCAAGTGGGGCCCAAGCCTTTTCGCCCCAACTTGAGGGCGCAAGCCCATTTCGGACCTTGTATGGGCGAAACGCCTTTGGCGTTTCCCAAGGCTGCATGTTGGGTCCCACCTCTCCAGCAAGGCGACAAAAACTCTCGGTATTTGCAAAGCGACTTCCAAGTGGCGTTCCATGACTAGTTGTCAATCCTGCTATGAGAAAAGAGCAGAGCGAAGGTCCTTTTCGGGTCAACGCTCAAACAAAAACTGCATATTGGGGCCCACACCAACAAATTCCTGTTTCACTCAAGAGAGGCATTGAAACTCCCTTTCGCGCCTCTTCTCATCGAAACTCATTTTCTCCTTTGTTTCAAATGGCGGTCGCTCGAAGCAGCTTTCAGCATCGCGCTTTCGCCCATTAAATGGTGGTTGGTCAGAGAAGCATCTAAATCCAATCCCCCGGATCTCAGAATCCGATTTTCACCATTGAGGCGGTTCCAACAAGTAAGGAGATGGCGCTACAGGCGAATCACGTCGTCGCATTGAAGCCACGCAGCTACTTCTCAAGGAGTCATCAAATTCGGGCCATGCTTCATTACTTTCTGATGAGTGCTGGAATCAAATCTTTGCTGCCACCGCGACGTTTTGTGGTTGGGCATTTATGTTTCAGAGGTGGAATCCTCTATAAAAACTAGCAATTCTAATGTAAAATGATGGACGTTTTGCTAGAAAATTGGTGTACCTAAGCTCTGCTATGAATGCAAAGAATCCTTGGCTCTAATTCTGGATCTCTTTTATGTGTATGCCTTCTATTCTTTATTTCTATTAAATTTGCTTCTCTCTCTCATAGCTATAATTCTATGTCTGGATTTAGCTTCTGATAAAGAGTAAACGTTGGAATAATTTTGGAGGTTGCATATTGTGAGAGTATCTAGTTTTAATTTCTGTTACATCCTTTGTGCTAATGGCTATTGGTTTAAGTATAATTGAGTGATCGTGTTGTGTGTTCATCACCCCCTGTTAATCTGGCTCATAGCCACATTTCCCATCCCTTTCAGTCATTTATCATTCCTTTCCTATTTCCTTAATCTCAAATCCCCAAGTTTAAAGTAGTAAGGGAACCAGTCCTCTCTGGAGATTGGCACGGAAGACATTTCTTCCTTTCGGTCTTTCAATGTTGGCCGGGTCTAGGGCGCATGGATGAAACATTCCATACCTAAGGCAGATTCTTGACCAACATGAGTTTATCACAGATTAAGGTTTGGGTAAATACTTCAAGCAAGTAATAAATGCACTAGTGTTAGAATGTGCATTGATGTAAATGTACATGTAGTCCACATGTACATGAGTCATATAGGATAGGTAGATGAAGAGTCATAGGTTGAGTAAAGGGCAAGGCACATATCTTCCTATATACATGCCTTGAGATGGAGAGTGTGAGTGAGTGAGACTGAAGTTACTATAGTGAATTATAGTTAGAGTGCAATGTAGTTCTTTCATTGAAATTATGGAGTGTTCATGTTATTCATTATAATACATTGTACTATTTTCATGAGCATCCATTAATGGCATATTTCTGAGTTATTGCAGAAGTCTATCTTATAGTTTTCCTGCATATTATAGTGCCATTATCATATAGTTATCATTGCTTGCTCATTTTACATCTTGTGGTTGCATTTCCTTTAATATAAATCATCAAAAGCTAACATGAATGATGTTTGTGGTGATACCCTTACATTTGCCTATTACTCTTTTCCACTGAATGCATCTTCCTAGGATGAAACTAAATTGCTGTTATTCGGTATTCTCTAAATGGCTCAACCGATCACACACTATCCTCGCAATAGTCTCTAGCTGTATTTGGTTTTCTTGCATTTATCTTTATCTCTTGCACTCTTATCTTATCACTTTTTATTTTCCTGCATTTAGATCAGTGATAGGTATTAAATATCCCATGTGGCCACCATTTTGATAAATGTTAATGTAATACTTAATTTGATAGTAGGTGGCCAACATTATACTTAATGCAATCTTTCTGGAAGGTTTCTCCATTAAGCATTTAATGCCATGCCTCCTAGAAGGTTCCTTCCTGGTTGTTGTATTGGGCTATAAATAGCCTCTTTCCGAATAGAAATAAGCATCTTTCATCTTCTCATTGTCAATCTTTCTGTCTGCCTTGTATCCGTATCAATCAGTTAGATAAGCATAGGTTAGTGGGGATCTGGACCAAATCCAAAGATCAAGGGGATCTAAACCTCCCCTTTTCCAAGGCATTGAATGCAGGGTTGTGGGTGTGATTTTGAGTCAGTCAGCCCCATGGATCAACACTAACATCCTTATGATTATGGAGATACAAATGGACTGGGCCTATTGAAGGCAGCCAAATCTTGCCAGGTTAAATTCACTTTCTCAATATACTTTTAGTGTCTACGACCATCAATGTACAATTTTAACCTTATGAAATACCTTTCATGTTCTAAGGAGAAAGTAGGATTCCATATCAAGTTGTGCAAAAATTACTTGATTTCTCAAGCTTAAGATGGCTTGCTGTCTTCCATATTTTATAGTCACTAATTGCACTTTTGGATGTGTGGCAGATTAATGATGCAAGAAAAGAGTATGAAGAATTCCTTCTCGAAGAGAGGTCCAATATTTCATCCTTTCAAATGCTTAAATTCAAATTCTTTTCAGTTTCTAGCTACATGAATGACATAGTTAATTGAAAATTTTCATTAAACTTTATATTGCATTAGAATGTAACCAGGCTTACAAAGGACTCACACCTTATAAGAAATAGCCTATATTGCATAAAAGGCAAACTGCTAGATTCCAAAAATTCTAGAGTATCTAGAAATTCTTGGATCAAAGTCAGCATAACATGCATGAATTGGAATCAAATGACATTAGCTAGAGTTATTAAAAATGTGGGCTTTCAATAAGGTGACCCAGGTTCAAATATTGCTGTTGGTTACGAATCTGCCATGAGGAAAGGATTTGTTGTTATTGCGCCCAGATTCGCCCACCAGATTGAAAGGCCGGAAGGAAGGGATGCCTTCCGTGCCAATCTCCGGAGAAGGCCGACTTCCTGTGGGGTTGTGTTAAGATAAGAGTGCAGGGAAAGAGATAAAAATGCAGAAAGAGATAAAAGTGCAGAAAGGAATTCCAAATGTGATTGGAGTTGGGTGGGGGGAATAAGCAGCACGACAACGAATCAATCACCACTACTAACAGCATTCATCTACAAGCATACATCGAAACTACAGCTATTAGCTATCCTATGTATCTTCTATCTATGCATTCCAAAAATACTTGGTCACCAAATGCCAGAGTCCAGAGTTTAGTACAACAGCAAGCAATGACACAAGAAACATGAGGCAGAAATGACAAGGAGAGGCAGCATACAAGATAAAAGATAGTAAGCAGAGCCAAGTATATGCTTATATTTGAGGCAAACGCACAGCTACAATTGTACCCTAGCAATATATTCCCCTTCCACCACCTTACAATGAAAATGTGGTGGGTATTTATAGCCCAATTTCCCCGGATTACATTCATGGGCACGAAGTCCCAGACAAGACAATAGCTGACACGAGCGGTGCAGGAGTTGCTGATGCTGGCTTTTGTCGGGCAGGACTGTCCTTGCAGCATGTTGTCCCTGAAGGTGGTACAGCTACGTGGCAGTGCATCGGGTCAAATCTTAGATCAGCAGGAATGCTGGTAGGTGCGGCAGATAGCACTTCACATCGGCTTAAATGGTGACAGTTGGCGCCGGTAGTGTAGCCCATGCTTTGTCCTTGCGCGGTCAAGTCTTGGCTCGAATCCCGAAGGTGGATACTTGTCGGATGCTGATGTATGACACGTGTTTGCCTTGAAAGGCAGTTTATCCAACTTCGCCAGGAATTCGGGCGCTATCGGGTTGCGCGAGCTGAAAACAGCGCAGTTGGAAGGCCTTCTTGCCTTAGCATTTTCTGAGTTAGTTTTACCCAAGCTGCGCACCGGTCGAAGGGCGCACTCCGACCCGGCTGCGAAGTCGGGTGTCGCACCGGTGCTTGTCTTCTTCCGCTGCTCGGACTTCGCACTGGAAAGGGGGCGCACTTCGACTTCGCTGCGAAGTCGGGTGACGCACCGGTGCTTAGCTATTTTTCTGACAAACTGGTCCCCTAGTGCGCCCAGGAAGAAGGGCGCACCCGACTCGGCTGCGAAGTCGGGTTGCGCCCTGACACTTTGTCGATTTTTGCTTTGATCCTGCTTGTTTGCGCACTTCGGGTTCCCTCATTGCGCTCCAAGCGAGGGCGCACTCCGACTTCTGCGAAGTCGGGTGTCGCCCCAAAACTTAGAAATTTTCGGGGAACACCTCTGTTCTGAAAACTTTACCGGGGAAGAAAGGGAAAAGAAGAAGGGGGAATGGAATTGCAAGGAAGAGGGAGAAATGAAGAAAGGGGAAAATGAGGAGAAGGGAAAGAGTAGCCTACTTACAAAAACCAAAAACATGGCACCCTGTGCAAAATGTGGCAACATTCCTGGCGGCTTGCGGGGTGTTGAGATCGCCTCGACGCGAAGAACCATGCCTTTATCCTTTGGGTGCAGAGGAACTTCCTTCCCCTGCCTTCTGCTGCTCTGGTTGCTTCCCTTGGGGCAACCGTTCTTCTTCAGGTTCGCTTTCACTAGTTGCCTCGTCAGTCTCGCCTTCTGAATCTGAGGGTTCTTCACTTTCGGCCTCCCACTTGCTTATGCGTTCGAACACAACCTTAGCTTGATCCCAGACTGCGGCTTGGAAGGGTGCGGGGTCGCTGATCTCTCTGAGTACTGCGTGGAATGCAGCGACCGCGTGCAGGTCAATGGTGTTATATCTTTTTCCCAACTCCTCAAGGGAGGAGTTGATTTTGCAGTACTTTGACACCATTTGGGAGACCTGAACTTCTTGAACTGGCTCTGTCCAGCTATCAATTTCAGCTGTATCTGTCTCGAAGGACAGCCAGTTCTTCTTGACCTGCTCAAGGGTGAGAAACTCACCATCTCTGACGTAGCTCGGACACCCATGCTTGGACAGAATGTGAAAGGGTGCCAGGAGAATGTGTCTTTCATGCTCTAAGGCGTCCAGCGCCTTCCTGGCTGCTCTGATTTTTTCTGTCCTAGCAAAATAAGTGTGCAAGGTTACCCTTGCATCTGCCCACTCTGAGGCAAGTTGGGACATGGGGGCGATTTGGAAGCCTTTGCGCTCGAATTCCTCAAGTTTCATAGCCAGGTTCAGCCATTGCTTTGCCTGGTGTTCGGCTTCCTCTACCACAGGCTTTCCCTGGGCGGACACTTCTTCAATCCTGGATACGAAATCCAGAACTGACAATGATTTAACAAGGTTGGGCTTGCAACCTTGTAGCAGACTAGTGCGCATCTCCTTCGCCTTGCTCTTGGAAAAGGCCGTCGCTTGTGATGCTTTCTCTGTAAGCTGCGACTGCGCCTTTTTTAGCGAATCTTGCAGTTGCGAGACCTGCTCTAGCGCTGCTTTCCTTTCTTCTGACAGCTGCCCGATCGTCTGCTTCTGAGTTGCGGTCTCCTACTGAGAGGCGGCCAGCTGAGCTTTAAGATCTTCTATTTCTTGCTGCGCTGTCCCCAATTGCGCAGTAACCCTAGCCAAGTCCTCCTCGAGCTGCCTTGTGGTATCTTGCAGCTGGAACAACGCTTCTTGGGTCTCTAGATGCTTGACAAGGAGGTTGTCTGTCGTACGATGAATACCTCGAATTTCGTATTCCTCGTTGATGTTGTCAAAGTTCTCCTTCGTCTGCAGCTCATAGTCTGCCTCGGTCATGTCGCGGAGAGGCTTTTTCACCTTAGGAATCAGCTTTTCTGTTGTAAGCACTCTCCGATATAGGTCAAACTTCGTGCGTTTGACTGGGGCGGCTATCTCTTCGGCCCTTTTGCGCTTGACGCCCTGAAGAAAAGAGGTTGATCCCCCCATGGCTCTTACTGCCAGAGGCTGGTCCTCGGTGATACTCATGAAATCGAGGTCTTCCAACGCCTGGGCCTGCTGCGGCATTTTCCCTGCGAACAGTGAAGTAGGAGGGATTCGAGAGGGGGTAGCAGCCCTCGAGGGCGACTGGGTCCTAGGGGTGACAGGAGTCTGAGTGGAGGGCACCGGTAGGGTTTCGGGCGGCTGGGGCAAAGGATGCGGAGATGAGGGAGCAGCTTCAGCACTGGCTGCGGGTGAAGGGTCTAGGGTTTGGCTCAGTGATTGGAAGGCGTTGGGATCCTGGAGTGTAGGCCGCTAGACGGCGGGGTAGCTTGAGAAGCGGAGGACACGGCTACGGCTTGCCTTGATGGAGTGGAAGATGGGGTTTTTGCAGGGCTGACGCGGACTTGGGCAAGAGGGGCGGAAGACGTACCTGCGAGCTCCGCCTGAGCCGACGCCGGAGGGATGGTCGCAGCTTGGATGTCTGTTTCTGGGTTAGGGCTGTCTAAAGAGACAACCCCCGGCGCTGCCGCTTGCGATTGTTCTGCGGCTGATTGCCGTACCGGCTCCTTGGGCCGCTTGGTCCTCTCAACCTTCTTCTTCTTCTTTTCTCTCGACGCTGTGGCTGGTCCAAAAGAAAGCGGCAATAAAGGGGCGGTAGACGCTGATGTCCCCACGGTAAACTTGTACCTGGGTCGTCTTTAGAAGAATGCCTGCCACACTCGGGCTACTGGCTGGTAGCGCGGACGTCTTTTCTTTGGAGGGGCCAGCTCGGGAATTGACCTTTCTGAACTTTGCGCCGCTTCGGGCGCTGTCACAGGAGCTACAGGCTGCATCGGGCCCACTTGGCTGCCGGTTGGAGTCGCGCTGGAAGTCGCGGGAGTTGACAATGACTGAGAGGTGGCCCTGTTGACAATTCTGTCACATTGCACAAGGGGTAAAAAAGAGATCAAATTTTGTACAGTGTTTTGTAAAGTTTTCCTTGTTGTTTTTATTTCGAAAAGTTGCAGCAATTTTGGCTTTCAATGCCATCCCTTTGTATATAAAATATAAAAGAAAGAGCTTCGCCGAAGGAAAATGAGAAGAGCTTCGCACCCGAAGCATTTCTAGCATTGCTTCGGGTAAAGTCTTTGCGAAGTAGTATTGCCGAAGAAAAATACAAGGGTAGCGATAAAAAGAACTTCGGGCCCGAAGCGCTTCGAGTATTTACTTCGGGCAAAAGTTGAGCGAAGCGGCATTCAAAGCAACAACTTCGCCGAAGAAGGAAGGTCCAGACCACGGTCCAAATTGGTTAAGGCAAGAAAATTACTTCGGGCCCGAAGCATTTCTAGCAGCTACTTCGGGCGAGATTTCTATGAAGCGGTGTTGCCGAAGTAAAATACAAAGGAAGGAGAATGAAACTACTTCGCACCCGAAGCATTTTCAGCAAATACTTCGGCCAGAAAACCAGCGAAGCGGGATTCAAAAGAGCATTGGAAATACTTCGCCAAAAGGTTGCCGAAGCACCCACTTCGGGCCCCTCCATCAGCGAATCATTTTTACTTCGCCGAAAGTTGTTCCGAAGCATTTGCTTTGGCTAGCTTTCGTGCGAAGTACTTCTACCCGAAGTGACAAAGGTCGTGGAGAATGCAACATCTTTTGAAGACAATTGCTTCGGCCGAAACCTTCCTGAACCACAGTTTTGAAAGAGGATCGCAGCGAAGCATTTCTCCAAGGCATCAATGAAGCGATTTTGTCAGCGAAGCGGCGAAGACGAAAAGGCCCATTTTGCGAAGCAAATATGCTTTGGCACTTATCACCCCCGAAGCAGTTTTGCGAAGCTAGTTTTGCGAAGTACAAACCAAGGAGAAGTTATTGCTTCGGCTCAGAACCATTGCGAAGCGAAGTTGTGAACAAAGACTTAGCGAAGCGCTTCAAGGGCACGCGTTCCAAGCCGGGTATTTTCTCGAGGCGATCAAGTGCCTCATAAATGCAATTTTCGTTCCCGGTAAGCTCGCTGCTCATTTTTGGCAATCGAAAGCGAAGTATCAGGCCATGATGAAGAGCCCGGCGAGCATGGCGGCCACTCGAGCACCGCACTCGGAGACCAAGGACGTCCAGACGGCTCATCAATGCATATTTCCATGGTTGACCCGGTCACAGTTGCCGCTTTAGTAACAGATTTGAGAGCTCGATCACAAGAGCCTCGGGAAGACGAATTCTCAGGGCTCGAGGGCGTACTTCTCTTTCTTTGTGTAATTATGACTCAGAGGGTCGGGTCCTCTATAAAAACCCAGGCATTGTAATGGAATGGGTGGGGGGAACTATCTGCTGTAATTTGATGTCCTGCGATTAATACTAAAGAGCTTTGGGCTCAATTTCTCTCTTTTATGCTGCCTTCTATGTTTGATTCTTTTGTCTGTCTTCATTTGCATACTGAGACTCTGAATCCTGAATCCGGTGTGCGATTGGGGGTTGTACCCTGAAACTCGCCTGAAGGATACATAGGGGAGGAAAACACTGTATTGGTTTTCTTTTATGCTGCCTGGTGGGTTGTGGTTTCTGTTACATTCCCTTATCCTAATTGTCTTTACTCTGAACCCTGAATTTCGACGAAAGGGAGAAGGAGAATCCCTGTGAGCTCGCCCAGAGGATACATAGGGAAGTTAATGTAGTGTTTCTTTCGTTTATTCTTGGTGTTCCTTGCTGCTATTCAAGTTGCTAGTCAGTGATCGTGCTTCCTGTTCTCTCCCACTTTAAACTACCGATTTCTCTAACCCTTACTCTTTTTATCTCTTTCCTGCACCCTTATCTCAAAACAACCGAGTAGTTTAGCATAGGAGCCGGCCTTTCTCCGGAGATTGGTACGAGGGGCATCTCTTCCCTTCGGCATTTCAATGTTGGTCCAGGTCTAGGGCGCATACACTCACCCAAAATCCTTTCCTAGGCAGATTTGATGATCAACAGGCCCTTCTTTTATACCTTATATTGGCGCCTCGAGGGACGTAATTGCAAAATTCGAAGGGCTGCCACGTGTCGACGTGTTCGTCATAAAGTGCCGAAAACTCATCATCAATGGCAAGGTTCCTCCGGCTTGACTTGTCATGTTGCGTGCGACACCTCATCTTCTAGCATTCGAGGATTTTGTCCTTATGCCAGTTGAGTGGCGCCACCTTAGCGAGGAACCTTTTGAAGCCAGCTGACTCCATCCGATGATCCGGGTTTCGCTCAGGATCGTAAGTGACCTCCTCACAGTAAAATTCATGCCATGGTGGCCATGATTGCATCAAGTGAATGCGCCAGTGGAGATCTGCACCTGTCCTGTTTCTTCTTTCTTGCATGATTTCAGCTCTAGGACAGATGTGAGTGAATTTTCCCCGGACCCCGATTGGGTCGTACTTCCAGCGCTGCGGCAGCATAATCAGGCCCATATCAATGAGCTCCCGCTCAAGATAAACATGCTGCCCGATTTCGAAGACTTGAATAGTGGTCCAGGTCATAGGATATTTGAATATGTGACCTCTCTTTTTTCCCTGGCCGAATTCTTCTTCGACGTAATCCATCTGCCGCGCAACCTCCATCCCGAACTGGTGGTCAGTGCAGAAGTAGGGCAGCAAACACGGCTTTCCCTTGAACCCGTAGATTCGGACAACAATGCCCTGAGTCAACCTGAAGGTATCCCCGAACTCATTGCTCCACAGATACTTTGTCATAACCGCCGGTGGGCGAGTCGTGCCACGGTTGAACAATCCCATGGCCTGGCCCAAAAATTGAATATTATAATCATAAAATGAACTCTTTCGGTACAGGACCTCAGCCCATTCGTACACAGGGAGCGACTCTCCTTGTTCGCTCACTTTCTTCAGGTTAGGGACGTTCATCCAGTAATGCATGTGATACAGGCATAGCCATGTGAGGAAGGAGCAAAACCGGAAGTCCGTGGACTGCTTCTGCTGCAGTCTTACCAGGCTTGAATGAATCGCATATGCCAGCCAGTCCGCCCAGTCGTAGAAGATAGGGCGCTTCCCACTTTTCTGCGCCGTGGAATCGTAGAATTCCCCGTTGAAAAAATAGCGAACAAATCTTATTATTCAGCAATGGTTTAAATAAGATTACAAAGGCCGGGAATAGCACACCGGCGAAAACAGAAGAGCGTTACAGCATGTAACAGCATGCCAAATGATGTAATAAAAACAAAATAAGTTAAGTACGCTAACATCCCCCTTTATTACATTATTTGGGTAATGTAATAACTAATAGCTATACTAACATCCCCTTACATCATTTTGCAATACAAAGTGAGCTGCGAAACAATTCAAATTTGACACCTCCAAGTGCCTTAGTGAAAATGTCTCGCAACTTGAGCATCGGTGGGAATGTCTTTGAAGCTGAATTCGGTGCTTTGGAACTTTATCTCGAATGAAATGACATTGTGTGTCAATGTGCTTTGTTCTTTCATGATGGACTGGATTCTTGACGAGGTTCATAACACCCTGATTGTCGCAAAACAAGTGTATTGGAGATTTTGATGGATGGCCCATACTTGTCAGAATGCGACGTAACCATATCACTTCGCACACGGCTTCACGTGCGGCGCGATACTTTGCCTTTGTTGATGAAATATCAACCACATGTTGCTTCTTGTCGTGCCAAGAGACGAGGACCGGATCCCAGATGAAAAATGTATCCAGAAGTTGACTTGCGATCATCAAATGATCCGGCATAGTCGGAGTCCGTGTATCCTTGCAAGAAGAATTTGTTGTTCCTCTTGTATTCTAGGCCATATTCCATAGTACCACAAACATAGTGAAGAACATGTTTTGCTGCTTTCCAATGAGTGGTCTTAGGCTCCTGCATGAACCTCGAAAGATAGTTGACAACAAATACGAGATCTGGCCTAGTATTGGTCAGATATATGAGACTCCCAATCAACTGTCGATAGAGAGTACCATCTACCGAGGTGAATCATCATATCGCGATAACTGAAGTCCATTCTCCATCGGAGTTGCCATTGGCTTGCAATCAGTCATGCGATATTTTTCCAGCAATGTCTTGGCATATTTTTTTTGAGACACTTTGATGGAGTGCTCCTTCTGGCTGAATTCCAGACCAAGACAATAATGGAGAAGTCCGAGATCTGTCATCTCAAAAGATTTGCACAAGTTTCTTTTGATAGTAGAGATCATAGTTTTTGAACTCCCTATAATGAGCAGATCATCCACATAGAGTACAAGCAACACTATCTCGGAACCTTGTTTCTTGAAATACAGGTTTGCATCCGACGGACATCTCTTAAATCCATGCTTGCATAAGGTGATTGTCCATTTTTATATACCAAGCTCGAGGAGCCTGTTTCAGACCATATAAGGATTTGACCAATTTGCAAACCTTCTGCTCTTGGCCTTCTGCTTCAAATCCTTCTGGTTGAGTCATGTAGACTTCTTCTTGGAGATCACCATTTAGAAAGGCACTTTTGACATCCATCTGGTGAACTTTCCACCCATATTGTGCTGCCATAGCACACATAACCCGAATTGTGGTCATCCGAGCAGTAGGTGCAAAAGTTTCCTCGTAGTCAATGCCTTCTTTTTGAGCATAGCCCTTTGCAACAATACGGGCCTTATGCTTATCAATTGTTCCATCTGCCTTGTACTTGACTTTATATACCCATTTGCAGCCAATGGGTTTCTTTCCATGCGGCAAATCAACAAGCTTCCAAGTTTTATTTTTCATCAAAGACTCATACTCTGTATCCATAGCGGCCTTCCACTGAGGCTCACTGAGAGCATCTTGCACTGATGCAGGTTCAAGATCATCTATGGTAGACATGAACGCCCTGTCATCATCAATATCCATATCCTCTACTTCTGTACTTGGAGTTACAAAAAGTTCCTCAAAAGATTGACAAAGATCATCAACCTCACCAGTTTCTTTGGCTTCTTTTTCCTTTTGAGCCATATTGCGTGTACGAGGTCTATCCAAGTTCAAATTGGGAGGAGTGGATAAATTTGCATCTCTGATTGTATTTGTACACCATTTAGGATTCTTCTTCGGTGGAGTTGAAGAAGATGTAGAAGGACCTCCCGTCTCTGTGTTGACGAAGGAATCTTCTCTTCCTTAGATTCCACAATATCTTGGTGTACTTTAGATGTGCTCTGTGATGTGAAAGCTTCATCAAAGACAACATCTCTGCTGATATGAATTTTCTTGGTCAAAGGATCTATCAAACGATATCCTTTAGAGTGCTCAGAATAACCAAGAAAAATACATCTCAGTGTTTTCTCATCTAGCTTCTTCCTTTTCTCTTTCGGTATGTGCATGAAAGCGTGACATCCGAAAATACGCAGATGAGATATGGAGGGTTTTCGACCACTCCATGCTTCCTGTGGAGTCATTCCTTTTAGGGCCTTTGTGGGTGCCCTATTCAACAGATACACTGCAGTGGTGACAACTTCTGCCCAATATTGTTGCCCAAGAGTAGCTCCTGTGAGCATACAACGAACCATTTCCATTATAGAACGGTTCCTTCTCTCAGCAACTCCATTTTGCTGAGGAGTATAGGCAGTTGTTAATTGTCTCTTGATTCCATGCTTATCTAGGAATGCAGAAAATTCATTAGAGGTAAACTCTCCCCCTCGATCTGAGCGGAGGGTTTTAATAGAAGCTCCTGACTCCTTCTCAACGGATTTCTTGAACTCCTGGAAGAATGCGAAAGCTTCAGATTTCAGTTGGAGAAAGAAAACCCACATCTTTCGTGAGTAATCATCTACGAATAATCGAAAGTACCTCTTCCCTCCACAAGTGTTGGGTGTGAAAGGACCGCACAGATCGGTGTGAATTAACTCCGAGAGGTTTTCGTGCTCTTGTAGAGCTCTTCTCAAATGGTACTCTATGCTGCTTTCCTGCCAAGCAGTCAGAGCACACTGGCAATGTGGCAGAAAGGGAAGGAAGACCCTTTACCATCTCATACTTCCTGAGCTCAAGTAAGTAGCCGGAACTAAGATGCCCATATCTCTTGTGCCATAGGGAAGTTGCCTCCTTGGTAGAGACAGTCATGGCAACATGTGGAGTAGAGATAGCATCTAGTGCAAATAAGCCGTGCTTATATGAAGGTCGTTGCAATCTGCTTACCCTTCCCGGTAATAGTACAACACTTCTTTCCATTCTCAACACGAAAGTTGACAACCATATTTCTATCCGGGATTTGTGTCACCGACAACAAATTGTTGGCCAATCCCGGAACATAGAGGACTTTGTCAATCGACACTTGCCATCGGGAAGAGTGGCTGAAACCGTACCCTCTCCCCGAACCACCGTAGGTTTTATCATCAGCAATGGTGACGGAGTTTGCCCTCCTTGGCCACAAATGATTCAAACCACGATCCGTCGCCGATCATATGTTTGCTAGCTCCGGAATCGACATACCAAACAGGATCCCTCCGTGTGGAATGCGTGGTAGTCATGAGCACCTTGTGTGCCCATTCGAGAATCCGAGTCGGATTCTTCAACAACAACATTCACCGGGGTTGCTTGTTTTTATTTTGTGGTTTGTTTTGGCCTTTCCGCTTGTTCTTATGCCAACACTTGTTGGTGTCATGGTTGTCTTTCTCACGGATCTTGCACCACCTCTTCTTCGTTGAGGTTGTTTGCCTTTTCCTTTCGTATCTTGTTGAGAATTTCCTCCTTTCGGAAAGTTGCCTCCTTTTTGCCCATTACCTTTCTTCCTAGAACCACTGCTCGTTGGTGTATAGGGCTGTATTGGAAGAATCATCCTTGTGAAGTTGGCGTGCCTCTGTTGTTGAAGCAGATTGACCAACTCGATGTAGGTAATTTGTCGTTGAGACACCTGGATGGAGGTTATCAACATATCAAATGAAGAAGGTAAAGCTCTCATCACAAGTGAAATGAGAAGCTTTTCGTCCACAGTATCTCCCAAAGAATTCAATTTCTCTTTCAATTCAGACACTCTGCACAGAAAGAGTTCAACTGTTTCACCCTGTCTCAAACTCAGGTTATGAAGTTGTTGTTGAAGATGAAGAATGGTGGATTCATTCTTTCCCTCATAGATGGTTCTAAGGGCATCCCATGCCTCTTTACCACTTGCTTTGTCAGCTATATGAGGTTGCACTTCATCTGAAACAACAAACAAAATGAGCACCTTTGCTCGACTGTCTTTCTTGTCAAAAGCTATCTGATCTGCGGAAGGACTTGTGGATCCTGCTGTTGGTGAAGGCCTAGTTGCTACTCCAGTAACAATATCCCACAAATCTTCCATTTGGAGAATTGCCTTCATCTTATGTTTCCATGGTGTATAATTTGGACCTTTCAATAAGCGATGCGGATCAGTCATCAACTTTGCAACAGCGGCCATAGTGAAGGTTCCTTATATCACCAATTGGTCCCCCTTTCGATATACCTTTTGCTAGGCCAATATACCATACAAAATACCCGCCCTTACGTGAGGGAAACTATAGGTATTTAGAAAGATCAACAAAAATCACCCGCCCTTACGTGAGGGAGACTATAGGTGAGTTTTAGAGATCATACGGTACGTGGAACATAAGCGGTACTGAAAGGGAATCGCCTTGTTGATGGCACCTACCATAGAAGATTCTTCTCATGCGTGGGGCGTAACTTCCCCTAAACACTATGAAGAATACTTACGTCAGGATTTACGCCTAAACACAAGTGCGATAAATGGTAGTGGATGGAGTAAAAAAATGCAAAAATGGCTAACTTATCTCTCCCCGACGATTTATAGAGAACAAGCTCAGGCGTCGTTGTAGCAGCTATATTAGGCGGCGGATACGAGTGGCCAAATCACGACGACTTTACTGTAAGTGCTGGCGGAGGTATCATAAATACCGAACACTGCAGTGCAATAAATTGCACGGATGGGTTTTAATTATTCCGGGGACTTAGGGAGTGTTTTGATTTTAATTTTTAATGTTATAGTGCAAAAATGAAATATGCAACATACAACAAAAAAAATGCCCACAAGAATAACCCACTAGGTGTCGGGCGCAGCCGAAAATGCACCTATTACAATTCGCCAAATTGCCTTTTCAGAAAATTACTCACAATCCCCCTTTGATTTTTTGAAAAAATATCCCCCCTTAAAAAAAAATTTCTTTAACAAAGCATTTTTAATAATTATTATTTGTGGTAGTTGACTTGGAGCCCTATTTTAGCATGTGCTTATCTAGGGAATTCACTGCCAAACTTGGGGGCTATCTGGCCCTTGATTATTCACATCTGGAAGTCCCCTTCAGGGGGAAGAGGGTAAAGATTTTTAATGAGAAACCCTCTACCTTTCTCATCGAAAGGATCCAGGATGTGGAGAAACCCATAGACTCTGTCAATATCATCAATGGAGCGAAAGAAGTAGAAGAAGAGGTGGAGTTGATGGAGGAAGCTCTGGATGAGCTGCGCATAGAGGATGAGTTCTCTATGCATGATTTTAATGCTATGATAGAATCAGACGTTGGGTTTTACTCGATAACTAAGCCCGACAAGGCTAAATTGCCGAGTGATGTAGACCCCATGGATGACCAATTATGGAAGCTCTTCTTTGACGGCGCCCGATGCAAGGATGGTGTTGGAGCTGGAGTTGTCCTCGTCTCCCCATATGGAATCTAGAAAACCTACTCATACAGGCTCGTTTGGAGCTATACAAACAACGCCGCCGAGTATGAAGCCCTGTGTTTGGGGTTACGAAAGGCGAAAAAGCTAGGAATAAAGCAGTTACAGATATTTGGGGATTCTGAATTAATCTGTAACCAAGTAACGAAGAAATGTGTTGCTAAGCAGCACTACCTCACAACATACCGTAATAAGGTATGGGATCTGCTAGAATCCTTCTCGACTCTTAACATTCAGTCTATTTCGCGAGAACGGAATAAGCATGCGGACGTTCTGGCGTCCATCGGAGCAAGATAGTATCCATTCGAGAATCTAATGCAAAGGCCGAAGATAGTTAGGGTGATCTACAGACCCTCAGTGCCAGACAAAAATATTCACTGGCAAGTCTTTGACAATGACGAGCATATCGTCAATTTTTTGATTAATGAGGCTGGAAACATTGAAGACAAAACCCTCAATGACGAAGAGCATGAGGGTCTCATCCAGCTGAAGAACAACCAACTCTCCAGGGGTTTGATAACCCTTGAAAGCTTATTTGATCAAGATGATAGGGTCCTACCCCATAAAATAAAAGTGAATGCAAAAAAATATCAAGAGTTAGACTTGAATTCCGGGAAGACAATCAAAGTGGGAATTGATTGCACATTGCAAGAAATTGAATAGATTAGGGCCCTCTGCAGAGAATACCCAGATATTGTTGCGTGGAGTTACTGTGATTTGAAAGGATATAATCGAGACGTTTTCCAGCATACAATCGAACTCCAGGAGGGAGTCAAGCCCGTGCGGCAAAAGCAAAGGCTTGTAAACCCAAAGATTGAGGTACTGATGAAGGCTGAGCTTCTCAAGATGCTGGAAGCTAAGATAATCTACCCTATCAAGCATTCATCCTGGGTAGCAAACTTAGTCCCAGTCCGAAAAAAAAACGGGGATATTCGCCTCTGCGTAGACTTCCGGAATATCAACCAGGCATCCCTGAAGGATCATTACCCACTGCCCCAAATAGATCAGATCCTTCATGTGGTGGCAAGGGCCCGAAGATTTTCCCTCCTAGATGGTTTCTTCGGGTACAATCAAATTTGGGTCAGGGAGGAAGACCTGTATAAAACTGCCTTCACCACCAAGTGGGGCACCTTTGCTTACTAGTGCATGTCGTTCGGTCTTTCCAATGCCGGAGCGACATTCCAAAGGGCGATGGACTTGGATTTTGGTGAGCTGCTCAACCGCGTCATCGTGATATACTTGGACGATATGACTATTTTCTCCCACAGGAGGGAGGAGCACGGTGCGCATCTGCGACAGGTCTTTGAAAAGTGTCAAGAGTTCGGAATATTAATAAACCCGAAAAAATCAATTTTCGCGGTCAAAGAAGGCAAACTCCTAGGCCACCTGATATCGGAAAAGGGTTTTGCTATCGACCTCGCTAGGGCCAAAGCCTTGCTCAAGCTGACGAAAAATAAGAAGGGCCTCCAATCCTTCTTCGGGCAAATTAATTTCGTCAGGAAATTCATCTCTGATTTTGCCCAATCGGTAAAACCCATGACTGAGCTCTTAAAAAAGGATGTGGAATTCCTGTGACTGATGAGAGAAGATAGGCGTTTAGAGACATCAAACGTCGGATTGCCCAGGCTCCTATTGGCATTTTTGCCACATTGTTTTTGTTGTTGCTGTTCATGCAAAAGAATGCTCAAAGTGTAAAGATACTTACTCTGTTTGTAAGTGAAAAAGTAAAACTGTCGCGAAATCGCGACCTGTTGCAGTTTTGCGGCGTCCAAATGCAGAAATCAGCTAAGTATAGAAAACGTCGCGATATCGCGACGTGTCGTGTTGTCGCGGCTAAAAGCAGCCAAAGGAAGCAAAGGAGTAAAACTGTCGCGATATCGCGACATGTTCGATTTTCGCGCTAGGAGCAACAAAAGGCAGCAGTAACGACAAAATTGTTGCGACATCGCGACATGTCGCATTTTCGTGACTTGTTGCGGTGAGGGAGCACTCAAGTGAAAAGTTGTCGCGATATCGCGACATGTCGCATTTTCGCAACTTGTAGTGGCAACAGAGTATAGTGATAGAAAATGTCGCGATATCGCGACATGTCGCATTTTCGCGACCTGTCGCGATTTCGTGCTGACAAGGCAGAAAAAGGCAAGAAGGAGAAAGATGTCGCGATATCGTGACAGTTTTGGAAACAAAGTGCAAGAAGGGAAAAGTGTCGCGATTTTGCGACAAGAAGCGGCAACGAAGGAGAAAGAAAATTGTCGCGATTTCACGACAAGTCAGGGCGGAAGGGCAAAGCGCGGATAGATGTCGCGATTTCGCGAGGAGAAAACAAGGAAGCAGCCAGATAGTACTGTTGGTTACGAATCTGCCATGAGGAAAGGATTTTGGGTTAATGCGCCCAGATTCGCCCACCAGCATGAAAGGCCGGAAGGAAGAGATGCCTTCCGAGCCAATCTCCGGAGAAGGCCGGCTCCTTTTGGGGGGGGGCTGATTTAAGCTAAGGATACAGGAAAGAGAAGAATGTACAGAAAGAAATAAATGTACAGAAAGGGATTACAAATATATTCAGAGGTTGGTGGGGGGGAACTAACAGTACGGGAACACACCAATCAACGCTACTTGCTGCATCATAAATACAAAAGTATGACAAAGAACTGCAAAATCTACGCGTACTTCCGATACATAGCGGTGTATGCACCATTCAATGATCCCCTAGCAAACATTCCCTACAAGGAACTAACGACACGACAATGCATCGATTAACGGATACGTACTGCGACATAGGTAGAAAGCAAGCCTAGAGATATCAGGGCCAGGTATATGTGTTTATGTAGAGAATTTAACCGCACTGTTCAATGGCTCCCAACAAACATTCCCTACAAGGAACTAACAACACGGGATCGCATCAATCACCGGATACGGACCAGCAACAAAACACATAACTGATGGAACTGCCACCATATCTATTCTATAAATGCTTTAAATTAATGAAGTACAAAAGTTCTTAAACAAGCAATACTAGAGGAACCTGATCGCCAAACGCCGAAGTGAATCAACGAGCTGCGACACAGGTGGGCCTAAAGCATATAATGAAAGACAGACATAAAAGAATAAAGACAGCGAACGAGAACCAGGCATACAGATTGTATTCATTAGCAGAAGCACGGTTACAATGGGTACGGTGATTCCCTAACAAACATTCCCCTTCCACCCTCTACAATGAATTCATGGTGGGCTTTTATAGCTCGAGTCCCACCCGTTACGTTAATGGGCACAGAGTCCCAGTCAAACATAAGCTGACAGAAGCGGCGAAAGAGCTGCAAATGCTGACCTTTTGTCGGACCGGGCTGTACCCGCAGCATGGTCATCCTGAAAGTTGGACAGCCACATGGCGGTGCTGCTGGGCAAAACTTCAAGTCGGCGAGTACGGCGGGTAGGCTGGAGCAGGTGGAACCTCAGATCAGCTTTGAATGAGGCTACTGACACAGGCGGTGCAGCCCATACTTATCCCTTTTGGTCGGCAGTCTTGGTTCAAATCCCAAAGCTGGACACTTGTCGTATGATGGGTTATGCTGTGTGACACATGTCTGCCTTGAAGGGCAGTCTATCTATCTTCGCTTGGGATCGGAGCTCCTTGGGATGCGTGGGCAGAAAACAGTGCGGTTGGGAAGGCCTTCACGCCTTGGTCAAATTCCGGGTTTGTTCCCCTATCGTACACCGTCAAGGGCGCATTCCGGCTCTGCTGAAAAGTCGGGCTGCGCACGAGTGAACACTAGTGTGCCGCGTCTGTACGGACTGCTCCGGCGATTATCATTCTTCTTTGTCGACTGCCAGCACTGCCCGGTGCAAGGTGCGCCCGAGAAAATGGGGCGAAGTCGGACTTCGCACCAAAACCCGGGCGAAGTACGCACTCGCACCCGAGCGTGGGCAAAGTGCGAACTTCGCACCAAAACTGGGCGAAGTGCGAACTTCGCACCCAGACTTAGCCAATTTTTCAGGGTAACCTGCTGGAAAGTTGAAAAATCAACTGGGGGACTCCAAGAAAGGGGGGGAAAGAAAGAGAATGCGGGAAAGAAAAGGAAAGGGAGAGAAGGAAGGAAAACGGAAGGAGGAGGAAAAGAAGAGCAGCACTGTTACAATATTGAAGACATTGCACCCCGTGCAAAATGTGACAACAAGTACGTCATGTCGCAATTTCGCGACATGACGAATTTTCGTGGCCGAAAAGCAACAAAGTACAAGAAGGTAGAAACATGTCGCATTTTCGCGACTTGTCACACTTTCGCGATGATGAAGCAGGAGGAAGCAAGAAGACATAAACATGTCGCGAAATTGCGACATGTCTTGTTTTCGTGATGAGAAAGCGCGGAAGGAGCAAAATGGTACGGACTGTCGCGATTTCGCGACATGTCCCATTTTCGCCACTTGTAAGAAGAAAAGGAGCCAGAAGGAAGAAGATGTCACGATTTCGCGACATGGTGAGTTTTCGCGACTTGGAGCAGCGAAGAAGGCAGGCAAAGGAAAATGTCGCTATTTCGCGACTTGCAAGAAGAGAAAGCTGAATGATGAGAAAATGTCGCGATTTCGCGACATGTCGCATTTTCGCGACTGGTGGCAAAAAGAGAAAGCAGTAAGGTAAAAGTGTCGCGATTTCGCGACATGTTGCATTTTCACAACCTGTCACATTTTCGCGACATAAGCAATAACAAAGGCCCGATATAGTTTAGTCTGCATTTTTCCTCCAGAATTGCATAGGAGAACATGAGGAGAAGATAAGGATCAAATAAAAGCTCTCCAACTGATTTTGAGATCGTGGTCAAAGAAGTCTCCAAGATTAAATGTTGCTGTTTACCGATGTGCGCAAGATAGAAGAACATGAGGCAGTTTTCGACGCCACCAAAATTAAAGATGCCTCCAGTATTAAAAGCTCCTGTTCGTGATATCCTAACAACTTCCAGCCTGCCCCGATAACGGTCATTTAATGAAGAAATATGGTCTCTTGGTCCGAGGCAGATTAAGGGGGCTTGTTTCTCTTTTCAAGTGCCTATTTTGTGGACCTCTTCTTCGAAATCTGTTTTATGTATTAAATGCTGTAATTCGAAAGGAAGAGGAAGCACCTCTATAAATACCAATGTAAAATCTCAAGCAAAAGGAGGAAGACCTTTTTGCAGAAATTGAAGCAGAGATGCATTTTGCTCTATTCTTAGTGTCTTCTGGAGTTGGTGATCCAAACTGTTGTTCAAGTTTTGCTTTCTGTTTGAGTCACTTCTGTTAGTCTAGTGTTAATATAAGTTGAATTCTGCTGTTCTGGATTTGGCTGTATTTGCATTTTGAGTACAATTGGAAGCGAACTTACGGCTAATGCTTGATCCAATTTCTGTATATGCATTCTAAGAATAAGTTGTTGTTTAGCTTCAGGATCTAGTTGAGGTTATTTGCTGTTTGAGGTTGTTCTCCCCATTAACTATTGGCTTCGGCCATATTTCCATCTCTTTCTTTTCCATTTCTTTCTGCATTTCCCATTTCTTTCCTACATCCTTATCTTGAAACAAGTTTAGACTAGTTTGGGAGCTAGCCCTCTCTGGAGATTGGCCCGGGAGACTTCTCTTTCTCTCGGCCTTTCAATGTTGGCCGAGTCTAGGGCGCACAAGTGATGAAATCTTGTACTTAGGCAGATTTGTGTCCAACAGTTTTTGGCACGCCCGGTGGGACAGACTGTTTCTGTCTCAGAAAGATCCATAATCGGTGGGACAAGCACTATTCCAAGTTGACAAACCCACCTGTGCCAACAGTTTTTGGCACGCCCATTTTTTTTTTTTGACACCCGGAGGAATCAAGATTTTGATGAACTATCTTGACCTCAAAGCGGAGATTGTAAGTTCATCTGGTGAGTCTGCTGAAGGTGACTGTTTGGTACCTAGAAATTTCCAATCCTGTAGCTGGTGAAAATCTTTGCATCTTTGCTTCATGATCACGAGATCAAGTGCCAAAGAATCGGAAGATCCAGTCGAATTCTTTGAGATTGATGTCCAAAACTGGAGGGAGCGCCCAAGATTGGTAAGTCCTGTGAACCCGTCATTTGCTGTTTCTTCGCAGGTAGCGGGTTAGTTTGTGCCATCTCCGACTCTTCCCAGTACTGCTACGAGCTTAGATCCAAATCCTGCGGTGCAAATGGTTGGTCAACAACCTCCGCCAAGGCGAGTTCCTGCTTGGAACGATTCGGGAGCGTTGGACCTGCCTTTTCAAAATCCAGTTCCTGTTGTAGCAATAAAAGCCTTGCCTACATACGATGGGACTGGAAAGACAATGTACGAGCATGTGTCATATGTGGCAACCTTGGCTTTAATTCATAATATCACAGACGAAGATGTCATGATAAAACTGCTCGTCCTGTCACTTCGAGGTAGGTTGTTGTGCTGGTATAGATCCTTGTCTCCCAACTCCATAACTTCATGGGATCGGTTAGCAGAGATGCTAATCCAAGGGTTCAATGAGCAAGCAAACCCATTTTCTTTAGTGCATCAATTTAATAATATCAAGAGGAGATAGTGGATTTCAATGTTAGGTTTGCCCGAACTTGGCAGAGAGTTCCTGACGGTCTTCGCCCTACTCATGAACAAACAACATTGTACTTTCTTAGGGCTTTCCATTCAGATATTGGTATGAACATTAGGATGTCCAATGTTCAAACCTTTCCTGCACTATATGCCCAGGCACAAAAGGCCGAGGCCGATCTGATTGCCGTTGGGAAATGTTGGTTACGAATCTGCCATGAGGAAAGGATTTTGGGTTAATGCGCCCAGATTCGCCCACCAGCATGAAAGGCCGGAAGGAAGAGATGCCTTCCGTGCCAATCTCCGGAGAAGGCCGGCTCCTTTTGGGGGGTTTTATGTTCAAGCTAAGAGTGCAGGAAAGAGATAAATGAACAGAAAGAATTTACAAATGTACTTGGAGTTGGTGGGGGGGAACTAACAGTACGGCAACCAGCAATCACCAATACTTACTGCATTATAAATACAAAGCATGACTGAGAACTGCAAAATCTAAGTGTACTTTCTGTACTAAGCAATATACGCACAGCTACAATGGTCCCCTAGCAAACATTCTCCCTACAAGGAGAACTAACAGCACGGCAATGCATCAATCACCACTACGTACGGAAACTCAAAACAGAAAGTAACTAAGAGATGTCAGAACCAGGTATATGTGTCATGCAGAGATTTTAACCGCACAACTACAATGGCCCCCTAGCAAACATTCTCCCTACAAGGAGAACTAACAGCACGACAACGCATCAATCACCACTACGGACAACAACGTAACACACAACTGATGGAACTGCTACCACATCTAGTCTATGAAGTTCAAAGTGCTTGACCACCAAATGCTAAAATAAATTAACAAGCCATGGCACAAACAATGCTAAAGGCGCCTGATCACCAAATGCTGAAACGAATCAACGAGCCGTGACACAGGGAAGCGTAAAGCATAAAGCGTAAAGAAATAAAAGCAGCAGAACAGAACCAGGCATACAAATTATATTTATAAGCAGAAGCACGGTTACATTGGTTCCCTAACAGACATTCCCCTTCCACCCTTTACAATGAATTCATGGTGGGTTTTTATAGCCCGAGTCCCTCCCGTTACATTAATGGGCACAAAGTCCCAGTCAAACATTAGCTGACAAAAGCGGCGAAGGAGCTGCAAATGCTAACCTTTGTCGGACCGGATGTACCCGCGGCATGGTCTTCTGGAAGGCTGGACGGCTACGTGGCGGTGTGTTGGGCAGAACTTCTTCTCGGCAGGAATGCGGGTAGCTGGAGCAGGTAGAACCTCCAATCGGCTTTAAATGAGGTCACTGGCACAGGTAGTGCAGCCCATGCTCGTCCTTTTGCTCGGCACGTCTTGGCTCAAATCCCGAAGCTGGACACTTGTCAGATGATGGATGATGCTGTTTGACACGTGTACGCCTTGAAAGGCAGTTTGTCCAACTTCGCTTGGGATCAGAGCGTCTCGGGTTGCGCGGGCAGAAAACAGCGCAGTCGGGAAGGCCTTCATGCCTTAGGTGTATTTCTGAGTTTGTTTCCCTACGCGCTTTGTCAAGGGCGCACTCCGGCTCATTGCGAAGTCGGACTGCGCTGAGTGGCGGTATCTGCCGCCGTACGGACTTTGCCCCAGCACTTATCATTCTTTTGTCAGCCTGCCAGCCTGCCAGTTACAAGGTGCGCCCAGAAGAGGGGCGAAGTCGGACTTCGCACCAAAACTGGGCGAAGTACGCACTTCGCACCAAAACTGGGCGAAGTGCGAACTTCGCACCAACACTTAGCCATTTTCAGGTAACTGCTGGAAAGTTTAAAATTCAACTGAGGGGCTCCAAGAAAGGGGGAAGAAAGAGAATGTAGGAAAGAAAGAGAAAGGGAGAGAAGAAGAAAGGAAAATAGAGGAAGAGGGAAAAAGAAGAGCAGCATTGTTACAAAATTGAAAACATTGCACCCCGTGCAAAATGTGGCAACATTTTTGGCGGCTCGCGGGGTGTCGAGCTCGCCTCGGCGCAAAGAATCCATGCCTTCATCCATTGGGTGCAGAGGAACTTGCTTCCCCTGCCTTTTGCTGCTCTAGCTGTTCTCCTCGTGGCAACTGTTCTTCAGATTCACTTTTGTCAGTTGCCCCCTCAGAATCACCTTCCGAAGGCTCTCCAGCTTTTGCTTCTGCCTCGCAGATGCGGTTGTATGCGGCTTGGGCTTGGCCCCAGGCTTCTGCTTCGAATGGCCGGCGGTCAGCAACTTCTTCTAATGCTGCGTGGAAGCAGCGACCGCGTGCAGGTCGATGGTGAGGTATCTTTTTCCTAGCTCCTGGAAGTAGGAGCTGATCTTGCAACATTTGGACACCATCTGGGTGACCTGACTCTCCTGAATTGGCTCAGTCCAGCTATCAATTTCAGCTGTGTCTGCTTCAAAGGACTGCCAATTCTTTTTCACCTGATCTAGGGTGAGAAACTCGCCATTCTCAACAAAACCGGGGCACCCTAGTTCGGAAAGAGCGTGAAAGGGAGCCATACAAATGTCTCTTTCATGTTCGAATGCGTCTAACATTCGTCTGGCAGCTCTCACCCTCTCTACTTTTTCGAAGTATTTATGCAAGGTTACCCTTGCATCTGCCCATTCTGAGGCGAATGAGGACATGGGGGAGAATTGGAGGCCATCGCGCTCGCGCTCTGAAGATTTATCGCCAGGTCCGGCCATTGCTTCGCACGGCGTTCGGCCTCCTCTACCACGAGGCTTTCCACTGGGCGAGAAACTTCTTGAATTCCGGATGCGAAATCCAGAACTGACATCGCCTTATAGGTGTGGGGCTTGCATCCCCGCAGCAAACCAGCCCGCATCTCCTTAACTTTCTTCTTCGAAAAGACCGTCGCTTGAGATGCTCTCTCTGCAGATTGCGACTGCGCCTGTTTCAAAGACTCTTGGAGCTGAGAAATCTGCTCCAAGGCTGCCTGCTTTTCGGTTGCGGCTTGTTGTTGAGAAGCGGCCAGCTGGGCTTTAAGTTCATCTATTTCTTGCCGCGCCGCTTCCAGCTGCTCAGTGGACCTAGACAGGTCCTCTTCAAGCTGTCTTGTCTTATCCTGCAACCCGAAAAGCTCTTCCTGTTCCTCCAGACTCTTGACAAGGAGATTGTCAGCTTTACGAATGATTCCCTGAATCTCGTATTGCTTGTCAATGTCGTCAAAGCTCTTCTCCTTTGTCTGGAGCTCGTAGTCCGCCCTGGTCATTTCCCGGAGAGGCTTCTTCACTTTCGGGATTATCTTCTCTGTTGTAAGCACTCTCCTCTCGAAATTATACTTGGTGCGCTTTACCGGGGCGACTATCTCTTCAGGTCTCCTCCGCTTCAGGTTTTGGAGGAAAGAGATAGAGTATTCTACAGCTCTTGTTGCCAGGGGCAAGTCGTCTGTATTCTGGAGGTCGTCCATGAAGTCTGGTTCCCCCAGCCTAGGGTTCTGCTGAGACGTCTCTCCTGCGGGAATGGGATCAGGGGGAACCGGACGGACTTTGGAAGGATCGGCCGCTTACGGGGCGGCCGGGAAGTGGAGATGGGAGCGGGCGTGCTGAAAGGGTTTGAAGCGGCTGAGGCGGTGGATGTAACGATGAATGTATGGCTTCAGCACTAACTTCAGGCGAAGGGTTTGGAGTTTGACTCGGAGATAGGGAAACGTTGGGGTTACGAGCAAGGCGGGTCAAAAGAATGGGGGCCGCTAGAAGGGTGTGGAGACGGGGGAGGAAGATGCGGCCATGACTTGCTCGGATTGAGCGGGAGATGGAGTAGGGGTAGGACTAGATGAGACCAAAGGGAGCGGGGCAGCAAACGTACCTGCGGGCTCCGCTGAGCCGATGTTGGGTGGATGTCTGCGCTTTTGATTCCGGCGGCTGGCTCGGGACTGCCCGAGCGTCTCTGGAGCGGTGAACGCGAGCTGCGGCTCTGCGGCCAGGCTGCTGCTTTGTCGAGGCTAGGTCGCTTGATTTTTCAACTCTCTTCCTTTTCTTCTCTTTTGGAACAATGGTCGGATCGGGGGAAGGAGATGAAGCGAGTGCGACGGCGCTGATGCTCCCACGGTAAACTTGTACCGGGGTTTGACTTGCAGAAGGTGCGCGCAACCGGTCTGCTCTCTGCGGCGTTGGCGTCTTTTGTGCCTGAGGAATCACCTCGGGCGTTGCCTTGACTAATTTCTTCGCCTTTTCAGGCGCCGCCTTGGAAGCCACGGGCTGCATTGGGTCCACCTGGATGTCTGCTGGGCCCGCGGCGCAGTTGCCGAAGTGTACAACTGTTGGGAGGAAGACCCTCCTTTATAACCCTCAAAGGGACCTCGGGGAACGTAACCTTGATATGCGAACGGCCGCCAGCTGTCATGATGCTGGTCATAGAGAACGGAAAAGTCGTCATCAACGGCCAGATTTCTCCTGGTGGATTTGTCGTGCTGCGTGCGGCACCTCATCTTCCAGCATTCAATAATCTTTTCTTTTGGCCAGTTAAGGCCTGCTATCTTGGAGAGGAATTTTTTGAACCCTGGAGATGAGAACTGGTGGTCCGGGTTTCGCTTGGGGTCATATGTCACCTCCTCGCAGTAAAAATCCTGCCAGGGAGGAGAAGCTTCCATCAATTCAATTTCCCAGTCAAGGTCCACATGGACCACATCGCATCTATCTTCGATTATATCTGCCCGGGGGCAGAGATGTGTGAACTTTCCCCTTATCCCGTACGGGTCGTACTTCAGGACTGCGGCAAGAACCGGGCCAAACGGGAAAACTCTTGCTCGAGGTAGACATGTTGTCCTACCTCGGAAATCTCAACGTTCGCCCAGGAAAGAGGATATTGAAAAATCTGGCCTCTTTTCTTTCCTAGGCCGAACTCCTCCTCAACATAGTCCATCTGTCGGGCAACCTCCATCCCAAACTGATGCTCCGTGCACCAGTAGGGCAGCAAATGGGGTTTGCCCTTGAATCCGTAGATTCTGACCACAATCCCCTGCGTCAGTCTAAAGACGTCCCCGAGCTTCTGATTCAGCAAAGAGTTCGTCATTTCTCGCGGGGGGCGGGGGATTTCGCTTTCGCTGAAGACTGACATGACCAATCCCAGAAAGTTGAAGTTAAACTTGTAGTAGGACCCTTTCCGGTATAGGTCATCCGTCCAGTCATAGACGAGTTGTGGTTCTCCCTTCTCGTTGACCTTCTTTAAGTTCGGGATCGGCATCCAGGAGTGCAAATGATACAAACAAAGCCAAGCTAGAACAGAGCGAACCGAAATTCGGTGGGCTTCTTACGGAGCTTGACGAGTGGAGTGGATGGCGTATGCCAGCCATCCGCCCAGTCGAAAAAGATGGGACGCTTTCCACTTCTCTGCGCTGCTGGTTCGTAGGATTCTCCACACGGAGACAGTGCACGGCGCTAGGCTAGTGCGGCTGTACCCGACTCATCGAGTCGCGACGAGGATCCATGCCAAAATGGTGTATAAATATTTGCTATGAAACCTCGCCAAGGGCATGGGGCCGGTTAGCCTTTGTCCAGTTGCAAGCGGGGCGTTCGGCTACGAATTGAGGAAATCCCTCATCCTTTTGGTTTGCGTGAAGCGTCCCGCTTGCTCGCCCGATTTATCTTTACGACAATTGTCTTTGAGTCATACTCCAACCACAGGCGAAAGTGGTGGACGATCTCCTGCGCAGCGCGAACAAGGGTTTACCGCTGGAGCTGCAAATCTGCCGGAGTAGCAGTGCTAGTGTCGACAATCGGGTCTACCGACTCCGGGCATTGATGGACGGGAGGGCACAAGAATACGAAAAGGTTGGACTTGTACGCCGCTCCGAAATGGTGAGAGGGCGAAACCTTGTCGGCCCGACTCTCCACATTTGTCCGCGGCTTAGTCGGGCTCATAGAAACGAGCCGTCCACGTATCCCGCCAAGTAATTTACCGGAGGTGGTGGGGCTTGCCCTGTTGTACTTTTTAGGCCGGGACTTTGACTTTCGCTCCGGCGGTGTTTCACTTCTGAAAACACCTGGCCGTGGTAAATCCTCAGGTTCGCACCTTTGCTGGATTGCGCTGGCATTGGCATCTTTCCTCTGTCCATCTCTCCGAATCAGCAATAATTACAAGTTCAGGGCGTCTGCAGATTTCGCTATCACAGGAATAATCTGCACAGTCAAGGAATAATCTGCGCAGTCTGGCATGTTTGGATGCATCTGACCCCCTTTTCTAGATAATGACAGCGTCATTAATGCAGCGCAGGAGGGGGTAGGTCGGCTGGAGTTAAGTTTCTTGGGTGGCTGCGCAGGAGAAAGCTTGGAAAAAGGTATCCCGGCAGCCGTGCCATGCTCTTTTTATTGCACTTTTCATTGACTGTGCAATCATTAACTTTACCTTGAACGCTGCGCCATGGCTGACGTCATTGCCGCAATCCGGGCACACTGCTCAAGAAAAAACCTTTGGTGCGGAAACCCACTTTAAAACGGTCACAATGCGCCTTGGGCCCAGCTTGGAACCTTTTGAATATTTTATTCATTTTTTAAACCATTGTCCAAGCTGGCCCGGAAAACAAGGCGCAGTCGGACTTCGCCCAAAGTTGGGCGCGATCCGACTTCGCCAAAAAATCTGGCGCAGTCCGAACTTCGCGCGAAGTTCGCATTGAAACTGTTCCTGCTTTCTTTTTTCTTCACGCGCCCAAGGGTTGAGCGCAGTCCGGCACTTTCAAACTTCGGAGGAGAGGCAAACCTTAGAACTTTACTGCCTCCTTTGGACCGGACTGTACGAGCTGCGCTTTGGAAATGCAGCGCGTTCGGACTTCGCCGAAGTTCGGGCGAAGTTCGAACGCGAGTTCACTGCGCGGAGGTTGTGCTTGCGATTCGAACTTCGCCCGCAAGCCGGCCAAAGTCGGACTTCGCGCGCATAGTCGGACTTCGTAGCGCAGTCCGTTCTTCTTCGTGCCTTGCAGTTTTCCCTTCATTCAAGCTTCGCATTTTGGCTGGCGCGCAGCCCGACTTCGCTGCGAAGTCGGGCAGCGGCCAACACTTAGCCATTTTTTGCTCTTTTTCTTTTTTCTTCACCCAAGCAGCCCGAACTTCGCCCCTTCTGAGGGTCGACAACAGACTTCGCTGCGAAGTCTGTTTTCTCTCCCATGTCGCGATTAAGCTCAAAAAATAAAAAATTAAAAGAAAGTGGAACTGTACATCTTTGGAAAACAAAAATGCATAAGGGAAATTTTTACAAAGAAGGGCCACTCGGGCACCTTCGGCAACGGTAAATTTTTAAGTGGAACCCGTTAACGGGGATAGGTAGGAGCTGACCCTCCATATCCCGAAGTACATAGGCATTGAACTGGTTCACCGGGCAATACGATAAGGGCCCTCCCGAGAGGGCATCAAACTTCCCGTGATTGCCGGGCTTTGCCTTATATGAGTCCCACTTCAGCACCAGGTCCCCGATTTCAAAAACTCGGGCAGTGGTGCCTTTTGCAAACCAGCCTTGAGTGGCAGCAATATGATCAGTGAAGGCCTGGTATGCACTTTCTCTGTCTTCTTCCAACCGCAGGAGTTGGCACAGTCTGTCGTCCACCGGGTCTCCGTTGCTCTATCTTCGTCCAACATCCATAGGGCGGGGATTTCAATGTGAGATGGCATGACGGCCTCTTTGCCATAGACGAGCGCATAGGGGACGTTCTGATGGATTTCTTGAATGCAACTCTGTCCGCCCACGAGCGCCGGTTCGGGAGTAAATGCCAAGTCCGCTTGTTTCGTCAATGGTCCTCCGGATGATCTTCGGGGAGGTTCTTGTTAGTAGACTCGGCAAGGCCATTCCCCTGCGGGTAGTAATTAGAAGACATCTTGTGATAGATGCCAAGTTTGCCGGTGTACTCCGTGAGTACGGCGCCTGCGAATCCCGGACCGTTATCTGTCACAATTGACTACGGAACCCCGAAGCGGGTAATCAGGCTCTCAATGAACCTGATGACCGTTTCTTGGTCTGCGTTCTTGGTCGGGATTGCCTCTGCCCACCGTGTGAAGTAATCGGTGGGCTGTAAGAATAAACTTGTGTCCGGCAGAGGAATTAGGCGAAATCACCCCAATGAAGTCTAGACCCCATTCTTTGGAACGGAGTCTCGGCCTGAATCGGTTGAAGGGGCGGGGGTGCTTTCTGTTTCGCCGACAAACCTCTGGCATTGATCACATTTAGAACAGACCGCATGAGCGTCTGCAAATAGAGTGGGCCAATAGTACCCAGCTCTAATTATTTTTAAGGCCGTTGGCCTTGAAGAATGATGACCCCCAGGCATCCCGGAATGAAAATCTCCGAGGACCCTAGGCTGGTCTGATTTTACGACGCACCGCAACAGGATGCCGTCGATGTTTTTGAAGTAAAGCCCCTCGGGGCGAAGAGTGTACTTAAGTGCACCTAGCCGAAATCTCCTTCGTTGTGAGGCGTTCAGGTGATCGGGACATCTTCCGGTGCAGAAAAATCTCACCAGTTCATCTGTCCAATCACTCCCCTCCGATAAGGAGTTGGCTAGGTAGATGCGTGTCGTTGTGTCCTCCCACTTACAGGCGGAGATGCCGGCTACAGCGCTTCGGGCCAATTCATGACACAAGGCTCGGCCTCTGATAAGCTTGGTGGGCCGCACTTCGATGTCGAACTCCTGGATTTTTGCAATCCATCCCGCTCTCTTGTGACCCGGTTCTCCTTGTAAGATGAAGCTTCGAACGTCTGGGTGAATCACAAAGACGGTCGTTTTGCTGCGGGAGACAAAATGCACGAACTTTCGGAGGGATTTCATAACGGCGTGAACCTGCCGCTCTATAAAGTTGTACTTTTCCTCATGCGGCTGAATCACTTGGCTCGGGAACGCTATGGGGCGCTCCTCACCATCGTCTCCCTTCTGAGTCGGGACTGCAGCGTAACTTTCGGGTTCTCCCACTGCATACGGGATGAAGTCCTTGGAGTAGTCCGGGTTTGTCAACACCGGAGCTTGCGCAATTCGAGCCTTGATTTCCTCGAAGGCTTGCTCTCTCTCATCGGTCCATTCGTAATTTGTATCTTTTTCAGCGGTTCGGCCATAGGCTTGATCACTGTGCGAAGTCCGGAATGAACTTCCGCACGAAGTTAATCGGCCGAAGAAGGGCTGCAGCCCTTTTTATCGATGGGGGCGGCAAGCGAACGAGGGCTACGCTCTGTCGGGGGTCAATGGCGAGGCCTTCCTCGGAGATGACATGTCCCAGCAGCTTTCCTTCCTTTACCGCGAAGACAGACTTCTTCGGGTTTATAGAAATGCCGAATTCTCGACACCTCTCAAATATTTGCCGTAGGTGTGAAACATGATCCCCTCGTTGGTGAGAGAAAACAGTCATGTCATCAAGGTAGATGACAATAATCTTATTGAGCAGCTCTCGGAAGGCCAGGTCCATGGCCCTTTGGAATGTGGCACCGGCATTGGATAAGCCAAACGGCATGCGGCGATAGGCGAACGTCCCCCACTTGGTGGTGAACGCCGTCTTATGCTTTGGTCCTCGTCTTTGACCCAAATCCGGTTGTAGCCGGAAAATCCATCTAAAAGTGAGAATCTGCGGGCTCCGACAACGATATGTAGAATACGGTCGATTTGGGGAAGCGGATAGTGGTCCACAAGGGAAGCCTGATTTAGGTTTCCGAAGTCGACACGAGAGGCGAATGTCGCCATTCTTTTTCCTCACGGGCACCAAATTCGCGACCCGGGATGAATGTTTGATGGGGTAGATGATCTTGGCCTCCGGCATCTTCAAGAGCTCGGCCTTCATCATGGCCTCAATCTTCGGATTCACGGCCCTACGCACTGTCGGAATGGCTTGGCGCCATCCTCTAGCTCAATGGTATCTTTGGATGACAATTCTGTCATACCCCTTCAAATCCTCGTAGCACCAGGCCACGATGTCGGGGAACTCTTGGCACGGTGATCTGATCTGCTCAAGTTCCTCCGACGTGCAGTCTGTTCCGACCTTGATAGTTTTACCAGGTTCAAGTTCCGAGTCAGCATCTTGCCTCGGGTCTACTTTGATCCTGTGAGATATTGCTCTGTCATTCTGATCAAAGAGACTCTCCAATGTAATCAATCCTTTTGGGACATGATTATTCCTTAACTGTATCAACCCCTCATATTGCTCGTCATCAGGGTCTCTACCTTCGATTACACAAACTTCGTTAACCGGGAATGTGACGATCTCCTCGTCCTGGCCGAACACTGCCGGTGGGTGTCCTTATCGAGCACAGAAGGCACGTAAATAGTGCGAACCGGCTTCGGTTTATGGACAACGTCATCAGCCGGAACGTACCTGGCTCCAACAGACGCCAGAATATCAGCGTGTTTGTTTTTCTCACGCGATATCGCCTTGACATTCAATGAGTCGAATGACTCCATCAGGTCCCACACCCGGTTGCGGTACGCTCTAAGATAGTGCTTGTTTGGAGGCACACTTCTTCGTAACTTAGTGACACACCGGCTACGAATCTCAAAGATCTGCAGGTATTTGATTCCGAGCCTCTCCGCCTTTCGCAAACCCAAGCACAGGGCTTCGTATTCCGCCGAGTTGTTAGTGCAGCTCCAGGCCAGCTGTAGGTATAGTCCTTACGGATTCCGGTTGGAGAAACCAGAAGTACCCTGCACCGGCGCCATTTTTGCATCGCGCGCCGTCAAAGAAAAGCTTCCACAGCTTCTCGGGTGCAGGTCCTACTTCCTTTGCAGCTGACTTGTCAAGCCTCTCGGGCTGTACAATGGAGTAACAACCCTGCTCTGTCTCAATTACGGCATTGAAGTCCCGCAAAGAGAACTCATCTTCAAGCTGTAGCACTTCGAAGGCTTGCTCAGTCAGCTCTATTGTCACCAGCTCTTCCTCTGACAACTGGACCATGCAGTCCAACTCTCCTCCGGGTATCTTCTCTACTAGGAAGGTGGAAGGCTTCTCATTGAAAATTTTCGGTCTCCTTCCTTTGAAGGGCACTTCCATGTGTGAGTAGTCTAGAGACGGTACCCGCCCAACCCGCGGTGAACTCCCGAGAGAGACACATGCCGAAGTAGGGTTCCGAGTCAACAACCACGACCTCTTGGATGACCACGATGTCGAGAGCCTTGTGCGGCCGGATAGGGATGTCCTTTATGACACCAAGCTGTCTTGACGGGGGTGCCGTCTAATTGCGGCACGCCTTGGCTGCTCCGTGTGTATTCCATCCCGATCTCATCGCGAGACGGCCTTCGGCATCACGGTCGAGGAAGCACCGAGAATCCACCATGCAGTTGTGAACTATGTGCCCTTGCATCCGTAAAGACAGATAAAAGGGTGGCGGTCTGTTCTTCCCAGTGGCTGAGACTGTCAAAGGTTGAACCAGGACAGCGGGCTGTATCTGCTTGCCGCTCTTCATGTTCTTCAGTGATTCTTGCAGCAGATCCACCTGGCCTGGGAGCAGAAGAGCATCATACATGCTGATTCTAGCGGGTGTTCTTTTCAACTCGTCTACAATCTTGTAGCCCGAGGTACTAGCTCCTACTGCTTGTTTTGCCGGCTCATACTTCGTCCGATCTTGCTTGGGTAGCCTCAACTCTTGTCTCTTGGTCGGAGACGGGTACTTCGAGCTTCTCCTAGGCTTGTTCTTTGGTTTCAGGTGGAGGTGAGGTACGGGAGCTTTAGCCGGAGTTGGGGCTTTTGCTATAGGAGGCTTGGCTGGAACAGGGGCAGCCTTTGCCGGAGAAGGCTTGGCTGGAGCTTTATCTTTGGATGCCTTCTCTTGGGCTGTGTAAGGCCACAGCCGCTTGTACGGTGGCAGCCCACCGGGCTGCGGTTTTTCTCTTCTTGCATAAACTTGCAAAGGCTTGGCCGCATCCGCAGCTTTCTTTTCTTCCTTGGCGGGCGGCACTAGATTCTCTTATAGGAGGGCAAAGTTGGCTTCGCCGTCCAGGATCATGTACAGTTCATCGTCCTCTATGGCGCTGCCGACCAAGGTCTGGATGTAGTGCTGGTGCAAAGTGCAGTCTTCCTCCGAGTGCAGGTCATTGCACGTAGTGCACCGATTAACATTAGTCGGAAGGACCGAGCGGGTCTTCTATAGCAGCATTTCTCGGAGGCGGACGCCTCTGCGGCTGATGCTCCGGGGGCTTGTCTTTCGTCAGCGCCGGGGGCGCATATGGCCTCCTAGGAGCGAGGTCCATCTGGGCCTGCTTCTTCTTCAGAGCGGTCATGTCATTGGACATGGCATGATATCCGAAGGCCAAAGCCCGCACCTCCTGGAGAATTGTGTTCTGAATACTACTGTCAGGAGGCGGCAACTGTGCCGGTGGAGGCAATGCGGCTAATGGAGGAGGGTTAGAATAAGGTGCGTACTGTGGGGGAGCAGGAAGTGCTGGAAAATGCGGAGCGGGGAGGAGGCGGGTGAGGATAATGCAATTGAGGCGGGCCGTAAGGAGTTACGACCGGCGCCGGATTCCACTGCTGTTGGGGTTGCTGCCCTGATGTGGACGGCGCACCACCAGAAGCGGGGAGGATACTGGGATCCAGGGAAGTCGGGATGAATGGGTTCCTGCACCCTGGACGGGAGCCTGCCGATGGAAATAATGTCGGCTTCGGCTTGTGGGCGGCCTCGTACGGCGCGGAAACTCGTCTATTACGGCAATCTTCAGCGACGGGCATATGTACGAGTTGAAGGATCTCGGATAGTAGTGAGCGGCCATGCCGGTGAAGGCCGAAGTTTGCGAGGTACCCGTTTCCAGGATCTCGCAAACTTGATGTTAAAATCAGACACCTCCTCTTGAGGATGTCTCTGGATAGCTTGGAACTGATGCAGCAAAGAAGTAGGGTCAGTGGACTCGTTGCATCCTTTCACGAGCCTTCTGGCAAGCTGGGGCCACCCTGTGATGGATCCCTACGGCGGCGATCTCCACCAGTAGAGAAGATTTCCCCTTAGGGAAAGGGCCAATAGACGGGTCTTCACACTCTCATCGGTAATGGTATGTAATGCGGCCAGGGCAAGGATGTCCTGGATGTGCTCGTACGCCGTCTTGCCGTAGCCGTCGTATGTAGGGATAGACTTTAAAGCGGCGGGGGGCACAGCTTGCTGTCTGACCAGGGCCAAGGGCCCCGTAGAGTCCACCGCCGGGAAGAGATCATCGTCATTCTGCTGTTGAGCAGCCATTTCTTCTTCTTCTCCTCCGTCGGTTGTGTACTCGGTGTCGGTACTTTCCGAGGATGCAGGTGCTTCTTCTTCCTCGGCCTCTTCTATTTCGTACTCAGCTCCGCCGACTTCAGCTTCGGCTTCTTCTTGGATTTCAGCCTCGGCTTCGTCGACACGAGCTTGCGGATCAGCCAGCCTGGGAACTTCGCATCGAGCGTTGATGTCCGATTCGTAAAAGTCAGGCGGGCTTCTCGGATCCCTTGCTCGCCACCTTCTTGTTTGCATGAAGGTGCTTGGGACCGGTCTTTCGGACTCAGAGGATTTGTTCGTGCAGAGTCGCCAGGTGTTCAGATTTAGAACAGCAATGAAGCGAACACCGGTGCTTCAATTCTGTTGGGGGTGAGAAACTTCCTTGTCTCACCAAGTGCTCAGAAACCACTGTCAGCGCCAGGTGGAGACTGATCAGAAAATCTCTCTTCAAATGTGGGACCCGGGTCCCACCGGGCGTGCCAGAGCAACTGTTGGTTACGAATCTGCCATGAGGAAAGGATTTTGGGTTAATGCGCCCAGATTCGCCCACCAGCATGAAAGGCCGGAAGGAAGAGATGCCTTCGTGCCAATCTCCGGAGAAGGCCGGCTCCTTTTGGGGGGGTTTTATGTTCAAGCTAAGAGTGCAGGAAAGAGATAAATGAACAGAAAGAATTTACAAATATACTTGGAGTTTGGTGGGGGGAACTAACAATACGACAACCGGCAATCACCAATACTTACTTGCATTATAAATACAAAGCATGGCTAAGAACTGCAAAATCTATGTGTGCTTTATGTACTAAGCAATATACGCACAGCTACAATGGTCCCCTAGCAAACATTCTCCCTACAAGGAGAACTAACAGCACGGCAATGCATCAATCACCACTACGTACGGAAACTCAAAACAGAAAGTAACTAAGAGATGTCAGAACCAGGTATATGTGTCATGCAGAGAATTTAACAGCACGACTACAATGGTCCCCTAGCAAACATTCTCCCTACAAGGAGAACTAACAGCACGACAGCGCATCAATCACCACTACGGACAACAACGTAACACACAACTGATGGAACTGCTACCACATCTAGTCTATGAAGTTCAGAAGTGCTTGACCATCAAATGCTAAAATAAATTAACAAGCCATGGCACAAACAATGCTAAAGGCGCCTGATCATCAAATGCTGAAACGAATCAACGAGCCATGACACAGGGAAGCGTAAGGCATAAGCGTAAAGAAATAAAAGCGGCGAGAACAGAACCAGGCATACAAATTATATTTATAAGCAGAAGCACGGTTACATTGGTTCCCTAACAGACATTCCCCTTCCACCCTTTACAATGAAATCATGGTGGGTTTTTATAGCCCGAGTCCCTCCCGTTACATTAATGGGCACAAAGTCCCAGTCAAACATTAGCTGACAAAAGCGGCGAAAGAGCTGCAAATGCTGACCTTTTGTCGGACCGGACTGTACCCGCAGCATGGTCTTCTGGAAGGCTGGACAGCTACGTGGCGGTGTGTTGGGCGAGAACTTCTTCTCGGCGGGAATGCGGGTAGGCTGGAGCGGGTAGAACCTCCAATCGGCTTTAAATGAGGTCAACGGCACGGGTATTGCAGCCCATGCTCGTCCTTTTGCTCGGCACGTCTTGGCTCAAATCCCGAAGGTGGACACTTGTCAGATGATGGATGATGTTGTTTGACACGTGTCTGCCTTGAAAGGCAGTTTATCCAACTTCGCTTGGGATCAGAGCGTCTCGGGTTGCGCGGGCAGAAAACAGCGCAGTCGGGAAGGCCTTCATGCCTTAGGTGTATTTCCGAGTTTGTTTCCCTACTGCGCACCTGTCAAGGGCGCACTCCGACTTCGTTGCGAAGTCGGACTGCGCTGAGGTGAAAACCGGTATCTGCCGCCGTACGGACTTTGCCCGGCACTTATCATTCTTACGTCGACTGCCCGACTGCCGATTACAAGGTGCGCCCGAGAAGAGAGGCGAAGTCGGACTTCGCACCAAAGCGGCGATCGCTCGCGCGGCGAAGTGCGGCTTCGCACCAAACGGCGAAGTGCGAACTTCGCACCAACACTTAGCCATTTTCAGGTAACTTGTTGGAAAGTTTAAAAATCAACTGAGGGGCTCCAAGAAAGGGGGAAGAAAGAGAATGTGGGAAAGAAAGAGAAAGGGAGAGAAGAGGGAAGGAAAATAGAGGAAGAGGGAAAAAGAAGAGCAGCACTGTTACAAAATTGAAAACATTGCACCCCGTGCAAAATGTGACAATAGGAAATTGCCTTCGAAAATGACTGCCTATTTTTCCCGAGCTCCCACAATACCAGCATACAGGTGCAGCCCTTACATCTTACACTGCTCCATCCATGTACCCTTCATCTTCATGGAATCCCCCCATGCCGTCAGTACCTATGATTTCCATTCCACGGATAACCTCTCCACTTCCAACTCCTGCATTACCTTCCCCACCAGTTCCATTACCTCTACTCGCACCGCCTGTGTCCTCAAGCCCAGATCCTCAATTGGCTGTTTTGCAAGAAATTCAGTCGGCCATGAGAGCTCTCACTAACAAGGTGACATCTATGGAACGGAGAGAGGCGGAGAGGAACTCTCAGCCACGAAGATTTTTTCCGGTGGTAACTAGAGAGCAAGTTGCTCCTAGCAAGGCTATAGAGAAAGTACCTGAGAGGAACTCAGCGATCCTGGTAAGTGAAGAGGCTGGCCCTTTTGAAGTTTCACATGAGCCTTCTTACTGGTGTTCTTCCTGCAATGATCCACATGACGAGTCCACTTGCATGGTCCACCTAAATTATTTACAGGTTCTTGCGGGAAGCCGTGTAAACATGATTCGAGAGGTGGATCTTAATTCCGTGATGTCTCTTGAGGAACACATAGCAGTCTTGACACGCAGCGACAAGAAACCAATGTTGGTAGATCCGGCTAAGATGGAGCCATTGAAAGTGCCTCCTGTACAAGCAACAAAGCAGCAAATACCTACAAAGATTCATGATCCTCTAGCTCCGCAAAAACCACCTGTTTTGCCGAAGGATCCGCTTCCACCACAAGCAAAAGAGAAGGAACAAGCTTCTGTCTCTCAGCCGCAAGCGGAAACAAAGGAACAAGCTAGAGAGACGTTGCGGTATCCATCATTGACTAAACGGCAACGAGTGGAGGCCACCCAACAATATAGAAGCAAATTTGAATCTGCCAGTGGAGGGAAAGAGCAGATCTCGATGGAGTACAACATCGTTGAAGAACTCAAAAGGATACCAGCTAAGGTAAGTCTGTATGACACCTTGCAGCTGCCTGGACAGGTAAATCTCTTACAGGAATCCCCGAAGACCACACAAAGTAAGGGGAAGGCTCCAGCCCAGGTAGTTATGTCTCAAACTTTGACCTCTTTCATCACTGGGAAAAATAGACCACCCCCATTTTATTTGTCACTCAGGATGGAGGGTTGGATAGTGCACAACTGCATGATTGATTATGGTGCTTGCGACAACTGTCATGCCAAAGGCAGTTTGTGAAGTCATGGGTATGGAGTATACAAGAAGTAGCCCTGGTGTCTTGCAGTTGGACGGGACTCCCGTGAAAATAGTGGGTGTAATCAAGGACGTTCCTATTGCTCTACATAGTATGCCTCAAATTACAGTAATTCAGGAGATAGTTGTGGTTGATTTGGAACCATATTTCAGTATGTGTTTGTCGAGAGAATTCACCGCTAAGCTGGGAGGCTACCTTTCTCTGGATTATTCTCACTTGGAGATTCCTTTCAAAGGATGAAGAATCCGTATTTACAATAAGAAGCCTTCTACTTTTCATATAGAGAAGATAGTAGAAGAAGAAAAGTCCAAACATTCTCATCAACATGATAACTGAAGAATTGGACAATCCTGATTTAATGGATGAAGTCCTGGATGAGCTTTGCTTAGAGGATGAGTTTTCAATACTCAATTTTAATGCCATGATGGAAACTGAAATTGGTTGTTACTCCATTACAAAGCCTGAAGAGGTTGAAGTAGAGTTGCCTCCTGATCAAGTTGGTCAAGACTCTGTGCCAGACCAGCTCTATTTCGATGGAGCACGATACAGAAATGACGCTGAAGCTGGGATTGTTCTAGTATTACCTTCTAGAATTCAACGATCCTATTTCTACCAGTTGACCTGGAGCTGCACAAATAATACAGCAGAATATGAGGCTTTATGCCTAGGTCTCAAGAAGGCTGAGAAACTTGGAGCGCGACAGTCGCAAATCTTTGGTGACTCCGAGCTGATTATCAATCAGGAGACCAATAAGTGTGTGTTCAAGGTCTGGGATCCAGGAGATCATAGAGCCATGTTTTGGTATGTGTCTCTCCCAAGAGTTCACAGCTAAATTCGGGGGTTACCTTGTACATAAGAAAAAAAATAAAAAATAAAAAAAAAAATAAGAAAAAGAAGGAAAGAACACAAATTTTTTTTCGTTAACTTCGGCTCCTTTTGCACGCAAGCCCGCAGGTATGTTTATTTCTCTTTCTTTTTATTTTCCTTCCCAGCAGATAGTGGCTTTCCTCTGCTTCTTTCTTCCACTTCCTCATTTTCATTATCTGTTTCCCAGCAGCTGGTAGCACAGTAGCACCCTCTTCAGTTGCTGTATCTACCACTTCTACTCCTCCATCTTCTACCATTCCATCATTCACCATTCCCATTCTACGGCCTGCGCATCCGCTGGTCATCACTCCATTCATTCCCGTTTTTGCAACTCAGGTGCTTTTCACTACTGCCATGGAGATCCTTGCACAGCACCTGGTGATAGCTCAACCGAGCTAGGCAGAATGCAGTAGTTCTAGAAATAAGGGAAGTTCTGCTCTTCCATAAATTTCTGTTGAAGATCCTGTTCTGAGTGCCGAGCGCCAGCAAGAGCTAAATGCAGCAGCCCGCAGAGGCGTCCAGCATTAACCAGCATTCACTTCTTTTGCCCCTTCGGCTTCTTGACTCTGTTGCCCAATGGATAAAGGCCTGAGATTTGTGCATACAGCAGAACTGTATACCCTGCGAGCCGCCAAGAATGTTGGCATTTTTGCCACATTGTTTTTGTTGTTGCTGTTCATGCAAAAGAATGCTCAAAGTGTAAAGATACTTACTCCTCTGTTTGTAAGTGAAAAAGTAAAACTGTCGCGAAATCGCGACCTGTTGCAGTTTCGCGGTGTCCAAATGCAGAAATCAGCTAAGTATAGAAAACGTCGCGATATCGCGACATGTCGCATTTTCGCGACTTGTCGCGTTGTCGCGGCTAAAAGCAGCCAAAGGAAGCAAAGGAGTAAAACTGTCACGATATCGCGACATGTTGGATTTTCGCGCCAGGAGCAACAAAAGGCAGCAGTAACGGCAAAATTGTCGTCGACATCGCGACATGTCGCATTTTCGCGACTTGTTGCGGTGAGGGAGCACTCAAGTGAAAAGTTGTCGCGATATCGCGACATGTCGCATTTTCGCGACTAGTAGTGGCAACAGAGTACAGTGATAGAAAATGTCGCGATATCGCGACATGTCGCATTTTCGCGACCTGTCGCGTTTTTGCGCTGACAAGGCAGAAAAAGGCAAGAAGGAGAAAGATGTCGCGATATCGCGACAGTTTTGGAAACAAAGTGCAAGAAGAGAAAAGTGTCACGATTTCGCGACAAGAAGCGGCAACGAAGGAGAAGACAAAAAATTGTCGCGATTTCGCGACAGGTCAGGGCAGAAGGGCAAAGCGCGGATACATGTCGCGTTTTCGCGAGGAGAAAACAACGAAGCAGCCAGAGAGTATGGAATGTCGCGATTTCGCGACATGACGAATTTTTGCGGCCGAAAAGCAACAAAGTACAAGAAGGTAGAAACATGTCGCATTTTCGCGACTTGTCACACTTTCGCGATGATGAAGCAGGAGGAAGCAAGAAGACAGAAACATGTCGCGATTTTGCGACATGTCTTGTTTTCGCGATGAGAAAGCGCGGAAGGAGCAAAATGGTACGGACTGTCGCGATTTCGCGACATGTCCCATTTTCGCCACTTGTAAGAAGAAAAGGAGCCAGAAGGAAGAAGATGTCGCGATTTCGCGACATGGTGAGTTTTCGTGACTTGGAGCAGCGAAGAAGGCAGGCAAAGGAAAATGTCGCGATTTCGCGACTTGCAAGAAGAGAAAGCTGAACGATGAGAAAATGTCGCGATTTCGCGACATGTCGCATTTTCGCGACTGGTGGCAAAAAGAGAAAGCAGTAAGGTAAAAGTGTCGCGATTTCGCGACATGTCTCATTTTCGCAACCTATCACATTTTCGCGACATAAGCAATAACAAAGGCCCGATACAGTTTAGTCCGCATTTTTCCTCCAGAATTGCATAGGAGAACGTGAGGAGAAGATAAGGATCAAATAAAAGCTCTCCAACTGATTTTGAGATCGTGGTCAAAGAAGTCTCCAAGATTAAATGTTGTTGTTTACCGATGTGCGCAAGATAGAAGAACATGAGGCAGTTTTCGATGCCACCAAAATTAAAGACGCCTCTAGTATTAAAAGCTCCTGTTCGTGATCTCCTAACAACTTCCAGCCTGCCCCGATAACGGTCATTTAATGAAGAAATATGGTCTCTTGGTCCGAGGCAGATTAAGGGGGCTTGTTTCTCTTTTCAAGTGCCTATTTTGTGGACCTCTTCTTCGAAATCTGTTTTATGTATTAAATGCTGTAATTCGAAAGGAAGAGGAAGCACCTCTATAAATACCAATGTAAAATCTCAAGCAAAAGGAGGAAGACCTTTTTGCAGAAATTGAAGCAGAGATCCTAGATGCATTTTGCTCTATTCTTAGTGTCTTCTGGAGTTGGTGATCCAAACCGTTGTTCAAGTTTTGCTTTTTGTTTGAGTCACTTCTGTTAGTCTAGTGTTAATATAAGTTGAATTCTGCTGTTTTGGATTTGGCTGTATTTGCATTTGAACGTTTGGAGTACAATTGGAAGCGAACTTACGGCTAATGCTTGATCCAATTTCTGTATATGCATTCTAAGAATAAGTTGTTGTTTAGCTTCAGGATCTAGTTGAGGTTATTTGTTGTTTGAGGTTGTTCTCCCCATTAACTATTGGCTTCGGCCATATTTCCATCTCTTTCTTTTCCATTTCTTTTTGCATTTCCCATTTCTTTCCTGCATCCTTATCTTGAAACAAGTTTAGACTAGTTTGGGAGCCAGCCCTCTCTGGAGATTGGCCCGGGAGACTTCTCTTTCTCTCGGCCTTTCAATGTTGGCCGAGTCTAGGGCGCACAAGTGATGAAATCTTGTACTTAGGCAGATTTGTGTCCAACAAGAAGATAGGCGTTCAGAGACATCAAACGTCGGATTGCCTAGGCTCCTGTTCTGGTTAACCCTGATTATTCCAAAGACTTCATTTTATATGCGTCGGGGAACCAGAAAGCTATGCGGCCGTGCTCACCTAGAAGAATGAAGAAGGAGACGAGCGGCCTATAGCATTCCTCAACCAGGTGATCCTCCCGCATGAGGAAGAGCACAATTTTATTGAAAGTCAAGTGCATGCGGTGATGCAAGCGCTATAGAAGTTCCGACATTTCGTCTCGCAGAGCAAGACGATAGTGTACGTTGTGCACCCGGATGTCCGGACCTTCATCAGTCAAGGCGAGCTTGGTAATAGAAGGGCAGATTGGATCTCAAAGATCCAAGGGTTTGATATAGATGTCCGGCCCACAAAGCTAGTCCGTGGCTGGGCTCTATGCCTAGAGCTTGCCAAGAGTGCCGTAGCTGAGGTAACAACTTGCCAGTGGGAAGATTCGCTACCATAGTCTAATCTGGCGAATCAGTCAGCAGACGACAAGGATTGGACTGAAGACTTGGTAGAGTACTTCAGTACCGGACAGTGCCTTCCCGACCTTGATTCTTCACAGAGGAGGCGTTTCAGGCTTCAGGCCTGCAGATATGTATTGCTCCCCGAGGGGTTGTTTCACCGAAATATCGACGACGTCCTCCTGAGGTGTGTTAGGGGGACAGAAAAACAAAAAATCTTGGATGAATTCCATTTTGGGATGTTCAGGGGCCATCTTGCTGGAAGGCCAATGGCTTTAAAAATAATAAGGGTGGGCTATTATTGGCCCACCATTTTTTCGGATTCCTTCAGTGTAACCCGAAAATGTGATAAGTGTCAGAAATATGCTGGCCGTGTCAAGAACGCCTCATTGCCTCTGCACCCGATTCAGGTTGAGGCCACATTTCAGCAATGGGGTTGAGACTTCATTGGGATAATTGAGCCTAATTCCTCAGAGGGCACAAATATATTTTGATGGCTACGGATTATTTAACCTTGTGGGCGGAAGCAGTGCCAACCAAGCGGGCAAATCAGGATGTGGTTATTGCCTTTCTGGAAGGACTCATAACCCGTTTCGGAATATCGGACGCCATAATGACAGATAACGGTTCCCATTTCATTGGGGCCAAGATGTGTGCATTCGCTAGCATGTATGGTATTTATCTGAAGACTTCAGCAAATTATTACCCGCAGGGCAATGGTTTGGCGGAGTCTACTAATAAAAACTTGCTCCGGATCCTCAAGAAGATACTGGAAGACAATAAGTGGACTTGGCACCTGCACTTAGATTTTGCGCTATGGGCACACCGAATTTTTATCAAGAAGTCCATAAAGACATCCTCGTACTCCCTGGTGTATGGGAAGGAAGCAGTGCTTCCTGTGCATATTGAGTTGCCGACACTTCGGTCTCTGCGGTCTCTAGACGGCGAGGGCGAAGAGTTTGATCCTATTAGCGTCAGAATTGCCCTGCTGTTGCAGTTGGAAGAGGAAAGGGAGAAATCCTATGAGGCTTTCATGAAGCATGCCGTAGCCACAAAGAAATGGTTCGGCAAGAGAACCTCCAATCGCACTTTTCAGGCTGGGGACTTAGTGTTAAAATAGAATGAGAAAAAGTCCAAGCCTGGCAATCATGATAAGTTTGATGCGTTTTGGGAGGGTCCGTTTCAGATTTCCCAGGTCCACCCAGTAAACTCTTTCACAATGCAAGACTTGTATGGGTTTACTCTGTCATTATCAGTTAATGGCGTACACTTGAAGGCGTACTACTAGTGAAGGGTAGTACAAGATTTTCCTGTACAGTTGTATATATTATCTGCTTTTTCCCTTATGCATTCCAGTTTTCTGTTCGGAGTGTCCTTTCGCTCCTCGCCCTAGCAGAACTGCAGTTTTCATGGCCAGGGTCCTAATCGGCGGGAAGGGACTGATGGGTGCACCTCCTTTAATTTTTGTTCAGTTGAGAATAAAGCAGCAAGGTGAATGATGGTTTCAGACGAGCCGAGTAAGACTCCGTTGCGGGTTTCCACTGCCAAAGGGAGAATCATTTTGCACGGCCGTGCGCCCAAGGCCGGGCGCACCACGGCCATGCGCCCAAGGCCGGGCGCACCACGGCAGTGCGCCCGGCCTTGGGTGCACCACGCCGATGCGCCCAAGGTCGGGCGCACCACGACAGTGCGGTCGGCCCTGGGCGCACCACAACAGTTCGCCCAAGGCCGGGCGTGCCAAGGCAGTGCGTCCAAGCTAGACACACTCCGACACGCAACTCAAGGGTGACTGCGCCCATTCCGAGGAGGTTAATGGATGTTGTTTAAAAGATGCCTCTAATGGGCACACTATCCAAGGCGCTGCCCATAGTGAGATTAAGCACAACGGTCGCCACACTTCACGCTCTTCAAGGATGATTGCACCCAACTTTGGTGGTTAGGATTGGGATCCGAGCTGTCATTGTTTACCGTGCAGAAGATCTTTTGCGGTGCCCCCAAAATTATCCCGAGCATTAACTCTACATAGGCAACATTAATGCAGGTGGGTGAATGTCGGGTCTATAAGAAATCGGACTCTTTAATGGATACACCTTTTAGAACCTTGAATCTGTTGCACAGTCCACCATTGCTGAACGCTAGAGAAGCACTGTTCTGTCCACGCACTAGCCAATTATTTCTGAAGCACTCTCAGGGCAAGTTGTACCTGAACTTTGTCCCAAAATCTACAGAGGGCGAACAGGGAGGAGTGAAAGAAAAAAAAGTAAAGCCCCTGCCGCCCCCACATGAAGACAAACTAAGTAAGATTCGGGACTGTGTCCTCACCAGGACCAGTATAGAGAAGATGCGCATGGACGTTGAGCAAATAAAAGCTAAGGTATCTGAACTGCACAATCAGGCAGTCGCCTTTCACTCCCTCCTATACTGGTACCTGTGCATCCCTGCTCGGAGTTGATCTCTGCAATCGCCCAGGTCTACGACCCTCGGACTCGGTCTATGAAGGATCAAGAAGGAAACAAATTGTTCTACATTTCTACTGATAAAATCCGCGCGGCCTTTTCCTGTGGGCGGCAACCTCTTGATCAGGTCATCGTCCGAAAAATTGATACCAAGGAGCAGGCGGATAGATACACCAACTTGGCACAAATGAGGCGTTTTATGGAGGCCCATTGTGCAGAAACACTTGCACTCGGAGCCTTGCCGCAACTCCCTATGCCCTTACGAAAATTCAAGAACTTCGAGCTTTTCTCCATGCTGGCATGGATTACTGGCCAGGCCTCAGACGCCCAAGTAAATGCTTGGCAGGTGGCCGTTGCTGAATGCGTATCCCATGGGGAATTTTACGCCGTTGATGCTGCATCATGAGAGATAAGGCCCATCTTCTTCGACTGGGCCGATTGGGTGTCCCGGCAGCTGCACCTCCAGTTGTGCGCAATGCAAAAGGGGGCCGTGGCATTCGAAGCTGCTCATTTCTGGTGTGGTACTTCTTCCACCAGCTACATTCACACCCCCGCTTTGCCTTCATCGACAAGAGTTGCACTAACGAGAAGGGCGAGGCGCTCCCGGTGTATTAGTGGACTTCAGCCCTGTCAAGGCGAGAGTCTTATTACAACTTCAACCGAGTTTTTCTGGGTCCGGCGTTGCAAATCATGACTGGTGCCTGCAAACGAGTGCTGAAAGGAATGAGAGATTATGTGATAGATCAGCAACTCGGAGACATTTTTCGGCTAACACAGGGGCTCGTGATACGAATTTTTGGGTTTTCTGGCAAACCCTTCCTGTTACCGTATTACGCTACTGAGTACCTTTTTGCCCTTGAAGTTGCTCGCCAGTGCGACTACGCAGATGACGTGTACGACAAGGGGAGAAAAAGGCAGCACACCTGCCCTTGGCCCCATCAAAGTGACGCAGAGTAAGCAAAACGTTCATCTGGCGGTTACCCTGTATGATTTTGGTCTGATAGACTTGCCCCAACAGTGGAAATATGACCCAGACGGTGTCTTCAAAGAAAATATTGGGAAAGAAAAATTCCACCATTGTCCTTGCCCGGAATTCGAGAAGCAGCGTAATAACCCTTCTAGGCGGGACCTCGAACGACATATCGAAAAGATGTTCTCCTTCCCACCGTGGCACAATTTTTATATCATGGAGGCTGAGTACAACCCTAGGCGGTTTCCAGAGCAGGACCCTGATGACCGAATGTTCAAGTTCATGAAAGAGAAAGCGCCCCAGTGGTCGGAGGAGAAGATTACAAACTGGTGGATAATGAGGTGTCACCACAAGAAAAAGCTATCTGAACCGACGCTGCAGATAGATCAAAAATTTTCTGATATATTTGACGATAACTATGACTCCTACCGGCCCATATTCTTCGGCGACTGTGTGCCCAGAAGTTTGGAAAGTCCCAGCAGAGTGGATGACTTGTACGCACTGCAAGAGCAACAAGCTAGCCATGCGCCACTTGTCAAGGGCAAGGGTAAGCAACTTGTCTGAGAAGAAAGGGCTGCTCCAAAGAAAAGAAGTGCGCCCGATGCACCCGCGCCCCAGAGTGTCGCGAAGAGGCCTTGCACTTTCAAATTTAAGGTCTCTGGCGCAGTCAAAGAAGGGAGCGCTTCAGAGGTCACCACTCTGGCGCAGCAAGTACAACGTACCCAGCCAGTGCAGCAGGCGTAACAGGTGCAGTAGCCGCTACAGGCTGAAGTGCCACTTATTGACCTGGAGAATAAAGCAGAGGGCAGAGAAAGAGAAGCCAACCCAATTACATAGCAGTTCAACGCGTCTGCTCTGGAGACGTCCGAGCCTGCAGGTGCGTCTTCTACTCCTCTCTTTTTCTCAACTACCCCTGTAGAAACCCCGCTTCTCGGCGCCGAAACCCTAGTGCCCACCCACCTTTCATTCGGTGCCCCTATTGAGGTCTTTACCAACCCCCTCTTGCAGACGCAACTTCATACTCCCCTACCGGTAGTTTCCGAGTCATTTGAGACTTTTGCAAAAGTCTCCAACGCCTTCTCCTTCCCGGTAACTTCTGTTCTCACTCCTCAGAGTTCGGTGGTTTCTGTTTCAACTTCTGTAACCACTGTAAGTCTTGGCCAGCCTTATTTGGTCCCGCTCTCTTAGTTATTTCGACAATACCCACCATGGGGACAACTCCTCCTGAACCTAGCATCCTGGCTTCGGCCGCGCAAACCCCAGTGCCCCCCATGGTCTCTGCAGTCACTACTGTTGTCACCCAATCTCTCCCAGAGACTCCTGTCCAATCAAGCCCTCAGCGGGCTCTGTTCCCCCTTACCCCATTCTTTGGAATACAGGAACCTGAGCCTGAGGAGCTGGGTTTTTATGAAGGACCCATGGCCGAAAGCATCCGGAAGGCCCAGCAGAACTCCTCAGCGTGGTTCAAAGGCCAGAAAAGGAAAAGTGCACAGGAGCTTGCTCGGCCAGAGAAGAGGGTAGTCTTTGACCCTCAAAATATGTAGCTCCACCGGATGGAGAAGGCGCCCAAAGTACAGAAGCCGTTGAGTGAAATGACACCGACAGATTATTCTTATCGACAAACGGTGGAGGACCTGAAGACTGCTGACCTTGCGGAGAAAGCGGGGAATATTCATGTTGAGGCGACGTCCCTCTACCTCGAGGTGGATCATTTCAAAGATCGCTGCTATAATGCTGAGGCCAAGAATACGCAACTTGAAGAAGCCCTGGCACTCACGCGAGGGCAGCGCGAGGACGGACAATCAAAAGTAAAACAGTTGCACCAACAAGTGATTAACCTGGAGCAGGAGTTGAAAGACACCAAGAAAGATTATGAGGAGCACCTCAAGATACAGGGAGAGGCTAAGGACCAGTTGCAGGTATTAGATGCTAAGATCCAGCAGCTAAGGGCCAGGTTGGAGAGTAGGCCAGAACCTGCTGCAACCCTATCCAAGGACCGTACCAAGGAGGTGTGCGCTCACTTCCTAACCCACTTCAGGAACAGGGCACGCCGGACAGTCGCCGTCCTGGTGTTCATCTGGGAAGCCAAGTAGGTTGTTTCCCATGGCTCCTCTATTGTAGAAGAGGCCGAGGCAGAGGTCGATGAATGGTTGGAGCTGGCCATGAAGGCAGGGGCCCTAGAACGGTCGGTTAAACTTGCACCAATGTCTGACATGGCTCGCTCATGGGCAGTCGTTGATTCAACTCTTAGATCTTTCTTCAAGAAGGTCAAGGCAGACCAAAAGGCCCGGGATCTCATAGACATGCTCGTGAGAGAGAGAGAAAGATCCCTCTCATGTACTTCGAGACTCTGGCACATAACGGTTTTCCGGGCTTCCCCAATGAGTAGGACCGTCTCCTAACTGAGGAAGAGCTGCAACCAGCCTGGGACTCCTTCGAAAATGACACCCTGGAAATTGACAGTTGGGAAGAGCCCGTTACTGAACTCCAGGTAATGCAGTATACCTCCAAATTTGCGATAATACAAGCCTATCTCGTGGATCTCAGTGAGAGGTTCAATTTTGCCAAAGTCCGCCATTTAGAATGGTTTGGGTACTTGGGCCTTGGTCCAAGCGACCTACAACCGCATTCAAAAGGAGCTTGCATCGCCCGAGTCCCCTCAGCAACCGAAAGACACCCAGGCGCAAGAAGAAAGCAGGGTGCAGGGAGAAAATCAGACGCAGGGCGAGATTCATACAGTGGAGGTTTCCACTCACCAAGAGGGCCAGGGCGAGAACCTTGGGTCCCAACAAGACAAGGGTCAAGTGCCTCAGAATGAAGCGCCCCAAAGCGAAAGGGATAGGCCGCAAGAGAAAGTCAAACTGCAAGAAGCAGATGGGGCGCATAAAGAGGTTCATGCTAAGAAAAGTGTTGATACTCAAGAGGCAGCCTATGACCCTCAAAATGAGGAGGATGAGTCCCTAGATGAGGTGTCAGGCCGGGATGAAGAACAACATAGCGAAACTCCTGAGGGAGAAGAGTCGGTAGAAGAGTTCGCTACTACTAGAGGGCAATCGGAGAGCGATGATGATGATGACTCTGAGCCCAGTGGATAAGGCCTGAGGTGTCGACATTGAGGCGAGCTCAATTTCCCCGCGAGCCGCCAGAGATGTTGCCATTTCTGCAACATGGTGTATAATTAGCCTTCCAGTAATTTCTGTTCCCTGGAAACCCTTTTCTCAGTACTCAAATGTTTTTCTCATTTTCCTAAGTTTACTATCAAAACCCTTCTACAGTGCTAAAGCAGTGCGCAGTTGTTTTGTGTACTGACTTTCCAAGGAAATCTTCCCCCAAGCGGCCATGGAGTTTTGTATCAGGTGCCCTGACGCGTTTCAGCCTCAGAGACCAAGGAGGAGCCCGACACTTCGCTCCGGCATATTGCAACAAGAATGCGCCCAAGGCTGGGCGCACCTAGGCCGTGTGCCCAAGGCTGGGTGCACAACAAGCGTGCGCCCAAGGCTGGGCGCACATAGGCCGTGCGCCCAAGGCTGGGTGCACCCAGGCCGTGCACCCAAGGCTGGGCGCACACAGGGAATGCGCCCAGGTCGGGCGCACAAGACAGAATGCGCCCAAGTAGGGCGCACAACGTCCGTTGACCCTTTTGACCGTCGTGTCGGCATCTTCCAAGGACACCCCACATCAGCAATCTGAAGGGCATCCTTATCCGAACAGGTGCAGCCTTTCTGAGAAGCTTCTAGACTGGACGTTCCGGGATTTCAAGCATATCTTCCACGGAAGCGGTCCCCGCGAGTGAGGAGGCAACGCCAGCGAGCTGAATATGTCAGAGCATTGAAGGGGTTCAACGACATTTTTGAGGAGTCACTAGTCTCTGCCATGCCTGGTTAATACTTTGTGATTGTACTTCCTTGTAATCTTTATCTTGGCTTCCACCGCCATATCTTGTTATTCAACATTTATTGCTCAAGCGGCAGAAGTCTATATAAGCCTGCTCTTTTATTGTAAAATGGATGGATGTTTGCTAGAGGCTAAATGAAAACCTGAATTCTGCTATCAGTACAGCTGATGTCTGGCTCTAGACTTGGACTTCTATTTTCATGTGTATGTCTTCTATTGCTTATCTTCTATTATTACATGCTTTAACTGTAAACTTGAATTCTATTATCTGGATTTAGTTTTTGATAAGGTAGGGACTCTGGAGTAGCCCTGGAGATTATGCATGCTAGTTGTTCTGGTTTAATTTCTGTTAGTTATCTGTATTTGAGGGCTATTTGGTTTAGAATGCAATAGAGTTATTGTGCTGTTAGTCCATCACCCCTGTTCTATCTGGCTTGTGGCCATATTTTCCATCCCTTTCAGTCATTTCCCATTTATTTCCTGTTCCTTTATCTCAAAACCCCCAATTAAAATAACAAGGCAACCAACCCATCTCTGGAGATTGGCACGGGAGGCATTTCTTCCTCTCGACCTTTCAATGTTGGTCGGGTCTAGGGCGCACTGAATTACCAAATCCTTACCAAAGGCAAATATTTGACCAACAGTAACGCTAGCAGCATAGGGGAACAATGACAAAATAGAAGACTAATATAGCTCATCCCAAGGTGCTATAGATGACTGCCATTTGGATGATGACAATGATTGTCAAAAGTTTGTTGATGGCATGTGCAATGATTATGTTGACGATGACTTTGAGAATTTTGCCGACAATGTGGTTGAAGACAATGATGACAACAAGTCAAACAAAAGGTTTGGGATTGACTAAAATAGTGTACTGCTTGACAAGAAGATTGGTATCAACAACAAACAGGACACATGAATGCATTTGTTGTCGACGGTGGGCAAGATTTTGTCAATGACAATGCAAATGTAGTTGTTGACAGGGACAACCAGAGTGTTGATGGTGATCGTGGGGGAGTTGCCCATGATGACAAAGCACTTGTTGATGACAACCAAAGTGACAAGAACTAACTCGATTTTGGCAATGATCCAAATGATGTCTGTGAGGATTGTGGCAATGATGTTGAGGCTCTTGGCAATGTTTGGGGTGTGGGTTGTGAGTTGTTTGATGAGGCCCAGAAATGCCTCATTGTTACACTATGTTTGACGTATAAAAACTGCCATATTACCAAACATGTCAAAGTTAATTGCCAAATAGTGATTAGAATATGTTATTTGTTAAGTGTTTGCATGATTTTATGTTAGGAACACTATACCCTGTTCTGACAATTTTCTGCATTTTGTGACTGTTTTTGACATGATTTTGTTGGTGAAAATTGCGTAGAAAATAAAGCAAATAAGCATGTTCAGATCTTTGGCTAACTCCAACATAGTTGAAGTGTCATCCCATTTCAAAACCAAAGTTGTCAAGTGATCTGGCATCAAAATAATCTCTGCTGCAAAACAAGGCAGTAACAAGTTTTGTGCAGCATACAAAAAACAGCAAGCTGTCACATTAAAGGAGCACCTTGAAGTTGTCAAGCAAAGCATGGGAAAATGGTTGGAATCTGTTCACAGGGACCAAAGAAGACCTCTGATACACTTGGATGCATTCCCACTTGGTCTAAATAGACACATGGCATAACAAATCAGGGATAGTTGTGCAGCATTGTTGCACTGTTTCAGTTTGGTTATTTAGTGAATAAAAGATGTAATTTAAGTAGCAAAATGATGTGTGCTAAGGTGTATCCCTTCATAATGGTATTTGAATGTTTTTCCCGCCTTCCAATTGATTTAAATTGCAAACTGACACCAAACTCTTAGAACTGTGTAGAAAATCTGGAAAATGCAGGACACAGTCATACAAATTTCATCCAGCTATCAATGACTGGCATGGCCTGGAATTTGTCAGAATTGGCATGCAAAACTTATTGGATCCGACTTTTGAGGGATAGGAGAGATGTCCTATCTGGTTAAACTTGCTTTGTCGGCCGTTTTGATAGCTGCTGAGCATAAAGTATGTTTCACAGCCAGATATTCCGAAGAAGCTCCGGAATGAGGGGGAAAGTAGCCATTTTTAGTCAAACGGAGGATTTAGTGCCAAAAACGGTGGGGAAAAGATATTTTAAGATGGAGACAGGTGTACAAGACCATTTCCAACCGCCTCCAACTCACTCCCACCACTGGAGACATATCCCAAGGGCCAATGAACTTTTCTATAGCATAAACTGTCTTAATTTGGACTAATTCAGTTTCAAGTTGTTATCAAATCACTGAGAAACAACACACAACTGATATTGAGCACGAGATACATGTAATAGTTTAGTATAAATAATAGCTCCCTTATTGGTTGAGCTAGTAGCAATAGAGGGTAGTTGATAGTAGGAGAGTAAAACAACAACAACAAATAGGATTTGACATAGTGTAGGATTTTCCTGCAACATTGTAATGTTGTGCAACAGTCAATAAAAGTGCAGTATTTTTAGTCATATTGTGTTCATGAGTGAGTGTGAGCGTTAAGTAGTTAGCAACACTTTCCCACCTTCTTCTGGATCAGGAAGCAAGGGCCCACTTTCAGGCCTGGAAGGAGGACTGTTATGACAGGTTTTTCTGATAACTTTGCTGCAGCAGATTTAGCAGGATGCTTGTCAATTTCCATTTCTTGTTTTGAGTTAATGTGATGTCTTCATGTTTTCAGTTATGTTTTTATGCAACAAGTGTGTGTCAGCTGACAAAAATAACTTAGACCTGTGTTTCCCTGTTTTCCTGTTCTTGCAGTTTGACAAAAATAGCTTAGACCTATGTTTCCCCTGTTTTATCTGTTTTCCCCTGTTTTAGCAACTTTTGTCAAGTTTTTAGCAACTTTCATTTTGTTGTCAGTCACTGTAACAAAAGCCTTAAAACCTTCTGTAGCAGGACACTGACAGGTGTTTTAGCATGTGTGTTTCCTTTCCAGCAACATTTCAATTTTGTCATTTCAAATTTTGCAAGAGTAAATTAGGTTTCAATTTAGCAACTTTTACATTCCTGCAATTTCATTTTTGCAACTGTAACTAGTTTTTCCATTCCAAGTCCTAGAAGCAGTTTTAAATTCTTGCAAGTTAATTTAGTTTCCATTCTGCAGACTAGGTTTAGTGTGACACCAAAAAGGCTAAACCAACATCTGTTTCACCGAACAAATGCTTGTAATATGAATGTCTGAATTGTAATCTGCCCAAGCCTTCTATCGTAGACAGCCTTGGACACCACCCCGGATTTGAAAAATCATAAAGATTAAATGATGCTATTAACGACACACATCATTGTTGGTTGTCAATGGCATGCTAGGTGTAATGCTGGCCATTGGCAAAACATGTAAGCGATATGTCGCCAAAGATGCATGCCAAGTAATAGATAATAATGGTCTTGTGAATTTGTAACTATCGGCCACTATAATTGAGGATCTCAAAGGGGCCTGTTGGCAATTTTGCCACATTAAATTGTTTGATAAACTTTGGCCTAAGTATGGAGCTTTAAAGCGGCAAAGAGCATGCAGAGGTGTTCGTGTTTTCGCGGGCCATAAACGGGGGCGATAAAAGGGATGAAATAAGCTTTGGATATTTTATCATTGCAGATCTTCTCGCTAGCTTTCCGACGATATATTATAATAGGTGATCGGGTCAGCGGATCAAAAGTTATGGCCCCGGGAAGCAGGACCAGGAAGCTCAATTTCGGGCCAGAAAATTGACTAAGTGTCGAGCCCCGCCCAACTGCGCTCATCCTCCCGATTGCGCTCATACAAAGGCCCAAAATTTTCTAAGTGTTGGGTGCGCAACCCGACTTCGCAGCGAAGTCGGGGTGCGCCCTCAAATCAGTGCGAAGTAGGGAATGCGAAGTGCGAAGGCAGACAAGAGATGAGCAGAATTTGACTAAGTATGGGAGCGCAACCCGACTTCGCAGCGAAGTCGGGGTGCGCTCCCCTTTTGGTGCACAGTCCGAACAGCGGGAAAATCAGCTAAGTACCGGTGCGCAACCCGACTTCGCAGCGAAGTCGGGGTGCGACCTTTGACCGGTGCGCAGTTGGGTAAGATTCACCAAGCGAGCTAGAAATTGACTAAGGCACGGAGGCCTCCCCAACTGCGCTGTTTCCCACCTGCGCTACCCGATAGCGCTCTGATCCCGGGCGAAGTTGGATAAACTGCCTTTCAAGGCAGACATGTGTCACTCATCAGAAGTTGAAAAGTGTCCAGCCTCGAGATCCGAGCCGAGATGTGACGGGAAAAAGGACAAGCATGGGCCAAAACCACCTCTTCCAGCTGCCCTCATTTAAGTTGACGCCAAGTTCCATCTACCACATCTACCCGCATTCATGCTGACTCGAAGTTTCATCAACCGCACTGCCACGTAGCTGCCAAGTCTTCAGGAGGACCTTGTTGCTAGTACAACCCCTGTCTGCAGGAGTCAACATCAGCAGCTCTTTCGCCGCTTTTGTTAGCTTTTGTCAGCTCTGGGATTTCGTGCCCAGGATTGTAATTGGGGGAAATTGCGCTATAAATAGCCGCACCACATCATTGTAAAAGGGGGGGGACATATTGCTAGAGGACTCTGTTGTGACGGACCACCTTCTAATTAATTCAAAGCATCCTTGGCTCTGCTTCTTGTCTCTGTCTTTTATGCTGCCTCTCCTTGTCATTTCTGCCTCATGTTTCTTATTTCATTGCTTACTGTTGTACTGAACTTTGGACTCCGGTATTTGATGATTAAGTATTCCTCGAATGCATAGATAGAGGATACATAGGATAGAATCGCAGGCACCTTTTATGCTGCCTTCCGCTAGTATTTCTGCTTCATGTCCATTTATATTTCTGTCTGTTTGAATTTTGAATTCTGGATTTGGGCATTGGTGATTATTTGGATCTGGAATACTAAACAGAAGGATACATAGGGTAGAATAGCAGCCGCAGTTTCTGTTATACGCTTTGTTTTAATTGTTGTTGGTTCGGATGCAAATTTGCGATCGTGCTGCTTGTTCTCCCCCCACCCGAAACGCATGATATTTACATCTCTTTCCTGTTCCCTTATCTTTTCAATCTCTTTCCAGTTCCCTTTACCCCTTTTTTTAAATCTCTTTCCTGCACCCTTATCTAAAACCCCCAAGTAGGTTAGGAAAGGAGCCGGCCTTCTCCGGAGATAGGCGTGGGGGGCATCCCTTCCTCCCGGCCTTTCAATGTTGTTCTACGGGTCTAGGGCGCATTGACACACCAAGTCCTTCCCAGGTGGCGGATCCGTGGCCAACAGGGCCAAAAACACTTCTGTGGACGACAATATTGAGGAAAATACGAGCAAAATTAAGAATTAAGATAGAATGACCTTTGAAGATTGCTCCATCTGCGATTCTACATATGGCTACAAGGTGGGACAAAAAATATATTGGTTTTGAAAGCCAAAATCACACATGCTTCAAAAACAATTGTTCTTGCAAACAACCACTAGGAGAAAGTGAATGCTCAATAGCCAACTATCTTTGTTGGGCTTGACTTCTATGAATTGAAATCCTTCTTCTATGTTTGGAACATCTCAGTTTGTTCCTTCATTAATCCCTTCATGCATCAAATGAAATTGTTCTAATGTTTCCATTCTTCCTTTTATAAGAGGGATTTCTATTACTACTTATTTTTCCTTTTCTTAAAAAGTATTTATTACAATTGTGGTCGTTCTATCTAACCGTTTGCATCCTCATTCTCCCCACCACATGACATGGTCGACGTCTTCATTTCATTGACGTTTTCCCTCTCTTTGATGACTAGGGTCATTCATTTGTTGGTTGGAGTTTCGAATTAGAAATTTTTAAATTCTTTTTAGATCTTCGATATTTTTTTTTTTTTTAAATTCCATTCTCTCTCTAACCATATTTAGTTTCGTTCTTGCTCAGACTCATGTTTCTCCTCTCAAACGTTGATAATTTTGTGTAATTCCACTATGCTCGTTTGTAATTGCACAATTAGGGCATCATTTGGCACTACAATTGTTTACTCTCTTGCTGCAATTGTTTAGTTTTGCAACGCATCTCCAATTGCATGCATGCAATTTGCACAAGTATACTAGGTCCATCCACCCAGGTATTTACTTCATCTTTCACTCCCCATTGTATTAGCGTCATCTTCACTCATCGCTTCTACACCTCTTGAGGTCTCACACTCTTCCATAAGCCTATGTTCTTGGAACTTTGGAAGTAATCTAACATGTGCAAAATCTTTATACTTCCATGAAACTCTAGTTTTTTTCTATCTATTGTCCATTGCCTTGGGTTTGCCTGCTTCTTCACTTGCTTCTTTAGTGTTGTGCGTCACCGAAGCATGCCCCTCTACGTTACAACATACACTCCACGACTAGCATTCTGAGTCTCCTAGAAACTGGACATTTACTCAAAACCTGCATTCACTAGGGCCAAGTCTCCTCCCTTATCGCACTACCAACCCATGCTCTATCATCAAGAGCCTAGTCTATAGTTGTCAACGTCTTGACCTTTGATCGACTATTTTCACCATCCTTAAAAATTGGTACTTCCTCAAATGAGTCCTTAGACTATCTTGACACCTTTGGTAGCCCTTGAACTCCCTATCTTTGTCTCGTATATGAGGAAATTCACTTGCTCACTTATTTTGTTTGTGCCCTCGCTTGCCTCCATATCCAGGCACATACATCCTAGCTAAAATTGTTTGTAGTCACCCATTTTTGAGTGTAAAGACCATTATCGGAGGGTCCCTTGTCTCCTATGTGTTCTAGCTTAAAGACATTCTCTTCATTTGGTTCCATGTCAATTCATTCTCCTTTCTCGTTAAAAAATGAAAATTGACTCGTATGTTGATACAATATCTTCTTCAATAGACTGATCTTGCAAGTTTATGGTAAACTTACAATGTACCTTTTTGAATGTCAACCCATTATTCTCCTAGTTATTGTGAAATTTTGTTAGCCAGCCTCATCGCAATAGGGCATCATAGGTGGCCCTTTGCATCATGATGACTATGAAATCCAAAATGAAAATTTGATCAACTATGCTGACTTTTTGTCCCGTCAAGACACCCTTCATCTTGATGTTGTATTGTTCAATATAGAAATGGAATATTGTTCAATATAGAAATGGAATACAACATACTGCAACACAATTCCATTACCACTTAAATAAACAAAATATACAATATGAATAACTTACAATTACAATGGATATATTGTGCACACAACATATATCAAACGACCTAGTCCAATAGTCAGTTGGCTTGGCACAATGGTCAAACAGCCTGGCACAAGGATCTCATGATTCCATGAGTACGGCTGATTACACCCCACATCCACTATCATGTGCAATGCCAATGTACAATACCAACCTCTATATGAATGAGGGAGGGGTGTTCGTGTTCTTTATACAACTAAGGAGGTAGTTGCATCCTCCAACTAACTACTCGACACCTCATTATTTTCTTAAATTACATTTGACATGCATTTAACTTACATTTACATTTCATTTTATGACCCATTTTATTAATTATATGTATGCATTTTGTCAATCACTTTGCGTATGAACTACAAAATAACACAAAATGACAAAACTTCATTCATTGATTATGCGGACATATGAATTTGCCTTCCTACATTTAACTCCAACTAACCAAAAATCAAGTTGCCACAATGTTGGTGCTCGCAACTCTCTCTACGTCTTCTCCAGGAGTACATTCACACTTGAGCCACCGTCCATAATGACTTTTCTAATATGTAGCCTAGTATCTCCATGTCGATCATCAACACCACTACACCAATGAATTGGTCACATGTTGCAATCTTTGGTGGAACCTTTTGTTCCCTAGTCCTTGTAGCATCTCTCCAGTAGTTGCATGCAAGTCTAGGACTGACTACAACAAGGTTGCACTAATGTTGGTTGCTTCCCCGTGTCGATCATCAACGCCACTACATCAATGAATTAGTCACATGTTGCAATCTTTGGTGGAACCTTTGTTCCTGAGTCCTTGTCGCATCTCTCCAGTAGTTGCATGCAAGTCTAGGACTGCCTTCAACAAGGTTGCCACACTCACAAGTATTCTAGACTACAACAATTGATTTTCCAAGCTTTGTGATGACGTTGATGATGTTGATGTCTCCTCTATCATTATTTGCATCTTGCTCCACCATTTCATTTTCAATTTCTACTTGAACCTCCTGCAACCTTTTCCTCTCCATTGTAGGAATAGGGACACTACTTGTTCTTTGCTTGTGCACAAGTTATTGCGAGGAAATGCTTCATCCCCATGCTTTGTTCTTGAATGTCAATGAGATTGACATTCTTGTTAGTTCCCTTTTTGGGACAATCTTTTTCCACATGGTTGCCTGGCCCACACCACTTGCACATCATTTGGCCACTTAGCTTGGAAGCATAGGTGCAATTTCGCACAAAATGTCCCCACTCCTAACATTTGCACAACATTGGACGATAGGCCTTCTTGTTGTATTGTAATAAATGCACCCTCCATTCCTTGCACCTTGCTACTTGTTATCTCTTTTCCTTGAAAATTATTCCTATAATGGCCACTAGCCATACAACCATTGCTCTTGAAAGTGGTAGTTTTTCCTTCCACTTTCTTTTGGAATATCAATGCATGGTGCTTCTTGCTTTTCACATTGAATGGGCACTCTGCTATTGAGTGACCTTGTACCTCATAAATATAGCAATAACTTCATTTTGGGCAATTGGTGCTTTTATGTCGTTTAGTCTGACATTCTATGCACCATATGTCATGCTTCTTTTTGTCCTATTTGATTTTTTACGTGTCATGCATCATGCACATCATATCTTTCTAAAGTCTTCAAATCAATGCCCATGTTTTCTCATCGTCATCATCTCTACCAGATTCACTAGCATTTTGACTATGTCCACCCATCATCTTCATTTTGCTCTCCAAATTGATAGCTTTGTCGGCCACCTCTTGGTATGATATCAATGGAACCACCTCCATCTTCTTTCAAAGCTTCAAGAACCATCGCTTCTTCAACCTATCTAACAACTAAACTTTCATCTTGTTGATCAATTCCTTCAAGCAATGGTAATAGGAATTGACGTCCTCATCCTTTTTTGGGTGTTATAGAGTTTTGCAATGGTCTTAATACCATATGAGGTGAAATTTTGTCTTAAACACTTCTTTCAACTCGCTCCACATGTCAAATGGATTTGCTAGCTGCAAATTCTAGTCCATCATTACACCCCTCAAAGTTGCTAGGAATAGTTGTATCCATGTCACCTTGTCCATCACACCATTTGCCTTCTAGATTGTGATGCAAGTCCCTATATGGCAAACAGGATATTGCTTGTTGCCATGAAAATTTGGGCACTTCTACTTGCCCGTAGCAACATCCATGGTTGTTGGTTGACTTGTTGACTAACTTGTTGGTGGCTAACTTCATCTGATGATGTTGAGGGCTCTTTTGTGCTGACCACTTTGTCTTCAAATGTTCTTTCAAATATAATGTCCAATTTACTGCTAGTTGGAATACTTGTGCTTGTGGTTCATGATTGTCTTCATGAATAAACTCATAGGTTCTAGTTGATTTCCAAAAGTCCGCCCACTCGCAAACACACTCCTCTTTGGTAGTCTTTGCGATGGACTCCCCTCCCACACAATTCAAACTCCCTCTTGCAATTGTTTTTGTGTTCGTGTCTCTTGTTGATCTCCTTCTTCAGCTTCTTCATGAACTTCTTCACGATCTCCATCATCCTTTCTCTCATCAATGCAACCTTTGTAACAAGGTTCATCGTCGTCAACACCTTTGTTAGCACCTTCATCAATACTTTGGTCAACAACACAACCTTAGACATCACAATCTTGGTTGTCTTCAGCACTCTTGTCGATAGTACTCCCTCCATCTACATGTCCTTTTGTTGCACAATCTTCTACTTCCTTTATCGTTTTTCTTCTTCAGCCATCAACAACAACGTCTCCAACCAATTCTACTTCCCTTCTCTTGAGGAGGCCACACACGTTTAATCTCTTGTGCTAAGACTCCTATCACGGTATCACTCAAAGAGTCTTGCTCGTATTAAAGTGTCTTTGTCTAGGGACGGTCTTTGCAGACATTCCTCCTACATCTCCTTCCACTTGTGAAAGGGGATCTTGATGTTGCTATGTCATTGTGTGTACTTTGTCACATTCACTATCTTCATGTCCAATTTTTGCATGTCTTTTGTCTACACATCTTCTGTCTTCACGAAATGCAATATGTCAAGATCTTTGCATTTGTTCATGTCCTCACCGTGTGCATGTTCTGATGTTCACACAATGACACTGAGAGGGGGGGTGAATCAGTGTAGCTATTAATTTTAATATCTACAACATTTAATATGAAACAAAGATAGCTTAAAAACTAGAACAACAAATTGAACAAGAGAGCACACCACAACACTCAATATACCGAGGTTCACCAATTTGGCTACTCCTCAAAATTGACTGCTTGGACTTCAATCCAAATCCAGTCTTTGCAAAATTCCAATTTTACAAATTCTTTACCAGCATCCACTGGAAGGAGCACCAACCCCTGTAATTTTCTGCTGCAACAGATGGAGCACCAACCCCTAGTACCAAGCACCAACTTGGACTGCAATTCTGATCAATTAGAATGACATAAAAGTGTCTTCACTTCATGCACAACCCTGACTGGTCTGCAATTAATCCAACTCTGCACACTCTCACGGCTCTGCTAATTTTCTTATTCAAACCCTCTTTTCACAGCAATATTTCTCTTTCTACAACAACTTCTCTCTCACAGCAGCAACATTATTCTGTGCCCGACTGTCCTTTTATACCCTATTTTTCTCATCGGGACTCTTTGTCTTCTATCGCGTTTCAATTCTTCATGCAGTCGGATGACATTCTCGAGCCGTTCGAATTCTTTTCTTCTTTCCAATGCGGCTGTTCGAATCCTTCCAAATACGACTGTTCGAATGCTGCACATCCTTCTTCTCGAAAGCTTTTCGATCCTTCCTATTTTATGTTTCGAATGCTGTAAATACGTCTATTTTAATCGGCTGTTCTAATGCATTTTTCAATCGGCTGTTCGTTTGCATTTTCAATCGGCTGTTCGAATGCTGCACTTCGACCGTTCGAATGCTTTTTCGATACGACCTATACGACACTTAGAAAGCATTTCAAGCATGCATCTACATCTGTTCTCATGCATGTTCGACACTGTCAATGTGTAACTGTCTGTCTGACATCAGTTACTGTTTACGTAACAGGCTGCATGATTATGCTTTTTCGACACGTGTCATTTTGCATGCTCCTGCGACTTTTACCCGCCAAACAGTTGCCTATCGCGATATCGTGACACTTTTAATTTTTGTTGACGTCATCCTTCATAATGTCACGAAATCATGATGCTTCCAGATTCCACCTTTCCTAGCATCAAATCGACACTTTCACGAGTCATCATCATTCTTGTCACGAAATCGCGACGCTTCGGCTTCTGCTGACGTCATCATCCTTCTTGTCGCGAAATCATGACGCTTCGGCTTCTGCTGACGTCATCATCCTTCTTGTCGCGAAATCGCGACGTTTTCGGCTTTTGCTGACGTCATCATCCTTCTTGTCGCGAAATCGTGACACTTTGGGCTTCCGTACAATCCTCCTTGCAAACTTCAGCAAAAATGGAACATGTCGCGAAATCGCGACGTTCACTGCTTTCGAAATCGCTACAACTTTGTGCCTTGTGCTTTTGACTTGTTACATCTTTAATTTTTGCAACTTTGAATGGTAGCGAAATCGCTACACCTTTGTTTCCATACATTTTGTCATGCAGCGAAATCGCTACACCTTCTTGTTTGTGCTTTTTCACTTGTAGCGAAATCGCTACACCTTCTTTGCCCTTCATTTCAACATGCAGTGAAATCGCTGCACTCTTTCGCCTTGACTTTCAAACTTGTAGCGAAATCGCTACACTTCCTTGACTTAGTGCATTTTCCTCCAACATGTCGCGAAATCGTGACATCTTTTCACCTTGCTTCCTTCTCTGCCCACATGTCGCGAAATCGTGACAATTTTGCTTGCATCTTCTCTCTCCTAGTTTATGTCGCGAAATCGCGACAATTTGGCGTGCACTTTCTCTCTCCTGGTTTATGTCGTGAAATCATGACAATTTGGCGTGCACTTTCTCTCTCCTAGTTTATGTCGTGAAATCACGACAATTTTTCTTGCGCCTTCTCTCTCTCCTATTTTGTCGCGATATCGCGACAGTTTTCTTCCTTATCTTTTTCTGCCAATTTCTGAATCTGGGTCACCTCTGTTTTCCTTGAAATTCACTGCACTTGATCTGACCGACCTCTGGACTGCATCAACTGCATCAATCTATCTGTGTTGACAACAATGACAATACTTTTGCAATGCCTTTGTTGTACCTTGCTCAACAATCTCCCCCTTTGGAATTGTTGGCAACACACTGCAACCTTGCTCAATTTCTTCTCCCCCTTTGCCAATAATACCAAAGGGCTGCTGCAGACTCCCCCTGAGTCTATGCACAACATTCTCAGACTGAAAAAGTTTGAATGCTCCCCCTGAGAATGTGTTTCCCATAACTAGTCAGTGCTTGGGTAGTGTGACTACCCCCAACTTCTTCCGAAGATATTCAAATACTTCCTTTGGCAAAGGTTTTGTGAATATATCAGCTACTTGCTCTGTAGTTGGAACAAAATCCAATTTGACCTCTCCTTCTGCAACTTTATCCTTCAAGAAATGATATCGGATTGCAATATGTTTGGTTCTTGAATGCATAACTGGATTCTTGGATATGTTGATAGCACTAGTGTTATCACATTTTATTGATATTGGCTCTTTGAAGTGGATACCAAGATCTTTCAAAGTTTGTCTCATCCATAATATCTGTGTACAACAAGTTGTGGCTGCAATGTATTCTGCTTCTGCAGTGGATAGAGATACTGATTCTTGTTTCTTGCTGTGCCATGCTACCAATCTGTCTCCAAGATAAAATGCTCCTCCACTTGTACTCTTCCTGTCATCAATACATCCTGCCCAATCTGCATCAGAATATGCAATCAAAGTGAAATCTTTACCTTTTGGGTACCACAACCCATAATCCATAGTACCCTTGAGATACCTGAAGATCCTCTTTACAGCTGTTACATGAGTTTCTTTGGGACTGGCCTGAAATCTTGCAACCATGCATACTGCTTGTAATATATCTGGTCTAGTGGTTGTTAAATACAGTAGGCTTCCAATCATAGACCTGTACATAGTTTGATCTACATCTGGGGATTTATCATCCTTGCTCAACTTGCAACCTGTTGTCATGGGAGTGCTTACAGGTTTACTGTCTTCCATTGTGAACTTTTTCAGCATTTCTTTTACATATTTAACTTGAGAAATAAAAATGCCTTTTTCATTTTGATTGACCTGCAGTCCTAGAAAATAAGAAAGTTCACCAATCATAGACATCTCAAATTCTTTCTTCATTTTATTTGATATGTCTTTGCAAAATTCATCCATGCTGCTGCCAAATATTATATCATCTACATAAACAATAAGAACAATAAGATGCCCCTTCTCTGTTTTGACATATAAGTTGCTGTCCACCAAACCTTTCTTGAACCCTTGTTTAATTAGATAATTATCCAGCCTTGCATACCATGCTCTGGGTGCCTGTTTCAAACCATATAATGCTTTCTTTAACCTGCAAACAAAATCTGGGTTTTCACCAAGTTGGAAGCCATCTGGCTGTTCAATGTAAACCTCTTCTTCCAGTTTTCCATTCAAAAATGCTGATTTTACATCCATTTGATATACTTTGAAGTTTTTATGAACTGCTAATGCCGGAAACATTCTGATTGCCTCTAGTCTGGCTACCGGTGCAAAAGTTTCCTCAAAATCAATGCCTTCAACCTGAGCATAGCCTTTACAGACCAATCTTGCCTTATTTCTGACAACCTGTCCATCTTCATTTAATTTATTTCGAAAAACCCATTTAGTGCCAATTATGTTTTTATTTGTTGGTCTAGGTACTAATTCCCAGGTATTGTTTTTCTCAATCTGATCTAATTCTTCATTAATTGCCTTCAACCAACTTTCATCATTGCTTGCTTTAGCAACATTTTTAGGTTCAATGCTAGATAACAGAGAATAGTTCCGCATTGTTGCTCTTCTTGTCTGAATACCATCTTTGGGATCCCCAATAATCTGTTCACTTGGATGATTTTTCTGCCAGTTGCCTGTTTTAAATTTCCTATTTTCTTCTTCTTCTGATTCAGTTTTTACACCATCTGGATCAATTTTCTGATTCTTATCTGTTTCCTTTTCATCATCACCTTCAATGACTTCTTCATAGATAGGGTAGTTTTCTTGATAAATAGTTTCTTGTTCTCTACCTTCATCAACTTTCACATCAGCACTCTCAACAATTTTCTTTAGCCTCTTGTTATAACATGTGTAGGCTTTGCTTTTTGTTGAGTAACCAAGAAAGATACCTTCATCAGCTCTATCTTCAAATTTACCGAGGTTATCTTCAGTCCGTTTTATATAGCACTTGCTTGCCAAATACTTTGAAATGTCTTGCTTGTTGCCTTTACGCCAAACCACAGTTCATACGGTGTTTTGCTTTCATGTGGTCTTAGCATGCACCTGTTTTGAATGTAAACTGCAGTATGTACTGCCTCTTTCCAAAATCTGTCAGCTATTTTGTTTTCAGCCAGCATTGTCCTTGCCATTTCCTGCACTGTCCTATTTTTCCTTTCTACAACACCATTTTTTTGAGGTGTTCTAGCTGCTGAAAACTGTCTTCTTATCCCATATTTTTGACAGTATTCTGCAAATTCTTCTGAAATAAACTCTCCTCCTCTCGTCCGATCTTAGGCATTTAATTCTTTTCCCCGATTGATTCTCAACAAGATTTTTGAAGGTTTTAAACATCTCAAAGGCTTCGATTTAAGTTTCAGAAATAGTACCCATGTCATTCTTGAGTAATCATCTATACACAACATAAAATATTTGTGTCCATTTATGCTTTCAGTTCTCATGGGTCCACATAAATCAGTGTGAATTAATTCTAATGGCTTGCTTGTGAAATATTCTTTTGCTTTGAAAGTGGCTCTGGTTTGTTTTCCCTTTTGGCATGACTCACAAATACTTGTTTGAAGGTTTACCAATAGTTGGTATGTCTCTTATTGCCCCTTTTGAGCTGATTTTTACCAGATTATCAAAGCTTATGTGACCGAGTCTCTTGTGCCACAGCCAGTTTTCTTCTTCCTGACCAACCAAGCAAGCTCCTTCTGAAGTCTCTGAAAGTGTATACAGATTTCCAGAAGTTCTCAGTCCAGTGGCTATTATCTTTCCATTTTTTGTCTTTCTTACTTCACAGCCCTCCTTCTTGAAGATTACATCATGGCCTCTGTCACAGATTTGACTTACACTCAGTAAGTTATGCTTCAGACCAATCACAAACAAGACTTCTTTTGATTTTATATTGCCATCACTGATCTTGACTGATCCCTTTCCAACAATCTTTGCTCCATCATTATTTCCAAATTTCACAGAACCACCCTCATAATTCTGCAAATTCTCAAATTTCTGCTTGTCACCTGTCATGTGACTGGAACACCCACTGTCAAGTATCCAAGGTGCTGATTTGTTCTGAGCTTTAAAAGCAGTCTGGACAATCAAAGATTCCTTTTCTTTCCATTCTGGTTTGATAGCAGATTTGGCTACTTGTTTTGCCTTTGTCCTTTCATTAGCATGTGCCTATTTTTCAAGAAATTTTTGGTTTTGTTTCAACCCACTTGACTGAGATTTTCTACCCTGATAATTATTTGCTGCAAAAGTGCTTCTACAGTTTCTAGCAATATGTCCAAAATTATGACAATTATAACATTCAACTGCATAATTCATTAAAGGAGAAAAAACATTTCTGCTTGTGAAATTCCTTTGAGATACATTATGCCTGCAATCTGAAATTTTATGGCCATAAGCATTGCATTTAAAATAGTAACCAGAAAAGGAATGATTAAACCTGGGTGCCGGTCTTTGCCAGTTTGAAGTAGGAGCCATAAATATTTTCCTTCTTGGATGTGTGACTTTTATGAAGCCATCTTTGTCAGTACTCTTCTTGAGTCTGGCATTATTGCTTTCTTGGGCATGTTTTGTTTTTTCTAGATCAACCCTGATCTTTTCTTCTTTCTTTATGGGTTCTACATTCGAGGCCTTTGAACCCTTTGATGATTCTCCTTCATCGAAGCCTAAACCAAATTTGATGTCGGAAGGCCTTTGGTTATTTAACATTTTATCCAGCTTTACAGTACTTTCTTCAAACTTGTGAAAATAGTTTAATTTTCTATTCATCTCCTCTAACTGCATTCTTAACTTAACCATGTCTTCCTCTAGCTTGCTGCATTCAACTGTCTTTACAGTTAATTGTTCATCAAGAACTTCAGTCATTTTCTTGAATTCCTCTGTCTGTATTTTTAAACTGTTTATTATGTCAGTGGCATCTTCTAGTTTTCTTGAAAACTTTTTGTTCTTTTTCCTTTCAACACTCAACTCTTCAAGTGCAGCAACCAATTCTCCTTCCAGATAAACTTCAGCTTCATCTTTAAAGTTTTCATCACTTTCCTGATTTTCTTCTGTTCTTTCCTCTTCAAGTGCCATGAACAGAGCTTCACCTTTTTCTTCTTCAGAATCCTCATCTGAGCTTTCTTTAGAAGTGCTGACATTCTTGGATATGAAGCTTTTCTTCTTGAAATTGTTCTTTCTGAAATTTTGTTTCTTCTTCCAGTCACCTTTTTCTTGGTGTGAGCCTTCACCATTTTTGGTTTTCTCCTGCATTGGACATTTGGCTGCAAAATGACCGACTCCTCCACAATTGAAGCACTTAAAAGGTAGCTTTCCTCTATATTTTCCTTTTCCCTTTGTGAGTTTTCGAACAAAATTAGCTTCTGTTTCATCCAGTGTTCCTTCATCCTCAGATTCATGTTCAGCTTTTACATTCTTGTGTGCCTTAAAAGCTGCTTCTCTGTCTGTAGACTTGGTTTGTCCTATTCTCATTTCATATGCTGTCAGGGAACCATGCAACTCATCCATGCTGAAGTTGTTTAGATCTTTTGCCTCTTCTATTGCAGAAACTTTGGAGTTAAATCTTTTGTGCAGTGTTATGAGAACCTTTTTCACAACAACTGCATCATCAATTTCTTCACCGAGTCCTCTGATTGCATTAATGATTTCGTTGACTTTCAGCATATAAGCCTCTATGTTCTCATCTTCATTCATTTGCAGTGCTTCGAACTGTGCTCGATGAGTTTGCAGTTTTGCTTCCTTAATCTTGTTGTCTCCTTCATGGATGCTCTTCAGTTTATCCCACATGTCTTTTGCTGATTTACAGCTCATGACTCTGATCAGTTCACTTGTCAACAAGCCCACACATTATGGCATTCTTAGCTTTGGAGTTGTTCTCAAATTTTTTCTTCTCAGTAGTATCTATTGGAGGGGTAGTGGGTGCAGTGTATCCACTATCTACAGAATCCCAAATATCATATCCCAATGCACTCAGATATGTTTGCATCCTGAGTTTCCAGAAAGTGTAATTTGTTCCATCAAATAAGGGAGCTTTGTTGGATGAGAATCCTTCACCGCTTGCCATTGTTTCTTCTAAGATCTCCTTAGCTGATTAAGCTTGTACAAGGAACCTGCTCTGATACCAATTGATGTTCACACAATGACACTGAGAGGGGGGGGTGAATCAGTGTAGCTATTAATTTTAATATCTACAACATTTAATATGAAACAAAGATAGCTTAAAAACTAGAACAACAAATTGAACAAGAGAGCACACCACAACACTCAATATACCGAGGTTCACCAATTTGGCTACTCCTCAAAATTGACTGCTTGGACTTCAATCCAAATCCAGTCTTTGCAAAATTCCAATTTTACAAATTCTTTACCAGCATCCACTGGAAGGAGCACCAACCCCTGTAATTTTCTGCTGCAATAGATGGAGCACCAACCCCTAGTACCAAGCACCAACTTGGACTGCAATTCTGATCAATTAGAATGACATAAAAGTGTCTTCACTTCATGCACAACCCTGACTGGTCTGTAATTAATCCAACTCTGCACACTCTCATGGCTCTGCTAATTTTCTTATTCAAACCCTCTTTTCACAACAATATTTCTCTTTCTGCAACAACTTCTCTCTCACAGTAGCAACATTATTCTGTGCCCGACTGTCCTTTTATACCCTATTTTTCTCATCGGGACTCTTTGTCTTCTATCGCGTTTCAATTCTTCATGCAGTCGGATGACATTCTCGAGCCATTCGAATTCTTTTCTTCTTTCCAATGCGGTTGTTCGAATCCTTCCGAATACGACTGTTCGAATGCTGCACATCCTTCTTCTCGAAAGCTTTTCGATCCTTCCTATTTTATGTTTCGAATGCTGTAAATACGTCTATTTTAATCGGCTGTTCTAATGCATTTTTCAATCGGCTGTTCGTTTGCATTTTCAATCGGCTGTTCGAATGCTGCACTTCGGCCGTTCGAATGCTTTTTCGATACAGCCTATACGACACTTAGAAAGCATTTCAAGCATGCATCTACATCTATTCTCATGCATGTTCGACACCTGTCAATGTGTAACTGTCTGTCTGACATCAGTTACTATTTACGTAACAGGCTGCATGATTATGCTTTTTCGACACGTGTCATTTTGCATGCTCCTACGGCTTTTACCCGCCAAACAGTTGCCTGTCGCGATATCGTGACACTTTTAATTTTTGCTGACGTCATCCTTCATAATGTCGCGAAATCGTGACGCTCATCAAAACTTTCGCTTTCATCATCCTTCTTGTCGTGAAATCTGCGCTCTCTTTGATGTCATCATCCTTCTTGTCACGAAATCATGACATTTTCGACTTTTGTTGATGTCATCATCCTTCTTGTCACGAAATCGTGACACTTTGGGCTTCCGTACAATCCTCCTTGCAAACTTCAATGAAAATGGAACATGTCGCGAAATCGCGACGTTCATTGCTTCCAAAATCGCTACAACTTTGTGCCTTGTGCTTTTGACTTGTTACATCTTTAATTTTTGCAACTTTGAATGGTAGCGAAATCGCTACACCTTTGTTTCCATACATTTTGTCATGCAGCGAAATCGCTACACCTTCTTGTTTGTGCTTTTTCACTTGTAGCGAAATCGCTACACCTTCTTTGCCCTTCATTTCAACATGCAGCGAAATCGCTGCACTCTTTCGCCTTGACTTTCAAACTTGTAGCGAAATCGCTACACTTCCTTGACTTAGTGCATTTTCCTCCAACATGTCGTGAAATCGCGACATCTTTTCACCTTGCTTCCTTCTCTGCCCACATGTCGCGAAATCGTGACAATTTTGCTTGCATCTTCTCTCTCCTAGTTTATGTCGCGAAATCGCGACAATTTGGCGTGCACTTTCTCTCTCCTGGTTTATGTCGCGAAATCGCGACAATTTGGCGTGCACTTTCTCTCTCCTGGTTTATGTCGCGAAATCGCGACAATTTTTCTTGCGCCTTCTCTCTCTCCTGTTTTGTCGCGATATCGCGACAGAAAACATGTCGCGATATCGCGACAGTTTTCTTCCTTGTCTTTTTCTGCCAATTTTTGAATCTGGGTCACCTCTGTTTTCCTTGAAATTCATTGCACTTGATCTGACTGACCTCTGGATTGCATCAACTGCCTCAATCTGTCTGTGTTGACAACAATGACAATACTTTTGCAATGCCTTTGCTGTACCTTGCTCAACATGTTCCACATTTGCGCACACATCCTAATGCTTAGTTTATTCACCCTATTGCATTATGTTTGTTCTCATCATGCATCCTCTTTCCCAATCAAAGGTCATTACAACACCAATGCAAAGTGTGGTACAGATTTTTTATTCCCAAGCAATTAGAGCCAACAGATCAAAAGAAAAAGCAAGAAGAAATTAACAACTATATGAACAACAAAACCGTTTCATTATGTGCAATTGATACACATTACTTACAGAAACATAGTTCTTCGTGTCACAGATCACTCAAGATTACACAACAATGTCTTCTTATGTTCGCATGAAATGCATATGCAACAACCTTTGACATGTACAAAATGACAACTCGTAACAACACTTTGGTCGACACTTATGTACAAACAAACTATCAACATTAAATCACTTAGGTGGCGCCATCTGCCTTCTTGGGCTGATGTGTTTGGTCTCCTACATGTTTGCTTGTATAAAGACTTAGGTGGATCACTTGCCAATTTTTGCAGCTATCCTAACCAAAGATGCTCGTCTCTATGCCTTCAGAAAGCTATCAATTGTTGATGTTAGCTATTACAGGGGAGATTGACTAATCACCTTGTTTTTTCACCCTCTATTGTTGAGGTTAAAAAGTGTTCATTTGAAGCTACAACTCTCCACAATGTTGACAGGAATATGAACCCTTGTCTATAGAAAAGAGTGGCTACTAATGCTTCCATGCTTTCTTCTTCTTGCATGCAGCAAGAGAAGACTGCAATTTTCTAGCATCAAGTTTCAGCCACCCCTCATGTGCCTAGAAGTCACAAATATATGCAGCTTACTAGTCTTATCTTCTTCTATTGGTTCCACGGCCTTGGATGGTAGAAGAGTCTTGAGGGGTCGAACTCCATGTCCTTCCAAGATTATCCTTTCAAGCCCCCTTAGTCCTGGTCATTTACCTTACAGGATCATTAGATCCTATGTTGGCTCTTTTGTGATAGTTGATGATGGCGATGACTGCGCTTCTACTTTACATATCACTACAGATGCTTGGATTGACCTGAAATTTCCCTCAAATGAATATAATCAGATCCTCTACTGCAAAATAAACAAAACACAACCACATACAGCAATTTTCTGCTTGTTATCTTGTATATGTGCTTCCTAAAGATGCTGTATGTTGCTTGAGTCCATGGAAAACTGAGAGGAAACCAAACACACATACAGTAAGGAATAATAAACACACACAAACCAACTTTTACCTTCAAAATTTGGGAAGAACCGTTGCTATGCATTTTTCATCATTATTATAAATTCTCTTTGATTATGGTGTTTTGGAGATGAATTTTAACATGAGGTGGTCACAAAGTCCTTTTGGCTCGCAAGCCTTCAGAAGCTTTAGTTTTGGGGTCTGATTCCTCTGGCTGCCTAAGGTAGGTGACAAATGTCAATTTTAGCAATTCATCCATTATCACAACTTTAGATGCCTGCTTTGACAGCAACTTTGTACATCTGTACTTCATCCATTATCACAACTTTAGATGCCTGCTTTGACAGCAACTTTGTACATCTGCACTTTTTTGGATCAAACTTGGTCCAGAGGCATTATTCAACATGCGTTTCTTGCTTCTCCATTGGCTGAGTTGGAGAACCTTGTTTTCATGGTGTTTTGGAGTCTCTATTTTTATTCTAGGCCCTAACATGTGCCTAAAAGATGGAGAGTTTTGTTTTTTGAAGCATACCCCCGGCCTTAATGAGGAAGTCTTTGGTTCCCAACAATGGAGTTATGAATGAGATAAGGACATTTCTCCCTTATATTGAGATATAGTTCTGGCTTGCTTGTGGTTTACCCCTGAGGCAAACCTCCAAGTATTATTGTTCACGGCTGCATAGGAGATGCACCTTCTGTTGCACAACAGCATCCTTTAACCATCTTTTCTTAGAACCATGGAATTATGATTAGATCTAAAATTATGATTTTAAGGAATAGTCAATGGAAGGAATAATTATTAAAGTTAATATAATGTAACACGAAAAGAATACCATCCAAAGCTATGTGCATAGAAGAATTAGTCCCATAAACTTGTAGCTTATTAGATTCAATCGTAACATTATATCACTCGTGCTAGATATGCAGTTACAACTTCCATTGCAGGGTGGACTCTGTGTGTAAGCACTTACGCATAATAAACTATTGGCAATGCCATTTGACACTGAGAAGAGAACCAACAGAACATTGGAATGGAAAATTGGAATACATCTGCTGCATATCTTTCTCCCATGGCATTAGAAGTAACCCAACAAAAAATTGACCTCCGAGGGTTACAAAATACAAGACAATATGATATGTATACAACAGCAAAAGCTAGGAAGTTGACGATCTACATAATTTCTAGCTATATCTCTGCTTAGTTTTTTGCTTTGCATCGAATGTAGTATTGCTTTTTTTTTAATTTTGTTGTAGTCCATTGTGCACTGAATCATGTCTTAGTTGAAAATTATCATGCAGAGGATAGAATAATCTCATAAATAGATCCTACTATGTGCAATAGGTCATTTGACATGCAACCTGGACTGCTGGAGAGCAGTCTGCCACCAGACGCACTTCGTTCCCTTAAAGAGCTTAAAAGAAAGTTGGAAGAGTCTGAAAGAAAATGTTAGACAAGGCAAGGTTCTTTATCACTATTCATGCTTTTATATAACATGTTCTCTGATCTTGGTTTCTTATCATATAAAATATCTTAAGATCTATGGAGCTGGTCAAACTAACTTTCGTACGTGCCATGACACCGTGGAAAGCACTTCTTCTAATTGTATGATACTTAGAAAGATGAAAATCAAAGAAATAATCTGTCTATGGACAGTACTTTGCAGGCACGAAAGCTGTCTTATCAATATATTGGACAAGATGAGCTTGACGTTCTTTCATTTCAGTAGCCTTTTTGTGGGAAGCAATAACAAGGGAAATGGGTACATTGTCAAAGACCCTGGTTTAGTTTTGTTTGTTAAGTACATGGTTATGAGTCAATAGGATCATTCTCATCAAAACATATTGCAGATGATAACTAAAATAAGGATTCAGAAGTTTTATTTTTGCTGGTGAGATTCACCGTATAGATGAAGAGGCTCACTAGAATTTTTGTCGGTTTAATAGATTTAACATTGTAGGATTGCCGTGCCTATTTTCAGGGGCACAAAATGATAATGTTCATGGAATAAGCCCAATAACCAGGACCAATTGAGGTTTTGCGATATAAAAGGGGCACGACATAAGATGATTTTTATTTCTGTATCTTCATATTTAAGAGCGTGCTTCTTCAGTGAAACTATGATTCTTAGTTGAAAGGAGGCATCAAATTCTTTTTATGTATAAATTGCATACATTGTAGCCCGCTAGCTGCTTTTTAAAACTGTTTTTAGATTGTACAAATAAAAATGAGATTTTAAATGATATAATATTAGCAGTTCCTGTTTTTAATTATGGTGAAGGATTGTATATAATGGGAGTGTGGTTGGATAATCATATACTGGGTAATTATCCTTCGTGAGGGTCGTGTCGTATGGCCTATGATTTCGTGAACATTAAAAACATTTTTTTTTGGATGAAAAAAGCAAATTTATATTAAATTAAAATAAAAACCTTTACAATAAAAAATAAGTGGGTTTGTTAAAACACCCCTTGGGAAATCAAACTAACCCTCACTGACAAGGGTTAGGAAACAAAGCCGCCAACAAAACACAAGTTTACCAATCATGATCATTGATGATCATTACATCAAAGAAAACATATCATATGGAGTAATGTGCCCTGGCGTGTTGTCCTGCATAAACTACTAGTGATTATGGGATGGGAATCCACCCTCTGCATCGCAATTAAGGCCTTCAGTACCCACATCGCTCCAACCAACAACTGGCCCAGGTGAAACGGGTTGAACATCATCCTACCCCCAACCTGGCGGGACGAACAAGCAATGTCAACATTAGGCCGCTTTTTGACTGGCAAGGGTTGGGACCAGTGCTTGTCTGCGGGAGCACTTCTTGCATATGATAGAGGTCGACGATGAGAGCAGGATCGAAAACGCTCCTGAGAAGAGCACTCTGGGGTTATCTGGTTGACTGTACACGGAGCATTGGCCCAGTGAGCCAGAAGAATTTGCAGGTGATCCAACTCCATAGCAACTTTGTTGGCTTGAGTACATATCTATAGCCACATGTCATTAAAAACTTCTAATTTGTCAACATGAGTAAATGTGACAAAAGGTGTATATTGTTTAAAAACAATTATGTTACGGGCCTTCCAAATATGAAAGAGCAGGCTAATCCTGAAAACCTGTCACACTTCAAAAAGCAGGAGAGACAAAGTAAAAGAGTCCCCAAGAAGAGCTTGGGGCCAAGAAACACTTGCATCTGTAAATGGAAAAAAAAGGAAAGAACCCATTCCCAAGCTTGGCTAGATCTTTTGCAATTCCAAAAGAGATGAGTACAAGACGGGTACACCACAAAAAAGACATTTAGGATCAGGAATTCCAAGGTGCTTCAAACGTTACCCCAAGGGAAGGCCTTGACACCGCAAGCTCTACGCAAAAAAAAATTGCTTAGGCTCAACATAAGTAGCCCAAACATTATGAAATTCTAGAATTCCATCTAGTCCTTGTAGAAAATAAGTCCCAATGCTGATTGAGCTTAGGCACTAAAGGAAGATGAGGAGATAATGATGCAGGAGCATCCAGCGACATCTGATGCAGAGGCATCCAGTTGCGGGAAAGCCACTTCAGAAGAGTCGGCTAAGGAAGAAGAAGGCGAAGAAAGCCTGAGGGCAGAAACTGTCGCGATATCGCGACAGGAATTGTGTCGCGATATCGCGACACAAGTGGCGGAGGAAGGCCTGAGGGCAGAAACTGTCGCGATATCGCGACAGAAATTGTGTCGCGATATCGCGACACAAGTGGCGCGGAAGACTTGGCAGACGGAGGGTCACGAAATCGCGACCCAGATGGGAAGCAGGAGCAGAGGACGGGGTGTCGTGAAATCGCGACACCAACAAAGGAGAGTAGAAGGAAGTGGAGGAATGTCGCGATTTCGCGACATGTCGCGAAATCGCGACACAAAAGCAAAGCCGGAGCAAAGCAATGGAAGTTGTCGCGATTTCGCGACATGTCGCATACGACCGTCGCGAAATCGCGACATGTCGCGAAATCACGACCGTCGCGAAATCGCGACGAAGAAGGGCAGTAGCAGAGCGAAGCCGTTGGGTTGTCGCGATTTCGCGACATGTCGCGAAATCGCGACCGCAGGTCGCGACGGCCATTGCAAGAAGCACGCCGACGCATGCCAAACGCACCCAAAGACAACGCACGCGACAGTCGAACGCGACCGCGACGCAATCGAAGGAGCGTGGAAGTGTCGCGATTTCGCGACACGTCGCGAAATCGCGACGGAAAGTTGAAGAGAAGACAAGGCAGCGGGGAGGTCGCGACGTCGCGATATCGCGACGAAAAGTTAAGGTGAAGGCAGGTGAGCGGAGAGGTCGCGATATCGCGACCAAAAGGGAAAGGAAGCACAGGAACGCCAAAATGTCGCGATATCGCGGCGGAGAGAGAAGAAGGCGAAGAAGGAGAAGGAGATGGCGGGAAAACCGCGACAAGCGGTATTTTCGGGGACCGTTCAAAGACGACACGTGGCACCAAGGTGCAGTAAAGACAAACGAGAACCAAGAAGCGCGAGAAACAAAAAGGATGGTCGTGCAGAGAATCTGACAGGGAGCGGCGATGACAGGGCCGTGCGGAGTGGGGTATTAAATCGGGTTGGTGTCCCGGTTTAATGCGTAAGTTGTTTTAGAGGGTCGGGGCCTCTATAAAAACCCAGTTTAATGTATTGGATCGGGGTGGTGGATAGGAGAAGGCACGCAGAGAGAGTGTGAGAAGGACCAAGCCGAGCGCTGGTCATTTGTAAGCCTGCGGGCTGTTAATGTACGTATTTCCAGATTAATGCAAGAGGTTTTTTGAAATTGCGTGAGTGTGAGTGCGTGTGCCTTTCCCGTCCCCCATCAGATAACCATTTATACCCCAAACGAGCCTTATAATTAAGCAAAGGAGTGTCAACATGCCATCTCCAGTCTGACCACCAAGGATGATGCGAGCGTATACCAATCTTCTGCAACATAGAAAAAGGGGTGAGAGCAATAACATCATACTGTTCGTACCATTCAGCCTGAAGGTGCATTTGAACTTATTCCATGGGATCCAATCCCTGGTTTGGCAAGAAAATAAATCAGCTATTGTAACAATACCCTTTTTGAAAAACCGTTGAGCATGAATCCATTGCACCCGAGCTAAGGGAGAACCTTGATGAAGAAACATGGGGGACCACCAAATATTTATAGAATTGATCGATAAGCCTTTATGAAGGCCATCTCCTTTCCAACAGATCCAAGGAGTGAGTTGCTGCCAAGCTTTCCATATACTTTTAATAACAAAGGATTTAGAAATATTAACAAAAACCGGAGCAACAAGGAGGAAAAATCCAACCCTCTCCATGCTCAAGGAAATGAAGGAATTTCCAAAGCTTCAGCTCCCCTCAGAGCCTTGACCACCCACAACACACAAAGCAATACCTTGTCGTCTATAGTCCAATTGTTGGAAATTTTGAGTAGTTTTGTTGTCATTGATGTCAAGAGAGTATTGTTTCAGTTTCGTCATCATTAAGGTCATCAAGTGGTTTTTCCAAAAGCAAGAAGGATTTTAAAAGGAATAGGATATAATATTTATTTTTAATATTATATGCCTAAAAAGACCTAAAAGGTTGAAGACCCAAGGAAGGAGAAGCAAGTTAAAATTAAATAATAATATTATATTATTTAATATTATCGGGCAAATTGATAAGGTGAAGTAAACCGGTACAAGGAATTATTAAAACAATTTATTCTTGAAAAGACCCATGAAGCAACTTGCAAATGATTTAATTTAATTTATTTAAATTAAAATATTTTAACCCATGGTTAAAATTTTAATTTAAATAAATAATGGGTGGCAAAGGTTTTTAAATTTAATATTTAAATCTAAATTCGAATTTCAAAAATCGAATTTTGGGCCGACGTGTAAGGACAAAAAGGCAAACATATTTAAAGGGGAAATAATCTTCATTTTATTCTCCCTCCGACACATGATATTCGAATGCTATGCAAAATGATTTTCGTGCGCTGCCTTGTAATGATAGAAGAAAAAATTCACATTTAATTTTGAGGAAAAGACAAGTTAAGTGCAAACGTTGTAGGAAGAGGTTCCACCGGTGGCGTTAGCGCAGGTGGCAGTTGAGACCAAGCAAGAGCGTTGTGAGGGCAAGGACGTGGGCTCGATTCACGTCATTGTGCTTTGCAAGGAACATGTTTTTTGTTTTCGCGCTAAAGGGCAAAGGAAGTAAGGTCTAAAACGTAAATCGTGCGCTCTTGATTTTTGTATGGGCACATAGCCCAACCGGTTGCCTAGTGTTGTGCTAGGGTGTTGAGGAAGCAAGGTTGTGAGTTTGAATTTGGCTAGAAACATTTTTGGGCAAAGTGAAAATAAAAGGTATGCAATTTATGATTTGATTTTTTTCAAATTTATGATTTGATTTTTTTCAAAGGTTTTTGATATCCGAAAATTTACTTTAAAGGGTTGCGTGAAATTTGAAAGGATAGCTTGTGAGTTTTGTTAAGGGAGATATAAGGTGTAAGAAAATTAAAATATTTTATTTTAATATTGGTGGTTAGAATTTATTCAATGAGATAGGAGTTATAAGGTTTGCAAAGGATATTATATATATATAAAAAAAATAAAAAAACCCCCCCCGGCGGCCCCGTCGGGGGGACACAACCGGGGGGGGGGGCCCCCCCCCCCCCACACCCCCCGGGGCGGGCGGCCCACCCCCCCCAAAAAAAAAATTTGATTTGTATTTTTTTTTCCACTTTTTTGTAGGGGGGGGAGGAAAGGGACCTCCCCGGTTGCCCTCTCTTCCCCCCCCCCGGTATTATATTTTATTTTGAGATAAAGCTATGATGTGTTAATTATTTTGAGAGGAGAAATAAGGTGTCTAAAGAAGATTATTGTGTTTTTTTTCCTTTAATAAAATTGTTGACTTATATTTTGAAAGTGTGGAGATTATAAGGTGTATTTAAGACTTGTTATTTTTGTGTGGAAAAATAATTATTGGGAAAATATTTGCAAGGAGATTTTGAGAAAGATTGTTGTTACCTAACCTTAAAATTGGCAAAGAAGATTTGATTGTGGTTAAGACAAGTTTTGAAGACATATCTCCATCAAAACAAAAGGTATGGGCACATCTTCCTATGAGTGAAATATTATTGGATTGAATGTTGTGAAATGCAAGGTTGGAGTGAAAAGGATTGTTTGATAAGCATTGTTGGAAATATTTGAGTGAGTGTTCATGTGCATGATTAGGGTTTGTGAAAGATCATGAGTATCATTGTTATGTGAAGTTGAGAACTATCTTGAACTAGGGTTTGTGAAAGAACATGAGTATCATTGTTATGTGAAAATTGGAATCATCTTGAGTCAAGGTTTATAGTGTGAATTGTTGGAAGTATAGTGAAACACTTGGTTAGGGTTTGGATGCAAGTTGTGTTTCATTGAGTGGATGGTTGAGTAAAGTTGATTGATCATTATTGATTGAGAGCATTGGAGTGATAGTTCAATATTTGTGAAACAAATTATTCTTTATTTCTGAATTGATTTGAAAGAGAGTTTGAAAGTGTTAGAGTGATTTGTGAGTGTGAAACATATTGAGTCTCTTACCATTCTCTATATGCTTCTATGGTTAAACAAGATTCTGAGTGAAACTTGTTTGTGTGATTGAAGAGGTTTTCTGAAAGGATTAAGTTGAGTTGTGTATGCAAGTTTTGCAATTGATTTGAACAAGCTTTTGTGGAAGCTTGTGGACAAATTTGAGTAAGTCCTAGAGGGGACTTAAGGATAGAGTTGAGTAAGCTTTTGTGAAAGCTTAAGGACAAATTTGTGTGAGCTTTTGTGGAAGCTTACAAGCAGATTTGAGACATCGAAGGACAGTGTTTAGTGTAGACTTGAGACAAAGATTGAGTAGATTTGTGCTAGACCGAAGGACAGTGTTTAGTGCAGATTTGAGAAGATTGAGCAGATTTGTGCTAGACCGAAGGACAGTGTTTAGTGCAGATTTGAGACAGATATTGAGCATATTTGTGCTAGACCTAAGGACAATGTTTAGTGCAGATTTGAGATAGAGAGTGAGGAGATTTGTGCAGGGTGGAGGACAATGTTCAATACAGATCTGAGACAGAGGCAGAGCAGAGTAAGAGCAGGATTTGGAGGTGATAGAGCAGAGGACAATAGTCTCCAGTGGATAGAGATCCATTAGCCAGGGCAGTGAGGACAAAGGTCTTCTGAGTGAGGACATGGGTCTTCAGTGGAGAGAGATCCACAAGCCAGTGCAGTGGAGGCAGTAGTTTTCTAAGAAAGATCATCAACTAGAGCAGAGGAGAAAGGGTTCTCCTGTGGATAGAGATCCATGGACTTGATTAGGGGATTGATATCTCCTTTGGACAGAGGTCCATAAACATTGTAATAGGGAAGGATTCCCAAGAAATTTGTTGAGAAAATTTTAGTGAATGATTTTCTCCGTGGACGTAGCCCACATTGGGTGAACCACGTTAAATCATGTCTCTCATGTGTGTGATGCTTTGTGTAATGTTTACTGCTTTAATATTGTTGATGTTATCATATGGTTTGAAAAGCAAAAATTTTTATCTTATACTGTTCACCCCCCCTCTCAGTATAAGCACATGTTCTTCAATTGGTATCAGAGCGGGTCTCTCCATGAAAAGACTAACAACTTGGAGGAAGATCCATCAAAAACACACATGAATTTAGAGAATGAAGAAGAGACCATGTTTGACATAAAAAAGGAATTCTTTGTTGCTCTCAGGAATCTGGAAAAGGTTAGAAAGAAGAACTCAAGTTTGAAGGATCAAATTCAAGAGGATGAAGAAGCAAGGATAGAACTTCTATAGAGTCTCACAGAACTCAAGATAAAGGTAGAAGAAGGAAAGAAAATTGAACAAGATATGACAGATCTATTAAGAGCAAGGGAAACAGAGTGTGAAATATTGGAAGCAGAAATTGTTTCTCTAAGGAATGAAGTTGAAAAGACCAAGTTACAACAAGATATAAAGTTAGGGAAACAGAAAGAGGAGTCAAGCCTTCATGAGGCAGAGACATCAAACAAAGATAAGCTCGTGACTCATACTCTGGAAGGAAAAGACATCAGGAAAGAAGAAGGCAAAGAAGAACCATGGACAAGAGTTAATCACAACAAAAGGAGGAGCACTCGACCATATTTTCCAAGGCATTCAAACAGGTTACATAATCTCTTCCATGGCTATTGCTTTTCATGTAACAAATATGGTCATAGAGTTGTACATTGCACTCGGTTATGTTAAAAATGATGTTGATAGAAATTTCAATTCCTTTGCACCTCTTATGAATAATGATGTCATATGTTATAAGTGCAATAATTTTGGTCACAAGGCTAGATGGTGCAAAATGGTATTGCCTGAGTCAAGTAAAAAGAATACAACATCAACAATTAGGAAAGAGATAAAAGGGCATGAGAAAGCTAGATCAATGTTAGTACAAACAACTCTTCATGTTCAGGATAAGGGAAAACAATGGTTTCTTGATAGTGGATGTTCTAGTCACATGACAGGAGACAAAAGTAAATTTCTTGTACTCAAAGAAACTGATGGAGGATCAGTAAGATTTGGTGATAATGGATCAACAAAAATTTGTGGGAAAGGAACTCTGAGTTTAGATAATGGGAAAACAAAAACAGAGAATGTATTATATGTCAAGGGGTTGAGGCACAATCTATTAAGTGTGAGCCAACTTTGTGATCAAGGGCACATGGTTACTTTTCATCCAAGTAGGTGTGAGATTAGGAAGTCTAAAACTGGAAAACTTATTGCAAATGCAAATAGAACTACAAACAACCTCTACATGTCAAGTGAGATTAAAGGGGAAAAGTGTTTTCTATCACAAGAAGATGAGAGTTGGTTGTGGCATAGAAGAATGGGTCATTTGAACTTTGAAAACATAGTAAACATAAGCAACAAGCAGGCTGTCAAAGATTTACCAAAGCTAAAAAGGCCACAAAACACAATTTGCTCACAATGTCAACATGGGAAGCAAACTAGAACAAGTTTCAAGTCAAAAGGATTTATGTCATCTGAGCCATTGAAGCTAGTGCACACTGACCTATGTGGTCCTACAAGGACAAAGAGTTTACAAGGTGAAAGTTACTTTATATTGTTCATAGATGATTATTCCAAAATGATTTGGGTAGCCTTCCTAAAAGAAAAGTCAGAAGCTCTTGATAAGTTTAAAGCTTTTAAAGAGTTAGTGGAAAATGAAACAAGTAAAAGGATTAAGAGTTTAAGGTCATAAAGAGGAGGATAATTTACCTCAAATGAATTCGTAGACTTTTGTGAACAACATGGGATCAAAAGAGAATATTCAGCAACAAGAAATCCTCAACAAAATGGGGTAGTTGAAAGGAAAAATAGGACAGTTGAGAATATGGCTAGAGCCATGTTAAATGAGTCTAATATTTTAGATGGTTTTTGGAAAGAGGCAGTACATACAACAACATATATCATCAATAGAGCTCAAGTAAGAGTAAATCATCACAAAACTCCATATGAGCTCTGGAAAGGAAGACCAACCACTGTAAAGTATTTCAAAAATTTTGGAAGCAAATGTTACATAAGACGGGAAGAGAAAAATTTGGGTAAGTTTGACCCAAGATGTGATGAGGGTATTTTTCTTGGCTATTCCACTAAGAGCAAAGCCTACAGATGCTATAACAAAAGGACACGTACTATTATAGAAAGTATAAATGTAACAGTTGATGAGAAGATAGGATCAAGAGAACCAGTTCAAGAAATTGTGTATCAAGAAGATGAAAGTTGTCAAGAAGAGTTATGTGAAGAATCAGAGGAAGAAGACGAAACACAAAGACTGTTTCCTAAGACTCCATCTAGGTATGTACAAAAAAATCATCCAAGGGATCAAATCATTGGGAATCCAGATGAGAGACAAACAAGGAGAAGGATAATAGCATCAAATCAACAAGTAAATTTCTCCTTGTTATCTAAAGTTGAGCCAAAATATTTCAATGAGGCAAGTGAATATGACTTTTGGATTAAGGCAATGAATGAGGAACTAGATCAGATAGAGAAAAGTAAGACTTGGGAACTTTTCCCACGACCAAAGGACAAGAATGTGATTGGCACTAAATGGGTATTCAGAAACAAGTTAAATGAAGATGGTCAGGTAGTCATAAATAAAGCAAGATTAGTATGCAAGGGTTATGCACAGGTAGAGGGAATTGACTTTGATGAGACATTTGCTCCAGTTGCATGACTTGAAGCTATCAGAATGTTCTTAGCCTTCTCAAGTTTCAAAAACTTCAAAGTATATCAGATGGATGTTAAATCAACCTTTCTAAATGGTGTTCTAGAAGAAGAGGTTTACATTGAGCAGCCGGAAGGATTCAACTTGACTGATAAACCAGACTATGTATGCAGATTGAAGAAATCACTTTATGGACTAAAGCAAGCTCCTAGAGCTTGGTACTCAAGATTGGATAAGTACCTACAAGAACAAGGTTTCAGGAAAGGAATAGTGGACAATAACTTATACATCAAAAATGAAGGGAATGACTTACTAATTGTGGTTGTTTATGTGGATGATATTATTTTTGGAGGCAACAATGATAAGATGTGTTAGAAATTTGCAAAGAGCATGCAAAATGAATTTGAGATGTCAATGCTTGGTGAGTTGTCCTTCTTTCTTGGACTTCAGATTTCACAATCAGAGAAAGGAGTATTTCTTTCACAAACCAAGTATATAAAAGAGATGCTAAAGAAATTCAAGCTAGAAGATTGTAAACCAGTGAGTACCCCCATGGTTACAGGATGCAAGTTAAGTAAAGATGATGAATCTTCGGAGGTAAATCATAAATTATAAATATCTATGATTGGCAGCTTACTATATGTCACAACTACAAGACCAGATATCATGCAGGCAGTGGGATTAGTGGTAAGGTTTCAAGAAGCACCCAAGGAGACACATGTAGTAGCAGTAAAGAGAATTCTCAGATATCTAAAAGGGACTATGGATTTTGGGCTTTGGTATCCCAAAAGTGATAGTTTCACTCTCACAACTTATACAGATGCAGATTGGGCTAGCAACATTGATGACAGAAAAAACACAAGTGGAGGAGCATTATTTCTTGGAGACTATTTAGTCTCTTGGTTAAGCAAAAACATGCATTAGTATCCTTATCCACAACAGAGGCAGAGTATATAGCAATAGTTGCTTGTTGTACATAAATATTATGGATGAAGTAAACTTTAGAGGACTTCAAAATAAAGCATGATCACCCTATTCCCATACTGTGTGATAATACAAGTGCTATAAGTATCTCAAAGAATCTGGTGATGCATTCCAAGACCAAGCACATTCCGATCAAATATCATTTTCTGAGAGAGTAGGTGATAGATAAGCAGGTCAGGTTGGAATATGTTACTACAAAGGAGAAGATTGCGGACATCTTCACTAAACCACTTTCGAGAGAGACTTTTGAGTATCTTCAAAGAAAATTGGGAGTAGTTTTACTCCCATCCCAAAATTAATCACCTCAAGGAGAGGAGGTGGGGAGGGGGATGAGCTAAGAGTCTTATATTTAGCCCCAAAAGAGTCCCTTTGCCATTGATGAAAAAGGGGGAGAGATTTGAGTTAGGGGGAGAGCATTCAGTCAGGTGGAGCAACTTTTGAAAAAGGAAAAAATGAATGGTAAAAAACAGAGGTTGCTTGTAGACACCAAAACAGCACCAATCCGATTATGTGACAACAAGCACTGATCGCACTAACACACACAGCCCCCAGGGCAGCCCCCAGAGGTTAAACAGTGGTTCTAACCACTCGCACAGCAATTTTGCAAGTCAGGGATCAATTTGGCACCTTTTAGACACTTTATTGCTTATTCGTCCCACCCGGGGACGAGTGCGGATTTGTACTCGTCCTACCCAGGGATGAGTGCGGATTGATACTCGTCTCACCCTAGAGACGATTACCAGCGCTCGCTTCGGGGTGGGACGAACGCCAGGTTTGACCGACAAAAAGTCGGATCTCGGCGTATGACAACTCAGAACTGCCACTTAGCTTTTCTTGCATGGCATAGGAGTGCGAGTGAGTTCTTTTGACAACTCATATCTGCCAATTGACTTTCCCTTCATTGCATGGGAATGAGAGTGAGCTTTTTAAGACAACTCAGATTTGCCACTTAGCTATCCCTTCATTGCATGGGAGTGCAAGTGAGCTTTTCTAAAACATACAAAGACATGCACAAGAGGCGGTTAAGAAGCCCTTGATCAAGAAGAAGTCTTCTCTTCACACAAAAAGCATTCATGCAAAGAAACACTTTTGCATGTTAATTCAAAGAGACCCCTTGGGTCTATAAAATGGTGAGTTTCCTCACCCAAAAGATATACGAAGAAGGAGCATTTTGAGCGACGAAGTGCTGCTAATTCATTTACTTGCGATTTGTGTTTTCAACATCCATAATCTCTTAATCGAAAGAGAGGTTATTGGGTGACTTTTGAAGGCACGAATCAAGAACCAACCCCGATTTTTCTGACCACAATATCCTACCAATTTGCCGACAACACATCACATCAGGTTTCGGACCCATCCTAAGCGGATTGGTGTCGAAGCAAAGTTTCACCCGCGGGTGGTTTGCCTTCGGGCACCCCGCTTTATTGCTTTTGGTGACTATTTCTTTTGTAGTATTTAGCTAGTTTCATGTTTATGCTTTTGTCAAGTTTTCATTTTATTTAGACTCATTTTAACCATCGTTAGATTCATCTTTTATTTTTCATACACGGGTGCTACTGATTCTTTGTTTGTTTCTTTGAACGCAGATTTGCAGCATTAGAGGAGCAGCGAGGAATCTACCTTTACCAACGCAAGCGGCGACAACGTTTTGGTTCGCCCATCTTACATGTGGGCACGCGGAAGAAGGAATTCTGAAACAAGTTGTAAAAGACCAACATTTAACGCTCCTATCCCCTAAAAAGGAAGGAGACGCATTGTAACACAAATTTGAAAAGCATATCAATAAAAGGGCCGATTTTTATATTGCTTTAATATCTTGTGTTCATGTTCTTTCTTTTTACGCATTTTTCAATAACATAGGGTTTAAGCGTTATTTTAGTTTCATTTACATTGCATTTTTAGTTTATCCTTTTTGTTTCCGGAATCTCGTGTTTTCAATGGCGATCACGGTGGGACCTCTGTCCTCTTTTTTTTTTAGGTTAAATTACTGATCTAAAATTGCTTGTTTTTTTACGAGTACCTATTTTTCAACATCGGACTGTTATTCGTCTCTGCAAGTGACGATTACAGAATTGGTATTCGTTTCACCCGGGACGAATAAACTATTCGTCTCACCCTGGGACGATTACTGTTCTGATATTCGCCTCACCCAGGGACGAGTATAATTCTGTGCAATTTTCAGAGCAAATCAGAAACATCCTGTTAGGCAGAGAAGAGGTAGGGGTTTTTTAAAGCTTCTGTCAAATTTTTGTTTTTCTGTTTTTTGGTTTTCGATTTTGTATGGCTTAGGGAAAGATTTCTTTTTCGTTTGCCTGTTTCAATTTTTGCAAATTAAAATGAACCCCACACATCACGTGGTATTTTAAACCAAGGCGTTGGTCGTAAAACCCCAACCCTTGAGCAAGACCAAAGGTGGATTCCATTATCACTTTGGCTTGAGATATTGCATCCATTACCTCGATCGCGACTGTTGCTAGACGTAAATCCTGACGAAAGCTGACCGAGTGTAGCTTGGGGTGATTCCTAGCGCATGAGGATAAGTCTTCTATGGTAGGTGTCATAAACAGAGCGATTCCCCTTCCGTACCGCCTATGTTCCACGTATCATCTGCTCTCACGTACCTATAGTCTCCCTCACGTAAGGGCGGGTATATAGAGAGGTTGGTATATCGGTCCGACAATGGTATATTGAAGGGGCGACCATTTTGGGAGTCATAAGAGCCTTCATAATTGCATTTAAACGTTTCACAAAAATTTTCAAAAACAAAACAAACAACAAAAACACACTAAACCAGATTTAGGGCACACTATTAATCTTTAAAAGAGATAATCATTGCTTGTGTGTGTATGCTATTTTCTGTTTAGACAAAAAAAACATAAAAAAAAATCATAAAAAGAATTTTTGCATCTTTAGGTTAGCATTACCATGGTGAATACTCGTAGCCAAGCCCAATCACGGTAAAAATTTGTAGAAAATGCACCAAGAGAGACAAATCGTCTCCGATATAGCCTTGAAGACTTGGCCATCCCGCCTCGACGGTAGGGTACACCAGTTAGTTCACACCATGCAGAACATGGCTCTAGAGGCCCCTCCTTGAGGGGCACTCCAACCCATACAGTCATAGAACATGGCTCTAGAGGCACCTCCTTGAGGGGCTCTCCAAGTCGAGGCCATCAATAGACGAGACTTTAGAACCCCCTCTCTAAGGGGAACTCATGAGCAACAAGAATATTTTCAAGAAAATAACCTATATATACCACCTGGTCTAAGCACGAGGCCTCCTTTGGAAGTTCATTTTGGGTGGCCTAGTGATGAAGCGTTGTGTCTTGCTCTAGAACAACAAAGGGTCCAAAAGGAAGAACCATATGATTTTGTTGTTCCTAATTTACCCCTGATTAATGTCGGACACAGTAGGCCATATCCAGAACATCAGGTTCTCCCGACAGGGCAAGACAATTCTGCCCGCACTTTTTATGCATATCACAGAGAGAGTGAGGAGGATCACTACATTCCTCAAGAACAGTATCCAGTGCGGAAACGATGCACGTCTGCACCCGCTTTATATCCGAGATCGCTCATTGAGACCAGAGTTTCAAGTAAATGCGGCCAACCTCGACGGAGGGAAGCAACATATAGGGGTCTCGGAGCACCATGATCGAAAAGAGATATGTAGGAGAGACATCTAGGCCTATTAAACAAGAGACGGCAGAACAAAATGACTTGGCATTTGCACAACTAGCCGCTCGCCAAGCACAAATCACGCGGCTTAGGCAAGAACAACAGGAATTAGAACATTTGTGTCGCCTTGATCAAGAGCGCATTCAGCGTCAGACAACTGAATTGCTTCACAACAATGCACCTGAGAAGGCCCCAGTCCCTCGCGCACAGCAATCTGAGATGTATGTGAGGCACAACCCCTTAGTGCGAGACAGGTCTCCGTGACTTCAGCAAGCACTGCCTCCAAGACCTCTTAGACCTGAGCGGGAGGCCATTCCCCGCAACCGTGATGGGCATCCTCCGCGGGCACCCGTCCATGTTTACAAGCCTAGGCCAAACACTCCTCAAGAAGATTATGAGGATTATTACCAAGAAGAAGAGCGGGCTGAAATGCCCTATCAAGGCAGAAGGGAGGCTACCCATTTATCCATCCAAAGGCCTCAAGTTCCCCGCAACCCACAGCGGGAACAAACCAAGGAGGAGGAGATTACGTCCTCTGATGCATACAAAGTGTTGTTAGAATGCTTAGAGACTATGGAACTCAAGACTGCTGGGCCCCAAAAGCCTACCTTACGCCAACTCCGTAGTCATCCGGTGCATCCATCAGTGCCAGCACCTCCATACCCCGAACATTTCAAGCTGCCCCAGTTGGCACTCTTTAAAGGGGATGAGGATGCTCAAGAGCATGTGACGCGATTTTTGAGCCAATGCTTTGGTATACAAGACAATGATGCATTGCTATTGAGAACATTCATAACCACATTCGTAGGATCTGCCTCGGATTGGTTTACCCATCTACCGAAGCATAGCATCTACAACTTGGATCAACTAGTGGACGCGTTCCTAGAACGTTTTGCTTTCAATACAAAGAAAAAGGCGTCACTCGGTGATCTAGCTAGCCTCAAGTAGTATGAGGAGGAATCTATGGTAGCATATGGGAATCGATGGAGGACGGTGCTTTCAAAGCTGTCCTACCTCCCTCCTATGTCTGACCTAACTCAAATGTTCGCAAAGAGTTGTTTGCGATCGATCTCTGTGCTATTGCGTACTGCAGCAATACGCCACTTTAGAAGAAGCTCTGGCGCAAGCTAGACGTATCGAAGAGATCAAGATACAGGATGGAAAAATTGCCAAGCCTAAGAAAAAGAGTGGAACAAGAGCACCAAAATAGGGAATACGCAACGAAACCCGTTGCGGTCAATCAAGTTGCTATTAATGCCCCTACGCCTACCCAAGCAACACAGCCTCCAAAGGCTAATTATCGAGCGGTGCCTCACAATAATTATGAGAAAGATAACAAAAAGCAGGATCAAAATCAGCAGCGTCGCCCCAAGCGACAATTTACACCATACACTGAGTCTAGGGACTCCTTGTTTGACCGTTTGTCAGTGGCAAACTTGATTAATCTGCCAGATATTCCAACAATTGATCCTAATGCGCCAAAGCCTAAGGGCTACAGAGAGGATCTTTTCTATAGATTCCATAGAAGGAAAGGGCATGACCTTAATGTCTGTTGGACGTTTAAAGGTTTAGTGCAAGATCTCATTGATAATCACACATTGGTAGTGGATAACCCCATCGCACCCAACAACCAACAAATGGGTGTTTTCAAAGATCCTTTACCCACACATGATGCACAAACAAAACCTCTGCATGTCAATGAAGTGCAACAGAGTTGCCCCATGGAGGGGTATGTTGGGATGATTAGCATTGTGACAAGAAACAAGAGACACCCGGGAGTTGCCCCCGCGACAGCCACTAGGGAAGTTCCATCCACGTCACAACATCAACCGAATCCTACACAGTTACCCCCGCCTAGACCAGTGGCCACGATTCGAACTAGACTTACTCAAAGTCTACGGACCACATCGGCTAGGCTCTCCATTTATGAGCTTATTCAACAATCGATGCCCCATCGGGAAGCTCTTATGGAGATATTAAAGGCAATTGAATTGCAACCCCACGAAGCGGATTCGTTCAACAATTTTGTGGGGCATGTCAAACAGATGTACTTGAACCGAGTCATTACCTTCAGGGAAGATGAGCTAAAAATGGTGATCTGGAGATGTAGCGGATCCACCCCTGCACGTTATTGCGTGGGTCAACGGGACTCCGTACAAGCGGGTGTTGGTAGACACTGGTTCGTCCAGTAACATTATTACAACCGCTGCATTGAAACATTTGAAACTGCCGACCTCTCACATTGCACCTTCCACTTATACCCTTCGAGCATTTAATGATGCGATATGCTCGACAATTGGCACAATTGTCCTGCCCATACAAGTAGGACAAAAGACCATTCATACGTTGTGCCACATTTTAGAAGGTGAGATGGCTTACAATATCTTGCTTGGGCGGCCTTGGATCCGGGATATGAAGTGTGTCCCTTCAATTGCTCATCAATGTCTGAAGTATACATTTGAAGGACAAGTGCACGTGGTCCCCGTAGATTTGGAACCTTTTAAATATTGCAACTCAGTGCAAATCATGCCGTGATCGACCCTTCCTTCAACGCATGTGGATTTCCAGTTAAATCCATCTAAGAGGGGTCCGACTAAGCAAGAATCTCCATTACCAAATCAATCAAATTCCCAGGCGGGTTCATCTTCTTCATCCAGTCCTCCCACAACGATGCCACCTACGGTGGCCACTCCAACGGACAAAGGAAAGAAGCCCCCGGAAGCGGAACCACCTTTAGTCTCCAACATCTCTACGGAAGAGACGCCTAATAGAATGGAAGTTGAGACGCCTAGTTCACCCCACATGGAGTGGACTCAAGGAGAACTCCCATTCGCTTCCCCTCAATCGCCAACGATTATTGTTGAGATGTCTAACACGGGGCATGGGGGAGTATATAGTGCGCAATGTTGTTGCAACGCCCACACTTCAATCTATGCAAGACATGGGAAGACCTCGACTCCCCATAGGCTCCGTGGTTCCTTTAGGCTACCCACCTAATCGGACAAATTTTATTTTTGGGGGCCTGGATCATGGCGTTGAACCTTCCCGACAAGAAGAGGAAGATGAAGATCCCTTTGTGGAAGATGTCAACTATCTCGCTAACCCAGACTTCGCATTACGATATCTTAGCCAATGCAATTGGCATGGATACGGAGTTAGGCGGTATGAACAAGGAATGCGTGTTTTGTGCCAACCAAGATACCAAATGCCTTATGACAAGTCGGGAGTAGGGTTTAATCACCCTTTGCCCCTCGACATCTTGGTCGAAAACATGCAAAGCCTAGGGATAGGCAACAAGGATGGGTTGGCATCAGATCCATATGCCAATCCAAATACAACTTATACATTTGGGGATTATTTCCCATTACAAACAAATAACCTTGTTGACCTCAACAACCCTTTCCCTATGGCCGAACAAGGAGAAACCTCATGGACTCACCCACAAGGGGAAGATGGACAAGACCACGAAGGGTCTTCGAAGATGAGTCGGAGTACGATCATTTGCATGAATATCCAATGACTGACAATCAGGATAGCTTCTGATGATGTTCCCATTGAATGATCCCAGTGAGCATAGGCTACATCAACAACAACAAAATCCTTTGGACATAGATGACATGTTTGAACACTTACACATAGGTCCAAGACATAGGAGGCATTTCAACCTGGCGCAGTTATAGCAATTACTGCACCCGCCACTCCAGGCATATCGAGAGCATCTTCCGCTTGGAGACCCTATCAAACCATCAGTGCCTAGGGCAGACCCTATTTGCAGGTCCGCGCATAGGGCTGATCCCTTTGTGCCAGTGCCTACGAGCCGGATCCAAAGCACCAAGAGCATCCGAATGTCAGAGTTGTCACATTTGCGGTAATGGAGATTACAATCATTTCATCAACATGGTCTCCATTGACTTGACCACCCCCATCCATGATCCAGCCAATCCAACATGATTATTGCATCTAGACATAGAGGCTATTGATTGGGATCGCGCTAGCACACCACCATCTCCATCAGAGTATTGGCCTTGCGGTGGGATGTTTCATTTCACTCCAGGACAGACTCAGGATGTCTTCCATGCTGAAGAGGAACTTGACGTTCCTAATGATGATCTTAATTCAGCAAACGATATCCATCTGATCCCAATTCCACACCGGTTGGAAGATGGATCCCATATGTCGATTGAAGCAACGACTGATGTAGACATCGGCACAGATCCAATGAATCCATGGATTCTCAAGCTAGGGGTAAGTCTTTCCCCTGAAGAGCGAGCCGATTATGTTGCCCTTCTTAAGGAAAAGAAGGAGGTTTTTGCATGGTCATACAAGGATATGCCGGGACTAGACCCACAGCTAGTCACGCACAATTTAACGCTTGATCCGACAATCAAGCCTGTCAAGCAAAAACTACGCAAGATGCATCCAACGAGTGGCCTTAATGGTAAAATATGAGTTACAAAAGTTGTTGGATGCCCAGTTTGTCATCTGTGTGGATTATCCGCCATGGTTGTCTAACATGGTTCCTGTCAAGAAGCCCGACGGGAGGATTCGCATATGCACTGATTTTTGAGATCTTAACAAAGCGAGTCCTAAGGATGATTTTCCCTTGCCGAGCATCGACGCGTTGGTAGACGCTACAGCGGGCCACGAAATGCTTTCCCTTATGGATGGTTTCTCAGGATACAATCAGATTCGTATCAATCCTGAGGACCAACTAAAAACGGCATTCACAACGCCTTGGGGGACATTTTGCTATAAGGTCATGCCTTTTGGCCTTAAAAATGCCGGAGCCACCTACCAACGTGCCATGACGTACATCTTTCATGATTACATGCACAAAACTTTGGAAGATTACATGGATGATTTGTTGGCCAAATCTCTTTTGCGCCCGGATCACATCGGTGACTTGAGCAAGGTCCTTGATCGCCTCATTGAGCATAAAGTCAGACTAAACCCCAAGAAGTGCGTCTTTGGCGTCACCTCTGGAAAGCTCTTGGGTTTCATAGTCTCCAAACGAGGAATTGAGGTTGATCCAAACAAAGTCAAGGCAATCCTTGAAATGCGTCCCCCAACCACCATCAAGCAGCTCAGGAGTCTGCAGGGAAAGGTTGCGTCGATCAAGCGCTTCATAGCGCAGTTATCTGACAAATGCCGACCCATGAATAAATTATTGCATAAGGGGGTCACATTTCATTGGGATGACGAGTGCCAGTCCGCCTTTGACGACATTAAATAGTACTTGGCTTCATCGCCAGTATTGGCACCACCTAGACCAGGAGTGTCATTCTATTTATACATCTCGGCCACTGAGGTGGCATTGGGCGCCATGCTGTCCCAGAAAAATGAACTTCACAAAGAACAGGCTACATACTATCTTAGCCGCACCACAGTCGGTTATGAACTTAACTATGCATATGTTGAAAAGCTCTGCTTGGCAGTGGTGTTTGCTACCAAAAAGCTACGCCACTACATGCTTAGTAATAAGACGTATGTTGTGTCTAAGGAGAATCCATTGCGATACATGATGAGTCGTACTTATCATAGTAGCCGCACGGCGAAATGGATCATGTTGTTGACGGAGTTTGACATAGAGTTCATTGGACAAAAATCTATAAAAGGTCAAGTCATCGCCGATCAACTAGCTGAGGCTCCTCTTGAAGACGATCAGCCTCTGACTTTTGAACTACCTGATGATGGGGTCTTCCATGTTTCAGAGTCGCCAGATTTTGATGAGCTCGAGTCACGAGTCGACATAACCCTATTCTTCGATGGTTCTAAATGTGAGCAAGGGGGTGGTGCGGGAATTGTATTCTTCACTCCGCAAGGTGCTCCAATGCCCTTGTCATTTAAATTAGACTTCCCGTGCACCAACAACAATGCGAGAATACGAAGCCTTGCTCATAGGTCTTGAGACAACAATCACCATGAACATTAAACGATTGAACATCTTTGGTGATTCGTTGTTAATTGTCAATCAAGTAAAGGGGATATTCCAATGTAAATGTCCAGTTTTGCGGGCCTATAAAGCCCTTGTGGACAAATTCCTGGCACAACTTGAATGGTATGACATCGAGGCACTCCCTCGATCATCAAATCATTTTGCAGATACTATGGCCTCCTTGGGGTCACTCATCCCGGAAGACCCTTCCGGTGAAATGACAACCATTCGAGGTTAAAACATTATCGCAATCTGCGATGGAGCGTGCAAGCTACGATCCGACGCCGGGAATCCACATGATCCAGATTGAACCATCTCCGGATAAGTTCTCTCGAATTCGAGATTGTTTGATTCAAGCCAATTTGGGGTCCTTGTTCTCCCCGACCCCTCTTACTAGCAACACCACGTTGTTTTTACAAGTTCTTTCCTGCTCGACTTTTGTTCGGGATAGACTTCAAGAGGGATTGGCCGTTCATACTATCGAGGTTTATGATCAGCAAGATTGGTACACACCCATTCGGGATTACCTCAAGCTAGGTAATCTCCCACTTGGATTGACACAAGCCACGAAAAGATCATTCAAACAGAAAGCGGCAAAGCATGTCTTGTTAGGAGACATTTTGTATCGTCAAAATTATGAAGGAATCCTCCTTCGTTGTTTGGACCAACAAGAGTCCGCTTGGGCGATCACCCAAGCTCACGATGGTACATGTGGTGGCCACTTCAGCGGTATGGCCATCGCAAAGCGCATTCTTCGCATGGGTTATTATTGGCCATCTTTAGAGCGAGATTGTTGCGCATATGTGAAGAAGTGCGTGAAGTGTCAGCACCATGCTAATTTAACACACGTACCTTCTCAGGCCTTGCAGCCGATTCAATTAGTTTGGCCTTTTTTGTAGTGGGGCTTTGATCTAATTGGAAAGATCTCCCCTGTGTCGTCCGGTCGTCACACGTTTATTTTAACGGCCATAGAGTACTTTACCAAATGGGTGGAAGCAATTCCGCTGACCACTACGACTGGAGCCCGCATTGCGGAGTTTATTTTGCATAACATCATATGTCATTTTGGTATTCCATCCAAGATCCTGTCAGATAATGGGACACCATTCAAGAATAAAGATGTGCGTGCTTTGACCACAAAGTACAAGATTCAACATAGCTTTTCAACACCCTATTATCCGCAGGCAAATGGGCAAGCAGAGGCGTCAAACAAAATGCTAGTCGCCATTCTCAAAAAGATAGTTGCAGACAATCATAAGGACTGGCACATTCGGATCCCGCTTGCCCTATGGGCTTATCGCACCGACATTCGAACGCCCACTGGGGCAACTCCATTTTCGTTGGTGTATGGCTCCGAGGCGGTCATGCCTTTTGAGTTGGAAATTCCTTCCCTGCGCATTTCAATGCAAGAGTTCATCGATGATGGAACTGCACGACAGGCCCGATTAGATCAATTGACGTTGCTCGATGAACGACGCGTTAATGCTCTCGAGCATTTGCGTATCTATCAAGAGCGACTTAAGAAAGCATACAACATGAAAGTCCACCTTAGGGAATTTCAGGTTGGTGACTTGGTCTTAAAAGAGAACCAACAGAATTCTAATTTGCCGTCCCATCTACGGGACAAGTTCACGGCAAACTGGTTAGGTCCTTACATCATTGACAGTAAAATAGGACCTGGAACATACCGGCTTGCCTCTCTTGAAGGAATCAAGGAAACGAAACCCTTGAACATCATTCATTTGAGGCCATTCCACATCTAGAGAGCCATAGTCCAACACAAAAAGCTCCAAGGATTACCACAATCGCTTGGTCAACCCCAAAAGCTCCAAGGATTACCACAATCGCTTGGTCAACCCCAAAAGCTCCAAGGATTACCACAATCGCTTGGTCAACCCAAAAACTCCAAGGATTATCATAATCGCTTGGTCAACCCTAAATGCCCCAAAGGTATCTATAAACCCTTTGGTCAACACCAAAAGCTCCAAGGATTATCATAATCGCTTGGTCAACCCTAAATGCCCCAAAGGTATCTATAAACCCTTTGGTCAACACCAAAAGCTCCAAGCGTTACCATAACTGCTTGGTCAACATAAATATTCAAAAATCAACAAAAACAAAAAAAAATCAAAATCACAAAAACAATTGCATTTCAATTCCATGCATACTCATAAAAACAATCAAAATCACAAAAACAATTGCATTTCAATTCCATGCATTCTCATAAAAATCAAAATTACAAAAACAATTGCATTCCAATTCCATGCATTCTCATAAAAATCAAAATACAAAAATATAGGTTGCATTAAGCATTGCATCCATACATTGCATACTTCGATAGGTCATACAAGTCAAAAGCACCATAGGCTGTCATTACTTGGCAATTCCATCATTTCCACATCAAATCCATTTTCATAAACGCATACATCCAGCATATCACCCTTTTTATTTTAGCATAGTCAGTTGTCTCCTAATGTATATAGGGTTTTCGTCATTCAGATGTCTTTAAATTTCTAGCCAAAACTATACATAGTTAAACAGATTTTACACGGGAAAGTTTTACTTGGATCACACCTTGTTACGTAGCATCCCAACACAAATTAACACACATTTAAAAATTCCTAAGTTGTGTGAACGAAAGATGAAACCTGCACCGTAATCCAGGTTACCATAAGCGAAACGGCTATCTTGCTTATCCCCCTGTGCGAATGACCCTAGGAATGCTGAGAGTTGGCAAAAGGACAAGCATCCTCCCTACCCAATTCCCCATGAATCCCAAGTTCTCAAAAGTTGCAAAAACATCAAAAATTTGCAAAACGTCAAAACACTACAAATTTGACATCCTACAGTGCACACATCAAAAGGCACAAACAATAGTGATTCTCGTCACTCCATATTCAAATCCCTTGCTCAAAAAAAAAAAAAAACAAATAAAACAAAAATAAACAGTGATTTTATCACTATAAAGAGCAAGTATCCCAATACAATTGAAGAAAAGAAGGGAGTCAAACTTGAATCCCTGGAACTCTCAGCATTTCGACAAGTCATGAGGCAAGCTTCAGTACCGATTTGGTTGATAGCCTATCGGTCATTGGCGGTAAACCTCCCGCATGACGATATATCTATCACATTAACTTGTGTGCGAATCAATGTTTGCATGTGGATGAGCTAGCTTATGGTATCCTAGATAACATCGTAGATAAATCGACTAAATACAATAAAGGAGTTAGTGGAGCTAATTAGGTGATCCTCGGTACGAGTTCGGTTGAAAGCCCATCTGGAACTGGCGGTATCCTGATGAATAACACATAAACGAACTCAATTGCACACACAAGGATGTGAAATAACTTGGTTAAATTCAAGTCGGATTTAGACCTTGTTCAAAAGTCTTGCGAGATAAATGTACAGTCTTGGCTAGTTAGTTAAAATATCTGCATCTCAGAAAAGCTTAACTCCATTTTCAAACAACCGGTACATTTCATTCCATACATCATCATCAAAAAATAGACAAAATACAAAAACAAAGTTTTCACATGCACAAGCATTCCACAAATTAATCCCATTACTCTAGCAAGTCCAATCCAATCTTGTACAGTCTATGGTGCATTGACAAATCATCAATAATTCATTTCATTCATTCCATATGCATACATCATACAAATTAGAATCATCGCATTCATAATCGCATATGCATACATCAATGTAAAAACATGTACATAAAAATAAATCATGAAAATTGTATAAACACCAAAAAGAGTCATCTGTATATATATATCATAACAAAATTGCCCGTAGGCTACAATACACTGGTCCTCAGACCTCGCTCCCATCATCCAAAATCTCAAAAACCCCCAGCCTAGGGCGTCGGCCACCATGATCACGCAGGATCGGTGCGACGAGAGCTACCCCCTATGGTATCAGTCCTCTGAGATCTCTCAGGGCGACTGCTCGCCCCTGCATCCCGCCCACTAGCGCCTCCCTCATCTCGCCGTCGACGACGGGATGATGCTGACTGCTCTATCCCACTATCTCTCGTCCGGTACGACGAGCCACTCGTCGGAGGCTCTGGTATTCGCCCACCAAGGCAGATAATCTCACCCTCCATCTCTCGTCGATGCTGACTCCACTCTGCCTCCCGCCTACGGTAGTACGTGATGGCATCATCACGCTGTGCTAGCTGCACCCGTAGGAGATCCCTCTCCCGTGTAGCATCCGTATCACCCCCCTGCTGGTGAGACGCAGCCCCTGTGCTCTCTCGCTCTGCCAACTATGTCCGTAGGAGATCCCTCTCCTACATCATCTCCCCAAGCTCTCCATCTCACCTCTGCAATAACCCCATCAATCGTGCTACCTCAGCGCGCAACCCCGCCTCTGTATCCCCGACCCGACCGCGTCGGCCTCTCTGGAGCATCGGCCTACTCTGGAGCATCCTGCATCTCTGGTTGCTCCTCATCATCAAAGTCCTCTCCTGCATCTGCAACCTCCACCATATCCACATCCGCAGGAGCTCCCCAACCCTCTCCTGGTGCCTCTGCACCCTCTCCGCCTCCCGCTACCTCATCTCCTCCCAATGGCCCCTCACCTCGCCACTGTCGAAGCGTCCACCACTCCTGGTACTCGGTCGTCACTCCGACGTCATCTACGTCCGGAATGTCCAGTACTGTATCCGACTCCTCCCCCAATGGCTCGAGGATCGGTGCAGCTAGGGTCCTCTCATCACTCCGGTGTCGATAGACTACGGGTTCCCCAGGCAACCCCTGGCGTACCCCAAACTGTCGTGTCACTCGGAGGTAGTGGAAGTACTCCTGCTCTGTCCCATGTCGCCCAATCACCCATCTCCCCCTTCGGACCCGCCGAAGCCACTCATCGGCCTGCGGCCATGCGGGACAATCCTGATATGGCCTCCATACCACATCTCCGAGAGTCAGTCATGCCAATGCATCTCTCGTAATGGTCTACGTCTCCCGCAAACCGTCGACTCTGCCCTCGCTCCTCAGACCGATACCATAGAGCACCATAACCAATATCTCTATCCACCATGTCCGCCCGTGTAGTCCAGGGTAGCCCTCGTGGTCGCTCTACGGCTATATGCTGCCATGCCCAACACTGCAACAAGAAACTGCAGCCAATCCCCTTTCGCCTCCGGCAATGGACCTCATACAACTCATCATACAACTGAGCCAAAAGCGTCTGGCCCCATCTCATAATCATCGGCTCTATCATCGGACAATCCACTAACTGCCACACCACCTCCAATAGGTTCCATGGGAACCTCGCTCCTGACGAGTCTGGCAGGAGCATGTTGGAAATGAGGCTCATGAGTAGTGCATGCCTCACTCCCAACATTCCCCTCGCATACCAATATCGTACCAAAATCCCACCAATCTGACAATCCAACTCCGCCCTCTCCAACGAGGTCATCCCATCCTCATCCTCTCCATGTCCAAAATATCATGTCAGTACAGCCGTCCTCTGGCCTCGTGGTGTCGTCCGAATGGGAACCCCGTCTATCGAAATCCGAAGAATCCGATACACGTCCTCTAAGGTGACAGTCATCTCCCCTGTCGAAAGATGGAAGGTGTTCGTCCGAACATCCCACAGGCCGATCAAAGCTGTAATGTATGCCCGATCCGCAACAACTGCATCCAACCGAGCCACATGCTTGAGCCCTAGGGCATCAAGCCAATCCCAGTCCTCAGCTGTCAATGCCTCGCGGGCATTAGAAAAAATAGTCGGCACCCGATGTCGACTCTTCACCACCGCACATCACGAGAAAACAACACACATCAAAAACATGCATCAAATTACCATCACATGTACAAAAATGCATAACTGTACAGTAACATCTTTCATTCACATGTACATCCAAAAAAAAAAAAAAAAAAAATTTTGACATGGTTTACCTACGGTTTTACCTAAGTTTACCATTTCAAAACAAAAAAATTCATTCAGTTTTCATCTTACATTTCATCAAAAACAACAAAAATTTGACATGGTTTACCTACGGTTTTACCTAAGTTTACCATTTCAAAACAAAAAATTCATTCAATTTTTCATCTTACATTTCATCAAAAACAAAAAAAATTACATGGTTTACCTACGGTTTTACCTAAGTTTACCATTTCAAAAATTTTCATCTTACATTTCATCAAAAACAACAAAAATTTGACATGGTTTACCTACGGTTTTTACCTAAGTTTACCATTTCAAAACACAAAAAATTCATCAATTTTTCATTTTTACATTTCATCAAAAACAACAAAAATTTGACATGGTTTACCTACGGTTTTCACCTAAGTTTACCATTTCAAAACAAAAAATTCATTCCATTTTTCATTTTTACATTTCATCAAAAACAACAAAAATTTGACATGGTTTACCTACGGTTTCTACCTAAGTTTACCATTTCAAAAAAAATTCATCCATTTTTCATTTTTATTTCATAAAAATTTGACATGGTTTACCTACGGTTTCACCTAAGTTTACCATTTCAAAAAAAATTCATCCATTTTTCATTTTTTAATTTCATCAAAAACAACAAAAATTTGACATGGTTTACCTACGGTTTCGACCTAAGTTTACCATTTCAACAAAAAAATTCATCCATTTTTCATTTTTTAATTCCATAAAAATAACAAAAAAAAATGGGCATGGTTTACCTATGGTTTTGACCTAAGTTTTACCATTCACATCAAAAACAAACATTTTTATAACCATGGTTACCCTAAAGTGTTACTCTAAGTTTCATTTTGGGTTTATCCTACGGTTTTCCATCTAAGTTTCCATCGGTTTGCATCCACGTTTCATTTGGTTTCATTCATTCACCTTTTAATTTAATTAATTAGGGTTTCATGTTTTAAACAAAAGAAAAACATAATAAAAACACATTTGCATTTTTCAAATTCAAACTCGAGGAGATAGTGCACTTACTGGTCTCGCCTCGGCTCCGTCGCTCGATGACCCGGTCTGTGCACTCATGGTAGCTGGAAAATCTGGCAGCGCTTCGCGTCAGAAAATCTACCTCCTCCTCCCAGAGCTCCAAATCGCAATCGATGAACAGTGCAAATGAGCCAAATCCGTCATTTTCGCATATTTATACTTTTTGCTTGCTGGTAATCGTCCCTGACCGGGACGAGCGCTTTTCCCTCGACGGCGCGCTCGTCCCACCCCAGGACGAGTACCATCGTGGCGCGCTCGTCTCACCCCAGGACGAGTACCATCATGGCGTTCGTCCCCCCCGGGACGAATAAAAAAAAAAAAAAAAAAATAACCAAAACATAAAAATGACAAATGCCAACAAAACCACTAAAAATTGCCGGACAAAAGTGCTCTTGCACTTAACCTCTTGGCATAAGAAAACTGATGTCGGGGTCTACCTTGTCGTTATCCTACTCCCTAAGAAGGCTACCATAGCCGGACCGCTCCACGGGAAGACGGATTTTCGCCAATGTTAACCCCAAATGGCATCCCAAAATGGGTTCACACCCACCAAAAATAGGTCAAAACAATCGAGAAACTGCTCGAGCATGCATCGGATAACATCTGAAGGCACCCTCACTTAAGTCATCTTGGGTCAAGCGACTCGTCGCTTTTCTCATGTCGGTCATTCCCTCATCGATTCGTCGCTTGAGGGGGTAGTCACACTTAGTTGCCAATCAACACCAATATACCCGGTCTTGGAAATGACACGCATTCAAAGGATCATTGCAAAAGACAATCGCGCCCCTGCTTGGGGCAGCAAACAAGCAATTATCACAAACTGATCATATACTTGGCATTCGTGAATCATGAACTCAAGGTTCCCACAGACAAAAGGTTGCGCCCTTTGCCTCTTCATGACTGATCAATGTCTAAGTTCAAGTAATACCTCACCGAACCAGGTTAATGCTTGATTTAAGTTCCTTAGCTCGTCAGAAGCAAGGATTCAAGAATGCGTGCCCTTTCCATACTTGGGGCATCAAGAGTTGGTTAGGTTACTGAGAAACCCTAATCATTAGTGCTTTGGTTATCTATTTTTGCTCAGCACTGCACCATGTGCAGCGCTTTCCAAAAAGGGGCATCTGTAGACACCAAAACAGCACCAATCCGATTATGTGACAACAAGCACTGATCGCACTAACACACACAGCCCCCAGGGCAGCCCCGAGAGGTTAAACAGTGGTTCTAACCACTCACACGACGATTTTGCAAGTCAGGGATCAATTTGGCACCTTTTAGACACTTTATTGCTTATTCATCCCACCCGGGGACGAGTGCGGATTTGTACTCGTCCTACCCAGGGACGAGTGCGGATTGATACTCGTCTCACCCAGAGACGATTACCAGCGCTCGCTTCGGGGTGGGACGAACGCCGAGGTTTGACCGACAAAAAGTCGGATCTCGGCGTATGACAACTCGGAAGCTGCCACTTAGCTTTTCTTGCATGGCATAGGAGTGCGAGTGAGTTCTTTTGACAACTCATATCTGCCAATTGACTTTCCCTTCACTTCATGGGAATGAGAGTGAGCTTTTTAAGACAACTCAGATTTGCCACTTAGCTATCCCTTCATTGCATGGGAGTGCAAGTGAGCTTTTCTAAAACATACAAAGACATGCACGAGAGGCGGTTAAGAAGCCCTTGATCAAGAAGAAGTCTTCTCTTCACACAAAAAGCATTCATGCAAAGAAACACTTTTGCATGTTAATTCAAAGAGACCCCTTGGGTCTATAAAATGGTGAGTTTCCTCACCCAAAAGATATACGAGAGAAGGAGCATTTTGAGCGACGAAGTATTGCTAATTCATTTACTTGCGATTTGTGTTTTCAACATCCATAATCTCTTAATCGAAAGAGAGGTTATTGGGTGACTTTTGAAGGCACGAATCAAGAACCAACCCCGATTTTTCTGACCACAATATCCTACCAATTTGCCGACAACACATCACATCAGGTTTCGGACCCATCCTAAGCGGATTGGTGTCGAAGCAAAGTTTCACCCGCGGGTGGTTTGCCTTCGGGCACCCCCCGCTTTATTGCTTTTGGTGACTATTTCTTTTGTAGTATTTAGCTAGTTTCATGTTTATGCTTTTGTCAAGTTTTCATTTTATTTAGACTCATTTTAACCATCGTTAGATTCATCTTTTATTTTTCATACACAGGTGCTACTGATTCTTTGTTTGTTTCTTTGAACGCAGATTTGCAGCATTAGAGGAGCAGCGAGGAATCTACCTTTACCAACGCAAGCGGCGACAACGTTTTGGTTCGCCCATCTTACATGTGGGCACGCGGAAGAAGGAATTCTGAAACAAGTTGTAAAAGACCAACATTTAACGCTCCTATCCCCTAAAAAGGAAGGAGACGCATTGTAACACAAATTTGAAAAGCATATCAATAAAAGGGCCGATTTTTATATTGCTTTAATATCTTGTGTTCATGTTCTTTCTTTTTACGCATTTTTCAATAACATAGGGTTTAAGCGTTATTTTAGTTTCATTTACATTGCATTTTTAGTTTATCCTTTTTGTTTCCGGAATCTCGTGCTTCCAGTTGCCATCAACGACAAAGGGGGAGATTGTTGGAAATTTTGAGTAGTTTTGTTGTCATTGATGTCAAGAGAGTATTGTTTCAGTTTCATCATCATTAAGGTCATCAAGTGGTTTTCCAAAAGCAAGAAGGATTTTAAAAGGAATAGGATATAATATTTATTTTTAATATTATATGCCTAAAAAGGTCTAAAAGGTTGAAGACCCAATGAAGGAGAAGCAAGTTTAAATTAAATAATAATATTATATTATTTAATATTATCGAACAAATTGATGAGGTGAAGTAAATCGGGTCCAAGGAATTATTAAAATAATTTATTCTTGAAAAGACCCATGAAGCAACTTGCAAAGGATTTAATTTAATTTATTTAAATTAAAATATTTTAACCCATGGTTAAAATTTTAATTTAAATAAATAATGGGTGGCAAAGGTTTTTAAATTTAATATTTAAATCTAAATTTGAATTTCAAAAATCGAATTTTGGGCCGACGTGTAAGGACAAAAAGGTAAACATATTTAAAGGGAAAATAATCTTCATTATTCTCCCTCCCGACACATGATATTTGAATGCTATGCAAAACGATTTTCGTGCGCTGCCTTGTAATGATAGAAGAGAAAATTCGCATTTAATATTGAGGAAAAGACAAGGGTTAAGTGCAAACATTGTGGGAAGAGGTTCCACCGGTGGCGTTAGCACAGGTGGTAGTTGAGGCCAAGCAAGAGCATTGTGAGGGCAAGGATGTGGGTTCAATTCACGCCGTTGTGCTTTGCAAGGAAAACGTTTTTGGTTTTTGCGCTAAAGGGCAAAGGAGGTAAGGTATAAAACGTAAATCTTGCGCTCTTGATTTTTGTATGGGCACATAGCCCAATCGGTTGCCTAGCGTTGTGCTAGTGTGTTGAGGAAGCAAAGGTTGTGAGTTCGAATTTGGCTAGAAATATTTTTTGAGCAGAGTGAAAATAAAAGGTATGCAATTTATGATTTGATTTTTCAAAGGTTTTTGATATCCAAAAATTTACTTTAAAGGGTTGCGTGAAATTTGAAATGATAGCTTGTGAGTTTTGTTAAGGGATATATAAGGTGTAAGAAAATTAAAATATTTTATTTTAATATTGGTGGTTAGAATTTATTCAATGAGATAGGAGTTATAAGGTTTGCAAAGGATATTATATTTTATTTTGAGATAAAGCTATGATGTGTTAATTATTTTGAGAGGAGAAATAAGGTGTCTAAAGAATATTATTGTGTTTGTTTTCCTTTAATAAAATTGTTGACTTATATTTTGAAAGTGTGGAGATTATAAGGTGTATTTAAGACTTATTATTTTTTGTGTGGAAAAATAATTTATGGGAAAACATTTGCAAGGAGATTTTGAGAAAGATTGTTGTTACCTAACCTTAAAATTTGCAAAGAAGATTTGATTGTGGTTAAGACAAGTTTTGAAGACATATCTCCATAAAAAAAAATGGTATGGGGACATCTTCCTATAAGTGAAATATTATTGGTTTGAATGTTGTCAAATGCAAGGTTGGAGTGAAAAGGATTGTTTGATAAGAATTGTTATAAATATTTGAGTAAGTGTTCATGTGCATGATTAAGTTTTGTGAAATATCATGAGTATCATTGTTATGTGAAGTTGAGAACTATCTTGAACTAGGGTTTGTGAAAGAAGATGAGTATCATTGTTATGTGAAAACTGGAATCATCTTGAGTCAAGGCTTATAGTGTGAGTTGTTAGAAGTATAGTGAAACACTTGGTTAGGGTTTGTATGCAAGTTGTGTTTCATTGAGTGGATGGTTGAGTAAAGTTGATTGATCATTATTGATTGAGAGCATTGGAGTGATATTTCAAGATTTGTGAAATAAATTATTTTATATTTTTGAATTGATTTGAAAGAGAGTTTGAAAGTGTTAGAGTGATTTGTGAGTGAAAAACATATTGAGTCTCTTACCTTTATCTATATGCTTTTATGGTTAAGCAAGATTATGAGTGAAACTTGTTTGTGTGATTGAAGATGTTTTTTGAAAGGATTAAGTTGAGTTGTGTATGCAAGTTTTGCAATTGATTTGAACAAGCTTTTGTGGAAGCTTGTGGAAAAATTTGAGTAAGTCCTAGAGGGGACTTAAGGACAGAGTTGAGATTATGGACAAGTTCTAGTGAGAAATTGTTGAGTAGATTTGAGACAGATATTGAGCAGATTTGTGCTAGACCGAAGGATAGTGTTTAGTGCAGATTTGAGACAGAGATTGAGCAGATTTGTGCTAGATCGAAGGACAATGTTTAGTGCATATTTGAGACAGATATTGAGCAGATTTGTGCTAGACCGAAGGACAATGTTTAGTGAAGATTTGAGATAGAGAGTGAGGATATTTGTGCAAGGTAGAGGACAATGTTTAGTACAAATCTGAGCCAGAGGCAGAGCAGAGTAAGAGTAGGCTTTGGAGGTGACAGATTAGAGGACAGTAGTCTCCAGTGGATAGAGATCCATTATCCAGGGTAGTGAGGACAAAGGTATTCTGAGTGAGGACAAGGGTCTTCAGTGAAGAGAGATCCACAAGCCAGTGCAGTGGAGGTAGTAGTTTTCTAAGAAAGATCATCAACCAGAGCAGAGGAGAAAGGGTTATCCTGTGGATAGATATCCATGGAATTTATTAGGGGATTGGTATCTCCTTTGGACATAGGTCCATAAACATTGTAATAGGGAAGGATTCTCAAGAGATTTGTTGAGAAAATTTTAGTGAAATGATTTTCTCTGTGGACGTAGCCCACATTGGATGAACCACATTAAATCATGTCTCTCATGTGTGTGATGCTTTGTGTAATGTTTAATGCTTTAATATTGTTGATGTTATCATATGGTTTGAAAAGCAAAAAGTTTTATCTTATACTGTTCACCCCCTATCAGTATAAGCACATGTTCTTAAATTGGTATCAGAGCGGGTCTCTTCGTGAAAAGACTAACAACTTGGAGGAAGATCCATAAGAAACACATATGACTTCAAAGAATGAAGAAGAGACCATGTTTGACATAAAAGAGGAATTCTTTGTTGCTCTCGGGAATATGGAAAAGGTTAGAAATAAGAACTCAAGTTTGAAGGATCAAATTCAAGAGGATGAAGAAGTAAATATAGAACTTCTACAGAGTCTCACAGAACTCAAAATAAAGTTAGAATAAGGAAATAAAATTGAACAAGATATGACAATTCTGTTAAGATCAAGGGAAACAGAGTGTGAAATATTGGAAGCATAAATTGTTTCTCTAAGCAATGAAATTGAAAAGAACAAGTTACAACAAGATATAAAGTTAGGAAACATAAAGAGGAGTCAAGCCTTCGTGAGGTAGAGACATCAAACAAAGATAAGCTCGTGAATCATACTTTGGAAGGAAAAGACATCAGGAAAGAAGGCAAAGAAGAACCATGGACAAGATTTAATCACAACAAAAGGAGGAGCACTCAACCATATTTTCCAAGGCATTCAAACAAGTTACATAATCTCTTCCATGGCTATTGCTTTTTATGTAACAAATATGGTCATAGAGGTGTACATTGCACTGGTTATGTTAAAGATGATGTTGATAGAAATTTCAATTCGTTTGCACCTATTATGAATAATGATGTCATATGTTATAAGTGCAATAATTTTGGTCACAAGGCTAGATGGTGCAAAATGGTATTTCCCGAGTCAAGTAAAAATAATACAACATCAACAATTAGGAAAGAGAGAAAAGGGCATGAGAAAGCTAGATCAATGTTAGTACAAACAACTCTTCATGTTCAAGATAAGGGAAAATAATGGTTTCTTGATAGTGGATGTTATAGTCACATGACATGAGACAAAAGTAATTTTTTTTTACTCAAAGAGACTGATGGAGGATCAGTAATATTTGGTGATAATGGATCAGTAAAAATTTGTGGGAAAGGAACTCTGAGTTTAGATAATGGAAAAACAAAAACAGAGAATGTTTTATATGTTAAGGGGTTGAGGCACAATATATTAAGTGTGAGCCAACTTTGTGATCAAGGGCACATGGTTACTTTTCATCTAAGTAGGTGTGAGATTAGGAAGTCTAAAACTAGAATATTGATTGCAAATGCAAATAGAACTACAAACAACCTCTACATGTTAAGTGCGATTAAAGGGAAAAAATGTTTTCTACCACAAGAAGAAGAAAGTTGGTTGTGGCATGGGTCATTTGAACTTTGACAAAATAGTAAACATAAGAAACAAGCAGGCTGTCAGAGATTTACCAAAGCTAGAAAGGCCACAAAACACAATTTGCTCACAATGTCAACATGGGAAGTAAACTAGAACAAGTTTCAAGTCAAAAGGATTTATGTCATCTGAGCCATTGAAGCTAGTGCACACTGACCTATGTGGTCCTACAAGGACAAAGAGTTTACAAGGCGAAAGTTACTTTATATTTTTCATAGATGATTATTCCAGAATGATTTGGATAGCCTTTAAAGAAAATTCAGAAGCTCCTGATAAGTTTAAAGATTTTAAAGAGTTAGTGGAAAATGAAACAGGTAAAAGGATTAAGAGTTTAAGGTCAAACAAAGGAGAATTTACCTCAAATGAATTCGTAGACTTTTGTGAACAACATGGTATGAAAAGAGAATATTCAGCATCAAGAAATCCTCAACAAAATGGGGTAGTTGAAAGGAAAAACAAGACAGTTGAGAATATGGCTAGAGCCATGTTAAATGAGTCTAAGATTTCAGATGATTTTTGGAAAGAGGCAGTACATACAACAACATATATCATCAATAGAGCTCAAGTAAGAGTAAATCATCACAAAACTCCATATGAGCTATGGGAAGGAAGACCAGCCACTGTAAAGTATTTCAGAATTTTTGGAAGCAAATGTTACAAACGACGGGAAGAGAAAAATTTGGGTAAGTTTGACCCAAGATGTGATGAGGGTATTTTTCTTGGCTATTCCACTAAGATAAAAGCCTATAGATGTTATAACAAAAGGACACGTACTATTATAGAAAGTATAAATGTAACGGTTGATGAGAAGATAGAATCAAGAGAACTAGTTCAAGAAATTGTGTATCAAGAAGATGAAAGTTGTCAAGAAGAGTTATGTGAAGAATTAGAGGAAGAAGACGAAACCCAAAGACTGTTTTCTATGACTCCACCCAGGTATGTATAGAAAAATCATCCAAGGGATCAAATCATTGGGAATCTAGATGAGAGACAAACAAGGAGAAGGGTAATAACATCAAATCAACAAGCAAATATCTCCTTGTTATCTAAAGTTGAGGCAAAAATTTCAATGAGGCAATTGGAGATGACTTTTGGATTAAGGCAATAATTCGGCTTTGTGAAATCCCTTTGTTTCAGAAGAATTATTCCAAATAAAATCTTGAAGGAGTTCTCAATTATCTGAATTAATAATTTCCTTATTTTTTAATTTTTTTTAGTAATTAAATTATTAATTATGAAAAACATTAAATTGTGTTTAAACTATATAATAAAATAAATAATCTACTTCCAACCACATCTATGACGAGTTCTATTTATCAATTCTATCTTTTTTATTTTATTTTACAAGTTCAAAAAAATCACATGCTATAATATATGAATGAAAGACAAAATAGTATCTCAAACAAATTTGAGGGAAGGCTAGCCTAAAAGTATAGTATTCTCTAATCTAGGAAATATTGGTTTGGGAATGTAGGAGTTCATCTCCAAATGCAAGGAAGTGATTATTAGGTTTTTAAGATGGGATGTTCACCAAAGAAACAATCTATGTTTGAAGGGATTAATGATTATTCCCTTGTCCAATCAGAGATAGAGAATTTAATGGGTTGCACGCAACATTGAAGACTTAGTAGAATTAAGGAAAAATGAAAGGAAATAAGTTTTTCACGCCCACAATATCATAGGTCATATGGAACAATGTTGTTTTTCTAATGTGTTAAAGCCACCTCAACTTTGGTTGACTATATGGTCAAGTTAGAATGGGGATGAACTTGGAAAAAAATCAATATGGAAGGACCATTAAGGGATAAATGGAATGAACAACATTTTTTTTTTAGATTGTATAGAGGGATCAAGAGAGGAAGAGATATCTTTTGTTTGAAAACAATGAAATCTAGAGAGTATTTTGTTAAAGGAGGATACAAAGGTTTGTTAAATAGTAGAGGAGAAAATGTGTTTCTTATGGAGAATATTTAAGGGAAAAGTTTTTCCTTGGCTAGATGTTATGAAACTCTCTTATTAATAATAAATCATTCACCAATATGCAAAAATATACAACATGCATCCACAAATAAATTCCATAATAACAACTTGCACAATAAAATGGATATTGATAATACCCTTAAGGTGAGGCAACACCATACAATGCTCCTTATTGGAAGGAAGTCACTCTACAAGATCTCCATCTCCATGAGTCAAGACTTCTGCAAAGAATACTTGATATCTACAATTGGGGACACATCTTTCTTTATACATGAATGCAATGGTTCAGCTTTCGTGAGTTACAAGGTCACCCATATGGTGGTTCACCTTCTATGAGTTACAAAGTGCATAATATTATAATATGATACTATGTTAAATATTATTATAATTTTATGTGTGACCCATGCCATAATACAATATTATATTATATTCCCACATTCATATACTTAGGTACCTAACATGTCATATCCTTACAAAAACATTTCGTCCTCAAAACATAAGAAGAAACTAAATAATGACCTTCTAAGCAAATATGAGAATTGGTACCGATCTTGATCATCCATCCATCCTATTGAAACTTTGACTGGTGGAGTTCTTTGTTTATGTTGATATTACCCTATGCCACTTGAATATTCATAATTAACCCTTGGGTTCCATGTATGTCCATCATAGCTCCTTTGTTGTTTTATGCCTTCATGATTGTTGCCTCTCATGGTGGTGTGGATGGTGATATACTCCAACCTTAGCCCGATGTTCAACCTTTTGTGCCTCTACTTTTTTTGTCCTTTGCTTTTGCTTCTTCTTTGAAATCTACTACCTCCTTAGACTCGATTTCAAGTTCTTTTACTTGTTCTTCAATTTGTTCCCCTATAATTGCTTCATGTTTTTCTTTACACTGAGAAATATCGTATAATGTTATCCTTTTATTTATGTAACAGAAATTCATGACCGTCTGCACATTAATATTTACATTACCCAAATAATACAACCAAGAACAATATCCATATTACCCATCTTAATAGCATAAAAATTTTAATGCAAAACATATTTATCCATGGTGATATTCAAATCTTCAAAAATTTGAACATCCTCACCCTCAAGCTTTATGTTTTTAAATTTTTTTGTTAGAAGCTGTAAACTGTTAGCCAAATCCCTATTGATGAAGTTATGCTTGTTTCTAGGGTTTATGGAGACTAACTTTTTCTTTTGGATGCAACCATGAACTTGCAAAATAAAATTTGTATATTCAAACAAATATTTTTTAACATTGTTTAATACCAAATGTGTGATTTCCATAGTTTGTTCATTATAATATTATTCTTCTAATTTCCATTTGCTTAAAATTGCAACTTCAAATTCTTCCCATGTGTATGTAAGATTATGGGCACTAGCAAAGTTCATAAACCAAGATAAAGCTTCCCCTTGTAAATAATCATAAAGCTCACATCTCCATAAAAAATTAGAATATTTTGAAGACAATTTCCACCATTCTCTAGCATCACTATCATCCTTTACAATGAATATTGGCAACTCAATTATTTTTTTATTTTTATTTTTTTTAAATATCTAAGGTTTTAAATAATTGAAAATTCTCAAAAATTCAAATTTTTGAGATCTCATCAATTTGTTTCTTCAAACGATTAAATTTGCAATTTTTTTCAAAACAAAACAAATGGCAACTGAGTTGCTTATCTGGATTGAGAGTTATGAGTTTTTTCCCCTTTGCATGAATTTTCTGTACAACCCAAATAACAACATCAAAAGCCCAATTTTCAATAGTTGTAACTCCCTCGGTACTTATAAGAATTTAATAAGTTAGAAATCCTTTTTCCAGTACTCAAAATAATCTATATGTTGGTGAAAATATTATAAAAATGATTATTAAAAAATTTAATATGAAAATTCTTTTTTGAAAAAAAATGCACGACCAAAAAACAACACAAATACCTCAATTTCAAACAACCATAACTTTCTCAATACTTATTAGAATTTAACAAATGAGCAGTCATTTTTGTAGTACTCAAAACGATCTACATGTTGAAGCAAAAATTGTTTGAAAATGACTACTAATATAAAAGATATGACCTCTACAATATGGGACATGCTTTTGAGAAAAAATGTGCCCTAGATTTGTAAAAACCCCACTTTGCTAGAATCATTGCTTTGATACCAAATGTTATGAACCTCTCTTCTTATTATCAGAAATCATTCACCAAAATGTATAAATACAACATGTATCCACAAATAAATTCTACAATAACAATCCACACAATACAATAGAGATTTATTATACCTTTGAGGTAGGGAAATATCGTACAATGCTCCTTATTGGACAAAGCTATTTTTAAGGAGGGTGGCATGTTAGGATCCTCAATCCTAACATTATTAGTTAATATTAGTTAGTATTATTAATCATTTAATTATTATATTATTAACTCATAAAGTGAACCATCACAACCCTTCATAACGTGAACCATCACGTCTCTTCCTAACGTGAACCATCACGTCTCTTCACCAACGTAGCTTTAGGGTAGTAAAAAAAAAAAAAAAATATATATATATATATATATATTAGGTTGGTCATCCATATCAAATCAGCCAAGAATAAGAATAAGAATAAGAATAAGAATCATAGATTCTAAAGGAGGGAGCCCCCTATAGTGGCAAAGCGATTACAAGGGAGCCCCATTTGAGTGGCCTGCGATTACATTTACATTAATTTGCTAATAATTTTATAGTAAGACCTTGGGGTCTTAACAAAAACCATGTCCCCAATATTAAATATGCACTCTGAGCAATGTTGATCAACTTGTCAATGCATATGATTGTGTGCCATCACCAAATTAGCTTTGATACCTTGAAGAAGTTGTGCATGTTCCTTGAGAGCGAAATCCATAACTTAAACCTTGGAATGTCCTGGAATGTATGAGAGGAGGGATGGTGGAGGGTGTCCATAGACCACTTCATATGGTGTCATTTTGGTTGCAGAATGGTATGAAGTATTATACCACCATTTGGCCAACAGAAGCCATTTGACCCATTGAGTTTATTGCTCAAATGCAAAGCAATGGAGATATATTTCTAAGCATTTGTTAACAATTTTACTGCCCATCCATCTGAGGATGGCATGTGAAGCTCATATTGAGTTGTGTACATTACAACTTGCACAATTCCTACAAAAAATGATCGTGAAAGTGGGATAACAGTAAAAAATGATGGATTTTGGCATGCCATGAAGGCAAAAAATGGTATCAAGGAATATTTGGGCAACTGTGGAAGCCTTGTAGAGGTGGGCTAGAGGACATAAATAAACATACTTAAAGAGATGGTTTACTACCACAAGAATTATTATTTTTCCTCCTCACTTGGTAAGCCCTTCAATAAAATCCAAGGAGATGTTTGTCCAAATCCTCTTTGGAATGGGAAGAGGTTGTAGTATGTATGGTGTACATATAATTTTACTTTTCATTCGTTGACAAGTATCACATTCTACCATAAAAGTTAAAATATATTTTTTTCATGCCTACTCATGAAAATGTGTACTTAGCCCGTTCATATCTTTAGAAACCCATAATATCCTGTAGTTGGGGAAACATGTAGTTCTTACAAGATAGATTCACAAATTGATGAATTTGTTGGAATAACAGGGCATCCTTGATATCTCAGATGTTACCCATACCATGTATATCCTAGATGAAAGTTAGGATCATGTTGGAGTTTTCGAATTAATGCTTGCAAGGTAGGGTCTTAGGTGTGGGAGGTGAGCAATTGATACAAAGGTAATATTTCATTAACCATTAACATCAGGTTACAAAGTTTAAATAAACACAAAATAACCATACTAGAGAAAAGGGGGGAATAGGAGAAATTAAGGGAAGGGAGAAGAAATTAAAATAAAATTCTCTTGCCGCCCAAAGATGCTGTCGTCCAACTGCCATCCAGGTAAGGTAAAAGGTAAGTAAACTTACCCAAGGTAAAATACTCTTCTTTTAACCTTTTACCAATGGTAATTTTCCAACATTCTCCCCCTTAAAGTTGAGAGGACTGACTATACAGTCTCTCGGCTTTATAAATTGAGCTTTAGCCATGCCTTTGGTGAAGATGTCTGCTAGATTATCCAAAGTGCTGCAGTATTGAAGCTCAACTATCTGCTGTTCCACCATATCTCTTATGAAGTGATACTTCATATCAAAATGTTTTGACCTTTTGTGGTGGATTGGATTATATGCCAATTGTATGGCACTAATATTATCACAATTCAGTTTGGTTGGACCAATTTGTTTTTCGCAAATCTCTTCAAGGATTTTCCTCAACTAGAGGATTTGAGTACTAGCATGGGTAATGGCTATATACTCAGCTTCTGTAGATGATAATGCTACAACAGATTGCTTCTTGGAACTCCAAGTTATTAGTCCTGAACCTAGACTAAAATAGTTCCCTGATGTAGATTTTCCTGTCATCTATATTATTGCCCCAATCGTTGTCACTATAACCAACTAACTTCACAGAGTTAGACTTGTGGTAATGGATTCCAAAATCCAATGTACCTTTTACATATCGTAAAATTCGTTTGGTTGCTTGAAGATGCAGCTCGGATGGGCATGCCATAAACCTTGATACTAGAGAAACAACATATTGTATATCTGGCCTAGTGTTGGTGAGAAACATTAAACTCCCAACCATGCTTCTGAAATTGGTCATGTCAACTTTTGGTGCTCCATCATCTTTTCTTAGCTGGATTCCATGTCCTGTTGGTGTTGCAACTGATTTGCACTACTGCATAGCAAATTTCTAAATCATGTCACGAGCATATTTCTGTTGACATATGAAGATCCCATTCTTTGATTGATGTACTTCCATTCCTAGGAAGTATCTCATTAATCCGAGATCCTTCATCTCAAACTGATTCATCATGGAGTTTTTGAACTCCATATTCATTTTATTATTACTACCCATAAATATTAGATCATCCACATATAAACAAACTATGAGGATATCTACTCCATTCTTCGGGTAGTATAGAGTTGGTTCACTCTTGCTTTTTGTGAAACCATACTTGCTGAAATAGCCGTCAATTCGTGAGTACCACGCTTGTGGTGCTTGCTTGAGGCCATAAAGTGTTTTTTTCAATTTATAAACAAGGTTCTCTTTTCCTTGTTCTTGGAAACCTTGAGGTTGTTGTACATACACCTCTTATGTCAGGTATCCATTTAAAAATGCACTTTTCACATCCATGTGTTGAATGTTCCATCCTTTATGGGATGCCAAGGAAAGAACAATTCTGATTGTTTCTTGTCGAGCAACTGGAGCAAAGGTTTCCTCATAATCTATTCCATATTTTTGAGTAAAACCCTTAGCTACTAATCTTGCCTTGTGCCTTTCAATGCTTCCATCGGCATTGAATTTGGTCTTATAGACCCATTTACATCCAACACATTTTTTTCCCTTGGGAAGCTTCACAAGCTCCCAAGTATCATTCTTTTTAATTGAGGATATTTCCTCTTCCATGGCATCTTGCCATATACTTTCAATACATGCTTTTTCATAGCTAGATGGTTCTAGATGTGCAACAACCAACAAAGCATAATTGACTACATCACCCCTTGGTTCATGAGACTCATCATCTCCTGACATTTGAAGATTTTCAAGTCTTGACAAAATGTCGTCCATCTCACTAGCTTGACTCCTAGTGTATCTTTGTTGGAAATTCCTATCCAACATTTGAGAAGATGGATGACTCCGTAGTATGCGCTTTCCTTTATTTGTCTCTTTCCTTTGAGAAACTGGATCAATATCCATCGGACTTGGAGCGCTTACAGATCTATGAAATCATTTTGGAGAGTTTGGGGGAGCCAACAAAGAAGTCCCTCTTGGACTTGGTGTACCACTTGATGTACTTGATGAAGATTCTTGATGTGGACTTTGTGGAGGGGAACTTTTTCCACTACTTTTCTTGGGTTGTACAAATGTGGAACTTTCCGAATTAGAGTCTATATCAACAAATTTTTTATGACCCCATTCTCCCCCTTCATCAAAAATTACATCCCTGGAGATAATTATTTTATGTGTCTTGGGATTGTACAATCTATACCCTTTGGTTGATTCACAATACCCTACAAAAATACATGCTTGACTCTTGGGATCAAGCTTCTTTCTCTTCTCCTCAGGAATGTGTGCATAAGCTAAAGAACCAAATACTCGGAAATGTTTGACATTTGGTTTCTTACCGTACCATCCTTCATAAGGAGTGATACCATCTAAACTAGAAGTCGGACTTCTATTTAGAATATATGCACTAGTTCTCACTGCATCTGCCCAATAGTTGTATGTTAGATGCTTTGTCTGAAGCATTGTTCATGCCATTTCAACAAGGGTGCGGTTCTTTCTCTTGGCCACACCGTTCTGCTGTGGGGTATAGGCAGTGGTGAACTGCCTTTTTATCCCATTTTGCTTACAATAATTTAAAAATTCATTTGAGGAGTACTCTCCTCCTCTATCAGTGCGAAGACATTTGACATAGTAGTCACATTGCTTTTCTACATTATTTTTGAAGTCTATGAAGCAATCAAATGCTTCATCTTTGTGTTTCAGAAAATAGATCTAGCACATTCTAGAATAATCATCTATGAATGTTAGAAAATAAGAATTGTTTCCAAGGCTTTTTGTTTGCATTGGACCACAGATGTCCGAATGTACTAACTGAAGAGGATAGCTTGCTCTCCATGCTTGGCCTCTTGGAAACTTTGTTCTGGAGTGCTTTCCCAAAGCACATGCTTCGCATACCTTCTTATGTTTTGGAATTTTTGGTAGTCCTGTCACCATAGCTTGTGATGTTAACATTTTCAAGCTAGCGAAATTGAGGTGACCATATCTCAAGTGCCACAATTCACTTGGATTTGTAATAGCAATGTTTGCAAGTTGAGCTCCCCTTGGCTCACCAAATTTTAGAGGGAATAACCTATTCTTTGTCATAGGTACTTCTGTGATGACTCGATTACAATTGTTTTTATCAAGGATTGTACATTTTCTTTCATCAAAAACTAATTTGTAATGCTTCTCCATCATTTGGCCAACACTTAACAAATTGTGTTGTAGCTGTGGAGTATAGTATATGTCATTCACTTTTTTAAGGCCTTCTTTTGTTGGAACTTCCATAGCTCCAATGCCTTCAACTTGCAAAGATTTATTATCCCCTAACTTAACATGGGATTTGTAATTTGAATCTAATGTAGCAAAGAGATTTTCTTTGCCACTCATGTGGTTGGAGCAACCGGTATCCAAAATCCATGTATCTTTAAGATTTTGATCTGACTGTCCATAAGAGAGAAAAAGATTTGATGGACCTTCTTCTTCTCCGTAGAATGAGCCATATTGATTGCTTTGATCTTTTGAAGTCTTTGACCAGCGGTCACGAGCGAAGTGTCCTTGTTTCCCACAATTGAAACAAGTTGTTTAGTCTTGTTACTTCCTCGTCCTTGATTTCCACGGCTTGCATTGCCGCTTTGGTTCCGATTGGCTCCTCTATTTTGATTTCCACCTCTGTTTTGATTTCCTCCTCTGTAGGAGTTGCTTTGGCCTTTGCCTCTTTGTTGTTGTCCTCTGCCTCGGCCTCTTCCTTGTCCTCGTCTTGCAGCTTCGTTCGAAGTGAAGGCTTTGTCATCACCTCCATAGCTTGTTGAAGGTGCTCCTTGAAGTCTCTCTTCATGTGATGTTAATGATCCAATAAAACTATCAAATGTAAGAGTAGAAAGGTCTTTTGATTCTTCAATTATGATGGCAATGTGATTCCACTTAGGAAGAAGTGTTCTCAACACTTTCTTCACAATTGTTTCAATTTGTGTGTCATCACCTAAAGTTTGCATCATATCAACTATTGCTTTGACTCGTACACAGTAGTCACCGACTCTTTCATTTTCCTTCATTCTGAGATTTTCAAAATCTCTTTTTAAGGTCTGAAGCCTGACTTGCTTCACTTTATCACTTCCTTGGAATCCTTCTTTCAAGGCATTCCATGCATCTGTAGCAGTTAAGTAAGATGCAATTCTAGGAAAGATACTTGGATCTAATGCCGCTTGAAGATGGTATAAGGCAAAAGAGTTATTTTTCTGTGCATCTTTGAAGATCTTCTTGTCGGTTGCACTCAAAGTAGTCCAATCTGTTGGAGCAGTGTAACCGTCTTCAATACTATCCCATAGTCCTTTTCCTATGAGTAATGTCCTCATTTTGATGGACCAGTACTCATAATTATCCCCACTGAATTCGGGGATTGGTAGATTGTTATTTGATCCCATTATTATCTACTAAAACAAGAAACCTTTCTTATATAGTCTTATTTCAAAAATACTTTACAAACTATCAAGCCTTGCTTGATTTACAATCATAAACAACTCACTCTTGTTGTTGTGATTCAGCAATTACAAAATTGTCAATGACTTGTTCATCGTCGTCACTGATCAATATAATTTTAGGAGGAGGTTGTAGGATTTCAACTGAATTACTATAATGAGTATATTCAGATCCTTGTGGAGCAATCTCCATTGTGTCGGATTGTTCAAATCTGCTCCCAAAGGAGTTATCTTCTGAATCTGCTTCGTATCCTAGATCAGGATTTCTCTGTTGTGCAATAACCGCGTTTTGCAACTGTGAAAAGACTGAATTTATGCCTAGTGTTCTCACGTGCTCATCAAAGCTTTCAGTGTTTGTTCTCAGTAACAAACTACAAAGTGCTTGGTAACATCCTTCCGATCTTATCATTTAAGAAAATTTCCCAAAAATTTTCTTTTACAAAGATTTCCTCTTAGGAAATTTTACTAATTTTTTACCTCTTAAAGCGTAAATTTTTTTTTTACAACTATTTCCTCTTAGGAAATGTCAATCATCAACTTTAAATGATAAATAAAAACCTTTCAATTTTTTTTTTTTAAATTTTACAGCTATTTCCTCTTAGGAAATGTCAATCATCAAAAAAAAATTTAAATTACCTTAAAGTTTTTTTTTAAAGAAAATTTTCTTTTTAAAAAAAAACTATTGACCTCGTCGAGGTTCGATCGTGCGACCTCGCGGGCGTCAAGGCAAAGGGTAGCCGCTATGCTACCGGGCAGATCCGGGAGCATTAGCTGGCTCCCTGTCCATGTTGCTGGTGCAACGAGCGCGAAGCAAAAAAAAGAAATGACCCCATCGAGGTTCGATCGTGCGACCTCGTGGGAGTCAAGGCAAAGGGTAGCCGATGTGCTACCGGGAAGATCTGGGAGCATTAGTTGGCTCCCTGTCCTTGTTGCTTTCACGTCGAATGCGAAGCAATTTTTGGCTTCACGCCAAAGTTTTTATTTGGGACTTAATAGTCCCACATCGCCTATACGACGATGTTTATGCTCTTTAAAAAGAGCAAAGCACCATATGTGCTTTGATTGCCTGTGGGCAGTCCACAGGCTACGTGATCCTTTTGCCACGTACCGTGTGTAGGTCACCTCGGGCCACGCGTAGGTGGCCTCTCCAATGAACCACCTCGGGCCGTGTGCCACCTTCTCCAACGTGTCACCTCGGGCCGCGTGTCGCCTCGTCAACAAATCACCTCGGGCCACGTGTCGCCTTCTCCAACGTGCCGCCTCGTCAATGAACAGCTCCACCAGCGCCTCGAGAATCACGTCGATCTGCTCCAACGCCTCGAGAATCATGCCGATCTGCTCCTGCGGGCCTCGGCTCCTGCGGGCCTCGGCTCCTGTGGGCCTCGGCTCCTGCGGGTTGCCTCGGGATCCATGTCGCCACCTCGAACTGTGGGCCCCATCGCCTCGAGATTCGGGCCGGTCTCGGCTCTCGGCTCTCGGCTCTGATACCAAATGTGGGAGGTGAGCAATTGATACAAAGGTAAATATTGCATTAACCATTAACATCAGGTTACAAAGTTTAAATAAACATAAAATAACCATACTAGAGAAAAGGGGGGAATAGGAGAAATTAAGGGAAGGGAGAAGAAATTAAAATAAAATTCTCTTGCCGCCCAAAAATGCTACCGTCCAACTGCCGTCCAGGTAAGGTAAAAGGTAAGTAAACTTACCCAAGGTAAAATACTCTTCTTTTAACCTTTTACCAATGGTAATTTTCCAACATTGGGTCACCTCATCACATAGTTGATGGGACCATTGAGGAAGTGAAGTTGAGATTACACATAACATGACCTAGTCCTCATGTTGGCATGATAATGCATCGATAACTTTGTCCTTGCCATTTTTATAAATTATTTGATAGTCATACCTAAATACTTAGGTGACCCATTTTTGTTGTGCTGGTGTGGATACACACTTCTCGAGAAAGTATTTTAAACTATGGTAGTTTGTCTTGATTGAAAATATCACCTAATGAGGTAAGGCCTCTAGTGGTTGTCATCATATAACATTACCATCATTTTCTCCTCATAGGTCAACTTGCATAGGTTTTTGCCTAACAATGTGTTGCTAATAAAAGACAATGGTTGTTCTTCTTGCATAAGCACAACATCAATTCTACTTCCTAAAGTATTAGTTTCCACCATAAAAGGCTTAGAGAAATCAAACATCACTAACATAGGAGTTGATAACATGTCTTGTTTGAAGTATAGGAAGTCATGTTTAGCTAGTTATGACCTTATAAATGAGTTTTTCTTCGATGTCGTTGTTAAAATCTTGCCATAATTATGGATAAATTTCTTGTAATATTCGGTGAGACCTAAGAAACATCTAAGACCCTCAAGAGTGTGTGGCTTAGGCCATGCTTGAATGACCTCAATTTTCTTTGGATCCACCTTAACTCCATCCCCTAAAACTATGTGGCCAAGGTACTCCACTTCTTGCATTCCAAAAGAACATTTGGACCACATAATTGATTATCGGTAAAGAGTTACAAGGTCTAGGGATAAATTTGTATACCCATTTTTCCATTTCATGGTAAAATTCCAAACATATTTGATAAACAGTGCATATATGGCTCCCAATAGCCAATTCCATGTTTACTCAAATACACCTCATGGCACGAAATTCAAAAACACACCAAATGCCACAACACACAAAAACAAAACACACTTTTGAATACCCATTTCACCCTTTTATAGTGAAAGTTTCAATAGATTTCAAAAATAGCACATCAATAATTGCCAATATCAAAGTCAAGTTCAACCAACTTACACCTAAAAAGCACACATCAACATCACATACCAAACGAGAGCAAAAATAAAAGATAGTTGCACATTTGGATACCCATTTGCAACTTTTATAAATGAAATGCAATCACATATTAAAAACAGTACATCGTTTGCTCCCAACAACAAAACCAACTCATTCAACTACACTACTTGAAAATCAATCAAACTAATATAAAAATTGGTCAAAACTAACATCAGATCACACATCTAGATACCCATTGGCTTGTTTAACACTATGTATTTCAATTTTCATTAAATCTTGCATAAATTTCAAAAAATGATGCAAAAAACTCTTTCCCTTATATCATGCTTTTCTAAAAATAACAAAATCTAACAAAATCAAGTTACGACCACTTATAGGTGGGTCCCCACGTCGGATGCTAGTACCATTCTATCCCCTCACCATCGTTGAGTCCAAATCCATAAATTACAAGCGCTCTGCATTGTCAAACATCACTCACTCCTCGCTCTCCAACTCACATGCTGCAAATGACCCCCCATGTGTATCAAAAGGGTATAAAAACACCTAAAAACCTTGATTAACCCCCACCCTATGATTTAGGTCCAATTCACCTCTTAGCCTGTGAATTCAGCTTCAATTCATCGTCCACCATGTGAATTGAAGCTCCTGACTCCAAAATCACCAAATTTTCATTCTAACCCCTAGATTACCTTTCCCTCTTCTTGTCCATATACTTCTTCATCCCTGTTATCATCCATTTTCTTCTATCAATCGCCTCATCACATCTCACTCACCTCATTACTGATTCCGCATTTAAGGGGATATTCATGTCCAAAATCTGCTTTGCATGCAACCAAACAATCAAACATCCAAATCATGAATATCATATCTGTCTACAAATGTTTTTGCTAAAGATTATCTCAAGATAAAATCCAAATCAAATTAGACATTTGTCAAGTCATGAGAGCCACGCGTAATATTGGAGATCTCACTCTGGAATTCATGTATGTCGACCCTGACCACATACTGAATGGTATGTTTGAATAATCCAATAACGGAGATGTCACTCTGGCATTCATGTATGTCGGCCCTAACCACATACTGAATGGTACGTTTGAATAATGCATACCACCCAACTCAAATGGTTTGACTTGTGTCACCAAGCATTCATCAATCAATTAGAAGCAAAAATTTGAATAGACATGTGTTCTATTTATATTTGGACCATCTTGCATTGGTCACAAAAGTAAAGCAGTCATAATATTCCCTCATAAGCAACCAATATGACATTGCAAAATATTATACAAAATCAGCAAATCATTGTACTGCATCCATAGTCATCCACATGCATCCATTCACCTACATCTCATCATTTGCATTCACCCATTCTTCTCTTCTTCTCTTACCCTTTTCCCTTCTTTTCTTGTCTATCAATCAATGTTGTATGGTCACACTTCGAGTGGCTACATACCTTTGATTAGATTTAATTATTTTCCCTTCTTCTTTTTTCCCCTTCTTTCCTTGGTTATCGATCAATGTTGTATGGTTATGCTTCGAGCGGCTACATACCTTTAATTAGATCCCATTCTTTTCCCTTCTTCTTCTTTCCCCTTCTTTCCTTGGTTATGGATCAATGTTGTATGGTCATGTTTCAAGCGGCTACATACCGTTGATTATATTTAATTCTTCTCTTCCATTCTTCCCCTCTAATTCAAAACATCTCATCGCCTTCTCATCTCATATTTTTGCACTAAACTATGTTCCACACAACATAGTACAAAAGGGGTAAATGTAGACACCTAAAAATCGCACATGCTCACTTCTAGATACTTGTACATCTACATACATACTTGTAGACTGACATAGGCTATCATAGGCAACTTAAGCCCTCTCGTACACCTAATTAGCCCTCATGGGATTTTATCCCTATCAAAAAGCCTAATTAGGTTGATTAGTGATCTAATTCATCATTGAATTTCACTTAAATACACTTGTTCACTTAAGTGAGTTTAATTAGGGTCCTAAGTCAAATTAGCCCTAAACACACTTCCACACGTGTGCACATGAGATTAGTTAGGATATTTCCAAATGCCCTAACTAAACCCTAACCTAACCTAGGATCTAACTAATCTTAGTTAATCCTAACTCTTCCTCACACATGTGTGAGGAAGAGATATTTCTCTAAGGCATGTGGGTTTGACACCTATTCAAACCCTAACCTAACTCCAACATGAAGTAACTCTAAGGGTTGGTTTATCTAACCCCTTATCCTAACCTTATATTTTTCTATAAATAGAGGGCTCCCACTCCCATTTTACCTCTCTCTCTATTTCACTCATCATACAGAAACTCTACCAAAATTAGTCTAGAATCACATCTAATAATTCTACATTGTATAAACAGCAAAGGAAACTTCAGACATCCATCTGGATAGAAAGTTTGGTCCCATAGTTAGTAGAAGTCCAATTCGCACCCTAACCTATGAATTCAGGTTCCAATTCGCCCCCTACCATACGAATTGATCATGCAACATATCTACCTTAGAAAATTTAGCAGGTATGCTTTGTTTCATGCTTTTATAGTGTTTTATGCAGTTTTTACCATGTTTTAGCACAATTTTCTTTCGTGTCTTTTTGTCTTTCATCAACAAGGGGCTTGACTAAGGCAGGCCCTCAAACCCTCTAACCATATTTTTTAGGCCTTCAAAAATAGGTGCAGGAGATTACAAAACCAGTAAACTACTAGTGGTCCACAAGCCCACCTTCATTGAGGAGTCTCAAAAGAAGTCATCAGGGTGTTTGATATTCATAAATAAATATTGGGAAAATCACTTTTGTAACCCATGAACATTTTGAATGAATAAAAAGCAACATTCTAGGCATTATATGTGTTTATGTATTATGTTTGATCAAATGGCATCTTTCGCTTGCTTCACATGTATAAAAATATAATGAAAATAAGTCAACATGGAGAGAATCCCATACTTCTCTTTATAATGATCCTTTAACCCACACGAGTCTCAAGAATCATTATAATAGCTTCTCATTCAAAATCTACATGTAAAATTCCATTTAAGACGAGAATCCCATAGTTCTCTTATAATAATTTCTTAACCTACAAGAGTCTAGGAAATCATTATCATAGTTTCTCTTTCAAAGCCCACATTCAATACTTTATTTATTTATTTAGATAGAATCTCATACTTCTCTTCATAATGATCTCTTAACCCACATGCATCTTACGAATCATTATGATGGTTTCTTTTTCAAAACCCATATTAATTCATTTGAAACAATACTTTATTAATCAAACTATAATCAAAGAAATTTATTAAATCAAATAGAAACAAAGTACTCTATTAAATCAATTATAATCAAAGTACTTTATTCAATAAACTATAATCAAAGTACTTCATTAAACCAAATATAATTGAAACACCTTAATTTAATCAAATACAATTAAAATTCTAATAAAATAAATAAAATCAAAGCATCTTAATTTAATTCAAATACAATTAAAGTAATTTATTAGACCAAATATAATCAAAGCACCTTAATTTACTAAGCGATTCCTAAATACACTACACATTCAGGACCTTATCATTCTAATGATGCAATTCACAACTAACATACCCTAATAATACCTTCAATATAAAGTACCTTATGGATTATATACTATTCAAATATATTAATATCATAATACATTATACAAACATCCAAAAGATACTAAACAATACAAATACACCTTGAAAACAAAGCGAACACTAGAAACAACTTGGCATAATCGAGCACGGATCTAGGATAATGGATATGGATCAACCAACACCCTTCACCCTCTTGCACTTGGTTTAACAAAGACACATGTAAGCCTTTTACAAGAAGTGAAGAAAGAGTTCATAGGGTGCAACAACACACAAGCAACCAAAGGATGATATCCTATGCAAATAATTATAGGCAAAGATCTCATAGGCGTACACAGGGATGATCATACAAGCATTTACGAGAGAAAAACAACGTCCCACAATCTCTACCAACAAGTAAAATAGACAAAAAAGGAGGTCTCACAAGTTGGTGTGCCTCACTAAATTACACCAACATAAATCATGAAATACCAAACATGCAGACCAAAGTATTGAAGGCAAGCTAGATAAAGAATCCAACCAGGAAGAAACTAGAAAACTACCAAAGATAGAAAACAATACAAAAACACAACATCAAAGGATGAACATACAAGTCCATATAGACACAAGTCAAACATGAGAAAAAGCATTAACTGAGCCACCAAAAACACCAAAAAAGCTACCTGATACTAGCTCAATCGATGTCCACTATCGTGTTGACTTCTTAAGCTTGACATACCCTTCCAAAACACCGAAAAACCAACCCCAACCAAACCCCCTTAGGGTATTCCCTCTTAGCCAAGGAACTTGGGAGCCCTTCTGCATGACAATGGTAACACTCTATTTCAAGAAGCATTACCTACATAATGGCCATCCTTGATGATAAAGAGTCACCCATGCACTAAAAGAGAGAGAGCCAACTAAGAAAAAGCTTAAACCATAATCGATTCTTAAGTAATTTTTTTTTAGATTTTACTTATGGTTTTAATGGATCTTCTTTCCAATAATAATAATAATTCCCATCCAATTAGCTTACAACTCAAAAGCAATAAAGACATCATCTAAAATATCAATACTTGCACACCAAGAGCAAACATAGATTCTAGCCAAACAATGTTTTCACACCATTGTTTTATCCTTAAATAGGCAGTCTCCTTTAATATATTCTAGTGCTATCACCAACCTATTAAGGAAACTCATTACATAACAACTTCCTGACCCAATTGTGTGTAGCATAGGGAGTATTTTCAGATAGGGAGGTGATTTGGGAGGTTTGGATATGGATTCCAAGGTTTTGTAATAACTTTTTCCCAAATCGTATAGGTGTATGATTTGCCCTTGAATGATTTGCAATTGATCAAAATAGCTTGTACGATCTCTAAATTGTACAATTATACACTTCAAATATTACAATAGGTTAGCATGTACAATTTTCCACTTGTTCACTTTGCTGAAAGTCGTTTTGTAACTCAAATCGATCAATTTTGTAATTATTATCTTCCAAACCCTAATTTTCCTTAATTGGCAGGTTTGAACTACAAAATTACACTTTCAAATTAGTAAACAATTAGTTGTACGACTTGGTGGTCTAGTTGTACGGTTTCATCAAACACTTGCTGAATTCCCCACTTGCAATTATACCAAATTACACTCAAATTCCTCACAAAGTAAGATTTTCCTATCTTTGTAATGCATTTATCAACACATTGATCTAACATGCAAATCCTAATTTACTACCATTGGATTCTTATCATCACTAACATTTCTAGAAGTTGTACAAAAATATAATAATATTTTTGTACAACAATAATAGTGCATAGATTCAATTCCCCAACATCATCCAGGGTTATGGGTTCATAAATAGTGTAATTCCATTGCCTCATAATTGGTTTATCTCACTATTCTGGCTATTCTTGCACATAACACACAATCTAGATTCACCATTCATATGTACAATAGAATTCACAATAACTCATAATCCATAATATTATTTTTATATTAACATGGCTGAATGTATACACAATTATCCATGAACAATCACAATGAGCAACAACTCTTCCATCAGTATGAATACATTCAACAATTATCATCTACAGTAAAAGAACACTCATACAAAATGAATAGGGGGTCCTTATAATGCTTACCTAGATCATTCCAAAGCAATTCCTGAGACAACCACTATTTACAACTACCACCCCGTAAGACAACCAACTTGCATTAAGGTTCCCCTAAGTCTAATTTTATTTTTATTATTATCAAATTCACCTTAAATGCACATTTCACTTAATTTCTAATTTTACATTTATAACATTGTACAATTACACTCAATTGTATATTTTATAATTCTACATTTGTACAATTAGACCAAACCCTACATGTGTACATTTTGACAAATCGTACATCTAAATTTTTTGGAAAAACTAATAAAATTATGTAAATCTAGTTTTCACTTCTTCTGGGAGGTGGATTTACTGCCTGCATATGCCCTCCCATTTACATCAGGTGGTGTCCTCACCGATTTAGTTTTCTTAGTCTTGGTTGGTTGATCTTGCTTGAGATCATCAAGCTGAACATAAAGAATGACATGCTCATTTTGCAACTTAGCCACATAGTTTCCAAGTTCCATAGATTTCAACCCATACTTGTTGGACTTATATTCTATTGCATACAAGAGTTGAACCAAATCCTTTTCTTGCTCGAATACTACTTTACGTATCTTCTCCGTTAATGTTGCTTCTATCTGAGCTACAATGGCTAACTCCTCATTCTTTTCTATGATGACATTAAGACTTTGGTGTAAGTCAACTTCACAAGCTGAAATATGCTCATCCTTAGCCCAAAGCTATACCTTATGATCCATGATCATCTCATTGTAGTGTGTGGCATATTTTACCATCTCCTTAATATTGTGGTCCTTCAGCTACGGTTGTTCTTCAACAACCTTCAAATGGAACTCATATTTGGCTAATTGCTCTTTCTGTACTACCATTTGTTCTTCCTATTGCTTGAGATATTGCTTTTTCAAACTTAATTGCTTCTCCTACTACTTAAGTTGTGTTGCATATTGCTACAACAGTGTTTCATGTTCTACCAATTGCTTCTTTCATTATTTTTCTTACTAGATCACAAGCTATTTTTCCTATTCTTGTGAGTATAGCTTATCCTCATAAGAAAGCTTAATGTCATGCAATTCAAAGTCTGCCTTCTTCAACTTCTCCTCAACCTCAATATTACTGCGTTCTAGTTCTTCCTCCATCACAACCATCTCTTTTTGAGTAGCAACTACTTCTTCCTTTTGTGCCTCCTTGGCTTGAAAAATATGTTCAATACCTACACTTCACCACTCAATCCAATGCATCAAGAAATTTAGTTTCCAAAGGGTAAATACCAAATTTGAAGGTGCCCTTAAAAATTATGTATCTGATGTATTCAATGGATCTCTCTAAATCTTGTCTAGGTACACTCCTGGATATGCTTTGTAATTTTTCCATACTTCATATGATAAATTTGTAAGTCCAGACATCGTTGTTACCTCTCTCTTCGGTAACTTCCATGGGTGTTGTGCATGAATTTGGGTTGTCTATCTTGTACGATATTCACTACACACCCACTCCATAACCTTCTCTAGTTTAGCAAAGGTCTTCTCCCTCCACTGGTTTAGTTGTCCAATACCACCTATATTGAACTACAATCGGGTGCTAGAAAACATATCACAAAATTGTTTGAGGAAGTGATCCACTTGTTCATTTGTGTCTTCACCATATCCCTTTGAGACACTGAACTGAGGTTCTTCAAGCAAAAGTCTTGTGCGAAGCCTGTAGCACCCTAAAATTGGCACAGTAAAACCTTAAATAATTACAATTACTCTAGTAAATATTCAAATTCAAATTTTAACCCCCAAAACCGCTTCCAAACCATCGTTTAACCCGTTTCCTCCTTTCCCGTGCCATTTTTAGAGTTTGTTTTGACCGTTTGACGATATCGTCGCCGATCAGACGATATCGCCTCAGATCGGACGATTTCGTCTGGACTAGGACGTCCAGACGATCTTGTCCCAAAACTAATTTTTCTCAATTAGCCTCTATTCCAACGACGTCTCTAATCCAGGCAGAAGCGTGTCTACGCCGTTAGAGACCCTCCCCATTGGAGATCTCCCAAATTGGGATGATCTCCAACCTTCTAACCTCCCTCCTAAGCCTATTTAAACTTAGGCCCTCCCCTTAACCTACCCCTGGCTGATATTTCCTGTAACTTGACTTTATACGCATTGAAACATCCCAAATTACTATCTGCACTAGTCCTATCCAAATTTTGTTGCAGGAACCTTAGTATTTTTCAGCCGGAGCAAGCTCAGTTCGTCGTGGACGATCCTGTTCAATTCGAGATGATTTCGCATCGATTCAAGATGATCTCGACTGTAGTCTGCATTGGGGGCAATCAGTGCCCAGAGTTTGCATTTTTCTCTTTTCATCTCCTATTCTATTTTGCATCTAGTCAGTTTATTTATTATTTTCTGCTATTCTGCATCTTGGAGTTCACCCATGTAGTCTAATTGCATAATGAAATCATGATTAACTATTAAAACATCGTAATTTACTTGCATTTCTATTTAGGATTATCTGTTAACATCTTTATTGCCATTTTACATCTTTATCCTCTATTAGCATTGCTGTATTTTTTGTATTTTGTGTCTATTTCTCTGTTTGTAGGTCTCTGACGAATTCGTTTGACGAATTCGTCAGATCTCAGATGATCCTGCAGGTCGGAGACGATCTCGTCAAATTCCAGATGATCTGGACTGCTTCAAAAATCAGAATCTCCATCAGACATCCGGATCAGGTATGGCTCTGTAATTTAGCTTTTTCTCTCTATTTTTTGTTTAAAATCTATTTTCTGTATTTCATTTAGCTTGCATTTTCATAATAGAACAACTTAGATTCATTTGGCCAAACCTAGGACTCGAATGTTTAAAGATAAAACTGAACACATTAAACACATTCCCAACCTAGGCGTGGAAACTGCCATTCAAACGTTTCCTGGTGAACCCACCATCCGTCAAAAAATCACCATAATACACCTCCCCCGAGAGGCGGGACCTTCGCAAGGCCTCTCAGTCCGAGGTACCATGCCATCCTTTTCCCATCCTCCTTTCGGGCACGGATCCTATAGCCTGAAGGTAAGGATGCAAAAAATTTGGAGCGATACATTTTGGTGAACCCGACGTGAATGCATTTAAAACCTTTTGAAAACAAAACAAAAAAATAAAAAAAACACAAAAAACATAGATGCATTTAAAATCATTTAAAACTAATAAGTTGCATATCATGTTTAGATGGTAGCTCCTAAGAAAATATTAGCAGTTACTATAAATGTTGAAAACCAATTAGCAGCCATAGAAATCAATTATGTGCTTAGTGTGCCCGAAACAGATAGAAATCAACTTTTGTGGGACGAACTTGATAGAAGACTAGGTGTCATTTCATCTAGGTCAACAAAACTTAAACAAATCAAGAGGCTTGTCCTAGATAGAATCCTGGATCCTCATCAACTCGTCTTTTATCATGAACTTCAGAGAGCTTGCCATAGATGGTTAGCTTATAGGAGAGCTCTTGTGTCTTCAAAATTGTTCACCTTCGAGGAATACCTCGAGAACGCAGCCACTATACACCAGTTCCTAGGTCATGTAGAAGACCAAGAGGTCATTCTTATGGATAGGGAAATATGGAATAGAGTTCCTCGAGCTATGTTATATCGAGAGTATTGCCATGAGCTTTACTTCTATCAACCAAAATCTGAGACAGATAATATCACTATAGCCCTTTTCATTAAATTCTTGAAAGAAAATTTTCAATTTGAAGAAGAACACTTCATGACTCCTGAAGAACTTGAGCCCATTAATGACATTTATAAATTATTTATAGAAAACTAGATCATTGCTTTCATTATTATTATTTCTTGCATTTATTGTGTTGTTTCTTATCTTTACAATATTATTACAAAAACAAGAAAAACTAAAAAACATAACAAAAACCAAAACATTTCATTTTAAATATTGTAGTAGGTATATAATTAATATATACCTCTTAAGCTTGTTGCATATATATATATATATATATATATATATATATATATATATATATATATATTTGCTGAAATCTAAGTTAAGCACAATGCCTAAACTTAGGAATGGTAAACAAACTGAAGGAGAAGAAGAAGATTGGTTAGAAGATAAAACTAGAAACCCAAATGTCCTTCCTGAGGATCCAATTCCGGAAGGAGAAACTCTAGATCAACCAGAAGATGACCTAGGTGAAGACAATGAACAAGAAGAAAATGTTAAAGAGGATGGATCCTCATCCCCTAGAGTAGCTCCAGATGGAACTATTGCTTTTGATAACTTAGATCATTTCTGGAAATTTTTCAATAATAACATTGGTGCTCTTAATATGGCAGTTCGTATTGATAAAGGGCAAATTAGTGACACTCAAGCAGCCATGGAACATATGTTTGATGTGCACACTAATCCCTTGTCTTTTATTGATCAAGAAAGTGATAAGGCTGGACCATCCAATAGAGATATGGTCACTATGATTCAGAACATGCCAAAACAACAGGTTACCCAACCTCCTAAGGAACCTGTTATTGAGCCTAAAATCATGCCCACACAAAAGAAAACTTCCTTCACTGCTTTACTTCGCCAAACTATTGATCAATATGCTTCAAGTAAACAAAAATCTAAAATGAAGCCAAACACCAATTTTCAACAATCTGGGATACAACATAATACAACTTCAAAATTTCTTCATAACACCTTTCCTACCAACAATTTACACAATAGCAATATAGCATCTAATATGCATGTCCCTCCATCATATGTTCACAAATCTCATATTAATGCCCTACCGAACCAATATGGTGGGCAAACTAGTAATCTGGAAGCCATGGTGAAGCAGTTAGCTTCCCGCATGGACCAGATAGATCCCTACCGTCCCTCGTACAATTATCGAGAGATATGTAGTCAACCTTTGGATCCCATAGTTGTAGCACAACCGTACCCTAAGCATTTTCCCATGCCCATCCTGCCTATATATAAAGGAACCGAAGATCCCATAGAGCATCTTCGCATGTTTAGGATAGCATGTCATGATATATCACATGATGACTTGCTATTACTAAAAATGTTCCCGAAAAGTTTAGGTGGAATGGCATTAGAGTGGTACTATCAATTGCCCACTCATTCTTTGAGAAACTTTGAAGAAACAGCTGAATCTTTCGTCCATCAATTTAGTGCCTACATCGAGAGGCATGTAACCATTAAAGATTTATACAACTTAAAACAAGACAAAGATGAATGTTTTGCTGATTTCTTAGCTAGATGGAGGCAGTTGACAGGAAAACTGCACTTTGTGCTACCTTATAGGGAAATGTTGGACATTTTTATCAATAATTTGCAAGAACAAATATCCTATGAGTTATCAACTGCTACTTTAACTACCTTCGATCAAGCTATAGATTTAGCTCGAAGAGTAGAAGATGCCCTCATTAGGAGAGGCCAACTTAGGAAGAAAGATGATGAGAAAACATCCAGAAATCAATATAAAAACAAACAAGTCGTAGGTGACGGAGTCAATGACAACAGAAATGTTGCTAATATCAATGCAACGAAGACAACAAAAAAATTTATATTGAAACCTCCTGATAAACCTCCTCGAGAATTTACTAGATTGAATCAACCATTATCAACTATTTTACCTCAATTACTCGAAAGAGGTTTGATTCAATTACCAACTATCCGGGAACCCGATCCAACCATACCCGGATACAGAGTTGACTTACACTGTGATTTCCATAGAGGACCTGGACACTCTACCAATGCTTGTAAAAGGTTGAAACATAAAATACAAGATCTGATTGATAATAATGAAATGGAGGTGCAAGCCTTCCAACCTAAACAAAATGCTCCTAATAACGCTCAAAAGAACATTCCCCAAAATCAAAATCAAAATGCTAATCAATCATTAGACATATTTCAACATCCTTTACCAAGACATGGTAAAGAGGTGGCCAATCAAATCGAGCATCATAATGTTCCCCCTCCTACCCGATATGTAGGGACTATTAGCGGACAATTACCTATTCAGGATCCTCAAACATTTGACACAACTTTATCCCTGGTCACGACCAGGCCCCTACATAATTTTCAAACTCCCGATCCTAGTGATATAGAATCAGATACTGAAAGTGAAATAGACATCACTTCAAACCAATCGAATAGTTCTAAAAATGAATCAGATCCTATTCAACCCATCACAGATGCTATGGTTCCAGAAGAACCATTTCCTAGAAGAGTTACTACTCGACCCTCTTCTAATCAATTCCTCCCTAATGAACAAGCCATAAACGCTCAACCGAGACCAGTTCAACGTCTTCAATATAACATTGTAGGTACCATTGGAGTCGTTACCCGACAACAGGCTCAAAATTCTCAACAAGAACCAAACCAGAATGATGGATCAGCTCCATTTGTTTTGAAAAATCCCAATAAAGGGAATCATGCTTCCAATGTTCAACCTAAACCCCCTTACAATATTAATGAGCAATTATCCAATACTACAACCAGAATTTCCCTTTTGGATTTATTAAGATCTTCTCCTACCCATAGGGATGAGTTGATGCTTACATTAAGCCAAATGATGGTACCTCAAAATATTCAACCTCGAAGCCATGGCCAATACTATCATCACTCGAGAAGTTGATTGTATTGACTTTCGGGATAAAGATATCCCACAACACAGTTTACATAAGGATAATCCCTTATATATTACTCGCTCTAATTGGAGATGTAGTTGTTAAAAGAGTCCTGATTGATAATGGTTCATCTCTAAACATTTGTACTTTTGACTTCTACCAATGATTTGGCTTTAGAAGTGATGAAATGAAGAAAACTGACATGATTATAAAAGCTTTCAATGACGAAACACAAGAAACGTGTGGAGTTATTACCATCCCATTGCAAGTTGGTCCTAGAACCTTAGATACGACCGTGTTTATTGTACATTGCCCCGCATCGTACAATATACTCTTGGGTCATCCTTGGATCAATGCAATGCGGGCTGTCCCATCCACTTTACACCAATGTGTTAAATTCGAATTTAAAAATCAGTTGGTCACTATCCATGGTGATCCTAGACCCTTTGATATGTGTGCTTTGGCAGAACCTGTTGGAGTTCAATTTTGCCCTGCTCTGTCATCCACACATCCTAATTCTTATTTTTCATCTAAAACTGTGAAACACACACCCATAGCTTCACCTATTTCTCCTCCATTCATTTCACCCTCATATATAGATCAACAATCTTCTAAACAAACCACTCTAGAACCTCAAAAAGATCTTCAATCCACAACCAATCCTTCATGTTCTATCCCTATAATTTCAAAACCTATAGACCCATTCATTAACACTTCCACATTATCAACATCTATCATACCTTCCACATCTAAAGATATAGGGAATGATCCTTCTACATCTTATGCTCTTTCTGATGAACTTTTACCGGATTTATCCACAATCTTAATATCAAAAAAAACAAATGCTTTCATGCAAGATTCAATTCTTTTAAATAACTTGCCGCCATCTCCTCGTACTTTGGGCCTCCCACAACCTATGGGAAGTACTTACCAAGTCGGGAGTTGTGCCTTCATTTATAAAGGATATGACTGGGGAAGAATACCTCGAAATATCAAAACTCATCATGATGGATATGCTCGGTGTTATTTTACTAATGAGTATATTAAAGCTAAACCTATAATGCTTAAAATGGGATATAAAGGGAAAGGCTTGGGACCTTTCCAAAATGGCATGAAAGAACCTTTCGAGGTAGAACCGTGGCCCGCCCACTGTGGTGTGGGCCTATTTCCTAGTAAGGGTCAACCCTTTCCTTTTGAAGATGATGATCAACTCATATGTTATCAAGATTATTTAGATAGGCATGATGATTTGCCTCTAAAAAATCAGCCATTTACATGTAACATGCTATCCATAGCTTACCCTGAAATGATTGCTGAATCCGATGATGAGTTGGAAGGAGATATCTTCCACGATGTCTCCGTTGAAGAGATTTTACACAATGGATTTTATTTTGATGGTTCTATACCAACTATAGCCCAACTTGAGGCCACTAATCCTCAAGATGAATTATCCAACTTAACCTTAAAATAATTACAAGAATTGGGCGTCTCACCCGCCCCACCTAATTTTGAAAGAGATCTACACATGGAGGTCGAAAACGTCATTAAAGTTAACATTGGAACTGAGGATAATCCTCACATAATCAATATTGGGTCAGAATTAAGTCAAGAAAAACAAGAGCAATACATTGCATTCCTTAAAGAATATGAAGATGTCTTCGCTTGGACATACGAAGATATGCCAGTTCTGGACCCTTCCGTAGTCATGCATCATCTAGTAGTCCATCCGGATGCTAAACCTGTTAAACAAAAACTTAGAAAAATGCATCCCAAAGTGGCCCTGCTAGTCAAAGGGGAGTTAGAAAAACTCTTGAATGTTGTTTTTATACAAGCTATTGATTATGCTGAATGGATCTCAAATGTAGTTCCAATCACCAAGAAAGAAGCTACCAAAGTTAGGGTTTGCACAGATTTTAGAGATATTAACGTTGCATGCCCTAAAGATGATTTTCCTCTTCCAAACATGGATCAAATCATTGAATTTACTATCGGGAGTGGGATGATGTCCTTAATGGATGGATTCTTCGATTATAATCAGATCAGGATAGCTCCTGAAGATCAGGCTAAAATAACCTTTATTACCCCTTGGGGTACCTTTTGTTGGAAAGTGATGCCATTCGGCTTAAAGAACGCAGGTGCAACCTATCAACGAGCTATGACTTATATTTTTCATGATATGATGCATGATATCCTACATGATTATGTAGATGATATTATAGCTCGCTCTATTAATGAAGATAACCATTTAGATGATTTGAGAAAAGTTTTTAATCGATTAAGAGAATATCTTATTCGATTAAATCCAGCCAAATGCATATTCGGAGTTAAGTCCGGTAAACTATTAGGGGTTTTAGTTTCTTTACGTGGTATCAAAATTGACCCTCTCAAGATTGCGGCTATCACTGATATGCCCGCACCTACCAATATATCTGAATTACGAAGTTTACAAGGTAAACTTCAAGCTATCCGTCGCTTCATCGATAAGTTGGCGGACAAAACCGGTCCCTTTCTTAAGCTCCTTAAGAAGGATGTCCCTTTTAATTGGGATGACGAATGTAAAGAAGCTTTTGAACTTCTCAAACAATACCTCCTTAACCCACCTGTGCTTTCTCCACCTAGACCTGATCGCCCATTTCTCCTGTATATTTTAGCTTCAGATTCTGCCTTAGGAGCTATGTTAGCTCAGCTTGATGATGCGAAGAGAGAACGTGCTAATTATTATATTAGCCGAACCTTCATCAGTTATGAAACCCGCTACACAACATTAGAAAAACTATGTCTAGCAGTCATATTTTCTATGCAAAAATTATGCCATTATATGCTCAGTCAGAAAACTTATGTCATTGCTAAATATGATCCCTTGAGGTATCTCATGAGTCGACCTTATTTATCGGGTCGTACAGCCAAGTGGGTTCTTGCTCTAAGCGAGTTTGACCTCACATTCATAGGACAAAAGTCTCGTTAAGGGTCAAATCATAGCAGATCAATTAGTTGCTGCACCCTTAGAGTCTACCCATCCCCTCATCATTGAGTTTCCTGATGAATGCCTTCAATTAGAGGCAGACCATATTGAACAATGGTCCTTATACTTTGATGGAGCCCGATGCATGAGTGGGGCTGGTGGGGTATTATTTTAATATCCCCACAAAAACACATCATTCCTCTGTCCTTCAAATTAACATTTTCTTGCACCAACAATACTCCTGAATATGAAGCTCTAATCCTCGGATTACGAGCTGCCTTAGCGCTAAAAATTAAACATCTGTTAGTTTTTGGTGATTCTCAACTTGTCATAAACCAAATTAATGAAGTTTATCAGACCAGAGATGATAAACTATGCCCATATAAAGCCTATGTTTTACAATTAATGTCTCTATTTGATCAAGTTTCCTTGGAAGCTATTCCTCGAACTAGCAACCGTGCGGCTGACGCTATGGCCGCAGCTGCATCTCTTCTGCCCTTGGAGTTAGATGACGAATATGCCACCATCATTATTCATCGACTCCAGGAACCCGCTTCAAATAAGTCATGCTTAGAACCTTTGGATGTGTTTCTAATCAATGAAACTACTCCTGATCCTTGGTATACGGATATAATTGATTTTCTCCAAAATGGGACTTTCCCTGCCAATTCTAATAGAAACCAGCGTCGGTTATTACGTCGACGAGCAAGTCGATTTGTAATAATTGGCAATACTTTATATAGGAGATCTTTTGAAGGTATCCTATTAAGATGTTTGAATTTAGAAGAATCCAAATCAGCCTTGAGTGAAGCCCACGATGGATCTTGTGGAGGACACTTCAGTGGTAGTGTCATTGCTAAAAAGCTCCTTAGGATAGGATACTTTTGGCCTACCATGGAAAATGATGCACATGAGTATGTGCGCCATTGCGACAAGTGCCGAAACATGCTGACCTTGTCCATGCCCCTGCACAAGAGCTGCAGGCTATTTCATCTCCTTGGCCCTTTTCAAAATGGGGCTTAGACATTATTGGCAAAATCAATCCTGTGTCATCTGATGGACACAAATTCATCATAACCGCCATCGAGTATTTCACGAAGTGGGTTGAAGCTATGCCTTTAGCTTCCTGCACTGGCACACAAGTTTCTAAATTTATTTTTAATCAAATCATTTGTAGGTTCGGAATTCTTGCAAATCTCATCTCTGATAATGGAACTTGTTTCAAAAATAAAGATGTCAAGAAATTATGCCAAAAATATAAGATTCAACATCGCTGGTCCACTCCCTATTATCCTCAGGGTAATGGTCAAGCGGAAGCATCTAACAAAACCTTAATCAAAATTCTCAAAATATTGGTCAATAAATCTGGCCGCGACTGGCACATTCAATTATATCCAACCTTGTGGGCCTATCGAACTAGTGTTCGAACCCCCACTGGAACTTCACCTTTTGTTTTGGTTTATGGTGCTGAAGCCATTTTTCCCTTTGAATTAGAAGTTCCTTCTTTGGCTCTACTACTTCAAGATACCGAAGTAGGAGATGAATATCGAGCTGGCAGACTCAGTCAGCTGGAACTCCTAGATGAAAAATGCATCAATGCTTTGGAGCATCTCCGTGCCTACCAAAACAAGCTTAAAAGATCATATGCTAAAAAGTTCGTCATCGATCCTTTGAGATCGGCGACCTTGTTTTAAAAGAAAATAAAAAAATACTAATGCAACTAAAGACCTTAAAGGTAAATTTGAGCCCAACTGGCTTGGACCATACATTATCACTTGCTAAATTTGAATCGGGAGCATACAAATTATCTACCTTAGATGGTAAAGATTTTAAAGAACCTATGAATATTTTGCATCTTAAGCGATATTACGCATAAAATTTAGTCATTTCATCATTTGTACATATTTTGCATGTTGTCTTATTTTAAAAATATATCAAACTTGTTTACACAAAAACAAAAACAAACAAAAATAATAAAAATAAAAACAACAATACTCTTGACTCTTTCGAAACCAAAACAAAATAAAGAAGAAAGAGAGAGTCAACATTCTCAAACTTCTCCAAAAAGTATTTGTATATATTCTTACAAATGTTGCAGTTATATATTTCAAATTATTTTGGATAAATTAGCATTTATTTCGAATCCCTCACTTTCACAAACACAAAATAAATATCTTGATTTTTATCTGGCATGATTACTAATCTCTCTTATATCAAAGTCCACAAAATTCAATTAAATAAAGTTTGAGCACAGAGAATTGATCTTGTTATTTACTTAAACCAAGCACATCCTTTCACAATAAAATGATTATATTTGTAATGTCCATGCTATGCTACATAGTAGAAGTGGTTTCTTGAGCGAAAAGTTTCCCCTGCTATCCTATCATGCACATGGTCTAGAATCTTTGAGAATTGGCAAAAGGACAAGCTCACCCCTACCCAGAATAAAAATCCCTTGCTCTACAGATAATCCGAGCAAGTATCCCTAGCATAGGAAGAAAAGCAAAGTTCAAGAAAAAGAGAAAAAGAAAAATGTTATTTTATATCATTACAACAATGTTTCAAGCATTATCTCAAAAATCAAGCAAAAATACAAAAGAAATACAAAAGAAAGCAAAAGCAAAAGCAATAAAATCCCTCTCCCTACCCTTTGAAAAGAAAAGAAGGGTTGATGAGCTTGAATCCCTGGAATTCTCAATTATTCGAAAACTGTGAGGTAAGCCCCATAACAAGTGGTTTGTGCCCAACCCGCTTGGCCTTGGGTAACTCCTAGCGTGGCGATATGTCTGTCACATTAGCGACCTTCTTTTGTACAGACCTATGTCTGCTTATGGATTAGCTAGCTCTTGATAATCCGACTTACATAGTAGTCTGGTGTGGTTATATGCATCTAAATCATGGTTAATGAACACTTATTTGGTTCATTCAAATCACTTGTATCATAGTATCTTGCTCAAAACTGGTAAATGAACAATGCAATTGCACACACATTTTGTATTTGAGAGATTTTGTGTATCATTATGATAAATCAAGATTGGAAATGAACTCACATATGCACATGGGATTCCTTATAAATCTAACTTTTGTCTTTAAGATACTTTGAAATATTTTTTTGCAAATTGTTTGGAATAAATTCATTTTCTTCTTTAAAGAACAGTTGTTTAGTATAAAGACAACTACATACATAATCAAAAATCAAAATTTCTTTCAAACCATACAATAAAAACACACACACACACACACACACACACACACACACACACACACACACACAAAAATATATATATATATATATATATTGTCGACTTTCGTGACGATGGTATAGTTCCAAAACTAAAATTGGAATTTTATGACTAGCGCAAGTCCTCATCTTCATATTTTTGACTATTTTCAAAAATTAAAAATCAACCATGCAATAAAACAATCTATTTTCTTCTTTGATTTTCGCGATGATGGTATAAGTCTATATCTAAATATTCTATGCCTAGCGCAAACCATTGTACCAATTTTTATTCCCCATTCATTTAAAAATCATAAAAACCATATGACTTAAATCATTATGTTATACAATTATGCTTTAAAACAAACAAACACCTATCACTATTTCATGTCATTATGTCAATATGCAAATTTGCAACCATGGTATAATTTCTAAGGAATTATTCAACATTTTATCACACTTAGGAATTTATGCCTAGCAAAAATCATTTTAAAATATTTCATGCATAATATTTTCATGAAAAGTCTGAAAACAAAATCATCATCATCATCATTTGCATCATCACACCAAAGTCTTAAGACAGTCTCTTAAGCACCCTTTTACTTTTAGCAATATTTCTATACTGGGATTAGCTTGACGACCGAGTGAGCGGCGACTCCATGAAATGGTCTATAACAACGACAATGTCCTTTGAAATTATTGTTAAAAGTCCCTTTTATTTTTTATCAAATTATCATCACAACAACCAATTTGTTACATCAGATTATTTCATTTAAATTTTTAAAGCATGACATTTAAACCATAATATTTTTCAATGACATAATTACATGAATCATCAAATCAATCACACCAAAACATTAAAAGCATCATACAAACGCATAAGACAAGTCATATGATCAAAAAATATCTCATCTATATATATATCAAATATATGTACATCATATCAAAAATAGATTGGTATGCCACAATCTACATCTTGGCATACTCAATCCTCTCAATCAAATATACAATCTCCTGTAGTGCAGTAGCCTCGCCTCGAGAACCCCTCGAGCTCTCAGCCTCATCTCCTCCCCCGCCCTGAGGTGGAGGAGGTGGCCCCATCGCAATCCGTGTGGTGCCATGAGTCCTGGATGTCGATCGTGATGATGTCCTAGATGACCCCATCATGACAGGCTCTGCAATATGAGCTGGTAATGGCACCCTCTACTCTGCTGGCACCTCCTGGTAATATAGAGCCTGATAGAATGTAACCTGGGCAATAGCGCATGCTAAATCCTGAGTGCTCGCTCCTCCCCCCGAGCTCTAAGCCATGTAGCCTCATCCTGCAATGTCTACACCTGAGCCCGCAGGCGGGCAACCTTAGCTCGGAGAGTCGCTGTCTCGCTGCTCTCCCTAATGTCAACACCCTTGCCCTTATCGGGCGATGGTGGCCTCTCTCTCTATGGAGAAGGGGGTCTCTCCTCCCTCCTCTCCCACTGTCATGGCCTCTGCTGAGCCTGTGGCCTCCTCTGCTCTCTCCCGTCGTGACCCTGTGCTGCCTCAATGGCTGCCTGGCGTCGCCTCCCCATCCGATGCACAACTGCATGAATCGGACCCTGAGCCCTCGTCATCCGAGGAGGGTGGATGCCTATGTACCAGGCATCATAGCCGTCGGCTACCCTAGCGTCATCCCCATCCACTGGCTGAATGGGGGCATCATCTACGTCTTGACTCTAGAATCGTTGCATATCTAGAGCCCCGCTAACTGTAGTGTTATCCCGGATAGTCCGAGAAAACTCGTAGTCTCTCAGAGATGGAATCCCCTGCTGTAGACCGAACTGCCTCAAAACTCGGTCATACCGATGGAGCTCCACCTCTCCCCTCTCCATCCTCAGCCAGTAGACTCGCTTGATGCGAGCCAGCTCCTGTCCATCCTCGGCCCACCCTGGATGATCTCTCCAAGGCCTCCAGGTGATCTGGTCGGAGACGAGGTCGTCAAGTAGTCTCCGGGACGCTGGTAGATCTATCCGCCATTGTGCCCCTCTTCGGAGCCACCAGTAGAAAACTCGGGGCCTCTCCCCATCAATCCCTATCAGTGGGAGCCCTATCGGCCTCCGCATCGCAATGTGCTCCCAGCACCAAACCTGTAGTAGTGATGTCATAACCAGACATCGATCGCCCTTGTATACGACCCCATGAAGGATCCTATACAACCGACAGAGTACAAAGCTCCCCCAAGCAAATCTGTATCCATGGTCTCTCATGTCGTAGACCACATCTGTCAGTACCCATGGTACCCTGCATCCGCTCTGGTGGCACAGCAGAAGTCCACCTACCACCCCAGCCAAAACCCGTGTGAGTCTAGATGCCCCAGGCATCTGGCACAGTGACTCGATATTCACTCCGCCCTTCTCCAGGGCGAAGCTCGGATCGCCACACAGTCGCATCATCACGTGGCCCTGATTGGCCATGGGAGTGATCAACCATCCTTGTATGGGGATCCTCAAAATCCTCCATACATCCTCCAGTGTGGGAGTCATCTCCCTTGTCGGTAACCGAAAACATGAAGAACCCGGATACCACCTCTCTGCTAGGGCTGTCAATAGCCCCATATCTGTAGAAACTTGTGGCATCTCTGCCACATGCTGCAAGCCGACTTGAGCAGCTGATCTCGCTCTGCTTGAGATAGAGTGGCCAAGTCATCCCTCAACCCGCCATATTTCCATTCTCTGCTCTTTAGTAATCCTCTCTGCAACATAAACAAAATCAACAATAAAAATCATTAATAAATCATTAATTAAAAATGCAAGTCAAAATAAGTTCAATTTTATAAATGATGATATCGTCCACAATTGGACGATATCGTCCCCAATTTGAGCAAATTCGTCTCCGATTTTGCATGAGGAAATCGTCCCTTATTTTGACGAAATCGTCCCCTATCGTCGATTTCGCCCTTCGACGAAATCGACGATATCGAGACGATTTCGGCGAAATCGAGACGATTTCGTCTCGACGACGTCGACGGCCCAAAAATGGCCGCGATGCTCAAAAATCAATCAAATCTAATCTAAAAAGCATGAAATTCTAAAATTAAAGCATTCTAAATTCAGTTTAGACCCTTACCCGTAGCCCGCGCCGGACCTCTGTTGATCTGTGCGTTGTCTCAACCATCTTGTCTCCAGAGCTCTAAAAACTAGGAAAATGAACAGTAACAAATGAATTAGGGTTTTACCCTATTTTTCTTAATTTTATTCAAAAACAATTAAAAACATTTTAAAATTTTGCTTTTCCGTGTTTTTACCTCAAACGTTCGATTTGGGTAAAAACACGGAGGGGGCACCATAGTAAGTTGTCGTACGATTCGACCTAGAATCGTCGCCTAAAAATGGGAATAAATTTTTGCTTTCTCGTAGATCGAGAAGAACTCATCTTTAACGCATTTTCTTTGGAAAATTCGCTAAAGAGGGGGCAAAATGTAGCACCCTAAAATTGGCGCAGTAAAACCTTAAATAATTACAATTACTCTAGTAAATATTCAAATTCAAATTTTAACCCCCAAAACCGCTTCCAAACCGTCGTTTAACCCGTTTCCTCCTTTCCCGTGCCATTTTTAGAGTTTGTTTTGACCGTTTGACGATATCGTCGCCGATCAGACGATATCGCCTCAGATCGGACGATTTCGTCTGGACTAGGACGTCCGGACGATCTTGTCCCAAAACTAATTTTTCTCAATTAGCCTCTGTTCCAACGGCGTCTCTAATCCGGGCAGAAGCGTGTCTGCGCCGTTAGAGACCCTCCCCGTTGGAGATCTCCCAAATTGGGATGATCTCCAACCTCCTAACCTCCCTCCTAAGCCTATTTAAACTTAGGCCCTCCCCTTAACCTACCCCTGGTTGATATTTCCTGTAACTTGACTTTATACGCATTGAAACATCCCAAATTACTATCTGCACTAGTCCTATCCAAATTTTGTTGCAGGAACCTTAGTATTTTTCAGCCGGAGCAAGCTCAGTTCGTCGTGGACGATCCTGTTCAATTCGAGATGATTTCGCACCGATTCAAGACGATCTCGACTACAGTCTGCATTGGGGGCAATCAGTGCCCAGAGTTTGCATTTTTCTCTTTTCATCTCTTGTTCTATTTTGCATCTAGTCAGTTTATTTATTATTTTCTGCTATTCTGCATCTTGGAGTTCACCCATGTAGTCTAATTGCATAATGAAATCATGATTAACTATTAAAACATCGTAATTTACTTGCATTTCTATTTAGGATTATCTGTTAACATCTTTATTGCCATTTTACATCTTTATCCTCTATTAGCATTGCTGTATTTTTTGTATTTTGTGTCTATTTCTCTGTTTGCAGGTCTCTGACGAATTCGTCTGACGAATTCGTCAGATCTCAGACGATCCTGCAGGTCGGAGACGATCCTGTCAAATTCCAGACGATCCGGACTGCTTCAAAAATCAGAATCTCCATCAGACATCCGGATCAGGTATGGCTCTGTAATTTAGCTTTTTCTCTCTATTTTCTGTTTAAAATCTGTTTTTTGTATTTCATTTAGCTTGCATTTTCATAATAGAACAACTTAGATTCATTTGGCCAAACCTAGGACTCGAATGTTTAAAGATAAAACTGAACACATTAAACACATTCCCAACCTAGGCGTGGAAACCGCCATTCAAACGTTTCCTGGTGAACCCACCATCCGTCAAAAAATCACCATAATACACCTCCCCCGAGAGGCGGGACCTTCGCAAGGCCTCTCAGTTCGAGGTACCGCGCCATCCTTTTTCCATCCTCCTTCTGGGCACGGATCCTATAGCCTGAAGGTAAGGATGCAAAAAATTTGGAGCGATACAAAGCCTTTCATCCCTTTCCTACGATGGGGTTTGTTCCTCCTCTTCCTCATATGGTATTTAACTTCCTCCAATCTCTTGTATTGCACCTGATGCATTCCCTTATTGTAGCAAAATGTAGGCTATAGTCTTATCCATATCTTCATCAATAAATCTAATCTCCTTGACATTAATGATATCCTTAAGAAGCTACGACTCCTCTATAGGTACCTAAACTTCTTGTATTTTTGGCAGTTCTTCCTATTGAGTATTTTCTACCTTCTCTTCTTGTGGATTCAATTGTACTTCCACTACTACGATGGTTATCAACATTAGATAAAATCACTCTTGTGATGACCAAGTATTTTTCTCCTTTGACTTATTGTTGCTTCCTCACATCACAATACTTATTTGAGGCTTCTTTTCCTTAACTTCATCCAGTGAGCTACCATTATGACTTTGATTTTCATTTTTTATGGGGTCATCACTCAATCCATCCAATACTTAGATATCTCCAACACTTCAAAATCATTGTCCTAAAGCAATGTAGGAGATCCCATCACTTCTCCCCACTATTTTGTGTCAACTAGCACATCGATATCTATCAAATCCAAATCCTCCAAACCTAAGTGCACATCATTTGGATTGGTGGGCATAAAGTTTGGTTCCTCCTTCTACACAAGACTTTTCCCACTTTTCTATATTTTACGTTGCCTATGTGTCCTAATACACACTAGATTGGATGTTGATGCTACTACCTCCTCCTCCTAAGATGATGGATGCTCCTACGCCCATTGTGTAGGTGCCTATTTCTCTGAATCAGGATCTAAGTGTAGTTGTATGTGTCTCTTCCTACGAGTGTGGACTTCCTCTTCCTATGAAGTCTCTCTTTCCTCAATCATGGGAGGTTTGGGTTTTCTTGTACTCTTCTTCTATCTCAAAATTTTGATGTATTTTTTTGATAGGTACAAGTTTGACCCATCATAGCATAGAAGCATAATCCTATGGTAAATCACATGATGGTGTTAGTCCAGGAAATGGAAAACTAGTTTGGAAAACAACATCTAGCATAAGAGCTATGGCATGGAGGGTCATGGCAAATATCTTCTTTCTCTTCACCAATAACCTTTGAATTTGTTGTGCCAAGTAGGTTCCCCAATCATATTGCACTCCCCTAAAAAAATATTCTACACATTATTCCATACAAACAAGCATCTTCAAAGAGTGTGCTTCTCCCAATAGTCGAGATATAACCACATTTATTACACACATCAGCTTGTCAATATTTAAAATGCTTTGCTTGATCCCTCATCTACCCAGACAAAAATATTTTGTTACTGATGAAGATGTAATTTTGGTGAGTGATGTGATCAATTGGAAGGCCTCAATATGGTCTACAATCTTCTTCCTAATAGACTTCCATTCCTTTAGTAACTCGAATTTCCATCATAAAGCATTAGTGAATAAATTTACCTTAATATGGTGATTGCCAACTTGCACATAGGTGCAATTTTTATGGGGTACATATGATTGTACCATTTACAATAATTATGTTGCATAGTTATAATTTTATAGACCCATGGGGTCTCTTTGGAGGGGCATGCAGGGATGCCATGTGGCAGCCATGCCTTCCCAAAGGGAGAGGAGACTCCTCCCTGACTTGGGCTTCCATGACTGCCCTTGTGACAGTCCATCAACCGCCAACCTACCCACCGCACGCGCATGCATGGCGAAGGGGCAATAATTGATCTGTCCTTGGCTGCCACTTGGCGGCATTTTTATTTTTGCCCGTTTAACCTCGGAATTCGTCCCGACCGGAGACGATTTCAGAATTCGTCCCCGGGTGAGACGAATCCCGGTTAGTATTCGTCCCCGGGTGAGACGAATACTTGGACAAAGTGCCTAAATGTGCCAAATTGCTTCTTGACCTTACAAAATTGCTATGAAAGTGGTTAGGACCACTGTTTGACCTCTGAGGGCTGCCCTGGGGGCTGTGTTTGTCAAAGCGATCAGTGTTTGCAGTCACATAATCGGATTGGTGTTGTTTTGGTGTCTACAGATGCCCCTTTTTGGGATGCGCTGTGCATGGCGCAGTGCCGAGCAAAAATAGATAGCCAAAGCACTAATGATTAGGGTTTCTTGGTAACCTAACCAACTTTTGATGCCCCAAGCATGGAAAGGGCATGCATTCTTGAATCCTTGCTTCTGACGAGCTAAGGAATTTGATTTCAAGTATTAACCTATTTTGGTGAGGTGTGACTTGAGCTTGGACATTGATCTGTCATGATTAGGCAAAGGGCGCAACCTTTTGTCCATAGGGGAACCTTGTGTTCATGATTCACGAATGCCAAGTGTTTGATCAATTTGATTGTAATTGCTTGTTTATTGCCCCAAGCGAGGAGCGTAATTGTCTTTGTCAATGATTCTTTGAATGCATGTCGTTTTCCTTAATTGGGTGTGTGCTTGTTGATTGGTGACTAAGTGTGACTACCCCCTCAAGCGACGAATCGATGAGGGAATGACCTTCGTGAGAAAAGCGACGAGTCGCTTGACCCAAGATGACTTGTGCAAGGGTGCCTTTAGATGGTTTATCATTAAGCATGTGCAATTTTTCCAACATTTGGACCTATTTTTGGTGGGTGTTAACCCTTTTGGTGATGCCATAATGGGGTGAAAGTGTCAAAAGTCCGTCTTCCCATGGAGCGGTCCGGCTAAGGTAGCCTTCTTAGGGAGTAGGATAGTGACAATTTGTAACCCCGACATCGATTTTCTATGCCAAGAGGTTAAGTGCAAGAGCACTTGTGTCCGGCAATGCTTATTGCTTTTTGTTTTTGTGTTGCATTTATTTGTTGTTTTTGTTGTTTTGATTTTCTTGTTGTTTTTTAGTGGGCTTTGACCCATTTGTGATGCCATTTGGGGGTGAAATTGTCGACAATCCGTCTTCCCGTGGAGCGGTCCGGCTATGGTAGCCTTCTTAGAGAGTAGGATAGTGACAATGTAAACCCCGACATCAATTTTTCTATGCCAAGAGGTTAAGTGCAAGAGCACTTGTGTCTGGCAATGTTTATTGCTTTTTGTTTTTGTGTTGCATTTTTTTGTTGTTTTGTTGTTTTGATTTTCTTTGATCTTATGCATGATGGTTGATGAATATGGATGTATGCATGTTGATTTATTTTGATGGATGCATATGCTATGATGAATGCAAATGTTTTTGATTTATATGTGATATGCAGAGATGAAATGGATGAATGGGATTTGTGATGTTTGGCTATGGCACCATAGACTGTTTAGAACTCTGTTATTTTGTTTTTAGGCGATTGTTGTGATGCATGACTTTGTATGTATACATGTGGTTTTTCTTTTTTTGTATTTTTTCGATGGTATTGTAAGGATGAAAAGTAGCGCAGCTTGGTTTAGAAATGTAGCTAAGGTTTTCTCGAGACTCGGACGGTTTTAACTCACTAGCCACGATTGTACTTTATCTTACAAGACTTTTGAACAAGGTATGAATCGGACTTGTTTTTGACCAAGCTATTTCACATCCCCGTGTGTGCAATTGAGTTCATTTATGTGGTATTTGTCGGGATACCGCCGAGTGCCGGATGGGCTTTCAACCGAACCTCGTATCGAGGATCACCTAATTAGCTCCACTAACTCCTTTGTTGTATTTAGTTAGATTAGTCTGCGGTGTTATCCAGGATGCCATAAGCTAGCTCATCCACATGCAAACATTGATCTATACACAAGTTAATGTGATAGATATATCGTCATGCGAGAAGTTTACCGCCAGTGACTGATAGGCTATCAACCAAACCGGTACTGAGGCTTACCTCATGACCTTTTAGAATGCTGAGAGTTCCAGGGATTCAAGTTCAACTCCCTTCTTTTCTTCAATTGTATTGGGATACTTGCTCGTTTATAGTGATAAGATCACTGTTTATTTTGATTTGTTTTTCTTTTGAGCAAGGGATTGGGGATATGGAGTGACGATAATCACTATTGTTTGTGCTTTTTGATGTGTGCACTTGTTAGGATGTCAAATTTTGATGTTTTGACTTTTTGCAAAAATTTTTGATGTTTTGCAACTATTTGAGAACTAGGGATTCTTAGGGAATTGGGTAGGGAGGATGCTTGTCCTTTTGCCAACTCTCAGCATTCTTGGGGTCATTCGCATAGGGGGATGAGCAAGATAACCGTTTCGCTTATGGTGACCTGGATTACTGTGCAGGTTTCATCTTTCGTTCACACAACTTAGGAATTGTTTTATGTGTTTTAATTTGTGTTGGGATGTTACGTAACAAGGTGTATTTCAAGTGTGACTCTACCTTCATAAAATCTGTTTGACTCGATACATTACATGGCTAAAGAGCAAAATGATGACTGAATCACGAAAACTCTTGATACATTAAAAGACCACTGACTCTAGTGTGGTAAAAGCAATGCATGGTGTTTTTGTTGTTTTTGTAAAATGGAACAGTGTGGAACAAGATGGACTAGCAGAGCAATTACAACCTATGGTGCCTTTGACCTGTACGACCACAAATATGCAATGTATGGATGCAATGCTTGATGCAGCTATATATATTTGTGATTTTTGATGGATTGATTTTTGTGAATATGAAGATGAAGTGCGAGAAGAACTCTCTATTGATGAATTTGAGTATGCCTAGAAATGAGATGCAAAATTTTGTTGTTTTTGATGATTTTTGTTGTTTTTGAATTTTCTTGATTTTTGACCAAGCGATTGTGGAAATCCTTGGAGCATTTTGGGATTGACCAAGCGATTTCAAGAATCCTTGGAGCCTTTTGGGATTGACCAAGCGATTTTGATTGAGCCTTTGGGATTGCCATTCAGATCCTTGGAGCTTTTGGGATTGACCAAGCGATTTCAAGAATCCTTGGAGCATTTTGGGATTGACCAAGCGATTTCAAGAATCCTTGGAGCATTTTGGGGATTTGGCTCTCTTAGATATGGAATGGTCGCAAATGACTGATATTCAAGGGTTCTTTTTCCTTGATACCATCAAGAGAAGCTAGCCGGTATGTCCCGGGTCCTATTTTGCTATCAATGACATATGGACCTAACCAATTTGCCGCAAACTTGTCCCTTAGGTGGGATGGCAAACTGGAATTTTGTTGGTTTTCCTTCAAAACCAAATCACCAACCCGAAAGTCCCTCAGGTGAACTTTCATGTTGTAAGCTTTCTTAAGTCGCTCTTGATAAATACGTAAATGCTCGAGAGCATTAACACGTCGTTCATCAAGCAACGTAAGCTGGTCTAACCGGGCTTGCCGCGTAGAGTCATCATCGATGAACTCCTGCATTGATATGCGCAGGGAAGGAATCTCCAACTCTAGAGGCATGACCGCCTCGGAGCCATACACAAGCAAAACCGGAGTGGCCCTAGTGGGTGTCCGAATGCTAGTGCGATAGGCCCATAGGGCAAGTGGGATTTGAATGTGCCAATCCTTATGACTGTCTACGACGGTCTTTTTAAGGATGGCAACTAGCATTTTGTTTGACGCTTCTGCTTGCCCATTCGCCTACGGATAATAGGGAGTTGAAAAGTTGTGCTGAATCTTGTACTTTGTGGTCAAAGCACGCACGTCTTTGTTCTTGAAAGGCGTCCCATTATCCGAGACTATTTTGGATGGAATACCAAAATGACATATGATGTTATGCAAAATGAACTCCACAATGCGGGGTCCTGTCGTAGAGGTAAGCGGAATTGCTTCCACCCACTTGGTAAAATACTCTGTGGCCGTTATGATAAACGTGTGACGGCCTGACGACGTAGGGGAGATCTTTCCAATTAGATCAAAGCCCCACTACGAGAATGGCCAAGCAGACTGGACTGTCTGCAAGGCCTGAGAAGGTACGTGCATCAAATTGGCATGATGTTGACACTTCATGCACTTCTTGACATAGGTGCAACAATCTCGCTCTAAAGATGGCCAATAATAGCCCATGCGAAGAATGCGCTTTGCAATGGCCATACCACTGAAGTGGCCACCACATGTACCATCGTGCGCTTGGGCGACTGCCCAAGTGGACTCTTGTTGGTCCAAGCAACGAAGGAGGATTCCTTCATAGCTGCGACGATACAAAATGTCTCCTATCAAGACATACTTAGCCGCTTTCTGCTTGAGTGCTCGTTTTGCGGCATGAGTCAATCCAAGTGGGAGATTACCTAACTTGAGGTAGTCTCGGATGGGTAAATACCAGTCCTGTTGATCAGAAACCTCGACAAGTATGAACAACCAATCCCTCTTGAAGTTCATCCCTAGCAAACGCTGAATGGGATAGAACTTGTAAGAATAGCATTGTGTTGCTATTAATGGGAGTAGGGGAGAACAAGGACCCCCAGTTGGCACGTTTCAGATGATCTCGGATTCGAGAGAACTTATCCGAGGATGGTTCAATCTGGATCATGTGGATTCCTGGCGTCAAGTCTGAGCTTGCATGCTCCATCACGGATTGCGATAAGGTTTTGACTTGAATGGTTGTCATATCACCGGAAAGGTCTTGCGGAATTAGTGACCCCAAGGAGGCCATTGTGTCCGCAAAATGATTCGATGATCGAGGGAGTGCCTCGATGTCATACCACTCAAGTTTTGCCAAGAATTTGTCCACGAGGGCTTTATAAGCCTGTAGGATTGGGCATTTGCATTGATATACCCCTTTGACTTGATTGACTATTAACAGTGAATCACCAAAGATATTCAGTCATTTGATGTTCATGGCGATTGTTGTCTGAAGACCTAGGAGCAAGGCTTCATACTCTGCATTGTTGTTGGTGCACGGGAAGTTTAATTTAAATGACAGGGGCATTGGAGCACCCTCGCGGTGTGAAGAATACAATTCCCGTGCCACCACCTTGCTCACATTTAGAACCATCGAAGAATAGGGTTATGTCGGCTCCGTGACTCGGGCTCATCAGAATCTGGCGATTCCGAGACATGGAAGACCCCATCATCGGGTAGTTCTATGACCGGAGGCTGATCGTCTTCAAGAGGAGCCTCTGCTAGTTGATCGGCTATGACTTGTCCTTTGATAGATTTTTGTCCAATAAACTCTATGTCAAATTCCGTCAACAACATGATCCATTTCGCCGTGCGACTACTATGATAAGTACGACTCATCATGTATCGCAATGGATTCTCCTTAGACACAACATACGTAGTGTTGCTCAGCATGTAGTGGCGTAGCTTTTTGGTAGCAAACACCACTGCCAAGCAGAGTTTCTCAACGTATGCATAGTTAAGTTCATAACTGACTAGGGTGCGGCTAAGATAGTAAGTAGCCTGTTCCTTGTGAAGTTCATTCTTCTGGGCTAGCATGGCACCCAATGCCACCTCGATAGCCGAGATGTATAAGTAGAACGACACTCCTGGTCTAGGTGGTGCCAATACTGGCGGCGAAACCAGGTATTGTTTGATCTCGTCAATCCCAATGAAATGTAACCCCCTTGTGCAATAATTTGTTCATGGGTCAGCACTTGTCAGATAATTGCGCTATGAAGCGTTTAATCGACGCGACCTTTCCCTGCGGACTTCTGAGCCGCTTGATTGTAGTTGGGGGAACCATTTCAAGGATTGCCTTGACTTTCTTTGGGTCCACCTCGATTCCTCGCTTTGAGACTATGAAACCCAAGAGTTTTCCAGATGTGACGCCAAAGACGCACTTCTTGGGGTTTAGTCTAACTTTATGCTCCATGAGGCGATCGAGGATCTTGCTTAAGTCATCGATATGATTTGAGCGCAAGAGAGACTTGGCTAACAAATCATCCATGTAATCTTCCAAAGTTTTGTGCATGTAATCATGGAAGATATATGTCATGGCACGTTGGTAGGTAGCGCCAGCATTTTTAAGGCCAAAAGGCATGACCTTATAACAAAATGTCCCCCAAGGCGTTGTGAACGCCGTTTTTAGTTGGTCTTCAGGATTGATACGAATTTGATTGTATCCTGAGAAACCATCCATTAGGGAGAGCATTTCATGACCTGTTGTAGCGTCTACCAACGCGTCGATGCTCGGCAAGGGGAAATCATCCTTAGGACTCACTTTGTTTAGATCTCAAAAATCGGTGCATATGCGAATCCTCCCGTCGGGCTTCTTGACGGGAACCATGTTGGACAGCCATGGCGGATAATCCACGCAGATGACAAACTGTGCATCCAACAACTTTTGCAATTCATCTTTGACCATTAAGGCCACTGTTGGGTGCATCTTACGTAGTTTTTGCTTTACAAGCTTGATTGTCGGATCAAGCGTTAAATTATGCGTGACTAGCTGCGGGTCTAGTCCTGGCATATCTTTATACGACCATGCAAAAACCTCCTTCTTCTCTTTGAGAAGGGCAATGTAGTCGGCTTGCTCTTCGGGGGAAAGACTTACCCCTAGCTTAAGAATCTATGGATTCATTGGATCTATGCCGATATCTACATCAGTCGTCTCCTCGACTGACATGTGGGATCCGTCCTCCAACTGATGTGGAGTCGGGATCAAATGGATATCATTAGCTGAATTTAGATCTGCGTTGGGAACCTCGGGTTCCTCTTCAGCTTGAAAAATATCCTGAGTTGTCCCTGGGGTAAAATGAGGCATTTCACCGAAAGGCCAGTACTCTGATGGTGATAAAGGTGAATTGACGCGATCCCGGTCGATGGCATCTATGTCTAGATGCAATGACCGTGCTGGATCGGCCGGATTGCGGATGGGTGCGGTCAAATCAATGGAGATCATGTGGATGGAATGAATTTGGTCTCCATTACCATGGGTATGATAACTTGATTCTTTTAGATGCTCCCTATACTCTGGATCTGGCTCTAGGGGAACGGGCACGAACGGATCGGCCCTATGTGCGAAAAGGAGGACAGGGTCTTCCCTCGGCACTGTTGTCATGATAGGGTCTCGAGGTGGACGGTGCTCATCGTGAATTTGGAGCCATGGATCCAACACTTGGTCCCACCTCGCTGGGTCTACCCACCATTCATGCCCTAGCAGTATGCCCATCTGTCCCATTAGATCTTCATGAGTTAAAGGGTGGTAATGCCATCGCGCATGTCTGAGATAGTCCATCTCAGTCTCATCTTCTGAATCACTTTCGGAGACCCAAAAATGTTCATTCTCTTCAAGCAACTGTTGCTTGCGACGTTGAAGGCTCTCCTTGTTCCAGTAAGTTAATCTGGTCCCATTGCGGTTGTTCCACTCTTGGTGGAGGGACCTGATCCTCTTGACACTGTATTGACTCAACTGGAACCTCTAAGGGGAATAGCTTCAAAAAGATGTCCGGAAGCCGTTGATGTTCTCTTTGAGGATTAATGTCCGAACTTTCACCTCTCTCTAGCAAAGGAGAGGGATTACTACTATTTCCAAGGGTGTTTGTTGACCATGGGAGGTAATCTCCCAATGTATATTCTGTATTCGGGTTGGCATAAGGATCTAGTGCCAATCCCCCCTTGTTGCCTATTTCTAGGCCTTGCATATTTTCAACCAAGATGTCTAAGGGCAGGGGGTGGTTGAACCCTACTCCTGACTTATCATATGGCATCTGATATCTTGGTTGGCAAAGGACCCGCATCCCTTGCTCATATCTACCTAGCCCATATCCATGCCAATTGCATTGGCCGAGATATTTTAGGGCAAAGTCTGGGTTTGACAGATAGTTGATGTTTTCAACAAAAGGCTCTTCGTCTGCTTCCTTTTGCTTGCATGGTTCCAGACCATGATCAAGGCCCCCATACACAAAATTTGTCTGGTTGGGTGGGTGACCTAGAGGAACAACTGTTCCTATGGGAAGGCGAGGTCTCCCCATATCCTGTACTGACTCTAATGCGGGCGTTGCCACAACATTCTGCACTATGTACTCCCCCAAGCCCGTGCTGGCCATTTCAACAGTGATTGTTGATGCTTGGGAGGGAGGGAACGGGAGTCCTTCCTGAGTCCATTCCATGTTTGGTGGTTTAGGAATCTCAGCTTCCGTAGTGCTAGGTGTTTCCTCTCTTGATACCGTTGATATTGTGGGCAACTCCTCTTCTAGGGGCGGAGCCTCTTCCATGATTTGTTTTCCCTTGTCCTTCTGTTTGGCCATGACAGGTGGCATTGATAATGAAGGAGCAGATGATGAAGACTCACCTGGTCTGGGATTTTGCTATTTTGGTCACCGGTGGTGCTTGCGGTATTGGACCCTGTTTAGATGGATTTAACTGGAAATCCAAATGCGTTGAAGGGAGGGTCGACTGAGGCATTAGTTGTACCGCATTGCAATACTTGAAGGGTTCTAAGTCCATTGGGACTACATGTATTTCTCCTTCAAAAGCATACTTTAAGCATTGGTGAGCGATCGAAGGGACACACTTCATGTCCCTGATCCAAGGCCGCCCTAGCAGTATATTGTAAGCCATCTCGCCTTCCAACACATGGCACAATGTTGGTATTGTCTTTTGTCCTACCTGGACGGGTAGAACAACTGTGCCGACTGTCGAGCATATTGCATCATTGAAAGCTCGCAGTGTGTACGTGGAGGCTGTGATATGAGAGGCTGGCAGCTTTAAATGTTTTAGTGCTGCCGTGGTAATGATGTTACTGGACGAGCCAGTATCTACCAGCACTCTCTTGTACGGGATCCCGTTGACCCGTGCAACAACGTGTAGGGGTGGATCTGCCGTGTCATTCGATATTGCTTTGACTTCATCCTCTCTAAAGGTGATGACCGGCTCCGTACATCTCTTCACATGTCCCACGAAGTTGTTGAAAGAATTTGCTTCGTGAGGTTGTAATTCGATGGCTTTTAATATTTCCATAAGAGCTTCTCTATGAGGTGTTGACTGTTGAATAAGCTCGTAAATGGATAGCCTAGCCGATGTGGTCCGCAAACTCTGCGTGAGTTTGGTCCGTATCGTGACCTCGGGTCTAGGCGGAGGTACTTGCACAGGGCATTGCTGAGGCTGCGACGTCGTTGGAACTTCCCTCGTAGCTACCTCGGGGGCAGCTGCTGGGTACTTTTTGTTCCGTGTCACTATGCTAATCATTCCCACAAATCCTTGCATGGGAAGATTCTGTCGCACCTCGTTAATCTGGAGAGGTTTTGCCTGTGCCTCGTGGGCAGGCAAAGGGTCCTTGAATACCCCCATTTGTTGATTGTTTGGCGCTATGGGGTTGTCCACGGCCAATGTTCTATTGTCGATCAGATCTTGGATTAATCCTTTAAACTTCTAGCATCCATTTAGATCGTGTCCCCTTCTCCTATGGAATCTGCAATACAATTCCTCTCTATATCCCTTAGGCTTGGGAGCATTAGGGTCTATAGTTTGAATCTCTGGAAGGGTGACTAAGTTTGCCGCTGACAAGCGGTCAAATAAGGAGTCCCTGGACTCCGTGTAAGGGGTGAATTGTCGCCTAGGGCGACGCTGCTGATTCTGCTCCTGTTTCTTGTTATCTTTTTCATAGCTAGGAGGCACTGCCTGGTAATTGGCCTTTTGGGGCTGCATTTCTTGCACAAGGCTTGGGAGCATTTATCGCAACTTGGTTAACCGCAGCGGGTTGTGATTGCGTAGTCCCGATCTTAGTGGTTTTATTCCACTCTTTCTTTTTAGGCTTGGCGATTGCGCCTTCGCCTATCTTAATCTCTTCTATAACTCTGGCTTGCGCCAAAGCTTCTTCTAAGCTGTCGTATTGCTGCAGCAACAATAGACCAGAGATTGATTTTAAGCAACTCCGTGCAAACATCTGTGTTAGATCAGACATAGGGGGACGGTAGGGTAGCTTAGAAAGCAAAGCCCTCCATCGATTCCCATATGCTGCCATTGTTTCTTCCTCATATTGCCTGAGGCTGGCCAGATCACTCAGTGATGCCTTCTTTCTTGTGTTGAAGGCAAAGCGTTCAAGAAACGCATCTACTAATTGATCTAAGTTGTTTATACTGTGTTTGGGTAGTTGTGTGAACCAATCCGAGGCAGGGCCTGCGAATGTGGTTATGAAAGTTCTAAGCAACAATGCATCATTATCTTGGATGCCGAAGCATTGACTTAGGAACCTTGTGACATGTTCTTGTGCGTCCTCTTCACCTTTAAAAACTGCCAATTGAGGCAACTTGAAGTGTTCGGGGTAAAGAGGTGTAGGCACTGAGGGATGCACTGGATGGCTACGGAGTTGACGCAACGTGGGTTTTTGATGCCCAGAAGCTTTTGTCTCCATAGACTCCAAACGCTCTAATAGCGCCTTGTATGCATCGGAAGATTTTATTTCTTCCTCTTTTGTTTGCTCCCGTTGTGAGTTATGGGAGACTGGAGGCCTATGGGGGGGTGGCCGAGTGGCAGCCCTCCCGCCTTGATGGGGCATTTCGGCCCATTCTATTTCTGGTTCGTACTCCTCATAAACTTCTTGAGGAGTCTCTGGGCGAGACCTATGACCTTGATTGAGTCCCCGTTGAGGGTACCCATCATTGTTTCGGGGAGTGGCCTCCCTCTCGGGTCTATAAGGTCTCGGAGGCAAAGCTTGACGAGGTCGCGGAGACCTGTCCTGCACCAAAGGATTGTGCCTCTCATATTGTTCTTCTCTATGGGTGCGAGGGGTTGGCACCCTCTCAGGTAGTTTATAGCGTAACTCATCCACTTCGCGCTGCATGCGCTCTTTATTCAAGCGGTATAAGTACTCTAACTCCTGATGACCTTGCTCAAGCTGCGAGATTCGGGCTTGGCGAGCGGCATGTCTGGCGACTACCGGGTCAATCTGGTCTGCCCTCTTTTGCTCAGGAGGCTTAAATGTTTTTCCTATGTGTTTGCCTTGATCTTGATGATCTAAAATTTCAATGGGTTGCTTCCCTCTATCGAGGTAGGCGACATTTACTTGAGGCTCTGGCCTCGATGTATGATCATGATACCTAGCGGGTGCGGAAACGCAAGGTTCCCGCATTGTTTGTTGTCCTCGAGGAATGCGATGGCTTTCCTCGTACTCCCTTTCATGGGTTTGAAAGGGGCGGGCGGAGTTGGCTCGCCCTGTGTAAAGAGCCCTGCGCTCTGGATTTTGTCTTTCTGTTCGAATGTGAGGCAAGGAAGAAGTAGCGTATTCACGTTGTCTCTCCTCATGGACACTATGCCTCTCTAGCGCTTCATCGCGCTGCGGCCATTCAGATCTAGCCTCAAGAGGCGGTTGTCTACTTACATTAAGATCTACATGTAAAGCATCTTCCCGAAAGGGGCTGTGTTGAATGGGCATACCCCAATGAGGAGGTTCCCAATAGGTCCTTTTTGAAGTGGCCTGATGTGGACTTTCTTGTAGGCCAGACCGCCAAGGCGGTATGGCCAAGTCCTCAGGGCTAAAGCGAAGGCGACCAGCGCCCTCTCTTTGTGCACCTTCCGCAGCGTCCGCCCTTGATTGGGCTTGGCTACGGGTGTACACCATTGTGGTGCTTCTCTACTAGCTAGCAGATTTTATCTCGTTTATGATGATTTATCTTTTTGTCTACACTAAGCAGAAATGAACACACACATACACAAAATCGTGATTATCTCTTTTAAGGATTAATAGTGTGTCCTAAACTGGTTTAGTGCATTTTGATGTTTTATGTTGTTTTTGCAAGTTTGGAAGAACGTTTAAATGCATAATGTTGGCTCATATGACTCCCATAAATGGTCGCCCCTTCAATATACCATTGCCGGACCGATATACCAACCTCTCTATATACCCGCCCTTACGAGAGGGAAACTATAGGTACGTGAGAGCAGATGGTACGTGGAACATAGGCGGTACGGAAGGGGGATTGTCCTGTTAATGACACCTACCATAGAAGACTTATCCTCGCGCGCATGGGAATCACCCCAGCGACACTCGGTCAGCTTTCGTCAGGATTTACGCCTAACAACAGTGACAATCGGGGAAATGGATGCAAAGCTAAGCCAAGGTGGTGATGAACCCACCGTTGGTCTTGCTCAAGGGTTGGGGTCTTACGACCAGCTCCTTGGTTTAAAATGTGCCACGTGTAGTGTGTGTGGTTTATTTTACTTAAAAAAATGAAACATGCAATCAACCACTATTTTCTTTAAGCACGCAAGAATTGACAAAATTGAAAGCAGAAAATCAAAAAAACAATGACAAAGACAGTTTAGAACTTTACCTCTTTTCTGCCTGAACTTGCTGTTTTTGATCTTCTGTTCTGAAAATTCACAGGAAAGAATTCGTCCCTCTGTGAGACGAATTACAGGACAGAATTCGTCCCTGCCAGAGACGAATTTAAAATTCGTCTCAGGGTCAGACGAATTACAGTCAGATATTCGTCACAGTCAGAGACGAATAACAGTCTGTGTTAAAAACTTGTACCTGTCAAGCACAAAAACACAAAAGGATCAGTTATTTGATCTAAAAAATTAGGGGACAGGGTCCCACCGTGATCGCCACTGAAAGCACGAGATTTCGGAAGCTTTTTAGAAAGAACAACTACTTAGATGCATTCAAATCGAAACAACGCCTAAGCCCTAAAACAAGAAATGCATTAAAATGAAAGAGGCAAATAGATCGAAACGAGTTACAAGGATTTAGAGAGAAGTCACAGCCCTTTTATTAAACTTGATAACCACGGTTACAAAATTGCCTCCTCCCTTTTTAGGGGCTAGGAGCGTTAAATGGATTCGGTTACAATCTTGGTAAGTGTTCTCTCTTCCGCATGCCCACATTTGAAATGGGCGGGCCAAATGTTGCCGCCGCTTACACCGATGAATCCTCACTTCCTGTTGCTCCTCCTGCAATCAAAGAAACAAACAAGGCGTTAGTAGCACCTGTGATAAGAAGGAAAATTCATGCTTTGAAATTGATAAAAGATGCATACGAACAGTTGTCTAAAATAGTGAATAAAGCAAACCTAAATGACCTAAAAACTTGACAGAGGACAGAGGGAGTTACCAGAGGGCCACTGCCATTGAAACAGTCGGCCAATCTGCTCTCGACTGGAATTCGTCCCTGGGCAGGACGAATTCTGTGTTATTCGTCCCTGGGTGAGACGAATTCCACTGTGTTAAAGCGCCGAGTTGCTGCCGCTCCAATGTCGAACCTCGGGACCTCCAAAACACCTGCAAACAGAGGGGTTATGTAATTGGGGCCATTTTGGGATGACCCAGATGGTCGGATTCTCCCAATTTGGCCTCTATCCTCGAGAATTCAATGTCGCTACCTGCAAGTTAGAGGGAAACCCAAGCGACAAAAAGCATGACAAAATATGATCAGAATGTTATGAAATTGAAACGATGAGCTAACTAAACAGAATAACGTGAAATGCAATATAAACTAATGATCTAGAAATGCTTTAGAAGAAAACTTTGAAAATGCGGGGGTGCCCAAGTGGGCCTCCCACCGTTGGCACTTGATTTCGGTGCCAATCCACTAGGGATGGGCCCAAAACCTCTTAGGATTGGGGTGTCGGCAAATTGGTGGTTTGAGGTGGTCAAATGTTGGATTTGGGTTGGATTCACGCTTCCAAAAGCCACCCAATAACCTCCCTTGCGAAAGAGATTAGTGGATGTGAGAAGGTGAATCAAAAAGGTGCAAGTAGGTTATCAATCGGACAACACTTCGTTGCTTGAAATCGCCTCCAATCTGTCTTCTTTTGAGGTGGGAAAGGCCACCATTTTATAGACCCATGGGGTCTCTTTGGAGGGGCATGCAGGGATGCCATGTGGCGGCCATGCCTTCCCAGGGGGGAGGAGACTCCTCCCCGACTTGGGCCTCCATGACTGCCCTTGTGACAGTCCATCAACTGCCAACCTACCCACCTGCACGCGCATGCATGGAAGGGGGCAATAATTGACTGTCCTTGGCTGCCACTTGGCGGCATTTTTCTTTTTGCCCGTTTAACCTGGAATTCGTCCCTACCAGAGACGATTTCAGAATTCGTCCCTGGGTGAGACGAATCCCAGTTAGTATTCGTCCCTGGGTGAGACGAATACTGGACAAAGTGCCTAAATGTGCCAAATTGCTTCTTGACCTTACAAAATTGCTATGAAAGTGGTTAGGACCACTGTTTGACCTCTGAGGGCTGCCCTGGGGGCTGTGTTTGTCAAAGCGATCAGTGTTTGCAGTCACATAATCGGATTGGTGCTGTTTTGGTGTCTACACCATTCCTTTAGTAACTCAAATTTCCATCATAAAGTATTAGTGAATAAATTTACCTTAATATGGTGATTTCCAACTTGCACATAGGTGCAATTTTTATGGGGTACATATGATTGTACCATTTACAATAGGTACTCATTGTAGAATACCTTGTCCTATGGTGGAATTTGTGCTATTGTGCTCACTCTTGCTTGAGTCAGTGTAACTTTCAATGGGTGCTTGTCCTCATTCTTGTTCCACCATTTTGATAAAATTCTCCTATGGGTTATACAAAAGTGATATCCTTGATATCCACCTATCCTCCTTCATCCCCACTTGTTTTATCCTTAGGGGTAGATTCCCTATGTACCCCATTGTGAAGCTCCTGATGATGTGCCCTAGATGGTTCCATTACCTTCTTGTAGAATTGTGGTTGTGTCCTTTCTCTACCACCACACCAGTTCCTTGGTCCTCTCCACAACCTATAACCTCTACCCCTCCAAGGTCGATAGCCATATTCTTCTTGTGGTTGAAACCCTCATCCTTGGTCCTATAATGGGTAGGTCACCTCTTCTCGCCTAGGCTATGAATCTGTCTAGTGTAATGGTCTTGGTGAATGGTCAACCCTAGTTTCTAAAATCCATCGTAAATGAGCTCAAAACTCCCTCTCGATGCTATTAGAGTATATATCATTTGGATGATGTAAATGTACCACCTTTGGTACATAACTAGAGTATAATATTATCTTAGTGGATAGTTAGATAGTTACTTCAAGCAATGTAATAAATGCACAAGTGTCAATGTACAAGTTGTATATGTGCAAGGTGTCCCTCTTGTACAACTAGGTAGAGTGTTTGCCAAGGAATTTATCTTCCTATATAAAGGATCTTATAGTGAGTGATTATATATTGTTGTAAGGAGTAGTAGATATAGTGGGTAGATCACCATAAATATTGATGATGGATTATAATATAGTTATTTAAGCATCAATACTGGAGTGTCCATTCCTCCATACTACATTGTAATATTTTTAACGCTTTTCATTAATAGCATATTTTAGTGTTATTTTAGAATTCCATTATCTTACATTTTTACATATCTTGCATCCTATGATTGCATTCTCCCATAAATTTCATTATCAAAAACTAACAATGGTATCAGAGCCATGGTAGGTCGATAGGATTAGGTAGAGACACAAGGTATAACTATAGCTACTATATGTTACCTAATGTTGACTTGTTTTGTTTCTTCTTTAGTTGGGATAGTGCACTTTAAGGGGGAATGTTAGAGTTAAAGTGCACTATGCCTTCACCTTAACACTTGTCAGTTTCTCTTGACAAGTGTCATGTGTTGAATATAGGCTTATGCCTATATATGTAACTCATTTTTATCAATAAAATCAATCCCATAAGTTTTCCCTCCTAACATTTGGTATCAGAGCTCCAGGCGGTCTCTTGAGCTTGTGAGCTTGAGGGGGGATTTCCCTCATGGAAATCCTCCCTCCCTCCCATTTTTTTTAATTTTTTTTACCGAGGGAGTATGCTCTCCATCATTTGATGGATCAGAAACTAGATGGTAAATTTTTAATTTAGGGAGAATTTTTTTTCTCTGCCATGTTCTCGTGTGATGAAAGATTATTTTTTCTTCTATGTGAAGAGCTGCATGGTCTATTTTTATGGCACCTCTAACATTGCAGTCAAGCCGTGGCCATTGAAGACCGTTGCCGCATTTTGTTACCTGTATTTTTTACTGATGCAATGATTCTTCAGGAGATCAATAGCTATAATTTTTATTTTTATTTTTTTCTTCGTTGGAGCATGCATCCATGAGAGAAGAGGAAGACGTGGACGGTGTGGTCGCGTCGGGCGAGCTCACGGTGAAGCATCGCTGGGCGGTGCGCATCCAGATTTCTAGATCCCTATGGTGGATATGCAGCACTGTTGCCCTTTATAGCCATAAACATTGGATGGCACTGTTCTATGAACTGCGTGAATTTGTTCATGAATATTCATTCGGCTTGTGTGAAAGCAGCAGAGTTTAGCAATATGTTTTGGGCCTGGATTGGAACAAGAAGCCGTAGATCAGTGCAACATTTCTTTCTCATAATGGCACTGGCCATAAATCTATTTGCTCGTGACTTCTCCTGTGCATGGGTCGACCGCATCTGCATATCTAGATGTTGCTGCGCAACGTATCCACTGCAAACTGTCAATACATGTCAGCAGACGGAGCGTAGAGAAAACACGGAGGAGGCGCTCATTGGTGCTGTGGCAATGATGGTTTTGGATCTGCAACTATGCGAGACGCTGCGTACGCCAGAGAACGAGCGGGCAAAGGTGGTGGTGAGCATGGATTTGTGTTGGCGAGTTCCCGTTCACGGCTATGGAGGAATTTTGAGGGGATTTCATACTGAGGGAGCAAGCAATTTCTGTCGTTCGAGGCAATGAACATCAATAGAGGAAATCTGTGCATGCTGGCCAAGCCAGAGTATCCCGTCATCGACAAAAACCCTCCATTCACAAAGACTGTGGGCAATTTCAGCATGCTCGATTACCTTCACGTCGGATACCTGGCAGGTGGTAACTGCAACCTAAGGGGTCCGTCCATGGTGACATTGGGAAGATGGAATCAATGGTGAAGTCTGTAATCGACCAAAAAAAATAAATCACGTGCTCAATTTTTTGGTTGGATTTCCTCGGCATCGGCGATGACGGGTACTAGAGAGAGTGAACCATGATGCGACGACATTGAATGCAACATGGCAGAGTTTAATAACGTCAAGTTTGAGTGGCGATGGCAGCGGCGATAGCATTGGCGACGCTGGCTTTCGAGCGCATGCATTTTTGCAAAAACAAGTGGGAGATTAAACTGCACCTGCTGTCGTGGATGTTGGAGTCAAAATTCCTAGAATTGGGGTCGAGACGGTGGCGTGTGTACATCAACCTAGGTGCCAACAGGAGGCAGCTGAAAGTTACATTGGGCGGCTCGTCGGCAACGCATGGTAAATTTGACAAATGATAATTTTTTTTTTAAATGTTGTGGACATGGCCCCCACATGGAATGAATGCTTATTAAAGGCATTTATTTTAAAAGCAAGGGACAAGGAGATAGTCCACGAATATTTTTTTAATGTTTTTTCCACATGGAAGAGTGGAAGTGGAAGTGGAAGTAGAAGTGCAAGGCCCACATGGATCCTTATTATTGTACTCATTCATTTAAAACTGATGATGGCCTAGATGGCCCATGTAATTCCCCTACGAGGGAAAATTGAGTCTATTTTTTTTATTTCGCCACAGTGCGATGCCAAGAATATGATATTCCTGAGGTTTATTTTGCTGCCTTAGATAAGGCATGATGATTTTTCCACATGATGAAGGCCCCTTTGATGGTGGAATATAGGGGTATTTATAGTCGTTGGAAATGTTTTTCCATGACGGACACAATGGTGGTGTCAAATTGTAATTTTGAGGCTGTTTCAGTTCAGTTTTTTTAGCCTCAAAATTTTTCTACCTTGGAGTGCACTTTCGGTTGTACCCGACACTCCCAAGGTACTTTCATATGTGATCCTTGTAACTAGTGATCTTTTCTATACACTTGGCGAATGCAGCGGCTGGTTACCCATGCATTTCGATGGGATGACATGGTCACCATAAGGACACTTATACTAGGGACTACAGACAAAGACACCCTAGACTCTATCCGAGGTTTTTTTCGGATCTACTTCTGAAGACTACAGACGAAGACACTTCAGAATATTCTCTTCTTCTTCTCTCCTCCTATTTGGATCTATGGCTCATTTTATTGTATTGAGTGCATTTTTGACAGAGACCGACACTCTTATATGGCTCGTTTTTCCTTTCATTAGGTGCATTTTCGGCAGAGACCGACACCTTCTAGATTGAGTTCACCATGAGGAAGGATTTCATACTCATGGTGAATCTAGTTAGTGACCTACGAGAGGCAACATCCTCTGAGGATGACCTACAGAGGCAACAGACCCAGAAGTGGCTGACCCTGAGGCACCCATGATGACCCCGAGGCACTTAGACGGCTGACCCAGTGGCAACAGACCCGTGGAAGTGGCTGACCCTGAGGCAACAGACCGAGATGTATACATAGTGAATCTAGCATTATTCATAGTTGGAGAGCCAAGCGCAAAGAGCACGAGCCTAGACCAAATCAACAATAAAAGAGGACGATAGGTTGTTTTCGAGAAGTCGACATTAAGGGGGAATGTTACCTAATGTTGACTTGTTTTGTTTCTTCTTTAGTTAGGATAGTGCACTTTAAGGGGGAATGTTAGAGTTAAAGTGCACTATGCCTTCACCTTAACACTTGTCAGTTTCTCTTGACAAGTGTCATGTGTTGAATATAGGCTTATGCCTATATATGTAACTCATTTTTATCAATAAAATCAATCCCATAAGTTTTCCCTCCTAACACTATAAGCCAAAAATCTATTGCATATTTGCAAACCAGATCTACCATTATGCATCATTGCATGCAAACACCAATAGAAAGGAGAAACAAATCTCAATTTCATAATTTTTGAGATTGCATTTGGCTAGAGTCTTTCCATAAAGTTATAGAAAACTCATGAAGACTATGACTCAAAATTCATTCCACTAGATTGACAAATCAACTAGTGAAGATTCGTCATTGATAGATTTAGATTCATCATACTAATACTTTGTTGCAAGAAAAGGAGATTCAAGAAAGTTGGGAAGATTTCTACAAGAGAGCTAGGAAGAATATATTTTAGAATCAATCCAACACTAGAAGCAAAAAATAGAAGAAGAAGATATTTTAGGAACCCGAAGGAGTCATGTTGCAGACCCACACATTGCAGAAGAAGAAAATGCCAAAGAAGCCTTGTTCCAGATTTGAGGAAGAGACTCCAAAGAAGTGTCCTAGAATATTGGAGGTTGGTGATTTATATAGAATACTGAAGACCAAAAGACTACAAAAGACAAGGAAAAGGTTAGAGCAACTTTACTACATATTGAAGAGACTCTAGAATAGAGTCTAGAAGAAGATAGGAGATTGGTGATCTCCATAAAAATTTATAGACAAAATATTAAATACTTCTTCCAAAAGAAGCTAAAGAATACCTATAAAAGGTCTTATTGAAGAACTTCCAATATTTAAATATTGAATGAGGACTAGCAAGGTGTTGTACCTAATTTTAGAATTAGAAGATTTTAAATATTCACAAGAGATATCTCATTGCCAACACTTCCACAATAGAAGGTTGAAGGAAATATCTCATTGAGAAGACCATAGAAGCTACAAGACTGAAGACCTTGGAGAGGTCTCAAGGAGAAACAAGGAGAAGTCTTGGAGAGCCTTGTTGTAGAGCTTATTGAAGCATCATCAAAGGAGTTCCTAGAAGAACTCATTGGAGAAATTCACTACCAAGGAGAAGCTAGTGATAGAAAAGGATTTGGGATAATTGTCACCATCCGATAACAAGCCCAAAGGAGAAGAATTTGATAAGTAGTTTGTCAAATTATAAATAAGATCAGTGAAGACCTCAAGACTTTCATAATATTGAGAAGAAGACCCTGTTTGAAGTTAGATTTGGACAAGGAGGTGAAGGAAGAACACAAAAAAAAGAAGCCAAAAAAATACAAGAGATTTGGAGTTGCCTTTCAAAGCTAAGAAGGCACATTTTAGAGGATATATTTTCTAGTAAAAAGGGCAACAATTAGAATAGTAGTACTTGCTATAAAACTTTAGAGTTGTAGAGTTCATCCTAAAGGTTAATCAATAGGATATTACCTTTGTGTTGGATTGTTTAGGGGGTATATATACCGATCCCAACACTACTCATATATAATGCCCTTGTAAAAATTAATTCTCTATGCAACCTACCAAATTTGGATCTCAAAACTACAACTACCTTGAAATCCAATGTTTTTACCATCACACCAGTCTCTCTCATGTGGATGAAGGATTGGCAGAATACCCTTAAGGCAAGATATGAGAACAAGCCTTAAAAAATGATAAACAAAGTGAAAAGGAAGGGATTCAAAACTATGACCTTTTGACAAACAACAAATGCCTTTACCATTGTGCTATCCATGTAGCCATGTATTTATTTGTTGGTGTTCATATAGAGAATAGCACCCAATTTAAGTAGCACACAAAGCACATGAATTTGTTGAAAAAAGAGTGCATAATCAAGGTGAGAGAAATTGATGCCTAAGACAATTTAAAATTTAAAATTCTAAACTAAAATGGTTCTCTCCAAAAACTCTAGTTTAGTAATAGTATCTTTGAACACCTAGAGGAAGATGGTTTTTTTCATAATCGAGTGACATAGCTTTCGTCCTTTCTTTGATACCATGTTCAAGTTCACAATATTTTCTAGAAATATTCTAAAATATACATTCACCATGATCATATGAAGAAAAGAAGCAAGAGTGAATTAAAGATAGCATTGGTAAATAAAGAGATGGGTGCCTTTAGACACCCTAATATATCATATATAATAAATTAATACAATGGATCAATCATTGGGGGTATTTATAATGATACTAAAACCCCAATTATTAGTTCAACTCAAGCTAACATTAACTTGACTTTGAGATTAAATTATTATAATATAATATTAAAATACACCCTTTAATCATGGTTTTCCATAAGAGTGGATTAAACAATATCAATAAGGGTGAAATATGAAGAGTACCTTTAGGCTTACATGAACATGCCCGTAGGCTTAAATAAATGATGCCTGAAGGCTTTAAATAAAGAATACCCATATGCTTACATACACACTTGCCCATAGACTATATTAATAGTTCTCATAAACACTCTTCCACATTTTTGGACTTGTCCTAACAATATCAAATTACATATATTTTAATAAAATAAATAATATCATTGACTAGATAAATATAAGTGATAACAAGAAAAAAATAATTCAAGAGAGCATCAAGATTTATGATGAACTATATGCAAAAGAAAAGAAAATCATGTCTAATCTTGACCATTTTTTCCATGGGAATGGATATGTCATTGACACAATAAAAAATAAAAATGAACTCATGGATAATTTTTTTTTCAAATTAAGCAAGAATGATGGGTTAAAATCAAATTGGTTATTTATGATATCATTTGAGGATTTATTTATATGTTTAGAATATTTTTATAATACCAAAAAATTACTACAAAGGAGCTAGCTTAATTTTCATATTAGTGGAATAAAATTATTTCCTATTTCTCTACATTATATCCTTGAAAAGGGCCATTTTCCAATATTTAGACACCCATATATTGGAGGAACATGCAGATAAAACAAACATAGATAATATAACGACATTCAAATATCTTGTGTCCCTCCATAACATATGTATCATGAGAAGGTTGTGATGTTATTGTTCGTGGATGGATACTTCTATTCATCTTTCCAGCGCCCAAAGTTTTGAATTTATGAGTATAGCTTACACAACTATTAAGATAATTTTGATAATAATATCTTTTTCTATGATAAATGTTTACTCTTTGATAGTATGATATATAATGTCTTTAATATGCCTTGATGTTGCTAGCCCTTTTATCATGGAAACTTAAAATGATGCTTTGTGCCACTAAAATTAAATTAGAAATAGATTAAGAGGAAGAAGGATATGAAGCAAAATGATTAAAATAAACTTTCATAGTTCTCATCATAGCACAAGTATCTCTCGAGAATGATGATTAAACATCTCTTATCAACATAATAAATAGAGATAAATAAACTACCTCTTGTATTCTCAAAGGGAATTAAATAATAAAGTGCTCCTCACTCTCAAAATATTGAAATACACAACACTTACAAATATGTTCCTTACAAGGAATGATAAGTCTTATCTCAATTCTAAGATGGTCTTATCGTATTATCATTTTACCAAATAATATCCTCAAAATATGAGTTCAATCTTATTGTTGTTATCTTGGACAAAGAATTTTGCTATTTAATATTTTAAGAAAGGTCTTGGTATAATTTACCAACTTGTTATGAAGTGGCTAGATAATAGACATCCATTTAACTTGAATAAATTTCTTGTAGATATTATTTTTTTATTAGTTGGTGGAAGGGGTTTTGAAAGGGTCCCCAAACCTTTTTACATTATCAGGAACAAAAAGAGACAGTCCATATAGGATAAACTAGAAACCAACACAAGCAAGGTAGAGAGTCTTTGGGACAAAATACCAAGAAGATCCATCTAGGAGCTAAGAAAATTTTCTAAATTAAAACTCAAGTACATCACTAATCACCCAAAACCAGAAATGGTTTTGCAAATAAAACTACAGTGAGAACTTGGACTATTTTATAATATATTAGAGGAAGATAAGTGTTCCACAAAAAGACTAATCCTATCCAACCAAATAACATCACACATAATGAAACGAAAGCAAATTATTACAATCCAGCATGCTCAAATCATATATTTCATTGGGAAAATTATTGTGCCACACATGGAGGAACTCTTGAGAAAGGCCCAGGTTGGCAAGAGTGCCCGTTGCTTTATTTTCTTCCCTGTATATGTGTTGAATGACCTTGCTACTAAGATTTTTTAATAATTTCCTTGACTCCACAATGAGATTTTGAACATTCCATGAAGGGTTTTGGGATCCCTTAAGATAGTTCATAATGTGAAGAGAATCCCCCTCTATAATGAGTTTAGTACAGGGAATGTAGGTGAGCAGGAACAAACCTTGATAGAGTGATATTGCTTCAACAACATGATTGGATTGAATTTCTAGATTTTTTGCATAGATAAGGATAATATTTCCACAGTCATCTCTGAAGATACCACTAGCTCCTACAATCCCTGGGTTCCCCTTAGCAACATTGTCAAAATTTAGCTTGACCCAATCACTTGGTGGAGGAGTCCAATGAACTAAATATCTATCAATAGGGGTTACAGAAGGAAATGAGAGAGATAAATAAAGGCTCAATGAAGCAACACTCCTAACCTCAATAGGTAAGTGAACATACTCTTGAGAAGGGACCAATTTGGAAATTTTAACAATAGCATCAAGCACTCGATTACTGAAAAAGAGAGGTTCCTTGGAAGCATTGGAAAAGGCTTGCGAATTTCTCTCAATTCAAATTTACCATAGATAGTGATGAAGGTAGAAGGACCAAAGAGACATGATACTAGAACCGCAAAAAATATTGGGCCATTGGACATAGATATCTAAAATGGATTTGGGATGGGTCTAGGCAATACTAAAAACTTTAAAAATAGAATAGAGGATCTTTAAGGAAAAGAGCATTCAAGAAAGAGTGGTGGGATGATTCCAGGTTGGAAATACAGAGATAGCAACAGTTGGAAATGATCATACCTCTAGTCAATAGGTTATCGATGGTAAGAATTTTATCTTGGACAACAAGCCAGAAAAAACCTAATCTTAGGGATAAGATGTTTGAGCCAAATGATATTGGTAGGAAACCATTTCTCTTTAAAGCCCTCAACTAAGAAATAGGTAGACTTGACTATGAATTGCTCATCCTCAATGGATTTCCAGATGAGATAGTCACCATCATTTGAACTGGGAATAACATAATTTTTTAGAATATTAGAGAGAGTTCTTACTGCTTGAACTTGTTCCTCATTCATATTTCTAGAAGGAATTTTTTTCCACTTTTTTCTCTGACCATAAGAATCAATGAAATTGCACACCTTATCACCAAAACTATGGTCTGTAGTGGTTTTGATGGTAATTAAGGTGGGGTATTCCATTAGAGGATGATATTTTAACTAGGGATCCCTCTAAAAGTCTATACTTCTTTCATTACCTATTTGTTGTCTGAGCCCTTTCTTAATGATGGATCTAGATTTAAGAATGGATATCCAAAATGCAGACCCTGTTGGAAGAGTATCTTCACTTAAGAAATCCTTATGCTAAAGGTATTTGCTTTTGACTATTTCAACCCACATGGATTTTTCATCTTTTAGGAGCCTCCAACCCTGTTTTGCTATAAGAGCTAAGTTCATCTTTTCAATATTTATGAAGCCCAAACCATCCTACTATTTTTTGGAGCAAATTTTATCCCAAGAAACCAAGTGAAAGCATTTACGATCTTCAGAACCTGACCACAATACTTTTCTATATTTGTTCAATTTTTTGACAAATAGAGATAGGAGCTTTGAAAATAGATAGAAAAAAAAAACTAGAATGCTTTGGCGATAATCTTGAACTAAAGTTGTTTTCCATGTTTGGCTTAGAAGAGCTCCTTTCTACCCAACAAGCTTCTTGTGCATTCTTTAAATAACATCGTTCTACATAGTATCAAACAATGTGTCAAAGAAGAGAGGAAGACAAAGATAGATGGTTGGAAAGCTAGAGATGGTGCAACCAAGGATCTTAGTAATTTTATTCTGTCTGCCAAAATGGGTGTTGAGGAAGTATAATTTTCTTTTAATAAAATTAACCTTTTGACTCGCAACTTCCTCATAAGTATTGAGAATACCTTTGATAGTTTTGTCTTGGGGAATGGAAGACACAGTGGCAAGGATGGTGTCATCAAATTTTTTTGATGAGTGATGGGGTGAAGGATGGAAGAGGCCTTTATACCAAAAATGGATCCTTGGGAATAGGTATCTTTAAGGGTTCTTCCTAAAGATTCAACAAGAATAATGAAAAGAAAAGGGGAAAGGGGTTCCCATGTATGAGCTCTCTGAAACTCTTAAAATATCCAATAGTTGATCCATTGATGATAACAAAGAACCAAACAGTAGATAAGCATTTTTTAATAAGTGCAATCCAATCTGTGTGGAACCCAAACTTAGACAAAATAGAAATGAGAAAATCCCACGATACCCTATCAAAGGCCTTGTTCATGTCAAGTTTGAGAAAAATGCCAGCTTTGTTACTTTTGGAGACTAAGTGGATAAACTTGTGGATAGTGATGATTCCATCAGTAATAACTCTTCCTTGGATAGAACTTCCTTAGCAAGGATCAATAATAATATGGAGGATGTCCTTCATTTTGTTGGCTAAGACCTTTGATAAATTTTTATAAATTTCATTGCAAAGGCTAGTGGGTCTGCAATCAGACAACGACTTGACTTTAGGAGATTTAGAAACAAGGGCAAGAAATATAAAGTTAACATCTCTAGTGATGTATTTGGTTTTATGAATATCTTGAATGGTGGCAGTGATGTTGGGTCCGACGATGTTAGGGAAGCCATCGAGACTAGGAGCTTTACTAAGAGACATAGAAAAAAGTGCTTTTTTTTATTTCCTCCTGAAAAAAATGGTTGAGCAACCTAAAATTAAGCTCAGGAGAAATAAGATAAGAAATATTCTAAAATAAAGTGTTAAAAATCTGATTAGAATAAGACTAATTATGATTAAAAAACTTTCAAAATGGACAACAACTATAATTCTCATTTGAATAAATGATATAATTTTAAGAACTTTTATAGATATATATTTTTATTCCATAATTAAGTTATAATTTTTTTAAGAGGTAAATGACTTAAAGCATCTAAAGAGTATTAAAAAAGAAAAAGTACATTTAAAACAAAACCCAATAAATTATAATAGTGTATGTAGTTCGATACTTTTTCTACTTAGCCCTTAAAAAATCTCTTACAAGTACATAGAGCCAAATAAGAGTGTTTTTCATGTTTAGACATTTATCACCAAAAGATTAAAGCCACTGTAAGTAAGAAATAATTATGACGATAGTATGTGATCGAAGCGGATAGCTATGCAATTGAAACTATACACCAATACATGGAATCTTACTTTTATATGGAATAATTTTTTGAAGCATGGGAGTATGAATTCTTTCAATACACACCCATCAATCTTTCTTTGTCAAAGACGTAGTTCAAACCCTAGATCCAAGAAAAAAACAAACAAATAATTTCATCATAGAGGATATATATTAAAAACAAAATTTAAAGCGTTGCCTTTTCAATAAAGCAAATGAAACATATCCTTAAGATAAACATGATACAATGATCGCTTAGAATTTTGTGTTCGAAACACATTCCTTTATGTTGGTACGTAAAGGAAATCACCACTTTTAAAGTTTGGGATTGGAAATACGGTCATTTGTGTCCATAAGGGGAAAGCATGATAGAAACTTACTTTTTACAAGCTGAAGTTTAATGCACGGAAAGCATATACCAATGTTCTGGTTATGGAAGTGTAAAACAACTGTTACAGTTGGGAAGCCTTTTCACCATTGTGAAAGTGAAAGGGCATCATTTACTTTAGTCGCAGGTTCGCAGTCCCGCCAGCTCTCTGAATTTTCCTTGTAATTTGAGCGTGTACCCTCGTGAAACATATCATGTGCTTAAGAAATTCGAGCCATGGAAAACTGAGAGGCTCATAAATAAGTCCCGCACTAAGCAACCGTCCCCATTAACTTCGTGTCTCCTAGAACGTGGAATTTAAGATTCGGCTCGGCGTAAAGTCCGCCTCTACAATTTTGACATTCAAATTACAAAGTTGATTATCCAGGATGTAGATTCACATTAATCTAATTACAGTTAACTTAAGCAGATAAGGCCTTCCTTTCTGACATGCAACGAGAAAAGGGTTGTTAGCCGATCGGTCTCAAGGCATTATTTCAAATAGAAAAAGGTACTGACTTCAATCCTATGCGTACGGCCCTTGCGAAGAGGATCTCAGCCTATTCCAATATAGATTAATGGGCTCATCTTTTGTTTTATGTGATATTCAGTGCTTCCATACATTTTCTTTTGGTCTAATGCGGTTGCTCGAGGTTTCAAGTTTTAGTTCATCCTTCCGTCAATGGATATTCTAAGCTTATTGAAAGGAGATCCGTGTGCTGAGTGAGAGCTATGGAAGCAGGATTTTGCTGGAGACTTCTTCCAATCATCCTTCTGGTCTTACTTTTGAGCAGCACCTTAATCCTTGAAGGTTAGTTCCGAAACCGACCTTTTCTCAGCTAGACTTTAGGTTTTTCTATACACCAATTATGTATTTCCCTTCATCCAACGAGGAATCTTTTTCATCCTACAGATGCCGCGGGGAGAGAAATAATTGGCAGCGGGAGTCCTCCATCTCTACAGGTTTGTCGAGATATCACTCTTGAACTTAGGTCATTTATGTTTGTAACTTTGTTCCTAGGCATGAATGAGAACAACTTGTACTAAGCCAATTAAATCACAGGCAATGTTTAATGCATCATTATTATCATAACTACCTCCAAAATATTCCAGACTTCCATTCCAAACGGATGATTCTTTTGGGCCAATGATGGGGTCTTACTCTGTCTAGCTTAACCCCAAATATAATATGAGATCCAAGGTAGGTATTATGGCCTCTTGAGGGTTTACAGGTTCATTATCATGTCTTCTTCACTGTGAAGATGAAATAAATGTTCTACCTTTTCATTAGAGAGATTAGACACGGGGTAATTTTTAATCTATTCTTGAAAGAATCCATGTGTTAGATCAATACCATCACCCAGTTCAGACACCTATTCTCTATTTTTTTTCCCCCTTGAATGTCAGGAGAAGTTTGAAAGTTTTTCCGTTATCCCCTCTGTCCGCTATTTGGGTCTTCTTTTCAAGCACAGCTGCACTTATTTATTTATTCCTGGTAGAAGTCTATGTTAGACTCTCTTTCTTCCATGCTAGTACCATTAGCCTATTTAAAAGCAGACATGGAAATTACATTAATTGAAATTATAGTTAGCACTAAAGTTATATTGTTATTTCTTGGCATTTACAGAAAAAACATTACGATGAATCTCGAAGCAAGTTAATCGGATCCAAGCCACCGTGTTGCAGAAATAAATGCATGGGCTGTACGCCATGTAAGGCTGTGGTAACAATTCCTTTTCATCATATTGGAGACGGAGGTCGGAGTAAAGGGAAAGAATACGCGTCGACAAAAGAAGATGAAGCTCACGGTTATTATAATCTGGCATGGACATGTAAATGCAAAAATCGAACTTTCCAGCCTTGATGAACGTTATTATTATTATTAACTTTTTTTTTTTTATATGATTGAAATAGATACCAATTACTTGTATTATATTATGTTAAACTTTGATATAACAACAAAGTTTTTATGTATTTTTTTTATACGGTTCAAACTTAAATACCACGTGATATAAATATTATTACATTATTATTTTTACAAAACTATTATTTTCTTTTCTATATTTTACTTTAAAGTTTCTACTTATGCAAATTACAATTACCTTTTGTTGGAGCAAACAATTTGGATGATATGACCTGCGAATTGATAATGCTAAGGACAATAAACTTAAATTTATGCGGATATGGATAAGACAGAATTTTGTCGTGAGGTCGTGTCTGATTGACACATGAACAACACTATTGTTGTAGGGCTCCGCCTGTCAGCGAAATTTTCGATTAAGTAGTGCATGCACGTCAGGGGAGCCATCAGTTCATAGTAAATGTCTTGCTGTCAATGGGCTTATTTTCCTGTATCTTCCTCCACTGGTTATCTGTTTTCCGTTGTGTAAAGTTATATAAATGTAATGGGAAATGCGGTTATCTATTTTCCGTAGTGTAAAGTTATATAAATGTAATAGGAAACGCCTGTCTATACATCAGAAAGTATTCCCATCAATCACTTTTTTTTTTCGTCATCCAAAGACGTGTATGTTTTTTTAAAATAACTTAGAAAAAAAAGGAAGGCTCTTATATATTATATGTTATTGTCTTGTTCTTTGTAATTTTTTTTTTTGTTATTGAATAGTATTGTTCTTTGTAAATGAATTATTATTATTATTTTATATCATGTGGGTTTTTAAATTATAAAGTTACCATGCAGTATTATTAAATAAACGGTATTAGATCTTCTTCTTATTTAATGGGATCTTAGGGGTTGTTCTTTAAGGAGCTTGGTAAATGGTCTCGTGCTTTAAGATCAATAAATTTGAAGGTTGAAGGAGTGTGAAAGGTTGGAGGTTGAAGGAGCGTGGAAGGCTGAATGATGAGTTGATCTTTGGAGTGTCAAGGCTAAAGGAGCATGGAAGGATGAGTTAGTTGAAGGAGCATGGAAGGCTGAGCTCGTTGAAGGAGCTACAACGAAATGCCGGGATGCTGGGTGAAGAAACAGAGTTGGTTGAAGGAGCTACAACCAATGGCTGGGATGTTGGGTGGAGGGCTGATAAGGCTAAAGGAGTGTAGAAGGCTGCGCTGGTTGAAGGAGCTGCAATGGAAGGCTGAGATGTTGAGTGAGAGGTTGGGAAGGTTGAAGGAGCGTGGAAGGTTGCTTACAATGAGAAAAACAAAATTGCAAAGTGCGAAGGATTAGGGTTTTTTCCTAAAAAATATCTCATATTTTAAGAGCTATATCTTCGTGAAGAGTTATCCGATTCAACTGATTCTTGGACCAACTTGTGCAAAATTTGAATAGCTTTAAAATGAGTGGTCATATGCAAAAATTGAGCAATATTGAGGGAGATACGACACTATGAATTCAACCATTCGAAACAATGGTAGTGACGATTTTTCAAGTCACGAAAAATGAAATTGCAAATATTTGCCAACTAGGGTTCGAACGATGGGAAGAGCAATGAAGGGCTATGACTTCAATGAGGAAGGAAACTAGCAATTCAGATTTGGTAAAGCGGACTATGATAGTGCGATGTTTTGGAAATATTACTCTACTAAGATGCAAGGCATAGATAGTAGAGGTGAAGTTTTGGCATTGTGAAGGTTGCTATAGGAAAATGTCAAGAAAGATGCTAAATTTTGGAGTAATTGTATTCATACAAAAATTTGAAAAGATCAAGAAAATGAAAATCAAGAATTTAGACATTTTATGTAAAATGATGTAGGTTTCTAGCTATAGCATCTCAATTGAGATGGGAAGTGTATCTGTTTGTAAAATCTCAAGATCTGAAGAAGAGATGTAATTTGTCAAGGGTGGGGGATGCAAGTACAACCCCTTATTATCCAACAAAAATAATAAAATAATAAATGGTTTTAGATCCATGTAAGTGTAGACTACCCATAAGTAGGCCACTTGCATTATTGGTGAGAAACCTGGGTTCAACCACCATAATGAATGTGTGTATAAGCATCATTTAAAAAAAATAAAATTGTTTTAAATATGTTATTAAATTTTAATTTAGTTGGATAAATGAATGATAAGTATAAATAGAGTTTTTCATAAAGAATAATATGTTTTGGTTGTAAATAATTTTTTGATCCTTGTGGTTACAATTTATGTTTTTGTGTTTTAAGTTAAATAAATTTTAAGGTCTATTAGCCTTAGTCATATTGGACCATCCATATACTCCTAGGTCTAAGATGCATGGAAGGGGACACACACTTGTTGTTGTGTTATTCGATTGTTGTTGTGTTATTCGATAGTGAAGCATACATACCTTGCCACCATTTAAATTTGAACCTTGAATCTTCTATTTGAAATATTCAACTCTTTATCATTAAGTCCAATAGGGTTATATTATAAGAAAAAATAACTTTCCTAGGTCCATTATGACGGATGATGGAAATCTTCAGTTAGAAAACGAGGAAAACGAGGAAGATGAAAATGAGCAGAACCAAATAGTTTTGTAAAGTGAGTAGATCAAATAAAAAAGAACCTACGAAATTTAGTTGATAAAAAAAGTTGTTCAAACTCCAAAAAACATACATCAAAAGAAGTTAGGAATTGATCTGGGTACCACTAAATCTCAGGGGAGACCTTCCAATAGGAAAATTAGAGAAAAAATATAGAGATAGATATTACCAATGGAATCGAAATAGTAATAGCCTTGGACGGGGGAAGTAAAAAGGCCCACAAGGTAGGAGAAAAAGGATGATAATGCAGGCCATGTTGAGTCTGAGAATAGGGATCTACCTATCCTCTCTAGTGTTATGAGATTTTAATCTAGATGTTTAAGGGTGTTTTGCTATTTTGGGTTCCTATTCAATTTTGTCCTGGGAGAGCATTTCACTTTGTGTTATATTGCATTTCATAATGTTTTAGTTTTATGGGGTCTTGTTTGTGATGTCTCAATTTTGAGATTGTTATTAGATCTATAGGCGTTTTATTGTAAAAGGTTTGGGACCCCTTTCAAAACCCCTTCTTCCACCCTAATAAAAAAATATTATATGAACATATGGGTTACTATTAGTCTAAAAAGACTACCTCCAACAGATGGCATATTTTTGCGTGAAGAGACCAGCATTTCATTTTTGAGACAGAAGGAAAAGAATCGGCTAAGGCATGAAGGACGTCGCGATTTCACGACATGTCAGTTTTTCGTTGAGATATGGCTCGAAGATGTCAAAAAGTGGGAAGGTGTCACGATTTCATGACTTGATGGGTTTTCGCCCATGAAACTGACTGAAGGAGCAAAGAAAGGAGTGTCACGATTTCGTGACTGGACAAATTTTCGCTAGCATTTTTGCTCACAAAATATGTACAAGAGGATGTCGCGATTTCGTGACATGGTGAGTTTTCGCCCGCCATACAGCCCGAAGGAGCCCGAAGGAAGAAGATGTCGCGATTTCACGACATGGTGAGGTTTCGCTCACGCAACAGCTTAAAGGAGCCCGAAAGAAGAAGATGTCGCGATTTCATGACATAACTAGGTTTTTTGCCAACAAAGAGATATTTAGGAGGGAATAAGATGCCTTCAAAAAACTCATGTCAGTAAATGAAAGTAGATAGTGGAATAGATCAATTCCTAGATTCCTGTTATTAGTGGTTGTTTGTTGGGAGCCATGCAAAGAAGATAGAAACATGATTATGTCTTAATTTGCTTGTAATTAATTTGATATCAAAATGTACTAAATATAGAAGTTCCCACATAGGGTATATATAAGGGTAAACGTACTCTGAAAAAGGGTCGGCTCTTAGACGTTTACAAGACTGAATGGATGTACTTTGAATATAAGCAATAAATATTATGCTTCTATTGGCTTCTGGTTCACATTGTGCAAGTGTATGTATTAATATTTCTCACTTCTATTTCACATTATTGAAATATAAATTGTGTTAGTTCTAAAAGATCTGGACTTATACAAAATATAAATCATATTGTTGGAGTTGAAATCTGATATATGCATGTGTTAGATATACTTCTAAATCACATTGAGAAATCCATGATTTCTGTGGGAAGATTGATATATTGAATGCTTTGACAAGTATAGTATATGTGTTCATCTTAGTTGTTGTTTAATCTATACCACATACAAGTTTTAGCTTCGGCTATATTTCCCCCTTCTTTCTATTTTCCCTTTTCCTATAAGAAACCATTAAGGAACCAACCTCTTCTGGAGATTAGATGAGAAATCTGATAATTATCCTCGTCTATTCAATGTTGACAAAATCAAGGCACAAATAACAACCAAAGGTAGATTTTGTTCCAACAATTTTTGGCACGCTCGATGGGACCCTAAATCCCACAATATTATATAAGGTTTGGTGTTTGTCTTCGATCTTTTAAAAATCCAAATCAAATCACCTAGCGACTTCGTCTGAAGGTATATACCCAAGAAATACCTTATCTATTTATCTGGTTAAAAACTTATGATTGTTTTCTTATATGATAACCAGATCTAAAGAAAGAAACTCAGAAGAACCCATTGAGTTCTTTGAGTTACATCTTGGTAGCCTAAGAGTACATCCTATTTTATCTGCTAGATCAAACCCACCTGCTACCAATATTACCACCCTTGTACCATCTGTTTTGCCTATTTCTAGTATTAATCCATCTTCAGTGATTACCATAAGTTCTATAGTATAGGCACATACAGTTGTTATGATGGTTGCTCCACCACCACCGGCTTATCTTACGTGGAACCACATGGGTCCACTAAATCTAGCAGCTCAAAACCCGATCCCTACAGCAGCATTGAAAGCATTACCTTCATATGATGGGACAGGTAAGACAACATATGAACATTGCCTAGATGTTGCAGCTTTGGCTGCAACTTATAACATCACTCAAGAGGACGTGATGATCAGATTGCTAGTTATTTCCTTGAAAGGAAAAATGTTATATTGGTACAGAGCACTTCCTCCGCAGTCAATCGCAACATGGGTAGAACTCGCTGGTAAACTTGTGGATGAATTCAATCAACATGCAGATCCATTTTCACTACTTAGTCAGTTCACTATTATAAGGAAACATCCTCAAGAGGAAATTGTTGATTTTAATATTCGATTTAGTCACACTTGGGAGAGAGTACCCGCTGGATTGAAACCAACAACTGAGCAAGCGGTATATTATTATTTAAGAGCTTTTGATACAGATATCAGTATGATAATACGACAATCATGGATACTTACTTTTCCTACCATTTATCAAGAAGCTTCCATAGCAGAAAGAGATCTCATTGCCACGAGGAGATATCCGCCTAAAGCAATAATGTCAATTTTTCCTGATATTCCCCAAGCTCCCAATGCTATTTCTCCCAGTTCTTCTCAAGTTCCAAACACAGGGTTACCAAGATGGAATGGACCACCTTCCATACCTACTATACAAATGCCTCAGAATCCTCTAGCATTACCTCCTACTCCTACCATGCCTGCACTACCTGCACCACCTTCTCAGCCAGTTCTTGAAAGTCAGCTCACTATTATACTAGATACTATAAAAAATCTAGCAAATGATATGACCTCAATGAAGAAAAGGGAAGTTGAGAGGAATTTTCAACCAAGAAGGTTCCCTCAGATAACAAGAGATGCAACACAATCAAGTAACAGAGGACAAGAACGATCGAATGTTGTTTATGCAAATGAAACAGAAGATTCTGTAGAGCCTTCTACAGATTTTGATTACTGGTGCACTACGTGTAATGATCCACATGGAGAGAGTTCATGTATGATCCATCAACATTATGTATAGAGTATAGCCATTGAGAAAATAGAAAATAATATGAAAGGACATGTAAATATGATTAGGGAAACATATCACAATTTAATGATGTCAACTGTAGAATAGGTTACAGTCCTAACCAGATATGGTAAAAAGCCTCTGTAGGTAGACCCTAAAGAGCTTCAACCTTTAAGTTTTCCTCCAGCTCTGCAAGCAGCTCCTAAAGGAAATCTACCCTATGAAAAAAATCTCAAGTTCCAACACAAAGCCCAAGGCAAGAGATACGTAAAGAGTTCACTCCACGAAAGGAAACTGAAACCCAAGATCAAGCTAAAGAGAGATTGAGATTTCCTTCACTTACTAAAAGACAAAGGACTGAAGCTACCCAAGGATACAGAAATAGATACGATACTTTCACCAAGGAAAGGGAAAAAATTGTTGAATCATCTACTTTCAATATAGTTGAGGAGATGAAAAAGACTCCCTCAAAGGCAAGTATGTATGACGCTCTTCAGTTTCCAGGTCAAATTGACCTATTGCAGGAATCTTTAAAGACAATGAAAGATAAAGGTAAAACTGTATCAGCTTCAAATACAGTCCAGACAAATCTAACATCAGCCACTGGAAAAAATAGACCTCCACCCTTTTATTTATCTCTTCATATGGAAGGGTGGGTTGTCCATAATTGTATGATAGATTCAGGTGCTGCTACTACAGTGATACCCAAAGCAGTATGTGATATTATGGGGATGGAATATACTAGGAGTAATCCAGGCATCCTGTAGTTGGACGGTACTCCTGTAAAAACTGTAGGAGTGATTAAAGACATTCCCATACAACTCCACAGGATGCCTCACGTGGTGGTTATACAAGAAGTAATAGTGGTAGATTTGGCACCATATTTTGGTATGTGCTTATCAAGAGAATTTACTACAAAAATAGGAGGATATTTATCCTTGGATTACTCTCATTTAGAAATACCTTTCAAAGGTAGAAGGATTAAAATTTTTAATGAGAAACCATCTACTTTTCATGTGGAAAAGATAGGGGAAGTTGAAACCATGAATATGATGACTGAAGAAATTGGAAAAGTAGATCTAATGGAGGAGACCTTAGAAGATCTTCAAGTAGAAGATCAGTTTTCTATGCAGGATTTCAATGCTATGATAGAAACAGAAATAGGAAGTTATTCTATTGAAAAACCAAAAAAGCAATTGACACCTGCTCTTGAAAAAAATAACTCTTCTAATCAACTGTGGAAGCTTTTCTTTGATGGAGCTAGATGCAAGAATGGAGTTGGTGCAGGGATAGTTCTGATTTCCCCTATAGGAAAGGAAAGAGTTTTCTCTTACATATTGACATGGAGTTGCACTAATAATGCAGCAGAATATGAAGCACTTTGTCTAGGATTGAGGAAAGCTAAAAAATTGGGAGTGAAACAACTACTCATTTTTGGAGATTTAGAACTTATTGTCAATTAAGTCATAGGAAAATGTATCAGTAAACAACACTACTTAAAGGCTTATAGAAATAAAGTATGGGATATTTTGGAAGCCTTTGAAGCTCTAAACATGAAGTCTATTCTGAGAGAACAAAATACCCATGCAAATTTATTGACATAAGTGGGAGCTAATTTCTATCCAGTCAATAATGTTATTCAGAAATAAAAAATGGTTAGACTCATATATAGGCCTTCAATGCCAGACAAGGACATCTTCTGGCAAGTTTTTGAAAATGATGAGCAAATATTGGATTTTTTAATCCATGAAATGAACTGTTCAAGTAACAAATATTTACAAGACCAACAGGAAGAAGATATGATTCAGTTGAAAAATAATCATATCCCTAAGGGAATTATCACCCTTGAAAGTCTATTTGATAACAATGATAGAGCTATGGGTCATAAAATAAAAGTTGATAAGTGTCGGTATAAAGAGGTAGAGTTAGAACCAGGAAAAATGATTAAAGTCGAGGTTGGTTGTACAGAGGAAGAATTGAACCAAATCAGAGAATTATGCAAAAAATTTCTTGATATCATAGCTTGGGTGTATAGTGATCTAAAAGTATATAGAAAAGATATTATCCAGCATACCATTGAGTTAGAATAAGGAGCTAAGCCTTTTAGGCAAAAGCAAAGAATGGTAAATCCAAAGATAGAAGCTTTGATGAAGCAGGAATTGCTAAAACTTCTTCAAGCTAAAATAGTGTATCCTATTAAGCATTCTACCTGGGTGGCAAACTTGGTACCAGTCAGAAAGAAAAATGGAGACATTAGATTGTGTGTAGACTTCAGGAATCTGAACAGAGCATCACTCAAAGATCATTATCCTCTTCCCCAAATTGATCAAATTTTACACACAGTTGTAGGAGCAGAAATATTCTCTTTACTAGATGGCTTTTCAGGGTATAATCAAGTATGGGTCAGAGATGAAGATCAATTCAAGACCACTTTTACCACAAAGTGGGGAACATTTTCCTACCAGAGGATGCCTTTTGGTTTATCTAATGCTAGAGCAACTTTCCAAAGAGCAATGGATGTAGCTTTTGGTGAACTTGCTAGCAAGATTATAGTCATCTATTTAGATGACATGACTGTCTTTTCTCATCATAAGAAAGATCATATTACGCACCTTGAACAAGTATTTGAAAAATGTAGGGAATTCAGAATATCTTTGAATCCAAAGAAATCTATATTTGTTGTAGAAGAAGGTATTCTACTTGGTCATGTTATATCTAAAGTTGGATTAGCTATTGATCCTGATAGAGTAAAGGCACTTTTGAAACTATCTCTATCGGTTAATAAGAAAGGTTTGCAATCCTTCTTTGGGTAAATAAATTTTGTGTGGAATTTTGTTGCAGATTTTGCATAGATTGTCAAACCAATGACTGAATTATTGAAAAAGGATGCAATTTTCAAATGGACTGATGTAAGAAAAAATGCTTTCAAGAAGATCTTGGAGGAGATAGCCCAAGCACCTGTACTGATTAATCCTGATTACTCACGAGATTTTATTTTATATGTTGTTGGTGAATCATAAAGTTACGCTTCAGTCCTTACACAGAAGGGGGCAGACAATGAAGAAAGACCCATAGCTTTTTTGAGTTCCACTATGCATGAACATGAAGAAAAATATAACTTTATTGAAAAGCAAGTTTATGTTGTCATGAAATCCTTGAAGAAATTTAAGCACTTTCTATCACAGAGCAAAATCATTGTTTATGTGATCCATCCTGATGTCAAAAATTTTATAATACAAGGAGAACTTGGCGAAAAGAGAGCTGGTTGGGTGACTAAGATACAAGAATATGATGTAGAAATACATCCAACAAAGATAGTAAGAGGTAGAGCCCTATGTCAAGAGTTGGCCAAGCAAGCTACAGATAAGCAGATAGAACCCCAAGGTGTAATGGTTAATACAGAATCAGATCCAAATCCAAGAAATACTGATTGGATTGATGATCTTGTGGAGTACTTTCAAACTGGAATGTGTCCTAAAAATTTGAATGCTTCACAAAGAAGAAGATTTAGAGCACAAGATTTGAAGTACACCCTTCAATCAGAAGGGTTGTATAGGAAAAATATTGATGGTGTACTTTTGAGATGTATAAGAGAAGATGAGAAACAAAAGGTGTTAAAAGAATTCCATGGAGGTCTCTCTGGAGGACATTATTCAGGAAGATCTACTGCTTTGAAAATACTCCGAGCAGGTTGTTACTGGCCTTCCATTTTTTTAGATACTTACCAGGTTACCAGAAGTTGCGAGCAATGTCAGAGATATGTAGGGAGGAATAGGAATGCTCCTATGCCCTTGAAACCTATCCAAGTCGAAGAGCCTTTCCAACAGTGGGGGTTAGACTTTGTTGGGATAATAGAACCCAACTCATCAGCTAGCCATAAGTATATACTTACTACCACAGATTATTTCACTAAGTGGGCTGAAGCTATCCCTACTAAAAAAGTTGATCAAGAGGTGGTGATTGAGTTCGTGGAAAGCTTGATTACAAGGTTTGGTGTACCAGATTCTCTAATTACAGATAATGGATCAACTTTTATTGGAGAAAAAATGATTGAGTTTACTAGTAGGTATGGTATATATTTAAAAACTTCTTCCAATTATTACCCATAGGGTAATGGTTTAGCTGAGTCTAAAAATAAAAATCTTCTTAGAATCCTGAAAAGAACACTAGAAGATAATAAGAGGAACTGGCATTCCTTGATCAATCAAGCATTATGGGTTGACATGATCTCAATAAAAAAATCCATCAATACATCACCTTATTCTTTAGTCTATGGTAAAGAGGCTATTTTGCCTATACATATGGAAATACCAGCACTGAAATTGTTAAATCAGATAAATGAAGAAGGAGATCAACCTATGGATGCCCGATTAATGTAGCTCCTACAGTTAGAAGAACAGAGGGAAGAGGCTTATAATCATCACCAGAAACATATGGCAGACATAGAAGGATGGTTTAATAAAAAGACAACCTGCAAAAAATTTAAAGTGGGAGATCTAGTTTTAAAATGGAATGTGAAGAAGGCAAAGCCAGGCAATCATGACAAATTCGACGCTTTTTGGGAAGGTCCTTTTGAGATAATTGCTGAGAAGCAATTTAATTCTTTCCAATTATAGGATCAATAGGGTATTTTCATTCCTATTACAGTGAATGCTTTTCACTTAAATATTTATTTTAAATAAGAGAGCGGGAAAAAAATTATGTATATAATGTATATTATAGTAAGTGTGTAAATATTTCCGAAGTTATTTCTATTTTAGAAATCTTTGTTAGTATCCTATGACCAATCAGAAATCACCAGTAAAGAACAAAATTAGAAGGTGCCATAGTGTCAGATTTGGTGGTTCGAATTCAAAATTGCCACATGGTTTTTCGATGGTTGGAGGGATAAAATTAAAAAAAAAAAAATTGATATATGTTCCCATTATTGAATACAACGAAGGATCAATTGTCGACATGAATTTGAAATTTGCCACGTAGCTATTCAATGATTGCATTGAAATAACCACCTTTGCAAATAAGAAGAGTTTTGGTAAGCGTGATTTTAAACGACACGAAAGATAATGATTGGTTGAGGTTTAGAAAAGTGGTAGAAACAAATCGTGAGGAGATCCAGGAAAATCCAATTCACCAACTGTAATTAATGCAAATTATGCATATGTTTTCGATTGAAAAAAAATCCTAATTTTACTCCTGAGTAAAATTCGCTGTGTTACTTTCTATTCCTGCTTTTCGAATTTCAAGTTCAGTTCAGAAAAGGAAGTTTAGTGTGACAGAAAAGAAAGTTTGATACAAGAAAAAAAAAAGTTCATGGCTCCTAGAAAGAAAGCTCAAAAAACAAAAATGGAGGGTCCATTCGCTTCACCTGTAACAACAAGAAAAGGAGAGGAAATAAATGAAATATTTATTGTTCGAGATGCTAGGATTGGAGATACAATAATGACATGGAAGGACCTAGTAAGAATTTGACAAGATATCGAAGATAGAATGGTGACTAAGATTTTTGTGTCTTCGCCTGCTACTTTTGCCTTTCATTCATTGCTATACTGGTATGTGTATATCCCTGTGCACCCTTGACCTGAACTAGTTAAAGCAATTGCAAATTTTATGATGGAAAGAAGAGGGTAGTTACAAACAAGAGTGGAAGAGTGCTTTTTGCCCTAAACCCAGATGCTTTCATTTCTGCTTTTGCTACTGGGTATGTACCTGCTCTTGCACCCAAAACTTTTGACCCCGTAGATCAAGCAAAATATTTCTTTCCTTATGAAAAAATTAAGAATTTTATTTATACACAGTTGAATAATCCACCTAATGGAGGAAAGATGCCGAAAAATCCTATTCCCATAGTTGAATTCAAAAACCCCGAATTATTTTCCATATTAGCTATGATAGAAGGGTTAAAAACTGACGAAAAGGTTCATGGATGGCAAATCGTGTTAGTCAATTGCATGTCTAACCCAAAGAATTATGATTCTACAGTTATGGATAAGAGTATTCAACCTATGTTTTTTGACTGGCCAGGGTATTTATTCAAAGAAATACATGAAGGGTTGTCTGTTATGAAGAGAGGTTCTCAACACTCTTTTCGTTTCTCAATACAGTTATGTTATGAAGCCTATAGAAATAATGATGAAGATTCTCCATTAGAATGGCATGTGGAACAAATGCAACCATTGCCACCATGGCATGAATTTTATGAATACATGTTGCATTTTGACCCAGGAAATAATAATGGGCATATATTAACTGAAAGTACTATTGCTAGAATGCAGAAAAAGGGTGCAGATTGGATAATAGGAAATATTCATGAATGGTGGACTATGAGAGTGCAAACAGACATGATTGACTCAAGGTATCCCATAAAAAATGACCTTGAATTCTCAATAAAGTATGACCATTATCATAAATCTTGGTTAGGAGTTTTCCCTAAGAAAATATCTTGCAGTGTTGGTGGTAGCAAAGGGACAAGTCCTGAAGTTGCTAAAAAACAAACTGAAGAACACAAGCTTATACTGAGAGGGGGGGTGAACAGTATAAGACCACTTTTTACTTTTTCCTTTGATCTTTCAAATTAATATTATGCAGCGAATAGATAACAGTATCAAAAATAGAAATCAAAGCAATGCACAGAATATCATCCACAATAGAGACACAACAATTTACGTGGTTCACCCAATGCGGGCTACTCCACAGATAAAATTTTTACTAAATTTTATCACCTCTAATTCTAGGAAACCTTTCCCGATTACAAAGTTTATGGGCACCAACCCAAAGGAGATACCTTCCCCTAGCTCTTCTTTAAGTGGTGATCCTCTAGAAGACCTCTGCCTCTGCTGCCCTTAGCAAGTGGAACTCTATCCATAGAAGACACTTGTCTTCCCTGCTCTGGCTGGAGACCTCTGTCCTCAACTCTTTCACCTCCAAAGCTGGTCCTCTTATCTGCACCAAACACAGTCCTTCGGTCTGGCACTAATGTCCTCGAAACTTGCACCTCTATGCAATCACAACACTCGATCAAACATCCACTTATGCACCTCTGCGCAAACACAACAACACTGTCTTCGCACACTCTGCTCCTCGACGATCGAACTTCTCCCCGCACTCTGCTTCTACGTAAGTCACACTTCGAATGCACACTCCGATCGATTCGACTCGACTTGCTCTCTTGCGCACAACAGACTTCACTTGTGCAAATTTGATACACACATTCGATACCTCAATCTCGAAACAACCCTCCTTTTATAGCAAAAATCTCAAGATCAAAACTCTCAATCTTAGTCGGTTGTTACCCTCACACTACGTTGGTTGCAAAACCCTACGCTACGTCGGCCCAGTTAACTACGTCGACTCAAGGTTAACTCTGTCCTTCAACCGCCTCTGGTTCTATAGCTTTTCTCGTGAAACTACAACATGTCATGATATCGCGACACCTTTGCCTATCGTACACCTTCTTTTGCCTGCTATCGTGAAATCGTGACACTTTTTGCCTTTGTTTGCCTTGACTACGTCCTTGTCGTGACATCGTGACACTTCTATCGATTGCTGATGTCATCTTCACTCCTGTCGTGAAATCGCGACACTTTAGTCTTCATTGCCTTCTTCTCTTCTTTTGTCGTGAAATCGTGACACATCTGCTTCTGCTGACGTCATCTTTAACTCTGTCATGAAATCGTGACCCTTTTGTCTTCATGGCCTTCCTCTTAGCTTTTGTCACGAAATCGTGACACTTCTGCTGCCTTGAGCTTCTTTCTGCCTTACACCCGCAAAACTAGAACATGTCGCGAAATCGTGACGCTTTTGTCTTCATAGCCTTCCTCTCTGCTTCTATCATGAAATCGTGACACTTTTCCTATAGAAGACCTGCTTCCAGTTTCTGTCATGAAATCGTGACTCTTTCACCATCCGTACGCTTTTCTTTCAGCCTGTCATGAAATCGCTACAACTTCATCTGTTGGCTTCTTCACTTCTGCCTGTCACGAAATCGTGACACTTTCTGCATCCGTACATTTTTCTTTCATCCTGTCATGAAATCGTGACGCTTTCAGCTTTCAAAAGCTTTCCTTGCAACCTGTCATGAAATCGTGACGCTTCTCCTTTTAGACTCTTCCTTTTGCTGCATGTCACGAAATCGTGACAGTTCTCACTTCGAGCTTTTCAGCATGTCGCGAAATCGTGATAGTCCTCAACTTGACCTCTGCAGCATGTCGCAAAAACATGACAGTCCTCACTTGGAACTTTGCATCATGTCACGAAATCGTGACAGTTCCTGAATAACTTTCTCTCTCTTCGATCTTGTCACGAAATCGTGACCGTTCACACTGCGGACTCTCTTTTCTGCATTATGTCACGAAATCGTGACACTTTTTCGTCCGTACAACTTTCCTGGCAATGTGTCACGAAATCGTGACACTTTTCCTTCTCTGCCTTCCTGCACTTTTTGAGTCGCAAAAATGCGACATGTCGTGAAATCGTGACACTTTCCATCTTGCTCTCCTTCTCTGCCAACATGTCACGAAATCGCGATAGTTTTGCCAACTTCTTCTCTTTCTTCCAGCATGTCGCGAAATCGTGATAGTTTTGCTAGAACTTTCTCTCTCCTCAAACATGTCGCGAAATCATGACAGTTTTGCCAGCACTTTCTCTCTCCTAAAACATGTCACGAAATCGCGATAGTTTTGCCAGCACTTTCTCTCTCCTAAAACATGTCGCGAAATCATGACAGTTTTTCCAGTCGCCTGCATACTTTTTCTTACTTGTCTTTTTCTTGATCTTTTGCAACTGGGCTACTCTGATCTTCTTGGAAACTCACTGTCCAAACTGAAACCTTCATCAAAACACATTCTTTGACATCAAACCAAATTGCTTCAAGACCTTCTTGACATCAATGACAACATCTATACTTAGAGCAAAGGCAATGTACCCAAGGTACCCAAAATTGCCAACAATCTCCCCCTTTGTCATTGATGGCAAACCTTAACTGAAAACACTAGTCAAGAGCCAAAACTGAAACCAACTGATCCAACAACTGAGAATATGCCTTTGAAGTTTTTGCTCCCCTGACTTGAAGCTCTCTTCTTCACTATGAAGCTCTCCCCCTTACTCATATCTCTCCCCCTTTGTCATCAATGGCAAAGGGTCACCTTTGGGGCTTGGGACTAAGAATGAGCTTCTTAGCTTAGTCCCTCCCCCACCTCCTGATGAGGTGATTTAAAATAGGGGTGGGAGTGAAACTCCCATTAGACACTCATCATCATCAGTGTCTACAATTTCTTTGTCGGGCCTTCTCTTGAACTCTTTGTCAATGTTTCTGTTCTTGTCACTTTTCTTGTTCTTGTTCTCATCTCTTTTCTTGTCCACACCTTGATCCTTGGACCTGTTTATATCATTGTTCCTATTCCTGTACCTTGGAAGATCAGCTCTGCATTGTCTGGCTATGTGACCTGCATTGTTGCACTTATAACAAGTAACAATATTATTTCTTTCAGGCATAGCTGTTCTTTGAATCCACCTGTTTTGACTAACCTAGTTCCTGTTATTTGCCTTGCAAAAAATTGCCTTATGCCCGAACTATTGACAAGAGTAGCAATACCCTTGAAAGAAATTATGGCCCCTAAAACTGTCATTTACTCTCTTCACTTGAGTCATGCAATGTACAACCATGTGACCAAACCTGTGACATGCAAAACATCTGTCATGAAATTTTCTTTTATTTGACCTCTTGGGTCCCGAAACCTTCTTCTTGGCATTCAAAATTTTGTTTTCTGTTTTTGCGCATTTATCACTTACGGACTCATGATCTGAAGTACTTTCTTCATCAGAACTCTCTTCCTTTTGAAATCTCTTGCTAGATTCCCCAACCTGTTCCTTGTGCGGCTCAACAAAATCGAGACCTATTTTATCTGTTGGTTTTCTTTGACCTTTGATGAGAGACTTAACCTTTTTGGAGCTTTCTTGAAACCTATACAGTTTATCCTTGTATTTTTTAGTTTCCTCTTCCAAAGAGGCCATTTCCTGTTCTAACTCACTATACTCCAGAATCTTAGAATCTAACTCATTCTTGAGTTCTTGTGTCTTAGCCATAGAGATGTCAAGACTTTCTATAAGCTCATCTCTCTCCATACAACATTCATCTAACTTATCCTTGAGTCTAGCATTCTTCTTTCTTTCCTTTTTCAAAACACTAAGAGCATTAGTAAGTTCACATTCAAGATCCTCTATTTGATTGCATTTTGAATTATCAAGGCCTTTTTCAGATTTCTTATCACTAGAGGTGCTACCCTTTTCAAAAACCATACATGCATCTTCATTGTAGTTTTCTGAAGCATCCTCATACATACTAGCAACCAAATCATTATTTTTGCAATTATCCTCAAGGTGCCCAAAATTTCCACATCTAAAACATTTCATGATAATGAATTTATGTTTCGGTTCTTCCTCCTTTTTTGAAATGAACAACATCTCATTTTCATTATCACTAGAAGAGCTTTCACTATCACTGCTAGAACACTTACTTGCTTTGTCTAGGTAGAAGCTCTTCTTGTGTTTGTGAGAATGCCTCTTTTCGTGATTGTTGTACTCATCTTTGCTCTTCCTGTGATGCTTGTGCTTTTCAGAATCCTTGCTCTTAGAATCCTGTATATCTTCATCACTTTCATTCTTTGAAACAAGATCGATCAGTAGCATAATGACCAAACTTCCCACAGTTGAAACATCTTATGTTTTTCATGCTCTTGTGCTTTTTGGAAAACTTGCCTTTCTTGCTGTAATATGCCTCTTCATCACTAGAGGACTCATCACTCTCTTGAATCTATTTGCTCTTTGATTTCTTGGTAGCTTTGAAGGCTGCCTCTTTCTTGACATCAACTTTCACTTGAGTTCTCAGCTCAAATGTTGCAAGTATACTATGGAGCTCATCCTTTTTCAATTTATCTAAATCTTTAGCTTCCTCAATGGCAGAAATCTTTTCACTAAATCTATTTGGAAGAGATCTTAAAATTTTATCACACACATCATTTTCAGCAAGTTCAAGACCTAAGTCTTTCATGGAGTTAACAACCTCATCCATTCGAAGCATGTAATCACTAATATTTTCATCATCATTCATCTTGAGTTGTTCAAACATACCTTTAAAATGTCTCAATTTGGCCTTTCGGACATTTGCATCACCTATATGAACTACCTGCAACTGTTTCCACATTTCACTAGCTGTCTTGCAGTGAATCACTTTGGTGAGATCTGCCTTTGTAAACCCTTTAGGATTGCATTCATGGATTTTGAGTTGCTGTGATGTAGGAGCCTATCTTCTTTAGTATAAGGACCATTTTCAGGAATAGTGTACCCATCTTCAATCACTTCCCATACCTCATTACCAAGTGCCATTAGATAAACCTTCATTCTTGCACTCCACAGACCAAAATCTGATCCATCAAGAATAGGTGTTGCATTGCCACTTGAATAATCCATTGTGTTCTTTGCAATCGCTTCTTCCTTCAAGTTGTTAAACCTTTTCGAAGGAACCCGCTCTGATACCAATTGAAGAACACAAGCTTATACTGAGAGGGGGGGTGAACAGTATAAGACCACTTTTTCCTTTTTCCTTTGATATTTCAAATTAATATTATGCAGCGAATAGATAACAGTATCAAAAACAAAAATCAAAGCAATGCACAGAATATCATCCACAATAGAGACACAACAATTTACGTGGTTCACCCAACGCGGGCTACTCCACGGATAAAATTTTTCACTAAATTTTATCACCTCTAATTCTGGGAAACCTTTCCCGATTACAAAGTTTATGGGCACCAACCCAAAGGAGATACCTTCCCCTAGCTCTGCTCTAAGTGGTGATCCTCTAGAAGACCTCTACCTCTGTTGCCCTTAGCAAGTGGAACTCTATCCACAGAAGACACCTGTCTTCCTTGCTCTGGCTGGAGACCTCTATCCTCAACTCTTTCACCTCCAAAGCTAGTCCTCTTATCTGCACCAAACACAGTCCTTCGGTTTGGCACTAATGTCCTCGAAACTTGCACCTCTGTGCAATCACAAAACTCAATCAAACATCCACTTATGCACCTCTGTGCAAACACAGCAGCACTATCTTCGCACACTCTGATCCTTGACGATCGAACTTCTCCCCGCACTCTACTTCTACGTAAGTCGCACTTCGAACGCACACTTCGATCGATTCGACTCAACTTGCTCTCTTGCGCACAACAGACTTCACTTGCACAAATTTGATACACGCATTCGATGCCTCAATCTCGAAACAACCCTCCTTTTATAGCAAAAATCTCAAGATCAAAACTCTCGATCTTAGTCGACTGCATATCCCTAAAACAACGTCGGTTGCAAAACCCTATCTACGTCGCATTTACTCGTCGGCTCAAGGTTAACTCTGTCCTTCAACCGCCTCTGGTTCTATAGCTTTTCTTGTGAAACTACAACATGTCACGATATCATGACACCTTTGCCTGTCGTACACCTTCTTTTGCCTGTTGTCGTGAAATCGTGACACTTTTTGCCTTTGTCTGCCTTGACTACATCCTTGTCATGAAATCGTGACACTTCTATCTTTGTCGACGTCATCTTCACTCCTGTCGCGAAATCGTGACACTTTAGTCTTCATTGCCTTCTCCTCTACTTTTGTCGTGAAATCGTGACACATTTGCTTCTACTGACGTCATCTTCAACTTTGTCGTGAAATCATGACCCTTTTGTCTTCATGGCCTTCCTCTCTGCTTTTGTCATGAAATCGTGACACTTCTGCTGCCTTGAGCTTCTTTCTGCCTTACACCCACGAAACTGGAACATGTCGCGAAATCACGATGCTTTTGTCTTCATAGCCTTCCTCTCTGCTTCTGTCATGAAATCATGACACTTCTCCTATAGAAGACTTGCTTCCAAATTTCTATCGTGAAATCATGACTCTTTCACCATCCGTACGCTTTTCTTTCAGCCTGTCACGAAATCGCTACAACTTCATCCGCTGGCTTCTTCACTTCTATCTGTCGTGAAATCATGACACTTTCTGCATCCGTACATTTTTCTTTCATCCTGTCACGAAATCATGACGCTTTCAGCTTTCGAAAGCTTTCCTTGCAACTTGTCGTGAAATCGTGACGCTTCTCCTTTCAGACTCTTCCTTTTGTTGCATGTCGCGAAATCGTGACAGTTCTCACTTCGAGCTTTTCAGCATGTCGTGAAATCGTGACAGTCCTCAACTTGACCTCTACAGCATGTCGTGAAAATGCGACAATCCTCACTTGGAACTTTGCATCATGTCACGAAATCGTGACAGTTCCTGAATAAATTTCTCTCTCTTCGATCTTGTCGTGAAATCGCGACCGTTCACACTGCGGACTCTCTCTTCTGCATTATGTCACGAAATCGTGACACTTTTTCGTCCGTACAACTTTCTTTGCAATGTGTCACGAAATCGTGACACTTTTCCTTCTCTGCCTTCCTGCACTTTTCGAGTCGCGAAAATGCGACATGTCGCGAAATCGTGACACTTTCCATCTTGCTCTCCTTCTCTACCAACATGTCACGAAATCGTGACAGTTTTGCCAACTTCTTCTCTCTCTTCTAGCATGTCGCGAAATCATGATAGTTTTGCTAGAACTTTCTCTCTCCTCAAACATGTCACGAAATCATGACAGTTTTGCCAGCACTTTCTCTCTCCTAAAACATGTCGCAAAATCGTGACAGTTTTGCCAACACTTTCTCTCTCCTAAAACATGTCGCGAAATCATGACAGTTTTGCTAGCACTTTCTCTCTCCTAAAACATGTCGTGAAATCGCGACAATTTTTCCAGTCATTTGCATACTTTTTCTTACTTGTCTTTTTCTTGATATTTTGCAACTGGGCTACTCTGATCTTCTTGGAAACTCACTATACAAACTGAAACCTTCATCAAAACACATTCTTTGACATCAAACCAAATTGCTTCAAGACCTTCTTGACATCAATGACAACATCTATACTTAGAGCAAAGGCAATGTACCCAAGGTACCCAAAATTGCCAACACAAAGCTGTGGAATGAGGAAAAGGTAAGGAAATTACAGTTGAACAACCATTGGCTCAAGCACAAACCAGGCTACGAAGCTCGAAGAAAAGGGTCATTGCGGAGGTTTTCACAAAAGAGAAAGGAGAAACATATGGGAAGGCTACCCATATGATGTTAAAAATGGGATATGAAGGCAAAGGTCTGGGAAAAGAAGGACAAGGGATTACTGAACCCTTGTAAGCCGAAAGAAGAGGAAAACACTTGGCCTTGGGAGCTGATTCATCTAAATGTAAAGTTCCAATTTCTAAAACAGTTAAGTTTGTTCCCCCATCGAGTTCAGGTACAGAATCTGATGAAGAACCTCTTTGTATGAAGAGGAAGAGGCTAAAGTCTGTAGCAAAAGTTAAAGAAAAAAATGATGAAGTTGTTGAATGAAACCCAATTTTTGAGCAAATTGCTCAAAATGATGATGCTAATATTGCTCTAGGAAATGAGCAAATTATTCAAAATGATGAAGATAATGTTCTTAATACAGAGGTTACTAAACAAGAAAATGTTCAAATTGAAACTAGGGATGATCCAAATGACTTTTATCAGGAGGATCAAAATGTAAAAATCTCTAAAGAAATTATTGTGAAACATGAATATGTAGAACTTAAGAAAAGATAGCCTGGAGGAATTCCTCCAAATGTTGAGGTTATAAATCTTGAAGAAAATATCGATGATGAAGATAGAATTAATTATAGCAGAAGTGCCAAAGTCCCCATTCAAGGTGAAAATATGAGTCAGATGGTGAGTGAAGGGGACCAAGATCATGGAGAAGGAGATCAACATCAACAAGCGCCTCAAATAAACAAAGGTACGCTTTCTCTTTTATTTCAATCATTTCTCTCTACTTATTCCTACAATTATTTTCTTTCCATTTATACTTCAAAGGAAGATATAATGTTCCCCTTTGGTTCGTATTTTCTTTCCCAGAATCAACACTATTTTATCAGTTTCAATCTGAAGTTGATCCCAAATCTATTTCTTTCTAGCGCTAGTATCCTAGCTATTAAGTCAATATCTACTCTAAATGATGAGAGTCACCCCACCTTTTCAAAGTTAAAATATTTAAGAAAAGCGAATAAAAGTGCTTTAGACTAGTGGACATCTTGTGCTGCTGAATATTCCAGAACTCCTGCCTACATTCAAGAGATTATTTCCTTAGATCCTAGTACAATGCAAAGAAAGAAGTTAAAATTAACACCAGTTTCTAGGAAACCAAATAAGGACATGACCATTGAAGATTACCAAGCAGAAGATACAGCTGAAGACATTACTTAGCTACACATGTAAGAAGAATGGGGTAAAGCTCAGGCTCATTTTAGAACTATTTATTTACATGAAGAATTTTTCAGAGAAAAGTTTGTCAAAGAACAAGAAACCAAGAAATAATTAGAGTCCATCCTACAAAAACATAAATTGATGAAAAATGCTTTGAAGCTAGAGGTAAAGAGGTGGGAAGATAGGTTTGGTGAGGCTGCCAATGAGGCAACCACATTTAAAGAAAAATTGAAATAAGTTGATGCACAAATTCACTCCCTAAGTCTACAAGTTCAACAACTCCAGCAATAGCTAGTTGAAAAACAGAACATTCCATCTGGTTTTTCAAAAGAGAAGGCCAAGGTGGTGAGAAAATAAATGCTTGAAGATGTATTGGCATTAAGTCTTAAAGAAAGGCCCTTATTATTATACCTGGCCAAAGTAAAGGAGGTAATTGAAGTAGTCAACGAGGAGTTAAGGGCTTCAGTAAAATTTTTATATGAGAGGTCAAATGCGGCTACAAAAATTCAGGTTTTATCAAAAAATATGCCTAAAAGTGTTGCTGCTAAGATCCGTAGCGAAGCCTGGTCTCAGGCCAAAATTGTAGCTAAAAGTTCCTGTAGGAGACTGAAACTGTTAACACAGGGTGATAAACTCCTTCAAGAGTTAGAAGCTAAAGCCTAGGGGTTAGTGAAAAATTTGAATTCGACTAATAAATATGGGCTTCCCTATTTACGGGATGATAATTCAAAAGTATTGAGTGAAGATGCCCTGACACTGTCTCTTCAAGCTTTCACAGAAGATGAGTCAAAAATAGAAAATTAGGAAGATCCTGTAGAGGAAATGTTGATATTTACCATGGTGCAAAATCTTAAACAGATTAAGTCTTGCTTGCAAGAATTGATTCTGAGAAACAAAATAGTGTCTCATGATAAAGTAGAAGAATTGCAATATATATCAGCTATTTATGAATTTTTTCGATCTTGAAGATGAGGAATGGAATCAGGTTTGCCTCACGTACAATGAAGTGATTAATAAGATAGAAAAAATGAATAAGTCCAAAAATGATAATCTTCAACAGTTGACGAAAGGAGGAAATAGCAGCCCACAGTGAAACTTGTTTCAAATTATCTTTAGTTTTTAATGTATTTTTAGTGAAAAATCCATGTCACAAAAAATATCTTGTAAGGGTAATGCGTTATTTTTGCATTTCTTCTTGAATATTCTTTCCCATAAAAATCTCCTCTCCTGTATTATTTTTTTTAACTCCATTTCCTAGTGGATGAAGGTCCTGGACTCTAATATTTTTTGCCAGCAAAATTTCCCCGGAAGGCGCCAAGAATGTTAGTCTAAAAAGACTACCTCTAGCAGATGGTAGATTTTTGCGTGAAGAGACCAGCATTTCATTTTTGAGATAGAAGGAAAAGAATCGGCTAAGGCATGAAGGATGTCGTGATTTCACATGTCAAATTTTTGATGAGATATGGCTCAAAGATGTCAAAAAGTGAGAAGGTATTGCGATTTCGTGACTTGATGGGTTTTATCCCATAAAATTGAATGAAGGAGCAAAGAAAGAAAGAGTGTCGCGATTTCATGACTGGACAGATTTTTGCTAGAATTTTTTCTCACAAAATATGTACAAGAAGATGTAATGATTTTGTGACATGGTGAGTTTTCGTTTGCCATACAACCCGAAGGAAGAAGATGTTGTGATTTCACGACATGGTGAGGTTTTTATCATTGAACAGCTTAAAAGAGCCTGAAAAAAGAAGATGTCACGATTTCATGACAACTAGATTTTTACTGACAAAGAGACATTTAGTAGGGAATAAGATGCCTTCAAAAAACTCGTGTCAGTAACTGAAAGTAGATAGTGAAATAGATCAATTCCTAGATTCCTGCTATCAGTGGTTGATTGTTGGGAGCCATGCAGAGAAGATAGAAACATGATTATGTCTTAATTTGCTTGTAATTAATTTGATATCAAAATGTACTAAATATAGAGGTTCCCACATAGGGTATATATAAGAGTAAACGTACTCTAAAAAGGGGTCGGCTCTTGGACATTTACAAGACTGAATGGATGTAATTTGAATATAAGAAATAAATATTATGCTTCTATTGGCTTCTGGTTCACATTGTGCAAGTGTATGTATTAAAATTTCTCACTTCTATTTCACATTAATGAAATATAAATTGTGTGAGTTCTAAAATATCTAGACTTATACAAAATATAAATCATATTGCTAGAGTTGAAATTTGATATATACATGTGTTAGATATACCTCTAAATCACATTAATAAATCCATGATTTCTGCGGGAAGATATAGTTAATGCTTTGACAAGTATAGTATATGTGTTCATCTTAGTTGTTGTTTAATCTATACCATATACAAGTTTTAGCTTCGGCTATATTTCCCCCTTCTTTCTGTTTTCCATTTTCCTATAAGAAATCATTAAGGAACCAACCTATTCTGGATATTAGATGAGAAATCTGATAATTATCCTCGTCTATTCAATGTTGACAAAATCAAGGCGCAAATAATAACCAAAGACATATTTTGTTCCAACAGTTACATATAAGATAATAGAATATTTACACTTTGAATGAGACCTGGTCGCATGAAAAAAATATTGCATGAGAGGTTTGGGCATTTGAAGTACAAAAAATTGAACATTATGAGAAGGTTTAAAATAGTAGAGTGCTTTGGAGTTATATTTAGCTAGAATGGTGGGGGGCTCCCGTTCTAGCTTTGGATCACTATTCTCTCTGAGCGGGAGTTCCCATGTCTCTCTAGCTCAATCTATTTTCTTCTCATGGTCTATATGCTATGTTGTGGTAGATGGTGGTACCTATTGCTATATGAGGGGCCTCTCTATTTATTTTTGGTTTTATTGGGTGCTCGGTTAGTAATTGTAGATCTGGTTGTGGTCCTTTAGGGGGATAGAGATATTTGCTAGCCCAACCTATGGGGGTGATTTGGAGCCTTTGTTGTGTCCTAAAATATTCTAGATGGTGTTGCCCTATCGATATTTAGTACTACTTTTTAGGGTTGCGAGCGTTTGTTTCGCTTGGTTCAAATTTTAGTTGGGGGTCTCGATCAGTCGACTATTCATATTTTTTTGTTTTGGCTTGCTTCTAAATATTTGGTCTAGGTCCTGGGGGATAGGGCCAAATGCCAATCCAAACCTACTAGGGTGATTCTGGGTTGTTGTTGGTGTAGTGGCTATTGGTTTATTCCCTTGGTTGGCTCTGAGCCAGGTCTTTGGGTGCTTGGGTGGTTTGGTTGGGGTTTGTGGTTGCAGAGTTACTTTCTACAGATTTGTCATTGATGGAGCTATGATTTTGTGGGCTTGCATGTTTGGCATATGGGGTGGTTTTTGTTAGGGTTTCATTGATGCACTATGATATAAAGTGGTTTTTGTTTATGGGTCTTGGTCCTAGAATTTTGTTATGGGATTTTTCCTCTCTGGGTGGGCGTGTTTATTTCGTAAATCCCTCCTGTTCGCTCGTGTTTCCTTCCTACTAGGGCTCTAGCTAGTTATTTTTCCCAATGATTATATTATTTTTGTGGTTGTTCCTCTTGGTGTGGTAGGTGGTTTTGGCTTCTCAACTCCTGGTTTTTCTGAATGAGAGTGGTTTTTAGAGGTGTTGTTAAAGTCCTCTAAGCTGTGAAGCTTTTTTTGTTCATTGCTTGATTCGTTGGTGTGTGGATGGTTGGATCTAAATTTATGGTAGATGATTTGCTCATGCTTGAGATGTTATGAGAGCTTTTGGTTTTCAGTGGTGTAGGGGACCTTGGTATTGCTGGTTGGCTACCTCTGTAGGGGCCTCAATTTTTTAGTTTGATTGGTATTGCTTCTTTTTATTCTTATTGCTCTTAATTCTTTGTTGTTGGATCCATCGATGCTTGGGTTTGTTTGATCTCTAAACACGGTGGTTTATATGTTCCTGCAAGTGACGGTGTGAGTTGGTAGTGCTCTCAAAGGTGATGCAGGGGATATTAGTATCCTCCATAGGGGTTCTGGTTCCCGGTTTTTGGTTTCCCTTAAGTTTCCAAGTGGAATGTGCCACTATGGTTTGGTCAGGATTTTCATTTTTAAATTTTAAGTCCTTTTTTGTTTGTTGTCTTGTTCAACCGGTGATTTCATTGTGTTTGATGCTCTTTTTGTTGGTTGTGTGGGTGGTTGGACATTCCTCTTTGGGGTTGCTTTGCTCCTTTTGGAGTGGTTTATAGGTTGAGGGACACCTTTTAAAAACCCTCATTTCATCTCCTTTTGGAGCCTTTGTTAAAGGTTGTGGGGTTCCTTTCAAAACCCTCTTCTTTTTAATAGTATAAAAAAAATAGTAGAGTGCTTTCACTAGTAGTTTCATGTGAAGGTTATATAATTATAAAACATCATTAAAACATAAAATTGAAAAACATGAAGAGTAAAAGAGCAACTAGAACTCATTATTTATACTAATGTATAAATAATTAGTAGTTTTTTTATCATATTGACAAGCACACCTTGGCCTTTATTAATGACCATTCAAGAAGAACATGGTTTTATATTGTCAAAAGTTCCTCTTTGACATTTATCCATTTTGATAATGTCTCTTTGAGTATGGTTTTACATTTTGATAATGTCTCCTATGTTGAAAATTTCCTCTTTGAAATTTATCCATCTTGTGTGTTTAAGTTGAAATCCTTCTATCTTGTAAGTTGAATATGCACTAAATAAAATTTTCAATTTATAAATTTTCTAATCCTTTGATGTTGAAAATTTTTTAACTCCCTAATTGAATCTACAAAATTTCAAAAACTTTCTAATATTTTTCAATTTCAAATTTTCTCAAAAATCTTAAGAAAATAAATCTTCTATCTTAAGAAACTTCAAATATCTTCAAACATTAAAAACTTTGAATAATCAAATTAACTAATTAAAGTAGAAACTCTTATTACTCCAAACATTTTTAAAATTCTAAAAATTAAATTTTTAAGTAATCCTTATAATTCCTACTAAATTAAATTATAATCCCCTTATAAATCCTTAATATGTAATCACATTATAACTCCAATAACCCTAATTAAAATAATTAACAAACTAACCTTACTCTTCCTTAGATATCTTTCTCTCCAATTCATCCTTTGTTTACTCACTGGATTTTGCTGACATTCTACTTGGTGTGCATAACCTTCTTCAAATACTCTAACATTCATTGTTGCACCCGTATTAAGTGATTCTTAGTTCAAACATGTCAATCAAAGACTTATGTCCACATGGAGTTTTTCATGCTTTAATCAACACATTAGAAAACATTCCATCTACCTTCTGCAATAATTTTTGACTTTTTTATATGTTACTTAAGCTTAACAACAACAATAATACACAATAAGCAATGTCATTATGTTTTGCAGGAGATGATGTGCATTCCTAACATTGAACTTCAATGATTCCTTAATCGGTCTCTTAAATTTCTCCATGCTAGATTCTTTATCTTCTTGTTAGTTTCTCCATCTTAGTCATTGTTTTGCATCACTGGTTTACATGGATGGTTCCCTGTGTTGCTATAATATTGATCTTATCCTTTGCTACTAGTATTATTTGTTGTGTTTTTTACTTCGTTGGTTGCCTTTGTTGTATTAACTAATCTCTTATGCTAGTATTCTTTACTTCTTGTTTATTTTTTCTGGCCTCTTTCACTGATATCCTCACATATTTGTGGTAGCTTTCCTTCATTGACATCCTTGCTTCTTCACTACAATGGAACTATAGTTTCCTCTTTGTATAGCGCTAGTCTCTTTGATGATTCTAGTGCAATGGCACTTAGAGAACATTGTAGTTTCCTCTTTGTATAACACCAATAGCTTAGCCAATACTATATTCTACTTTTAATGGTGTTGGCTTTTGCACTTCAAAGCTATGAACAATGAGCTTCTATGTATGACTATAATATGTACATCTATGTATGTCATTGTTGCTTTTATAATATGTTGCGATAAACAACTCCAAACATTTCTCTTTTCCCTTTGCTTTGCTTCTTAATGTTAATGGGTTGGCTACCTTTAGCTTCACTATGGCCCTTTTCCTTTATGCTTGTAGAATGTAGAATGTTGCTCTGGTTTCTATTTATCATAGACAACTTATATCCTTTCTTTAATATAGGCTTCTTGAGCTTTTTCTTATGTAGATAGGCTTCTTGAGCCTCTTCTTATATAGATTGACCTCTTAAAATTCTTTTACTAATATAGGTATTTTTATTTCAATGGTGTAGTATATGTCTACCTTGAAGAACCTACTTCAAAAAGTGATTTATGACCAAGACTAAAATGATATATAGATATATTTAGTTAGCCTAGTTCTTCAATGTATCCTAGGAAGATACTTCCCTCTTTTTTGCTCTATAATTTCTTATCACTACTATTCAAATATATCAAGATCAATTTAACCTGATTTTATCTTCTCTTTCTCTACTTCTTTTCTTCTTCTCTTTCTACTTCCTTATCTCTACACATAGAAGGTGAAATTATTCTCTATATCTATAGGAAGCTTCTTAACCATTAAAATACTATCTTCAATGTCTTAGGTCACACCTAAGAACAAAATACAATTCTTCTTTTTTAGAGAACTTAATATCAATGTTAGGATGGCTCTAAATATCCCTGAATAATCAAATTTCTTCTAAGTTGATTATATCCCAATCTATCAATAATGTTTCTCCTTTTTTTAGAGAATCCAAATATTAATGTTAGGGTGGCTCTATTCTTGAATGACCAAATTTTATTGAGTTGGTTTGCATCAATCTTCAAACTTCAATATCCAAATTTTCTTTGAGTTGGTTTCCAATATCAAATATCCAACTTTTCTTCTAAGTTGACCCTTTTCTTCAATATAGTTGAGTCCTAGTCTTCATTGGTTTTCCTTAAACCAAGTGGAAAGACCCTAGCATTATTTACTCAATAAGACCTTTAAAAATTAGAGTCCAAGTCTACACTGCCTTCAAAGTGGACATACTCTAAATTAAATTTATCAAAAGTGGACAAAGTTAATTAATAATGGTGGCTCAATAAACTCTATCAAAATGGATAGAGTTTGGTGGTAGCTCTAATACCACTATTGGCTTTTTAAGCCTTACTACCATAAAATATCATAAGTTATCACATTTTTCCCAATATAAATAGCCAAAATATTAAAGGTAAAAATAATAATAATAAGTAGAATAATATGATCAAAATAATATGTATATAAAGGCTTATATAATACTAAAATTGATGGATTTTAAAGCCTTAATATTAATGTAAACTCACAAGATAAATATTCATAGGAAAAAATATATGATAGCTACAATATAATAAGATCAAGATAATAATGTAACTAGAATAATATGAGCCAACTAATATGTAAAATCAAGGCTTATAATATATCAACTAACATTCATTAATAAGAAAAAATATATGAATGTAATAGCCTAAATCATACATGTACAAAGCATGTAGCACAACTTACAATATTAGTTGCTCAAATATATGCAATATTTATTACTCCCCCTTCTCTTACAAATCTATCATAAAACTTTCATCCAATAACAATACTTTATATGTAGATAATTTAGACTATGTAGGCTATGTAGGCAATGCAGGTGATGTAGGCTATGTCCAATATGGAGTAATATATAGCCATTGTAGAATGACTCTTTGGTTACTTGAATCTTCTTTTCCTTATGCCAAGTATCATGACTCTTGGCTTCTCTACTTGACACTTGCATACACATAACTCTATCTTGTATGCACACTTGGACATGACTCTTCACATAACACTTCCTAATATAAGAACACATGTGTACACTTACATATGAGAAACTTGTGCACATTTATACACATAACACTTGCACACTAATTTACATGACACTTGTGCATTTCATTCTCATTATTACATTACATAAAATATTTAATCACACTCTAATATAGGATACAACCGTAATCTAATATTTATAATATGTATCATGAGGGTACATTAGCATGCACCAAATAATATAATATTCTCCAAAAACCCTTATATTATATTATTTGATTATTGGAGACTTTAGTCTTCAATCAAGGTCTTTATCCTTCAGGTGATCTTGGGACCTGAGCTTGCTTTGTTCTCTTTTTTACATTCTTCTAAAGTTTCCTAATATTTTTCCTTTGCTTATTTAGTCTATTCTTTTCTGTCTTGTTCTTATCATGTTATTTTTCTGTATCCTAATTAATTGTAAGATTAGTATCCTTCAAATTCTGAAATATAAATTCATCTTCATTGATTATCTATTTTTCTAAAATATCTTTGAGTTCATTTTCTTCAATATTTTCTTCTAACTCTTAGATTTCATGGATTTTTTCGTCTAGATGTCATTTTTGATTTCCCTCTCTATATTGCAACTGAGGTTGATCATACTGATACTGAGGAGGATACTAATTTTGTAATTGTTGTAGTTGTGGATTGTATTGAGTTTGATATTATCTTTTTTGTACTAACCTATTTGTTTGACCTCTTTGATTTATCAAATTTCCTTGAGACTAATTCCTTGGATTAGATCTACAAAAAATTGTGCTATGTCCTTGTTTCTTACATACTTGACTATATCTATTTTCTATTTGGACCTATATATTGAGGTTGAAGAAATATTGCCTTGTGAATTCTCTTTTGATATTAAAGCATTGTTAGTCATTTTATCCTAAGCTTAATTTTCCACTTCATACACTTGTAGAATATTGACTAACTCATAAAAATAAGTATCTTTTCTTAGAACTTGTAAAGATGTAATTAGATATTTATAAATTTCTAGAAGATCTTTCAATGTCACTTGAACAAGAAATCTGTCTTCTTCATTTTTTTTTTAAATTTTATATTTTCTATCTTTATGAGAAATAGTTCAATACTTTCAACACTATTAAATTTCAAGGAATATAACTAAGATTGAATATTGGAGATAGTAGCTTTATTTTTTCCTTCAAATATTTTAGCTAATGTATTCCAAGATTCTATAGAAGTTTCTATTGTGCTTATATAAGACTGTATTTTATCAGTAATTGCAAACGTTATTATCATAAATGATTTGGCTTCACCATCTTCATATTTTTTGAATTTCTCTAACATCTTCAATAGGTTTTGTTTTTGCTCCACTAACTATATCCCAAATATTTTCTACTATTAGAATTGATTTCACTTTATTTTTACATAAAGCATAATTTGGTCCTTTCAGAAGTTGAGATTTAGAAATAAAGAACTTGTTGTTTGACATAGTAGTGATCATACAATATTTGATGTAGACTACCTTATGTCTCCCTAGGTTTAAGGAATTTAAAGTTTCTAAATTACAAACCTATAAAGTAGAATTCCTTATGACTCCCTAATATTTAGAAACTATGAAAGTAAGAATTTTGCAAATTTATTTTTCTAAATTTGAAGTAGAATTCCTTTTGACTCCCAAATTAGATTTTTTTTTTTTTACAAGAAAAATATCATAATTTTATTTCAAGAATGAAAGAAAATTACACTTCTCAGGTGCCTTGGCACAAACAAAAATCCAGATAAAAAGAGATTATTGAGAGTCAAAATATAATTACAGTCGAGCATATTAGATAGGAAGAAAACCCATCTTCAAAATAACATGGGGATAATAAGGATAAATATCATCCAAATAACCTCCATGTCTAAAACCTGGATAGAAATTAGTGAAAAAGAAACCAATAGAAAGAAAAGAAAACAATTAAAATCTGGCATAAAGCTCTAATAAAATGGATAGGCCCATAGTGAAAAATATAGACCTAGCATATAAACTAGGGATATGATATGTGGGTGAAATAAGAAACTCCATCCTTGTTCTCTTCCATTTGCAATAAACCTTTTGGAACCTGTTGACCTTCTGTTGATAATCTATCTACTTCTTGATTTAATTCCCTATAAACATGAGTAAATGAGATATTTTCAAAAATATAAATTACCTCCAATAGTTCATATCCCACTGGTCTAAGCAAATTATTTTTTAATTGAGTAGATTTATTCATCCAATTGATGACTAGAGTAGAATCTCGAAAACATTGTAATTTTTTCACATTTCTCTTTGCGACACACTTCATTAGCAATCTCAAAGCTTGAAACTTAGAAATTTTTTTGGAACCTATTCCAAGACCTGCTTTAAATTTGATATAGTGGGTATCTAAGAAGTACATAATGCATCCTATGCTACTAAAAGTCAATTGTCTCTGACTAGCCCCATAAAAAAAAACCATGGTTGAGACTTTTCAATGAACAAATTGTCTACTTGTCGAGGTTTCTTATGTTTTCCAGACCCTTTATTTATTGATACCAAAGTAATCAAATTAAATATGAGCTAAAATTGGGGTATTAAATTCCCTTCAAAAATAGCCGCATTTCGTGCCAATCATATACCCCAATATATAAGACATGGTAATGAAAGAAATTGTTTCAACTCTTTTTTCAAAATACCAACTTAGATTAATTTGAAAATATTCTATAGTAATTTAAATTTCAAAAATATACTCCAAATAAAAACTTATAACTTCAAACTACTAATCAACTCTAGCACTCCTATATTAACTTTAATAACAAGGCTTTAATATAAAAATTTCTATTGAATTAGAATTCCTTATTTATCCATTTAATATAACCTTATCAAAATTTATAGCTCATAATTTAATTAAATATTATAAAAAAATTTAGAGAAATTAAATAATACCTCCACCAATCTTTGTACGCTCATGACTCAACCGACTGTGAAGACTTACTTTGAATTTACTGCTAACAACTTGCATACTCTTTCTTTAATTAGCCTACTTGAACACAATGACCATTATACTTCAGGTAGGCATACAATTAGGATTTCCTTAATGTTACACAAATGCACACTTAGATTTAGGATAATGTTATAATTGCCACTCAAACGTTACACTATCGAATACATGTCTTATCCTACCAAATATTTCTAATGATGAGTTTCATCATTACTGTTTTCCCTTTCAACAACTATATTTGCACTCAAGAATAGAATATTGACCTTGGTTGTTGCACTCCTTTCTTTATCACTTTGTTGGTTCTTTAGAGACGATGGTAAGAATTTTGCATTCGAATATTGATGCTTTGTTAGCTTTGATAGCATTGATATTTTGATGGCATTGGCATTTCGATGGCGTTGGTGTTTTAAAGAGAGTGACTATTGCTCTTCACCTACGTTAAATGGTCCTTGGACACAGTGCAATTCTACTGAATTATACTTTGATGTGTTCTTCTGCTCTTAGCTTTAACTCTTTCTTTATACTTGTTATCTTAGATTTATAATGTGCTTTTCTTCTTTTCAGATCTCTTTTTCTGGCTTGGTGATGACTAACATAAAGGATTTAATATTTGCTTCTCTACATAAAAGTACACATCATCTAACTTGGAGATGACTAATATAAAGGCTTTAGCTTTGATGCCTTACATAATATTACACCATTGTACTAAGCATACTAATAGCTATTACTCAAAATTTCTCTTATCAAATAGCTTTATCCTTGCACTTCATAGGAGGCTTATGTTATAATATGCATAATTAATTTCTTTTAATTTTCAACATTGCCTTTGAATATTTTATTAGATGATTTAAACAACTATATTCTACCTGTATCTTTGACTTCTTATTACTCTTATCTGATATTATGCCTTCACACCTTTAAATGGTTCTTCACTGGTATTTTTCCCTTTCCCTTAGATGGCTTCAATGCTACTTTCTGCAACATATATATCAGGCTCTTTATTTCTTGAGCCTTCTTTCTCTTACATTCTTGTCCTTTATGTTGTCCTCTATAACTCAACCTCTTTTCCTTGAAGGGTCTCTTTCTTTAATATTGGCTTCTAGCCTCTTTCTTTGTTTCTCTGCAAACTACATCTCATATATTCAAGCCTCCTTTATTTCTTGTAATATGGGGCTTATATATTATATATGGCCTCTTCTATTTTCAGAAATAGGGCCAAAAAACTTCATAATGAACCTTTTTTTCTAAAGGGTCTCAAATATCTAATATTGACCTCTTTTTGGACCAACGTCAAGGTCTATATGACCTAGAATCTTCTCTATTTTTTATTTATTGAAATTTTTATATGGCTACCAATATCAAGCCAATTATCAAGATCTATATTAAAGACCTAAATTATTTTCTATGTTAAGGTCTATCTTCAAGACTTGAGTCCTTCTTTGTCAAGATTTATCTTCAAGACCTGAATCCATAATATTCTGTAAATTAAATGAATCCTTGTTGGATGAAAGCTTTTTTCCTTCTTCTTGCACTTGAATTTGAAAGTCTTCTCTATCTGTGTAGGAAGCTTCTCATAATTATAATTACTAACCTCCATTGCAATAATTTCTTAGGTCAATTTGACCTGAATCTTCTTCTATGTCAAGGTGACACAAATTTTCTTGATGCTCCAACCAAGATAGCTTGATTGTACCAAATCCTTCAACTTTATTCTAAGTGTTGATATAAATTAGTTATCAAGAATTTATCTATGTTCCTAAAAATCCTCTTATCAATGTTAGGGTTGGCTATTTCCTTGAATAATAAATTATCTTCAAGTTGATTCACCCAAATATGAGTTCTAGTATTCACTAGTTATTCTTCAACCTAGTGGAAAGACTCTAGCCGAGTCCTAGTCTTCACTAGTTGTTTTGCAACTATGGAAAGACTCTATCCTTTCTACTTCTTTTGATCTTACAATAGAGTCTAGGTCTATCTCCCTTTAAAGTAGATAGAATCTAACCAATTTTTTCACATTGGATACAAATCAATTTTATATGTAGCTAAACAAATTCACCCTATGCAAGAAAATTCTTTCTATAGCTTTGATACCATTAATGGATTTTGAAGCATTAATATTAATGTAAACTCATAGAATAAATATTTATAGGATCAAATATATGATAGCCGCAATATCTAAGATCAAGATAATAGTGTAACCAGAATAATATGAACCAACTAATATGTAAAATCAAGGCTTATAATATATCAACTAACATTCATTAATAAGCAAAAATATATGAATGTAATAGCCTAAATCATACATGTACAAAGCATGTAGCACAACTTACAATATTAGTTGCTCAAATGTATGCAATATTTATTACTCCTCTTATAAATGTATCATAAAACTCTCATACAATAAAAATACTTTCTATGTAGACAATGTAGACTATGTAGCCTATGTAGGCTATGTTGGCTATGTAGGTGATGTAGGCTATGTCCAATATGGAGTAATATATAGGCATTGTTTCCATTTTCAAAATGACCCAAACCTTCACCCTTGTATCCCATGTTACACATAATTTGCTTGGATTTTATATATCTGTTTGAGAAATAATATTGAGCAAAACTATTTTCATCAAAGATAAAGCTTGTTTGCTTAATGTTAATTTTGTTTGGGGAACATCCTATGGAAATAAAGGTACAATTTACAACATAATATATATTCCCATTTTTGTGAGGTAAACCTATTGCACGCGAGGATGGTGACAATTGAGATAGGACAATGGAGTCCTGCACAACAAAAATAGTATGTTAAATAAGGGCTAATATGGTGGATAAATTAGGTAGAACTTCATCTGTAAGAGGGTACGATGTAGAAGGATCATTTGCGCTAGAAGGTATAGGTGTTTCAGAATAAGGTGGTGGATCAAGTAATGGTAGGGAGGACTTAGAAAAAATAGATGCTAATGGCTATAGAGCTGGAAAAAATAGAACATCAATGGGTTACACCATTGCACACATTTCAAAAGGTCTAGGATCTCCATGAATAGTGACCAATTTATTTTTAAAATCAAATTTCACACATTGATGTAAGGTAGAGGGGACTGCCCTCATTACATTGATCCAAAGGCATCCTAGAATAATTTTGAATGATGTTGAACAAGATACAACAAAAATGGAAGTGTCCAAGATCTTATGACCAACTTGTAATGGGATGGACATCATACCACAAGCTTCTTGGATCTCATCGTTAAAGGATTTAATAATCATTTTAGTTTTTCTTAAATCCTCATTTCTAAATCCAAACCTCTTGAAAAAGTCGTAGGTACAAATGTTCAAATATGATCCATTCTCAATCAACACCATTTTAACACACACATCTCCAATTAATGTTGTTATATATAGAGGATTATCTCTATGCATACTCTAAGGAGAAATATCTTTATCATGAAAATCAATGTAGCCGATTTCATGAGAGGCCACAACATTAACTACGATAATTGGATCTATGTCATGAGGTACCAAAATTTGACTTAGGGTATTCATTAATTCTTATCTATGAATAGGTAAAGTTATAAGAAAATAAAGAAGAGAAATTCTAGTTGTTGTATTAGCTAGTTGTTCGTTGATATCAAAAGGTGTCTTCTATTGAGGTCAAACTATATTATTCACATTTTGTGGTATCTTTAGGACAAAATGTGGTTGAGCCATATCATTTGGTTGGTTTATAGATAGTTGAGGTTGAGAAGTTTGAGCTTAACCCTATTGCCTAGTGATGGCTCCAACTGTACCCATAATGTTACTTGATTGATGTTGTGATTGTGGTATAACAAATAGATTGGATGAATCAAACTAAATTGGGTAAGGTATAGCAGTTGTTGCTTGTTCTATAAGAAGTAACTGTCATGAAGAAGGATGAGTTGTTAACATTCTCATAAATGGTTCCTCCTGAACTAACAAATTTGTAATAGGTAGGATTGATCCTGATTCATTTTTGAGTTGTTGTATTGAAGAGAACTAATATCTATCTCTGATTCTGATTCGTTTTCTATTTGTTCAAGAGATAGAGATTGAAACTCTTTTTCTTAAAGGTTCTCGATTGTGACTATAGATTGGGTAGGCACAAATACAACTTGTGAAAGTTTTGATGGTAGGTGATTACTAATCATTCCCACATAACGTGTTGGATGAGACACATTCTTATAATCCATTTGACTCATAGCTTCCTTACTGTGATTGGGTAGAAGGTTTTGAAAGATGTCTAAATTTTGATTGGCATTTTGTATCTATTATTTTTGTGCGTTTGTCGAAGGATTAATATTTTGAGGAGGACTTTCCACTTTCAAATTTCCACCGTCAATTAGATCTTGCACCAAATGTTTCAGTCTCCTACAAGTGTTGGTTGGATGACCGTCAACTTGATGGAAATCACAATGTTGATCTGTTCTATACCAAGGTTGGGACGTGTTCAGTTGTTGTATTTCTAGTAATTTTATCAAACCTATTTCTACCAATCGTGAAAAGACCATTTTCAAAGGTTGATTCAACTTTGTAAAATTCCATAATGAATGTTTTTGAGGTGCTTTTAATACAAAATTCTTTACGGTATCCATAGTGTTAACATTTGTATGAGGTATATTATTTGTGACCCCATCTCCTACAACATGTTTGTTTTTATATTTATTCTTGGATGATTTATCCTCATCCTTATTTTTAATTTATCCCCTTCTCATAAGGGCCTGTTTTACCTTTCTTTCCAAATAAATGGCTTTATCAAAAGAGGTTATAATGGCAGTTGCTAACTTGTAGGATAATTGTTCTTGTAGGTTTCCAATGAAAATTTCTAGCATTTCTTTGGGAGGTAGAGCAAAATGTAACTTACCCAATATTTTTCCCCATTGGGCTAAAAATTCTATGAAACCTTCTTATTTTCCTTGTTTTAAGTTATACAAGTCTTTAATCGTGACTTGTCTTTCTATGTAGGCACCAAATTGATGCACAACCAAATCCACAGTTTCTTTGAAGTTTCTTAAGGAATGTGTTGGCAATTGATAATACCATTCCAAAGTCATACCTCCTAAGATTTTTGGAAATATTTTTAACAACAACATATCATCATATGAAATGTCATGACATGTTGTCCTAAACATGTGAAGATGTTCGATAGGATCTTCAATCTCATTATAAATTGGAAGAACTGACATGGGAAAACGTTTAGGATATGGTTTAGATGCAACAATAGGATCCAATGGTTGGTTACACATTTTCTTATAACTGTATGTAGGGCGATAAGTATCTATGTGGTCCAATCGTGAAGCTAATTTTTTGACTATAGCTTCAATATGATGTGGTTGTCCATTGTGCACATTTTGTGCCACTATGTTCGCATAAGGAGGGTAATATGTAGCTTGTGCTACCAAATAAGGAGTTAGAATGGTAATACTATTGTGCATAGGATTTGAAGTAGCAGGATTGGTGTACCTATAAGGAAATGTATTTCATTGAGAGGTTGGTTGAGAAGAAGTAGGAATTTGTGAATGCACATTTTGATTTTTTTGAGATGTAGAAGCTTGAGCAAACCGGTTGTTGAAATATTGAGAAAGAAAATTATTGTTGGTGGAGGAAGAGGGTTGTTTTTGAGTGGAAGTGGTTGTAGTGGCAACAAAAATAGGCTTGTGTTGTGGTGCTATAGATGCTTGAATTTACGAGTGAATATCTTGAGAGGGTGTAATTTGGATGGTACTAAAGGAATGATAATTATGGGTGACATGTTATAATGGAGGAAAATTATATGAAGTATCAATTGCATATGTATCTAGTTGTGGGCGAAGTCGAAAAGCTTCTTCCAAAGCTGCTTTAATTGAAAAATTACCCCTCTTAAGTCAATATTCTATTTGAAAGACATTAGTGAGAGTAGGTTGATTACGACTTAAAAATTTGCAAAAATATTGCACATATTCAAAACGGATATCCCTTTTAGGTCTCATTTTAGGCTCAAAAGGGTCTATTGTTTCTTCTTCTTCATTTTGTTCTACTTGTGCTACTTGTTCTTCTTGGTTTTCTTCTATCTCTATTTCAATATTTTGGTCATTAGGATTTTTAGTGTCCAACTCCTCTTCGGAGCTGGTTGCCACCTGTTTACCATTCCTTAAAGTTTTAGGCATATTTTATCGATGCTACTCCTAAGTTTTTTTTTAGATTAGATTAAAAATATTTCTTACTAAATATTTACAAAACTTCAAATGATGAAGCTAGGTGATTCAATTATCTTGGAAAAGCTTATGGATGTTGTTGATAGGCTCTAAGTCTTTTGGGCTCATAAAATGCTCTTCTTCAAAGGCAAAATCCTTTTTCAAAAGGAGAAAGAAATGAACAAGAGAAAGGTTTTTAGTACCAGAAGTAGGGGGTCAAAATTGAAATTCATGGCAAAAATCTTAGAAGAGCACTGCTCTAGGTGCCTTATGATATTATTTATTTTGCTCGAAGGTTACTTCCTTATCTTCTAGGTATGCTAGAAATTTGTGAATAGTTAATGATTCTTCAAAATAGCTTTCCCAAGGGTAAACTTTTGAATGAACACTAGCCCTCTTGTTTGCTAACCAACGCTCACAACTCCTTTTAATATCAAAGTAAGGGGAGTAATAATTTGTACCTAAGGCTTTCATTATATCAATCCTATTGATTTGCTTTAATTATTCAAACCTTATCTTAACGAGATAATAATTTAACCACAAATCTCCCTAATGTTCTTTGTTGCTTCTAAAAAGGATGTCAACTTCCTGTTCTATAAGTTCCTTCCTAAGGCCGATAAGTGCAAATTCTCTAACACTATTATCCATCATTTAATTGTATTATATATATATATATATATATATATATATATATATATATATATATATATTTATCTAAAAAAATAGAAACAAAGTAAAAGTAAAAAATATAGAAAACTTAAAACAAAAACAAAAAATTTCTTCTAACTAAAGGTTTCTTGTTGAACCATTTTGAAAGTTGTAGGCCAAGTTGTCTTTGTTTAATTATAATTTCACCTGGATTCCCACATATAGATGCTTTGTGATGAAGTCCAAGTCATGATGAACCCTAGGTCCTACCAGTCCTCACCTAGTTCACTGTGGGTAGAAATACACCTCAAAGAGATGCGTGCTATTTTCCATGGCTATGATGGTTGTTGGATTGACTGAATTTTAAAATCTTGATTAAAATTTCAAGTTTTTTAGGTATAGGCAAAAGGATAATCCCTTTTTGAAGGTTTGTAAATCTTCACTATGTCCCATTATGTCTAGACCAGTCAAAGCTGTAGAAGAGCACACCAGATGTGATTCTTTTTAGGACAATGGTGTAAAGAAAAATGAAAAATATGAATTGTACTAATATATATATATATCGTTTTATGTTCTTCTAATCTAAGCAAACAATTTCCAATGAATTTTTTAGTTTTTTTTCAAAAAATAAAGAAAAGCAATAAAATCAAAGTGATCGTGTAGTTCACTTTGGGTTCACCAAAGAATGTAGACCCAAAATTTTTGCACCCCTTTCCTTCAGGCTAATGGATCCGTTCCTAAAAAGGGGATCGAAAATAAAATATCTACACCTAAGACAAAAATCACTTGAGTTGTGCTCTCCTTGGTGTTTGTCGATGAATTATTGGTGGGGTTCACTAGGAAACACTTTATGGTTGTTTCCACGCCTAGTTAAGGTAAGAGTTTTGATGAGTTATTTGATGGGCATACACCTAAAGTTTGGCCAAAATGCAACTATGCCTAACTATGTGCACTTTAAATTTCCATGAAACAACGATATACAATTTAACTAAGAGGTCTTTTAAAGTTAACTATAATGCAATGATTCTTATGGATGTTGAAGGTAAAAGATAAATTTTATATTATCATAGGCATATGTATAAATATATATATTTTATTTTCCTTTTCTTTGTATTTCCAAATGGTAAAATTAATACAAAGCAATGCAACTAAATTTTATGTTTATACCGTTTTATTTTCTTTTTCTTTTCAGGTGATGAAACTAATGCAAGTACATAATGATAACTATATGATTTTTTTCTTTTCCCTTCTTAAAATAGTAAAATATATCATAAAATAGTGTGATTAACTATTTAACTTTTGACTTAATATTGTCCTTTTGCCTTAACTTTTTTTGTGCACATGATTCTATGCAAAAAACAAAATTGAAGCATATGACAAACTATCCAAATAGAATAGACATCGAGTTTTATAGCACTTACCTACTCTATATGTTTTTTTAAGGTGATAACACGTCTGACAGAGTGAATACACGTCCTATGGAGTGATTATGCATCAAATAAAAAATACACAACTTGTTGAGCAGCTTACGAATTTATGTCTTTGGAAGGCTACAAGAGATTTATGCACACAAGAATTAAAATATGGACATTAGGTTTTGGGGATATGCTTAAGCCACTATTAATTGGATTTCTCTATGGCACAACAGTTAGATCCCTAGGTATTTTAAACAACCTTGTTTCAAAATGTGACTTAAAAAATCATAGATAAAACTAAACATCAATCGAATATATAGATGCAATGCAGGAACTACAAATATGTATTAAGTGCATAAATAATCTATGATAAATACGAGTCTATCATTTACATATTAGAATGTATAAATTTCCCCCAAAACTATGGATCTATAGATTTGTGACATGGGCATGACTACGCACCTCATGTATTTGCCACCAAGAAGGACGTAAAATTGCATAATAAAAGTAATGTAAGTTATAATAATTCAAACTGATTTATGAGGTAATCTAATGGTTTTACAATGCTATTGATGATGGATTAGATCATTAGGATCACTAAGTGTGGTGTATAGGTGATAGATATATCTTGAAGTAAGTTTTTCCTTGCAAGGAACCTCCATGGCATTCAAAAATCCCATTGCAATTTATCAAACCTACAACACAAACTGTTAGATCTCTTTTTTTGGCTCAGAAATAATATTGCTCTCAATATCTCCTCTTCCTCTCCACTTAGCATCCAATTTGATTAAAATTTTGAGTCTGTGTTTTAATGTCTTCACAGGTCACCAAATAGGATCAAGGGATGCAAGATCTGGAAGTCTGAAGTGGATCGAATCAGGTAAATTTGGTGTTTCATAAAATTTGGTGAATATGCATCCTAGACGCTATGATGTGTATTCACCGAAATCAGACCATTGGCCATTTTTGGTATGGAATACGAATGGTCATTTTGGCGAGAAGCAATTTTTTGGATTTTGTGAATATGCATCCTAGCCTCTAGGATGCGTAATCGTAGAAATTAGGAAAAATGTGTCAAGCTTGGTTGGCACATGCGGGGTAAGGTTTCAAATTTGAAAAACAGTGGGAATATCATGTTTAGAAGGAAGAGGGAATTTGAAATGGATCAAATTTTCCAGTCTACAGCTTCTCTCCTTGGAGCTTGATGAATATGATTGGCACTTTGTGTGTCTATGCTGCCATTTGCAAACATGAGGGGCTTCCTTTCAAATACCCAGGCAATAGGATCACTTGGGAACAGTTTATGGATGCATCTGATGCTGAATTGATTGCAGAGCAATAAATTTGGGCTGCTACTGACCCATTTGCCAAGAACCAGGCCTTCAACTGTGTTAATGGAGATGTGTTTAAATGGAAAAAATTGTGGAAACTCACGGCAGAAAAATTTGAGTTGGAAGTGGTACCATATGAGGGGGAAGGTTTTAGTCTGGCTGAAGCAATGAAAGACAAAGGCCCTGTCTGGGAAGCAATTGTGAAGGAAAATAAACTATGCCCCACCAGGGTTGAAGACGTTGGAAACTGGTGGTTTGTGTTGGCAGTTAAAAAAAATAAATGTTACATCTTACCCCACCTTTCACCTTGGTTGGACGGTAGGCGGCTAGGGTGGACGACAAGCAACAAGTCGGCAGGATGTCGGCATAGTAGGAATAGAGTTTTGTTTAAAATTGTTTGTAAGCCCTATTATTTCTCCAATAGACTAAGGGCTACTATATAAGCTTTGTAATTTAATTATTTCAAACTAATGCGAATTATACATTCACATCTGGTATCAGAGCAAGGCAGGGAGGCGAGGCTAACTAAGGCCCACAGAAGCCACGAAAGCTGAGGAGGGCCCGCATCCCGAGGTCAAGCGGAGGGCCCGCATCCCGAGGTCGAGCAGGAGGGCCCAGGCTCAAAATTTGAGGCCAGGCCAAGGAGGGAGCGCTGGCTCGAGAGCCAACTGGCGAACGAGGAGACCAGGCGATAGACCAGAGAACCTAACTGACGGACCAGGGACAGTTGGCGGACCAGCAGAGGTGGACCAGGTGACAACTGGCGGACAAGGAGCTGACCAGGCTACATGGCAGATCAAGAGAGGCGGAGACAACATGACAACTGGCAGACAAGGAGCTGACCAGGCTACGTGGTAGATCGTGAGAGGCGGAGACAATAGGTGACGTGGCGATCGAGGAGAGGTGGACAGAAGGCCAACGTAGGTAGGAGGCTGACGTGGTGCAACGCGGGTAGGAGGCCAACGTGGCATGAGCGGATTGGGGCAAAGAGACCAAAAGGTGGGTGGTTGATTACCCGAAGGCAATCGAACAACTTAACGTGCCCTAAGGGTTTTAAACACCTCAAATGCTCCTCACAGGGAGCATGTGGGACTAAAGTCCCAAAATTTTTAAAAAAGAAGGCGCGGATTGCCTTCATATAGAAGGTGCTTCCAACGCCTTCTCGTCGAGCGCCTAGCTCGACTGGCTCGAGGAGCCAGCCTTAAGGCGCCCACCCCCCACCTGGTCGCGGGTTCGAAACCCAACGACGACAGACAAAGCAATTTTTAATTTTTTTTATATATAAATGCTAAGGGTGAAGCTATAAGGTATAGTGGATGTGCTTGTTGTTTCATCGGCCAAGGTTGTCGAGGTGGTAAGGAGACTCTGTGCTATTGGCTAGGTCGCGGGTTCGAGTCTCGGTGGCTCTTTTTTTTAAGTCCTCCTAAAGTTTTTTTTATTAAAATTTGCAAATTTTTATTTACTTTATTAAATTGATTAATAATTTAGTTTAATATTTTTTATTAAAATATATTTTTTAAATGTTTTAATTAAAATATTTACTTAATTATTAATTAATAACTTAGTAAAGTTTTATAAAATCTTTTTTTTGCAACTTTTATGGAAGGATATAAAGATTTCCTAAGAGGAAATATTTTGTAAAAAGCCTGAGAGGCTTAAAAATTTCTTTGTAAAAATTTGAGAGAGGCAAAAGCATAAAAGACTTGAAATTTGTAAAGGCACATTGAAAGGCAAAAATTCATGATACGATCCAGAGGTTGTTATCATGCCCTCTGTGCGCTTTTGGTAAGAGAAAATGTCGAAGGGTTTGATGAAAAAGTGTGAACTTATGGACTACATACTGTGTTTAGTCAATTGCAGAATGCAGTAATAGCCCATCAGAGACATCCAGACTCAGGATACGAGGCAGACTCTGAAGATAACTCTTTCGGTAGCAGATTTGAGCAGTCGAAATCTGCACCACAAGCACCAGTAAATCCATAATTCAGCAATAATGACTCCATTGAAATTCTAGAACCAGAATCACCAGAGATAATCTTGATCAGTGACGATGAAGAACAAGTAGTAGACAACTTCATGAATCAAGTGATAGAAGCGCCCCAACAAGAAGAACAAGCTATCAGTGAAAGGGTGAATCAAGACAAATTTGATCTCAATTTGTAATTTCTTCTTCTTCTTCTTTCTTCTTTCTTTGAAAAGCAGAGTGCTTTATTGTAACAGAGAAATAAAAGGAGTGTTTTTTAGTTTATAGCAGCTATGGCCTCACATAACAATCTACCTATTCCAGAATTCAACGGGTATGATTATGAGTATTGGTCCATCAAAATGAGGACCTTACTCATAGGCAAGGGATTGTGGGACATAATTGAAGAGGGTTACACCGAACCCACAGACTGGACAACATTAAGTGTCGTAGATAAGAAAACAAAGAAAGAAGCGCAAAAGAGCAACTCTTCTGCTCTTTATCATCTCCAAGCAACATTGGAGAAGAGTATATTCCCTAGAATAGCCGCTTGTACAACTGCACAAGCTGCATGGAAAGCTTTGAAAGATGGATTCCAAGGAAGTGATCAGGTGAAGCAAGTGAGGCTTCAAACCCTGAAACGAGATTTTGAAAATCTCAAAATGAAAGAAGATGAAAAAGTTGGTGACTACTGCATCAGAGTAAAAGCAGTTGTCGATAAAATGGTTACTCTTGGCGAGGAAATTAAACCTGAAATAGTTGTAAAGAAAGTGTTGCGAACACTTCTTCAAGGTTGGAATCACATAGCCATAATCATAGAAGAGTCAAAAGACCTTTCCACTTTAACTTTTGATGCATTAATCGGTTCGTTAATGTCTCATGAAGAGAGATTACAGGAATCTCCTTCAACTAGTTATGGAGGTGATGATAAAGCCTTCACATCCAATGAAAGTGCTGGAAGAGGACGTGGAAGAGGTCAAGGCAGAGGTCAGAGAAGAGGTAGAGGCAGAGGCAACTTCAGAGGAGGCAATCCCAGTAGAGGAGGAAATCAGAACAGAGGCGAAAACCAAAATAGAGGTGGAAATCTAGGTCGAAGTGGAAATCAAGGGCGAGGAGGTGACAAGTCCAAAAAGGCTTGTTTTAACTGTGGCAAACCAGGTCACTTTGCTCGCGACTGTTGGTCAAAATCTTCTCAAGGCAGCAACAATCAATATGGAAATTATGGTGAAGAAGATGAAACCTCTAATATTTTTCTTTCATATGGACAATCAGAACAAAATCTAAATGATACATGGATTTTGGATACTGGTTGCTCCAACCATATGAGTGGCAAAGAAGAACTCTTTGCTACATTAGATTCCACTTATAAATCCTGCATCAAGTTAGGGGATGATAAAGCCTTGCAAGTTGAAGGCATTGGAGCCATGGAGGTTCCAACGAAAGAAGGCATAAAGAAAGTGAATGACATCTACTACACTCCAAAGCTCCAACACAATCTGCTAAGCATTGGGCAAATGATGGAGAATAATTACAAACTTGTTTTTGATGAAGGAAAATGTATCATTCTTGATAAAAACAATTGTAATCGTGTCATCACACAGGTACCAATGACCAAGAATAGGTTATTTCCCCTCAAGTTTGGAGAACCAGGGGGAGCTCAACTTGCAAATGTAGCTATAGCAAATCCAAGTGTGCTTTGGCACTTGCGATATGGTCACCTTAATTCAGCCAGCTTGAAATTGTTAACTTCTCAAGCTATGGTGACAGGACTTCCCAAAATCAATGAACATAAGGAGGTCTGTGAAGGATGTGCTTTGGGAAAGCACTCCAGGTCTAAGTTTCCAAAAGGACAAGCATGGAGGGCCAACTATCCACTTCAATTAGTGCATTCGGACATCTGTGGTCCAATGCAGACAAAGAGTCTAGGAAACAATTCTTATTTTCTCACTTTCATAGATGATTTCTCTAGAATGTGCTGGATCTATTTCTTGAAACACAAAGATGAAGCTTTTGATTGCTTCATAGATTTCAAGAACAATGTAGAGAAACAAAGTGAGTTTTATGTAAAGTGTCTTAGGACAGATCGAGGAGGCGAGTACTCCTCAAAAGAATTTTTGAAATATTGTAAAGCAAGTGGGATCAAAAGGCAATTCACCACCGCCTACACCCCACAACAGAATGGTGTGGCAGAGAGAAAGAACCGCACCATAGTCGAGATGGCAAGAACGATGCTTCAAACTAAGCATCTAACTAATATGTATTGGGTTGATGCTGTCAGAACCAGTGTATATATTCTAAATAGGAGTCCTACTTCTAGTTTAGATGGAATCACTCCTTATGAGGGGTGGTATGGAAAGAAGCCAAATGTAAAACATTTCAAAGTTTTTGGTTCTTTAGCATATGCACACATTCCTGATGAAAAAGAAAGAAGCTTGATCCCAAGAGTCAAGCATGTATTTTTATAGGATATTGTGAGTCTACCAAAGCATATAGACTCTACAATCCAAAGACGCATAAAATTGTACTTTCCAGGGATGTAATTTTTGATGAAGGGGGAGAATGGGGTCATCAAAGAATTTTTGTTGATGATGAATCCCAAGATGTAAGTTCTTCACAAATACAACAGGTGTCTCCCAAGAAAAACAAAGGCACACCACCCCCTCCAAGCCCAAGCAGGAGTACTACTTCGAGTACATCAACAGCCACTCCAAGTCCTTCTCCACAGAGATCAGTAAGTTCTTCACCTATGGATATTGATTCTCCATCAAGAGGAAAAATAACATTACAACATCATCCATATTTTCAAATGTTGGATCAAAATTTCCAGAAAAGATACACTAGAAGCCAAGCTAGTGAAATGAATTCAGTTTTGCAGAAACTTGAAAATCTGCATATGTATGGGGATGATGACTCCCAAGATCCTAAGGGAGATGTAGTTAATTATGCTTTATTAACTAGTGCACAACTAGAACCATCTAGCTATGAGAAGGCTTGTACTCATAATGTATGGCAGGAAGCCATGAAAGAGGAAATAACCTCTATAAAAAATAATGATACTTGGGAGCTAGTAAAGCTTCCCAAAGGAAAAAAAGTGTTGGATGTAAATGGGTCTACAAGACCAAATTCAATGCTGATGGAAGCATTGAAAGGCACAAGGCAAGACTTGTAGCAAAAGGTTTTACTCAGAAATATGGCATTGACTATGAGGAAACCTTTGCTCCTGTTGCACGACAGGAAACAATCAGATCTGTTCTTTCCTTGGCTGCCCACAAAGGATGGAACATTCAACACATGGATGTGAAGAGTGCCTTTCTCAATGGGTACTTGACTGAGGAGGTTTATGTTCAACAACCTCAAGGCTTTCAAGAACAAGGTAAGGAGAACCTTGTTTATAAATTAAAAAAAGCACTTTATGGCCTCAAGCAAGCACCAAGAGCATGGTACTCTCGCATTGATGACTATTTCAAAGAGTATGGTTTCACTAGAAGCAAAAGTGAACCTACTCTTTACTACCTAAAGCATGGTGTAGACATTCTCATAGTTTGTTTATATGTGGATGATCTAATATTTATGGGTAGTAATAATAAGATGAATATGGAGTTCAAACACTCCATGATGAAACAATTTGAGATGAAAGATCTTGGTTTAATGCAATACTTCCTAGGCATGGAAGTTCATCAATCAAATAGAGGGATCTTCATATGTCAACACAAGTATGCTCGTGATATGATCAAGAAATTTTCCATGGAGCAGTGCAAATCAGTTGCAACTCCAATTGGACATGGGATCCAATTGAGCAAGGATGATGGAGCACCAAAGGTTGACATGACCACTTACAGGAGCATGGTTGGGAGTTTGATGTTTCTCACCAACACAAGACCTGATATACAATATGTTGTTTCTCTAGTTTCAAGGTTTATGGCTAGTCCATCCGAGCTGCATCTACAAGCAACTAAAAGAATCCTAAGATATGTAAAGGGTACATTGGATTTTGGAATCCATTACCACAAATGTAATTCTGTTAAATTAGTTGGCTTCAGTGATAGTGATTGGGGCAGCAATATAGATGATAGGAAATCTACATCAGGGAACTGTTTTAGTCTAGGGTCAGGACTAATTACATGGAGTTCCAAGAAGCATACTGTTGTAGCATTGTCATCTACTGAGGCTGAGTATATAGCCATCACATATGCTAGTACTCAAGCCCTATGGTTGAGAAAAATCCTTGAAGAGATTGGAGAAAGACAAAGTGGTCCGACTCGACTGTATTGTGATAACATGAGTGCCATTCAGTTGGCATATAATCCAATCCACCATAGCAGATCAAAATATTTTGATATGAAGTATCACTTCATCCGAGACATGGTGGAGCACCAGATCGTTGAGCTTAAACATTGCAGCACTTTGGACAACATTGCAGATATCTTCACCAAAGGCATGGCTAGAGCTCAATATATAAAGCTGAGAGATTGTATAGTCAGTCCTCTCAACTTTAAGGGGGAGAATGTTGGCAGTTAAAAAAATAAATGTTACATCTTACCCCACCTTTCACCTTGGTTGGACGGCAGGCGGCTAGGGTGGACGACAAGCAACAAGTCGGCAGGATGTCGGCATAGTAGGAATAGAGTTTTGTTTAAAATTGTTTGTAAGCCCTATTATTTCTCCAACAGACTAAGGGCTACTATATAAGCTTTGTAATTTAATTATTTCAAACTAATGTGAATTATACATTCACGGTTCGTAAACCTTTTATTAAATACTACCTTTGAGAACGTAAATAGCATGAACAAAAGCAAGGAGCATGGTTTCTTTGGGTTTCGCAATACTCAAACATCTTTCCTATCATGTATTGACAAAATGAGGGCATCTAACATTATTCCATAGTGGAAATTGGTACAGGTGAGGAGGAAGATGGAGTAGCCCAGTAGGCTTTCTTTCTCTCTTATATATACAAATAAGGAATTGAATAGAGTTTCATCCTTTTTATATGTGTGTATATTTCTTCTATGTATAATATGTATCTTTGTATCTTTATTCCATTTATTTAGAAATTATATTTTATCATAAGTGGTGGTTTTCCTAACTTGAATAAAATGTTAATTACCTGAGCTAAACAAAACTAAGTGAATATGAAGTTCAAAATTATCTTTAAGTGCTTCACAGAAAGAACTTAAACTTGTAATTACTATTTACCAAAAGTCATCGACAACTACAACATCCTTATAGTCATAGATAACATTGCACAATTTTATTCCCTATTGAGACTGTAAATCCTATTGTTCTCTTGCATACAATTCAACAAAAAATAAAATAAACTTAAAGGAGACATATAGTCTATATTATCTAAGATTGATCGATGCACTAAAAATAGGGGTGGAAATATGAAATGTAGGAACCATAATCATCAGTGCGACATCCATGATATCAGGTAGGAATATGAAATGAAGGAACCATAATCATTAGTGAGACATCCATGATCTCTCAGATGCATTTGATTTAAAAATTATCCCATGAATCTAAAAAATAAAAAACCTCGCTTAAATTAAAATAATAAAAAATCCCATCGAATCTTTCATTATTTTTTTGTAGGGTGATTGTTAAAGGGTTAAGAGGGCGGTTTAAACCATCCTCTTAAGGTTAAAACTACCCTCTTAGGGTGGGTCTAAGAGGGTGTTTTAAAACTGCCCTCTTAGACCCACCCTAAGAGGGTGATTTAAAACCACCCTCTTAGACCCTAAGATGGTTTATAAGAAGGTGGTTTAAAACCACCCTCTTAGGTCTATTAGGGTGGTTTTTTACCTTCGTAAAAAACTGTCATATTTTAAGCACCCTTAAAATATTTTTTTGGTGAGGGAAATTTAAAACCACCCTCTTAGGGTCTATTAGGGCATTTTTACTACCATAAAAAATCATTGTATTTTAGCCGCCCTTAAAAGCATTTTTTGGTGTAGTGTTCATGATTTCCAAAATGGGCTCTCCCAATTCATCAGTAGATTGTGCAGGTGGATAAATGATTAGATTTTTAACAGTCCTTCCATTTGATATCATCAATTATCTAGTCTTGCAACTAATACGTGCATCAACTATTGCCAGCCAAGGATGTCCTAGTATGAGTGGATAACCACCCAGTCTTGATCTTGATTTTAGGACTAAATTTTTTTTTGGGTATTCCCATGCATCTACAGTTATGACCATGTCCTCTAGCATTCCCTTTGGAAGTACTATAGATATATCCACCAGTTGTAACACTATTTGTTTTGGTCTTATGCCTATTAAATGTAGTCTATGAATGGTTTCTTTAGGCATCATGTTTATGGCTGCACCTATTGGGTATCTTTAAACCTACAATTTTAAGAACATGTGATTATACTAAGAGGGGGGTGACCAGTATAAGATAATTTTTTTTTCTTTTTAATCCAAATTATAACATCAAAAATATTAAAGTAGTAAAAATTACACAAAGCATCACACACATGAAAGACATGATTTAATGTGGTTCACCCAATGTGGGCTACTCCACGGAGAAAATATTCTTTATAAATTTTTCTCAAATAAATTCTCTTGGTAATTCTTCCCCTACAATGTTTATGGACCTCTATCCAAAGGAGACACTAATACCCTAATCAATTTCATGGATCTCTATCCATAAGATAACTCCTTTCTCCTTAGCTCTGACTAGTGATCTTCTAGAAGAACTGTTGCCCCCACTACTCTGGCTAATGGATATCTATCCACTAAAGACACCTATCCTCACTACCCTTGTTAATGGATCTATATCCCCTGGAGATTGTTGTCCTCTATACTTTGTCACCTTTAAAGCTTTGTCTCAAGTTTGTACTAAACATAGTCCTTCGATCTAGCACAAATCTGCTCAATATCTATTTCTGGTCTGGCACAAACCTATCCTCAAATTTACACCAAACTCTATCCTTAATCTTTGTCCTCAAATATCTATCCTCAAATCTATCCTCAATCTGTATTGTAAGTTTCCACAAAAGTTCACACAAATCCATCCATAAGTCTTCTCAAGGACTTGCCTCAAATCTGCTCAACAAGTCCACACTAGAACTTGTCCAATCTCATAGAAAAATAAAGAGAATTATTAGAGACTCAATGTGCTTCACTTTCACCACAATGCTCAATTACTTTCAATCACTCTTTTAGAAAAATATAGAGAATTGTTAGAGACTCAATATGCTTCACATTCACCCACACTCAACCTCTTTCTCAAATCAATTTAGAATATAGAATAATTTATTTCATAGAAATTGAACTATCACATCAACACATCCACTTGACTAGGCTCAACCAACTCTACTCAACCAATCACTCAATAAAATAATCCTTGCTCACAAACCCTAGTCCAAGCATATGAACACTCACTCAAATATTTCCAACAATGCTTATCAATCAATCTCACATAACAATGATACTCATAATATTTGCAAATCCTAGTTCAAGTTTATTGACAGAGCACGCGGATGCAGGTCAAATCCAGAAACAGAATAAACACAAATAGCAACAATTAATCAATTTATTCAATAATTCGCCCTCGCATTACAATATGTTCTAAGGTTTATATAGGATATAGGGAGTAGAATAGGATAGGATAGGGTAGTTAGGAAAAGATAGGGAATAAGAGCGTAGGGGGGGATAAGAGGCGGAAGAGTAGGATGAGGAGATGGAGGAATAAGGGAGAAATAGTTGGAGGGCATATAGGAGGTTAGGGGAGAAAAATAGGAGATAAAATGCCGACAATTCAAAAAGAAAAATCTGCCGACACAACCTGGAGGCTTTCACACAGGATTAGAAATATCTAGATTTTTTAAAGCCTCTTTGGTGAATATCCTATTCACACTTGCAACATTCTCCCCCTTAAAGTTGAGAGGACTGACTACACAGTCTCTCAGCTTTACAAATTGAGCTTTCGTCATTGCCTTGGTGAAGATGTCTGCAACATTCTCCAAAGTGTGACAGTATTGAAGCTCAACAATTTCATGTTCCACCATATCTCTGATGAAGTGATACTTCATATCAAAATGCTTTGTTCTGCTATGGTGGACAGGATTATATGCCAAATGAATGGCACTGATGTTGTCGTGAGTAGATTCCGGTCGGACCACTTTGTTGTTCTCCAATCTCTTCTAGTACTTTCCTTAGCCACAAGGCTTGAGTACTTGCATAAGTAACCGCTATATACTCGCTTCGTTGAAGATAGCGCTACTACTATTTGCTTTTTTGAACTCCAAGTTATTAGTCCCGATCCAAGACTAAAACAGTTTCCTGATGTTGACTTCCTGTCATCAATATTGCTACCCCAATCACTATCGCTGAAGCCTACAAGCTTGATAGTGTTACATTTATGGTACTTGATTCCAAAATCCAATGTACCTTTCACATATCTCAAAATTCTTTTAGCTGCCTGCAAATGCAGCTCAGAGGGGTTAGACATAAATCTAGAAACAAGAGATACAACATATTGAATATCAGGTCTGGTGTTGGCGAGAAACATCAAACTCCCAACCATGCTTCTGAAAGTGGTCACGTCAACTTTTGGTGCTCCATCATCTTTGCTTAATTGGATCCCATGTCCAACTGGAGTTGCAACTGGTTTGCAATGCTCCATAGCAAACTTCTTGATCATATCCTGAGCATACTTATGTTGATAGATGAAGATCCCTGTATCTGACTGATGAACCTCCATTCCAAGGTAGTAGTGCATTAATCCAAGATCTTTCATCTCAAACTGCGTCATCATGGAGTGTTTGAACTCCCTATTCATTTTCTCATTACTACCCATAAAAATGAGATCATCCACATACAAACAAACTATGAGGATGTCTTTACCTTGCTTTAGGTAGTAGAGTGTGGGTTCATTTTTGCTCCTGGTGAACCCATAATCTTTGAAGTACCCATCAATGCGTGAGTACCAAGCTCTTGGTGCTTGTTTAAGACCATAGAGTGCCTTCTTCAATCTGTAAACAAGGTGTTCCTTACCTTGTACTTCAAATCCCTGTGGTTGCTCAACGTACACTTCTTCTATCAAGTAACCATTGAGAAATGCACTCTTCACATCCATGTGTTGGACTTTCCATCCTTTGTGTGCAGCTAAGGCAAGAACTGTTCTGATTGTCTCCTGTCTGGCTACAGGAGCAAAAGTCTCTTCATAATCTATTCCATATTTTTGAGTAAAACCCTTTGCCACTAATCTTGCCTTGTGCTTTTCAATGCTTCCATCAGCATTAAACTTGGTCTTGAAGATCCATTTACAGCCAACACATTTCTTTCCTTTCGGAAGCTTCACGAGCTCCCAAGTGTCGTTGTTTTTTATAGAGGTTATCTCCTCTTTCATGGCATCTTGCCAAATCTTCTGAGTACATGCCTTCTCATAACTAGAAGGTTCAAGTCTGTGCACTAGTTAACAAAGCATAGTTAACTTGATCTCCCCTAGGTTCCTGCTGGGATTCATCATCACCATACAAGTGCATACTTTCTAATCTGTGTAAAACAGATTCCATTTCACTAGCTTGACTCCTAGTATATCTTCTTGAAAATTTTTTATCCAACATCTGAGAGGATGGATGATACTGTAAAGTTCTCTTACCTTTGGATGGAACATCAATGTCCATTGGTGAGGAACTTACTGATCGCTGTGGAGAAGGACTTGGTGAAGAAGTTGAATCAGAAGATGGACTTGGAGGATGTGTGGGCGGAGACTGCTTTCCTTTCTGTGGGAACTGTGGTTGCACCTGCTGAGCAACTACATCAGTGGCTTCAACATCACTAAATATTTGGGGCTTACCCCACTCTCCCCCTTCATCAAAAATCACATCCCTTGAAACTACTATCTTTCGAGTCGTAGGATTGTAGAGTCTATAACCCTTTGTGTTTTCACAGTATCCTACAAAAATGCAAGCCCGACTCTTTGGATCCAACTTCTTTCTCGGCTCATCGGGAATGTGAGCATATGCCAATGAACCAAATACTCCGAAATACTTCACATTTGGTTTCTTACCATACCTAGGCTTGGTAAGGTGTCTTCCCTTTCAAACTTGAAGTAGGACTTCTGTTCAAGATGTGAACACTAGTCCTTGTTGCATCTCCCCAATATGCATTACTCAAATGCTTTGTCTGAAGCATTGATCTTGCCATCTCCACAATGGTGCGATTCTTTCTTTCTGCTACACCATTTTGTTGTGGAGTGTAGGCAATTGTGAACTGCCTCTTGATGCCATGATGTTTACAAAAATTCAAAAACCGATTAGAGGAGTATTCTCCTCCTCTATCCGATCTAAGACATTTTATAGAATATCCACTCTCACTTTCAACTTTTGCTTTAAAATCAACAAAGCATGCAAATGCTTCATCCTTATGCTTCAAAAAATATATCCAACACATTCTTGTGCAATCATCAATGAAAAGTAGGAAGTAAGAGTGATTACCTAGACTCTTGGTCTGCATCGGACCACAGATATCTGAATGTACCAACTGAAGAGGATAGCTGGCCCTCCATGCTTGTCCATGAGGAAATTTCGATCTGGCATGCTTGCCCAAGGCACACCCTTCACAGACTTCCTTACTGTCTTGAACTTTGGGAAGTCCAGTCACCATTGCTTGTGAAGTTAGCATCTTCAAACTTGCTGAATTCAAGTGACCATATCTCAAGTGCCATAGGACACTTGGATTGGTAATTGCAACATTTGCTAACTTATTTCCTCCTGGCTGGCCAAACTTCAAAGGGAATAATCTATTCTTCGACATTGGCACTTGTGTAATGATTCTATTACTATTGTTCTTGTCAAAAATGGTGCATTTACCCTCATCAAAAATCAACTTATAATTCTTTTCAAGCATTTGACCAACACTTAGAAGATTGTGTTGAAGATGAGGTGTGTAATAGATATCACTTACTTGCTTGATGCCTTCTTTCGTTGGAACCTCCATGGCTCCAATGCCTTCAAGCTGCCAATGACTTGTCATCTCCCAACCGGATCTTTGGATTTGTATGAGGAGTCTAACTTAGCAAAGAGTTCTTCTTTGCCACTCATGTGATTTGAACACCCTGTGTCCAAAATCCATGTATCATTCATATTTTGCTCTGTCTGGCCATAAGAAAGAAAGAGATTTGAGGACTCTTCCTCTTCTCCAAAATTCCCAAACTGATTGCTCTTGTTGCTTGCTTCCTTGCGAAGTCTTTGACCAACAATCTCGAGCATAATGGCCAGGTTTGCCACAATTGTAGCAAACTTGTTTTGATTTATCTCCTCCTTTTCCTTTGCCGGATTGTTTCCCTCTATATTGTTGTTGTCCTCCTCTATTCTGATTTCCACCTCTGTTGGATGATCCTCCTCTGTTAGGAGTTCCCCCTCTTTGATTATTCCTGCCTCTGCCTCTTTGTTGACCTCTGCCACGGCCTCTACCTCTTCCTTCATGTGTGGCAAAAGCTTTGTCATCTCCTCCATAGCTGGTGGTAGGAGTTTCCTGTAACCTCTCTTCATGTGAGAGAAGTGAACCAATTAATGCATCAAAAGACAATGTGGTTAAGTCTTTTGATTCTTCAATAATTATTGCAACATAATTCCATTTTGGAAGAAGTGTTCTCAACACTTTCTTCACCATCATCTCTGGCTTAATATCCTCCCCTAGTGTGACCATTTTGTCGACTACTGCTTTCACTCGCACGCAGTAATCATCGACTCTTTCATTCTCTTGCATCTTGAGATTCTCAAAATCTCGTTTCAAGGTTTGCAGTTTTACCTGCTTCACTTGGTCACTACCTCTATAGCTTTCTTTTAGGGCATTCCATGCATCTTGTGCAATTACATAAGATGCAACCCTAGGGAAGATACTTTTATCTAAGGCAGCATGAATATGATAAAGGGCAAATGAGTTATTTTTTTGGGCTTCCTTTTTAGCCTTTCTATCGACATTAGAAAATGCTGCCCATTCAACGACAGATTGGTTCATCATAACCTTCTTCTACAACATCCCAAAGACCTTTTCCTATCAACAAGGTCTTCATTTTTATAGACCAGTAATCATAGTCGCTACCATTAAATTCAGGGATTGGTAGACTAGTACTTGCGACCATTTCAAAAAACAAACTTTGATTTCATCGAAATAAGCAATTACAAAGCAAAGTAATTCTCTTACTGATTGCTTGTTGTGAGACTCCCAATACTGGCTCTAGCTCTAGCTCTGGCTCTGCTCTGGCTCCACTGGCTCTGGCTCTACTAGCTCTGGATTTACTGGCTTTGGCTCCACTTCAATATTGAACCCTTAAACGGGTGCTCCGGAAGACTTCCCGTCACTTTTCCAGGTTCACAATATGCAAATTTTCAAGCCCCCTTGGGCGAGTTTTAATTGGCCACAAAAAAACTCTTCAAGGTTTGCAAATTTTTATAAAGGTTTTTTTTAAATAAATTTAATAACTTTTTATTATTTTTTAAATTACCTTTTTTTAAAAACTATTAAAAAAAGATAATTTTAAAAATAATATAAAAAATTATTAAATAAATTTTAAAACCTTTAAAAAAAAAATAATTAAAATTTTTACCTTTTCGTCACGCAGGGGATTCGACCCCGTGACCTTCCTGAGCACGACGGCGTGCTTAGCCGCTACACTACGGCGGCGGGCTAAAAAGAAACAGGGCTTACGCCCTTTTAACCTCCTCGGTGGCAAAGTTTAATAAAAAAAATTTTTTTTTTTTTCGTCTAAGGCTGGCGGGAGTCGACCCCGCGTCCACCTCCCTGCTAGCGGACAGCCCGTCCGTTGCACCACGTCCCCCGAACGTGAGGAAAGAGGGAGAGCGGTCCCCTTTGTAATCGCCGGTGGCAAACGTTTTTTTTTTTTAAAATAGTGGGTTTTATCCCACATGCGGTGGGAATTGGCCGCGCGAGGGTTTATTAACCCGACGATGCGAATAGAAGAATGACTGCCGCCAATTGGACAAATCACAATCTGCCACGTCTGCACACGTTAACCAATGCCGCTCTGCCACGTGGCGCAATTTTAACCAGATGCGTCGCCATGTCAGCAAATCACACTTTGCCATGTCAGCCTCGATCCACGTGCCGCCCAGTCAGCACCTCAAACTCTGTGTCGCTACCACCTATCGCCTCGAGATTCATGCCGCTGCCAAGTGTCACCTCGAGATCCATGCCTGAACTGCCTCAGGATCTACCTCGAGATCCGAGCCTACTGATGACCTCTATCCATGCGCTTGATGCCTGCTTCGATATGCGTGCCTGCCTAGCCTCGCCTTGCCTCAAGAACCGTGCCCGAATGACTGTCAAATTTTGCCTTGAAAATCGTGTTCAAGTTGACTGGCTCTGATACCAGATATTGACAGAGCGCGCGGATGCAGGTCAAATCCAAAAACAGAATAAACACAAATAGCAGCAATTAATCAATTTATTTAATAATTCGCCCTCGCATTACAATATGTTCTAAGGTTTATATAGGATATAGGGAGTAGAATAGGATAGGATAGGGTAGTTAGGAAAAGATAGGGAATAAGAGCGTAGGGGGGGATAAGAGGCGGAAGAGTAGGATGAGGAGATGGAGGAATAAGGGAGAAATAGTTGGAGGGCATATAGGAGGTTAGGGGAGAAAAATAGGAGATAAAATGCCGACATTTCAAAAAGAAAAATCTGCCGACACAACCTGGAGGCTTTCACACAGGACTAGAAATATCTAGATTTTATAAAGCCTCTTTGGTGAATATCCTATTCACACTTGCAAAAAAGTTCTTCACTCAATTAATCACTTCAACAACAATGCTTATAAAAAAAGGTTTTATCAATAACTCTTTATTCTAGAAAACCTTGAAGCATTAATTCAAAACACACTCAACAATATAACCAAATAATCCTTTTCAATCCAACTTTGAATTCACAACTTTCAACAATCACTCACTAGGAAGATGTGCCCATACCTTTTGTTTGATGTAGAAGTGCCCTTAGAAAAACTTGTCTCAATCACAATTTTCTCCTTTGCCAATTTCAATAGTTAGATGACAAATATCACATTAAATCTCTTTCAAATTATTTCTTAAACACAAAAATAATCAATTTCAAATACACCTTATTACTCCTTGAAATTATCAATCGTCAAATTACACATAAAAATAATCAGTCAAAATGCTCCTTATAATCTCCAATTTAATAAGTCAAACTTTCAAAAATAATAATTGCCTACCATTTTATCTCCCTCAAAACACTTAATAACCAAATTTAATTTAGGCAAAAATTAAATCTTACAAACCCTCAAAAATTATTTTTCAACCTTAGGCACATAAAAATATTTTCTATTTTCCTTCAACCTTAGCACATTCCAAATTAAGCGACAAACCCAACAATCATCAGCGCATACCTTTGTCTCAACCACTAAAAGGCCTCGGTGGGTTTTGACCCCGAAACCTCTCCGTCGAGCACCTTACCAAGGTGCTAGCCCACCATATGGGCTAGGTGCTCCCACGAGGAGGAAAAAGTGCTTGCTGCCCTTTATCTCCTTGTTGGCACCACTTCTAAAATAAAACCATGACCTTCCTTGCAAAATGCAAACCCCATGAGATTCGAACCTGCGTCCTTCTTGCCACAAATGTATTAACACCTTCCATCGTCGCCAGCTACGTTATGCAGCGCTTGTGCAAGGTGAGAGGAGCCTAGCTCCTATTTGTCCCTTCTCTTTCACCGAACACTTTTTAAACACGAAAATTGCTGCTCTCTTTCTATGCATAAATCAAAACATTGGCATTCAAATAATATTAGTGGGGAGTCTTAAGGCAAAGGTTTTACCTTATATATATGTAGTGCCTTGATGTTATACACGTCGACACTCAAATCGAATTTAAAAATTCGATTTATAAACTTTGCTTTATAACCCTTTTAGGGTTTATTTAAATTAATAAAAATTAATTTATAATTAAATTAAAATTAACTTATAATTAACTTAAGTAACATGAAAGTTAATTAAATTAATTAATAGACTCAGGTGTTGTAGGTGAGTTGGAGAGGAGAGGGTAATCCTCCAAGGGAGGTCCCAAGTTCAAATCTCCACCCTACCAAAAAGCTGAATTGGGTATCTAAAATCCAATTGATAATGTTGGTGCGGGCAGGGTCGGGTGCGACCCCGGGTGACTTTGACGGTGTAGAACCCCTTGTTCGTGGTCTCTCAGACCAAGGTGGCTCGCAAGGGGTTTTTCGCTTTAAAAAAAAAAAATTAAATTAATTAATAAATTAATTTATAATAAAATTATATTAATTAATTTTTAATTAATTTAAATTTCCTTTTTAATATTATAATAAACTATTATAATATTATTTGCTTGAGCCTCTTCTTTTCCCTTTAGACCTCATCTGATTTCCTGGAACCGGTTCTCGATCAACTGAAGGTGAACTATCCTTTTGCAATTATTGGAGAACCTGAAACTGATGTTGCCCACTGGAACTGCCACTGACTAGTGTTGAAAGCTTGACATCAATGACCACTCACTCTTGACATCAATGACAACTCATCTACTCAAAATTTCCAACAATATCCCCCTTTGTCATTGATGGCAACCCAAATTATTTTTACCAAAACTTGACCTTTTTCCTGTTCTGCTCCCCTAGGAAATTGCTCCCCCTAACTCAATGCTCTCTCCTTAAACCAAATCTCTCCCTCTTACTCAAATCCCTCCCCCTTTGACATCAATGGTAAAGGGTCACCTTTGGGGCTCGGGGCTAAGAATGAGTCTCTTATCTTAGGTCCTCCCAAACCTCCTCTTGAGGTGGTTAATTTTGGGGTGGGAGTATTCTTCTTAGTTTTCCTCGAAGATACTGAAAGGTCTCCTTCGAAAGTGGCTTGGTGAAAATATCTTCTATCTATTCCTTTGTAGTAACATATTCCAACATGACATGTTTATCTGTCACCTATTCTCTCAAAAAAATGATACTTGATCGAAATGTTCTTTGTTTTGGAATGCATCACTAGATTCTTTGAAATACCTATAGCACTTGTATTATCACATAATATGGGAATAGGATGACCATGTTTTATATTGAAGTCTTCTAGAGTCCTCTTAATCCATAATACCTATGTACAACTGGCTACTTCTGCAATATATTCTACTTCTACTGTAGATAAGGATATGGAAACCTGCTTCTTACTTAGCCAAGAGACTAAACAGACTCCAAGAAAGAATGCTCCTCCACTCGTGCTTTTTTTGTCATCAATGTTGCCAGCCCAATCTATATTTGTATAAGTTGTAAGTGTGAAACTATCACTTTTGGAATACCAGAGCCTAAAATCCATAGTCCCTTTTAGATACCTAAGAATTATCTTTATTATTGCCACATGTGTTTCCTTAGGTGTTGCTTGAAACCTTGCCACTAATCCCACTGACTGCACTATGTCTGGTCTTGTACCTGTAACATACAACAAGATGCTAATCATCGATATGTATAATATCTGATCTACCTCTGGAGATTCATCATACTTAATTAACTTGCATCTTATGACCATGAGGGTACTTACCAGTTTGCAATCCTCTAACCTAAATTTATTTAACATATTTTTTATATACTTGGTTTGTGAGAGAAATACTCCTTTATCTAATTGTGAAATTTGAAGTCCAAGAAAGAAAGACAACTCACCACGCATAGACATATCAAATTTATTTTGCATGTTATTAGAAAATTATTTACACATCTTATCATTGTTTCCTCCAAAAATGATGTCATCAACATAAACAACCACAATTAGTAGATCATTCGCTTCATTTTTGATGTATAAGTTGTTTGCTATTCCTTTTTCTGAATCCCCATTTTAGAAGATACTTATCCAATCTTGAGTACCATGCTCTAGGAGCCTGCTTTAGTCCATACAATACCTTTTTCAATCTGCATACATGATCTGGTCTATCTATTAATATGAATCCCTCTAGCTATTCAATGTAGACTTCTTCTTCTAGAACACCATTTAGAAATGTTGACTTAACATCCATATGATATACCTTGAAGTTTTTAAAATTTTAGAAAGCTAAAAATATTCTTATGGCTTCAAGTCGTGCAACTGGAGAAAATATCTCATGAAAGTCAATTCCCTCTACCTATGCATAACCTTTGCACACTAACCTTGCTTTATTCCTTACTACATGTCCATCTTCATTTAGCTTATTTTTGAATATCCATTTTGTGTCGATCACATTCTTGTCCTTTGGTCATGGAACAAGTTTCCAAGTCTTTCTTTTCTCTATCTGATCTAATTCCTCATCCATTGCATTGATCCATAACTCATCTTCACTTACCTGATTGAAGTATTTTGGCTCAATCTTAGATAGTAAAGAAAAATTTGATTATTGATATGGTGTTATTATCCTTCTCCTTATCTGTCTTTCATATGGATTCCCAATGATTATATCTTTTGGATAATGCTTCTATACATACCTAGATGGATTGATGGAATTTTAGGAAGAAGTCTTTATGTTTTTTCTTCTTCTTCATCTGATTCCTCATGAAACTCTTCTTGACAAATTCCATCTTCCTGATACACAATTTGTTGAACTGGTTCTCTTGAATCTATCTTCTCATCAATTGTTACATTTATACTTTTTACAATAGTGCGTGTTCTCTTGTTGAAGCATCTATAGGCTTTAATCTTATAGGAATAGCCAAGGAAAATTCCCTCATCACATATTGGGTCAAACTTGCCTAAGTTTTGATCTTCTCATCTTATGTAGCACTTGTTTCAAAAAAACTTGAAGTGTTTTATAGTGGTTGGTCTTCCTTTCCAAAGCTCATATGGAGTCTTGTGATGATTTACCCTCATTACAACCTTAGTTATTATGTATACTACTGTGTTGACTGCTTCCTTCCAAAATCCATCTGAGAGTTTGGACTCATGTAACATAGCTCTAGCCATACTCTCAATAGTCCTATTTTTCCTTTCAACTACTCCATTTTGTTGGGGAGTTCTTGTTGCTGAGTATTCTCTCTTCATCCCATGTTTTTCAAAAAATCTATAAATTTATTTGAGGTAAACTCTCCTCCTATTTCAGATCTCAAACACTTAATCCTCTTGTCGATTTTATTTGCAACCAGTTCCTTAAATGCTTTAAATTTTTTAAATGCATCTGACTTCTCTTTTAGGAAAGCTACCCAAACCATTATGGAGTAATCATATATAAACAATATAAAGTAACTCTCACCTTGAATACTTTGTGTTCTGGTAAGACCACATAAATCAGTATGTATTAGACTTAATGGCTCAGATGACATATATTCTTTTGACTTAAAGCTTGTCCTAGTTTGCTTTCCATGTTGACAAAGTGCACAAATTGCATTTTATGGCCTTTTTATCTTGGGTAAATCTCTGACAACATGCTTATTGCTTATGTTGACTATGTTTTCAAAATTCAAGTGACCCAATATTCTATTGCACAACCAAATCTCATATTCTTGTGTTAGAAAGCACTTTTCCCCTTTGATCTCACTAAGCATGTATAGATTGTTTGGAGTTCTTCTTTCATTTGCAATGACTTTTCTAGTTTATGATTTTCTTATCTCACATCTATATGACATGTAACCATATGACCTTGATCACAAAGTTGACTAAAACTTAGTAGATTATGTTTTAACCCTTTGACATACAACACATTTTTTGTTCTTGTTTTCCTATTATATAAATGTAGACACCTAAAACACATCATGTCGAGGTGACTACTCATATGGGACATGCTAGAAGACCATATGGAAGACCTTTGGATAGATCCAAGGTATAGTAGTGGTTTTTACCACTCATTTGGGAACCTTTGCCTAGTCAGTGCTAGCCGCTACTGACACCCGTGGTTAGTAGTGCTCACCGCGCATGTCAGCCACAGTCAACACTCATAATTAATTAGCCTTCATTCGACCTAAAAATCAGTTGCAATGGCCAATTGGTTGCATATTGGAGCGGTTTGAGTGAGGAAGGTTCTGGATCCTTCCATCCAACAAACTCAACTGCCCAATCTTGATCTTGGCTTCATGAGGAAGCCACCCCTAGCCCTGGGCCAATGATATAATATCCCCCTCAAAATTGGGGAAAAGTCTAGAGAAACATTTATGTTGGCAATTTTGGGTACCTTGAGTACATTGCCTTTGCTCAAGTATAGTTGTTGTCATTGATGTCAAAGGAGCTCTTGGTAGTTGTTGTCTTTGATGTCAAGGAGTTCTTGAAGCAATTTGTTTCTATGTCAAAGAATGTGTTTTGTTGAAGGTTTCAGCTGGTCAGTAAGTCTCCAAGAAATTCAGAGTAGCCCAGTTGCAAAAGATCAAGAAAAAGTTAAGTTAGAATAAGTTTGCAGGCGGCTGGAAAAACTGTCGCGATTTCACGACATGTTTTAGGAGAGAGAAAGTTTTGGCAAAACTGTCACGATTTCGCGACATGCTGGAAGGCAGAGACGAAGTAGGCAAAACTGTCGTGATTTCGCGACATGTTTGAGGAGAGAGAAAGTTCAGGCAAAACTGTCACGATTTCGTGACATGTTAAGTTGGCAGTGTTGAGTTGCAGGAAGTGTCGCGATTTCATGACAGGTTTCAAAGAAGTTGTACGAATGCAGAAAGTGTCATGATTTCACGACAGGTTGAGTTAGCAGCTTGCATTTGGTGAAAGCATCGCGATTTTGTGACATGTTCCAGTTTCACGGGCCTTTGATAGAAAAGAGCTTAAGGCAGCAAAAGCATTGTGATTTTGCGACATGTTCCATTTTCGTTGGTACAAACCGAGAAAAGGTTGAAGAAGCAAGAGGTGTCGTGATTTCACGACAGAAGCTGAGAAGAAGGCTTTTGAGTCTAAAGCATCGTGATTTCGTGACAAAGTTACAGATGACGTCAGCTAGAGGCCAAGGTGTCGCAATTTCATGACAGAAGCTGAGAAGAAGGCTTTGGAGTCTAAAGCATCACGATTTCATGATAGAGTTGCAGATGACGTCAGCAAGAGGCAAAGGTGTCACGATTTCATGATAGAAGCGGAGAAGAAGGCTTTGAAGTCTAAAGCGTCATGATTTCATGATAGAAGTGAGATGACGTCAACAACAGGCAAAAGTGTCATGATTTCGCGATAGAAGTGCAAAGGAAGCAGACAAAAGCAAAAGCGTCGCGATATCGCTACAACAAGCTATAGAAGGTGTACGACAGGCAAAGGTGTCGCGATATCGTGACATGTTGAAGTTTCGTGCCAGTAGCTACAGGGAGGCAGTGGAGCCGACAGAGTTAAATCTGGGCCGACGCAGCATAGGGTTTTATAGCCGACGTGGTTGAAGGGTAAAACAATCGACTAAGAACAAAGATTTCATCTTGAGATTATGAGTATTAAAGGAGGGCTGTTTGAGTAGTTTGGGCATCGATCGAAGTGTGCGTTCGAAGAGTGGCGTTCGTAGATGCAGTGCGACAGTGAGGTTCGATCTTCGAAAAGCAGAGTGCGAAGATCGATTGCAGTATAAGAGTGCATTTCGTCGAATCGTCTAAGTGTAGGAGACTGTAAGGACACAGAGTGCATGAAGTCGATACTGCTGTGTTTGCACGGTTCATGCGAAGACTGTGTTGTTGTTCATGCGAAGACTATGCTGCTATATGTGCGAAGACTATGCTGTTGTGTTTTCGCAGAAGAGTTTAAGTTGATCGGATGTTGCTGTGTTTGCGTAGACTGTGAAAAGTTGGTTTCGACCAAGTACAACTATAACAGAAAAGAAAAGAGGAAGAGGACAAAATTGTGCCAGACCGAAGGACTGTGTTTTGGTGCAGATAAGAGGATCAGCTTGCGGTGATAGAGTTGAGGACAGAGATCTCCAGCCAGAGCAGGGAAGACAGGTGTCTTCTGTGGAAAGAGTTCCACTTGCTAAGGGCATAGGAGATAGAGGTCTTCTAGAGGGTCACCAGCCAAAGCAGAATTAGGGGAAGGTGTCTCCTTTGAGTCGAGGCTCATAAACATTGTAATCGGGAAGGATTCCCAGAGGACTTTGATACAACTTTTAGAAGAAAAGTTTTATCCGTGGAGTAGCCCACCTTGGGTGAACCACGTAAATTGTTGTGTCTCTTTGTGGATTACTTTTTGTGCATTGTTTTACTGCTGCTATTACTGCTATCTTTATTCTGCATGTTATTGATTTGAAAGCTGTTTTGAAAGATAAAGTTAAAAGTGGTCTTATACTGTTCACCCCCCCTCTCAGTATAAGCTTGTGTTCTTCAATTGGTATCAGAGCGGGTTCCTTCGAAAAGGTTTTACAGCCGGAAGGAAGAACTGGTTAAGAACACAATGGATTTCTTAGGTGGCAATGCAGCACCTATTCTTGATGGATCAGATTTCGGTCTATGGAGTGCAAGAATGAAAGTCTACCTAATGGCTCTTGGTAATGAGGTATGGGAAGTTATTGAAGATGGGTACACCATTCCTGCAAATGGTCCTTATACTAAAGAAGACAGGCTCCTACATCACAGCAACTCAAAAGCCATGAATGCAATCCTGAAGGGTTTATAGAAGGCTGATCTTACCAAAGTTATTCACTGCAAGACAACTAGTGAAATGTGGAAACAATTGCAGGTTGTTCATACAGGTGATGCAAATGTCCGAAAGGCCAAATTGAGACATTTTAAAGGTATGTTTGAACAACTCAAGATGAATGATGATGAAAATATTAGTGACTACATGCTTCGTATGGATGAGATTGTTAACTCCATGAAAGACTTAGGTCTTGAGCTTGCTGAAAATGATGTGTGTGATAAGATTTTAAGATCTCTTCCTAATAGATTTAGTGAAAAGATTTCTGCTATTGAGGAAGCCAAAGATTTAGATAAGTTGAAAAAGGATGAGCTCCATAGTATTCTTGCAGCATTTGAACTGAGAACTCAAGTGAAAGTTGATGTAAAGAAAGAGGCAGCTTTCAAAGCTACCAAGAAATCAAAAGGCAAACAGATTCAAGAAAGTGATGAGTCTTCTAGTGAGGAAGAAGCATATTACAGCAATAAAGGCAAGTTCTCTAGAAAGCTCAAAAGCAAGAAAAATATAAGATGTTTCAACTGTGGAAAGTATGGGCACTATGCTACTGACTGTACTGTTTCCAAAAATGAAAGTGATGAAGATATACAGGATGTTAAGAACAAGGATTCTGAAAAGCACAGGTATTACAGAAAGAACAAAGATGAGCACAACAATCAAGGAAAGAGGTATTCACACAAGAACAAGAAGAGCTTCTATCTGGACAAAGCAAGTAAGTGTTCCAACAGTGATAGTGAAAGCTCTTCCAGTGATAATGAAAATGAGATGTTGTTCATTTCAGAAAAGGAGGAAGAACCGAAACATAAATTCACTGTCATGAAATGTTTTAGATGTGGAAATTTTGGGCACCTTGAGGATGATTGCACAAATAATGAATTGGTTACTAGTATGTATGAGGATGCTTCAGAAAATGATAAGGAAGATGCATGTATGGTTTTTGAAAAAGGTAACACCTCTAGTGATAAGAAATCTGAAAAAGGCCTTGATAATTCAAAGTGCAATCGAATAGAGGATCTTGAATGTGAACTCAATAATGCTCTCAGTGTTTTGAAAAAGGAAAGAAAGATGAATGATAGACTCAAGATTAAGTTAGATGAATGTTGTGTGGAGAGAGACGATCTTATAGAAAGTCTTGACTTCTCTATAGCCAAAACACAGGAACTCAAGGATGAGTTAGAGTCTAAGATTCTTGAGTATGATGAGTTAGAGCAGAAAATGGCTTCTTTGAAAGAAGAAAATAAATATTACAAGGATAAGCTCTATAGATTTCAGGATAGCTCCAAGAAGGTTAAGTCTCTCATCAAAAATCAAAGAAATCCAACAGATAAAACAGGTCTCGGTTTTGTTGAGCCGCACAAGAAACAGGTTGGGGAATCTAGCAAAATTTTTAAAAAGGAAGAAAGTTCTGATGAAGAAAGTACTTCAGATCATGAGTCCGTGAGTGATGAATGCACAAAAATAGAAAATAGATTTCTGAATGTGAAACAGAAGTTTTTGGGACCCAAGAGATCGATTAAAAGAATATTTCACGATAGATGTTTTGCGTGTTACAGGTTTGGACACATGGCTGCACATTGTATGTCTCAAATCAAGAAGGGTAACAATAATTTCAGAAGTCGTAATTTATTTCAAGGGTATTGCTACTCTTGTAATCAGTTTGGGCACAAGGCAATTTTTTGCAATGCAAATAATAGGAACTGGGTTAGTCAGAACAGGCGGATTCAAAGAACAGCTATGCCTGAAAGAAATAATGTTGTTGTTTGTTACAAGTGCAACAACACAGGTCACATAGCCAGACAGTGCAGAGCTGATCTTCCAAGGTACAGGAACAAGAACAATGGTATAAACAGGTCCAAGGATCAAGGTGTGGACAAGAAAAGAGATGAGAACAAGAACAAGAAAAGTGCCAAGAACAGAAACATTAACAAAGAGCTCAAGAAAAGGCCCGGCAAAGAAATTGTAGACACTAATGATGATGAGTGTCTAATGGGAGTTTCACTCCCAACCCTATTTTAAATCACCTCAATAGGAGGTGGGGGAGGGACTAAGCTAAGAGACTCATTCTTAGTCCCAAGCCCCAAAGGTGACCCTTTGCCATTGATGACAAAGGGGGAGAGTTTTGAGTAAGGGGGAGAGATATGAGTAAGGGGGAGAGCTTCTAGTGAAGAGGAAAGCTTCAAGTCAGGGGGAGCAAAACTTCAAAGAGATTGATTTCAGTTTTGGCTCTTGAAGTTGTGTTTTTTAGTAAAGGTTTGCCATCAATGACAAAGGGGGAGATTGTTGGCAATTTTGGGTACCTTGAGTACGTTGCCTTTGCTCAAGTATAGTTGTTGTCATTGATGTCAAAGGAGCTCTTGGTAGTTGTTGTCTTTGATGTCAAGGAGTTCTTGAAGCAATTTGTTTCTATGTCAAAGAATGTGTTTTGTTGAAGGTTTCAACTGGTCAGTAAGTCTCCAAGAAATTCAGAGTAGCCCGGTTGCAAAAGATCAAGAAAAAGTTAAGTTAGAATAAGTTTGCAGGCGGCTGGAAAAACTGTCACGATTTCGCGACATGTTTTAGGAGAGAGAAAGTTTTGGCAAAACTGTCATGATTTCGCGACATGCTGGAAGGCAGAGAAGCAGGCAAAACTGTCACGATTTCGTGACATGTTTTGAGGAGAGAGAAAGTTCAGGCAAAACTGTCACGATTTCGCGACATGTTGAGTTGGCAGTGTTGAGTTGCAGGAAGTGTCGCGATTTTGCGACAGGTTTCAAAGAAGTTGTACGGATGCAGAAAGTGTCACGATTTCGCGACAGGTTGAGTTAGCAGCTTGCAGTTGGTGAAAGCGTCACGATTTTGTGACATGTTCTAGTTTCACGAGCATTTGGCAGAAAAGAGCTTAAGGCAGCGAAAGCGTCACGATTTCGTGACATGTTCCAGTTTCACGGGCCTTTGACAGAAAAGAGCTTAAGGCAGTGAAAGCGTCACGATTTCGTGACATGTTCCATTTTCTTTGGTGCAAACCGAGAAAAGGTTGAAGAAGCAAGAGGTGTCACGATTTCATGACAGAAGCCGAGAAGAAGGCTTTTGAGTCTAAAGCATCGTTATTTCGCGACAAAGTTACAGATGACGTCAGCTAGAGGCAAAGGTGTCACGATTTGCGTAGACGAGAAGAAGGATTTGAAGTCTAAAGTGTCACGATTTCATGACAGAGTTGCTGATGACGTCAGCAAGAGGCAAAGGTGTCACGATTTCGTGACAGAAGCGGAGAAGAAGGCTTTGAAGTCTAAAGCGTCACGATTTCACGATAGAAGTAAGATGACGTCAGCAAGAGGCAAAAGTGTCACGATTTCATGACAAAAGTGCAAAGGAAGCAGACAAAAGCAAAAGCGTCGCGATATCGCTACAACAAGCTATAGAAGGTGTACGACAGGCAAAGGTGTCGCGATATCGCGACATGTTGAAGTTTCACGCCAGAAGCTACAGGGAGGCAGTGGAGTCGACAGAGTTAAATCTGGGCCGATGCAGCACAGGGTTTTACAGCCGACGTGGTTGAAGGGTAAAACAGTCGACTAAGAACAAAGATTTCATCTTGAGATTGTGAGTATTAAAGGAGGGCTGTTTGAGTAGTTTGGGTATCGATCGAAGTGTGCATTCGAAGAGTGGCATTCGCAGATTTAGTGCGACAGTGAGGTTCGATTTTTGAAAAAGTAGAGTGCGAAGATCGATTGCAGTATAAGAGTGCATTTCATCGAATCGTCTAAGTGTAGGAGACTGTAAGGACACAAAGTGCATGAAGTCGATACTGCTGTGTTTACGTGATTCATGCGAAGACAGTGCTGCTGTTCATGTGAAGACTGTGCTACTGTATGTGCGAAGACTATGCTACTGTGTTTTCGTAGAAGAGTTTAAGTTGATCGGATGCTGCTGTGTTTGCGTAGACTGTGAAAAGTTGGTTTCGACCAAGTACAACTGTAACAAAAAAGAAAAGAGGAAGAGGACAAATTTGTGCCAGATCGAAGGACTATGTTTTGGTGCAGATAAGAGGATCAGCTTGCGGTGACAGAGTTGAGGACAGAGATCTCCAGCCAGAGCAGGGAAGACAGGTGTCTTCTATGGAAAGAGTTCCACTTGCTAAGGGCATAGGAGATAGAGGTCTTCTAGAGGGTCACCACCAAAGCAAAATTAGGGGAAGGTGTCTCCTTTGAGCTGAGGCTCATAAACATTGTAATCGGGAAGGATTCCCAGAGGACTTTGATACAACTTTTAGAAGAAAAGTTTTATCCGTGGAGTAGCCCACCTTGGGTGAACCACGTAAATTGTTGTGTCTCTTTGTGGATTACTTTTTGTGCATTGTTTTACTGCTGCTATTATTGCTATCTTTATTTATGCATGTTATTGATTTGAAAGCTGTTTTGAAAGATAAAGTTAAAAGTGGTCTTATACTGTTCAGCCCCCCCTCTCAGTATAAGCTTGTGTTCTTTAATTTATCAATTGAGTAACGAAGCCCTATCGAATTGCATAGCCAACTACATGCATTTAGAGGGATTATTTTACCACCCAATTGGATATCAAATTGCCATGGAAGCCCTAGGAGCCTAGAAGAGCCAAGAAACATCAATTTGTGCAATCCTTGCACCATAAGATAAATTCAACTACCAAACCTATCAGAGGATATAGAGGTTACCCTTGGAAATCAATTTGACAAGGTGGATTGGAGAAAAAAGCCCTGATTTGGAGGGCAAACTTACTCAGATCTCTGTCGTGGCTATCAGCCACGGTGAATAGTGCCACCCGTGCATCAGACCCATGGTGAGAAAATCAGGGTAGATTCCATTGTTTTTCCTTTTGCAAATTGTTTAGCTAGGTTAGATTAGTAAAATTAATGGATTACTTAGAATTTTAGAGACTTTGACCAGTATAATTAGAATTTTTAGTAATTTTATTTCAATTCTACAACTATGCTACTAATGGAATATTTTATGCTTCCATGCTCTCAATTTCATAATTAGGCCATTAGGTAGATGCAATTGTTTTTCCTTTACATATTGTAGGATATTATTTCATTATTAATATAGGTTCAATATGTTCCTTGCACTTTCTTGATTATTGTTGATCATTACATATTTTTGTGCAAGTATTTCCTAAAAGCCTCATCAAGAGAGGTCTTCTTTTTTGTTAATTGTTTCTTGTTGTTTATTGCATGTAGGATTAATGGGGTTTTGGGATGCAAGGCAAAAAATGCCTCTAATCATGGAGAAGAGGTTCATGGACACCCTAGAGAAGTTCGTGTCACCCTAGAAGGCATTTGATTCACATCTACCCTTGAGAGGGATTATAAGCTATTGTAATTGATGTATCAAATAGGTATCCCTAAGAGGGACGAATTTGTAATTTGACTCCATTGAAATTAATAAAGAATTCCTTGTATTCATTTTATTTATTGTTGTCAATTTATGCATGTATATTTGTGTATCTTTTATCAATTGTAATAGTTAGACTAGGTGTGAGCCTTTTTGGTGGTTACAATAGGTGATCTCGGTGGAACTCCTCATTTTTTGCCATAATTTTTTGACTATGTTTGGTGTTTTTATGGCAGGTGCTCCCTGCGGTTGACAACCACGATCAAAAAGTTAGCCCATGATTGAAAGGCATGGGCTACAATGGCAGCCACACATCATACCCACGGTTAGTAGTAGACATAGCAGAAAATAGGATTTTAAAGCTCAATCAGATGAGGATTTGAGGTAGGCCCTTCTGACATCCTCTGTTTCTATTTTTGTCTCTGTGTTTTTCTAGAACCTAGAAAATTAAAGTTAAATAGGATAACCATGAAAGAAGGATAAATTGAATTAGGTCCTTAGGGTTATTGTTTTTTAATTTTTGCTAGGCACTATTAGGAATAGTGAACCTTTTTTTGCAGTCCGTCCTAGACTCCAACATGTTATAATAATTTGTGTGTTGAATTTTCATGCTTGAGGCCAAATCAAAGGCCATTTACATCGTAAAGTTGCATTGTCAAAAGGTCATGTAGGATGTACCATGCATACTTTTTGAATACGAAATGTTATTTTTATGCATATCTTGTAGACAATGATCATGTGAGTGTTGTATTATGCATCTTTACTTTGTGAAAATTAAAAAGAACACACAAACATCACGTTACAAAGTAAACGCTAGTGAGTTGAAAGTCACATCCAACCACTAGTAGGGTTTCAACGATGGTGGAGGTGATTTCCATCCATTAGCTCAACTCCCATGTACCCTATGTTCTAGACCAATACCGTATCCAAGAACCTTTCATAGCCTAGAAAATTTATATGTACTTCTCTTCAAAGGATATGACGTTGACTGGGTGAAAATTGGTGAGGATATGGGAGGACCTATGCTCCCTGCCTGAGTGTGGACTTTAATTGTCGTACTTTGGGGGGATTACATGACCTAGAGTTCATAGCTAGGTTTTTTAACTACGAGCATACAGGTGAAAGCCATTAAATAATTGAGAAAATTATCAACACTTTGCAAAACACAACAAGAGTTACTTTACTGATACAAAAAATTGAAAACACATCAAACAGTCTAGGAATCATTTTAAAACTGTAAAAGAAATAATCATCATTGTATTCTTTGTGTGTTAATAAAAGTTAAATCTAGACATAGGATATACAATGGTACAGACACAGAGCAATCGACCTAGGCATAGACCTGAGATTGAGGCTCAAGCTCCACCTAGTGCACAACACGATGTAGAACACCCTCAGTTATAGAATCCTCCTGGACATAATTCAGTGAGAATTAGAGGGGATAATTATACATGAGGGTATTCCATTGATAACACCCCAATTAGAGGAAGTACTAGACATCCCTATAGGCACAGATCAGAGCATGGGACTTCCCAGCATGGGTGTTCCACATACGACAACATATATTGTGACTGCATTCCATGTGAATCCATAGGTTCTGCTAAAGAATATGTCATCGAGGGATCCAGACTGGTACCCCTTCAACCTGTAGCTAAGGGAGGTTCATGACCTCCACCATATGAGGACATAAAATTTCAAGATCCCCCCATTTAGGGGCAATTAGAGAGGGCTTCTTCTAAGCATAGTCCCACACAGACTCCCCATAGGGGTGAACCTATCAAGTTCACCATAGATGTTTTCAAAGTGGGAGCAAACGGTATGCCACCTCATGAGCCATGGTATAGCAAACAATTGGATGGTCTAGACAAGGTCCTAGGACATCTAGGATATAATCCTATGCCTACACCCTCTCGACCTACGAGCATGTGTAGTGGAAGCACCATTAGGACCGCCTGAGAACCTAGAGAGTGTTCCAAGTGTTCTCAAGAGATGCATGCTACTACATCGTATGTAGACACTGAGTATAGGAGACAACTTGACACGAATGTCATCTTTATAGATAGAGGCAAGAGTGTGGCAAATCAATCCATTGGAGGAGATACTCATAAAGTCATTCGAACAAAGTGCATCCCTCTGAGGCCTCAGATGGCCGATCATCTTGATAGGGCTCATAGATTGATGTTAGAGTAGAGATGGAAAATTCTCCAAGATCAATTGGAGGATGTTCATACAGAGAAAGAGCACCTTGAAAACAAGAAAACTCAAAGGCAGAGGTTCATAAGGAAAAAACTGTATGAATAGCACATGCATGAACAATGCATCCTCAATCAGAATGATCCTGTAGAGAGAGAGGATTGAATAGATAGCACCTGTTTAAATCCTCATAATGATATCAGGGAATGTTTCCATAGATGAGTGGCTTCATAGCCTGAGTTATACCCTGAGAACATAGACACACATACTCACCTTGCAACTCAACATAGATATCGATGTCCAACATCCGAACAACATGAGCATAGGTAGTATGAGGAAGAAGTGAAAGAGGAATTAGAACAAGAGTATTCTAAAATATCCCAATTCGAGGAGGGTGAGCCTAGTCCCATGCCTCGATCGAGGAAGAACATACCTTCGAAGCCACCTCCAAGACAATCTTGAGAGGAGGATTTTCTTTCCTCGCAAGCCTACAAGACCTTAGTAGAGAAGGTTCAAGCCATAGATAAGAAAGGAATGGCTTATCAAAATCCTACCTTGAGAAAAATTCATAATGAACCTCTATGTACGTCAGTGCCTATTCCAACATATCCTGAGCATTTAAATATGCCTAGACTAGAAAAGTTTTAAGGAGAGGAGGATGCACAAGAGCACGTGACTAGTTTCCTATATATGTGCTTTTATATTGAGAGCAAGGATGCCTTGCTTCTGCGTGCCTTCATCATGACCCTCTCAGGACTAGCTCGAGAGTGGATCAACAAACTAAAGAGGCACACCATCACTAGTTTCAAACAACTAGTTGATGCATTTCTTGAACACTTCTCCTTCGACGTCAAGAAGAAGGTAAACTTATCCGACCTAGCCACTCTAACACAACATGATGATGAGATAGTGATATAGTATGGAAAGCAATGGAGGAAGATGATGGTAAAGATGCCATTCTCCATCCCGTACTCTAAATTAACATGAATTTTCATGAAGAATTGTGCCAAGCATATTTTGTTTTTGGTACAGTTGTAGCAATACCAAACATTTGAAGAGGCTTTGGCACAAGCCAAGGTAATTGAGGAAATCAAGTTACAGGAGGGTAACTTGAAGCTTAAGAATAAGGAGGGACACAAGAAAATTACTGAGAGACATATGGCCAAGTCAGCCCATGTTAATCAAGTAGTGTTAAACCTTCAAAAGGGATAAAAAGGGCAGCAAAAGCAAAATTATCAAGCCCAACATCTACCTATGCAGTATGAGTAGTGTAAAAATAATTATAAGGGTAAAAACAAAGAACAACGTCCACCTCACATATTCACTTAGTTATCGAAGTCTTTGAATTTGATTTTTCATCAGTTATGTGAGGAAAAGGCTATTCACTTATCCAAAGTAAATATTATGGATCCTAATCAACCTAAGCCTAAAGGCTATAAAGACGATCAATATTGCATATTCCACAGAATGAAGGGCCATGAAATCAAGGTATGTTGGTCCTTCAAACATCTTGTGCAAAATATAATTAAGAGAGGTACGCTTCTCATCGAAAACCCACAAGCGCTTGATAATCAAAGTATGGGGATTTACAAAAATCCTTTACCTAATCATGAGGCATCGAGGAATAATGTTTGCTAGATCAACCAAGTGCAGATCAAACCACCAAGCCATGGGTTCATTGGCATGGTCAATATTGTCATGAGGAATGCAAGGTATGAACAACCGAATCAACCTCTAGCACTGTTGAGTGGTATTTTCACCCAGTTGTGAAAGTACACTCTCCTTTAGGATTTGGGTTCCAAATCCCCTCTTGCAAAGAAGTTAAATAAACAACTTCTCCAAGGTCTTCGATGTATTAGCATTTGCATATGTGTATTAGTAATCTCAAATAAAGATATTCAATTTAAATGCTTGGAACACCTTAGTGATTGCAAGTAATCACCATGAAACTTTAGTGATTGTTCATTGTTTTTTTTGGATTTTGAAAATTTTTAAATGCTTATTTTAATGCCTGAAAATAAGTTAAAATTTCTGGAAACAATAAAATGCAGAAAAATGAAAATGAAATGCAGAAACTGAAAATAAAATGCATTCAGTATGATGCTATCCTATTTTGACAAAACCGAAGATGTGAGGTTTCCATGCATGCAACCTAACCTATTGGACTTGCAAAACAAGCACAATCCCCATAGACTAAGTGTTGGTTCCTAGGGTATGAAATAAAATTCAGATTTCAAATATTCGCCTAATGTAACCCAAAAAAAATGGCATTAACATTATCTATAAATTCGAAATCTGAAAAAATGAAAGAATAAAAATTAAATCCATAGCATGCAGAAAATGACTCCTCCTTTCTTGCCCACAAGATGCAAATTTCTGAAGACTTTACGCATTAAGAAATGTCATTTTACAATAGCAAAATTTCTGGTTTTCCCAAACCAGTCTGTGGAAGAAAAACAACTCAAATAGGTCCAGAATGGCCTTCTCGCCTTCAACTCTGCAACTCTGCTTGTAGCGGTTTCCAACCCCCATCCATGAAGAAGAAAAACCAGTCTACGAAAGAAAAACAACCCAACTAGGTCCAAAATGGCTATCTTGCCTTCAAATCTGCAATGCTACTTGCAGCAGTTTTCCACCCCCTCTGGCCTCTTTGAATGGCATATTTAAACTTTTGAAATAATTGTTTCTCCTTCCATGATGGTTCGTTTCATTTTTTGATGGTTGTTCGTTTCACCTTCCTTGACTGTTCATTTCATTTTCCAATGGTTGTTCATTTCACCTTCCCTCGTATGTGTATGTGCTTCGGTTTCCATTTTGTGGCCCTTCACCGCAAAAATGTAACATGTCATGATATCGCGACACTATTGCCTCCTTGCTCTCTTTTGTTGCTTTTAATCGTGAAAATGCAACATGTCGCGATATCGTGACACTTTTCCTCCTTTGGCCGCGATGATGCAACATGTCGTGATATCGCAACACTTTTCCTCCTTTGGACGCGACGATGCAACATGTCGTGATATCATGACACTTTTCCTCCTTTGGTCGTGACGATGCAACATGTCACGATATTGCGACACTTTTCTCTTTTTGGTTGTGACGATGCAACATGTCGCGATATCGCGACACTTTTTGTCTTTGGCCACGAAAACACAACATGTCTATATATCGTGACACTTTTCTTTCTTGTTCTTTCTTTCCTCGTTTGGTCATGAAAATGCAACATGTCGCGATATCACAACACTTTTATTTCTTGTTCTTTCTTTCCTCATTTGGTCACGAAAATGCAACATGTCGCGATATCGCAACACTTTTCTTCTTTGGCCGTGAAAATGAAACATGTCGCGATATCGCGACACTTTTCTTCTTTTGGTCGTGAAAATGCAACATGTCGCGATATCGTGACACTTTTTCTCTTTTGGTCGTGAAAATGCAACATGTCGCAATATCGCGAAACTTTTTCTCTTTTGGCCGCGATAGTGCAACATGTCGCGATATCGCGACACTTTTTCTCTTTTGGCCACAACAGTGCAACATGTTGCGATATCACGACACTTTTTATTTTTTAGCTGTGATGATGCAACATGTCGCGATATCACAACACTTTTTCTCCTTTGGCCGCGAGCGCAACATGTCACGATATTGCGACAATTTTTCTCTTTTGGCCACGATAGTGCAACATGTCGCGATATCGTGACACTTTTTCTCCTTGTGGTGTTTTGCTTTTTTCCTTGATCTTTAGCCTATGGGCCACTTCGGTCTTCTTGGAACACATGCAAAAAAGGTGGGTCCCCAATTTTGGGGTATGTTGTGGAGCAGCCACAACAAATGGTGACTCTGCTAGAAAATGCTCCCGAGCATTTCGGTGAGAACTCAACCTGAAAACACACAGACTCAAATACAAGCATCAGTTAATATCCCAAGAATGAAACTAGACGAGAAATACATGAAGCATTAGAATTATTAAGCATCAGCTCGGTGTGTGCAATGTTCTTCATTCCCTATCGTTTGAAATTGATCAACATTCCATTGTCAATTTCACTTATGATTCGTATGCAAGGCCATGAATGATTTGTGCATGATTTGATGTATGACAACTATGCTAGAGATATGACAACCTGCTTTGCAAAGGCTCAAACCTTCTAGTATCATGAACAAACATATTAAAACTATCAAACCCTCTTAGGACAAAATATATGTATACTGAATGTAATTTACTAGATCCCAAAGTTGGTTATGTGCCTCTACCATCTTGAACCCATGTGCAAGTGTAAGTGAAATCAGAGCTTTGGGGAATCGAATTCCCAACCTAAGCAAGATGGGAATTTAACCCTATCCTTACTACTCTGATCTGGAGTTCATTACCTCATCTTGAACAAAATGATTTAACATGTTATGGATGAAACTGTCAGGCTAGCATGTCCGTTTGAGCAATCAGTGGTCTTGCTTTTAGACAAGACGTGTTGCCACGCATGAGCATACTCCACTGCCAGCCAGGCATCTATAGCCCCGATGGAGATTAACCCCATAATCCACATTTTGGCTTTACTTTTAATTTCTTGGACCTTGGGGATGACTACCCATCCTTGCAAGGGACACGTAGTACGATCCTTCCAATCCAATATTAATGATGAAATGAAAAATACTTGCTTTGGAATTTCAAGTTCTTGAGTGGGCAAAATAGAAGCCTTAGGGAATCGAATTCTCAACCTAAGCGAGATGAGAATTAGACCCTATCCTTACTACTTGATGAGGGTCAAATCAGAGCTTTGGGGAGTTGGATCCTCAACCTAAGTTCGATGAGGATTTAACCCTATCCTTACTACTCTAATTTTAGGATTTAAGCACTATGGGAGTGGTGAAAACCACTGTTTTAAGGATTATGTTGCATAATAGGACAGACACGAAATACTCCTTTCGCCTCACCTTTTCTTCCAAGTATGGTTTTGACCATTTTGCTCAAGATCCTCTTTAAAATATGTAGAACGTGCTTGGCTCAAGATAGTTCGGGCATCAGTTCCCAACCTTAGGATCCTTTTAATATATGTTATGTAATAACCCTAAGAGGATTCGACACCTTTTCAATGATTGCACATGAAATGAAGATGCAACTGAGATGGAATGTATATGCAATGCGAAATGTACATGAGATATGAATGCATTGCTCCTTTTGAAATGCGGATGAAGTATACCACCTACTTTGCCATAATTTATAAAACTGACAACTTCATGTATCACAAGTTCCAAATGATACTCTTTAACGTGTTTGCAAAATTCATGGAGCTTTTTGCAATACAATTTCGATGTTTCATATTCTCCTAGTCTTAGTCAACATTCATAAGGACCTAAGCTTTTTTTTTTTTTTTTTCAAGACAAACCAAAAGTGTCCAAAGGACCAACACACAAAACTTAAAACCAAAATGAGATCCAATCCAAAACCAAAACACGAAAACCAAAAGTATATACAAATGTACAATATAATGCAAGATGGTGAAAATTTTGGATTATCATTTTCCCGGATCCCAAACCTGATTAGAATTCTTTAAAAGACATATGACGTGATACGCATACCAAGTTTTGCAAGAATCCAACAAAAACAAGATCCAACCAAACAAAGAAACAAACTTCCACTTGCCCCTCTCACCATACCAATTTGATTTAGTTTCATTAATAATCCTATGGTGGAGTTTCAAGTTTTCAAATTGATTAGACAATGATTGATATTCAATTCCTTTATATCTATTCTTTAAGATGTCCATTCCACACTTTGATTCATGGTGTAGAAATAAGCTTTCATTTTCATTCAATAAAGCCATAACATTAATAATATTTGAATCAAACCATTCATTAGGCAAACCTTCATTTGAATTTTGCATGGTGAAACCAAAAAGGTGAGATTTTACCTTTGGCATGTTTTCATTTGACCTTACTTGAAGAAGATTTGAAAATTCTTCTTTTCTCTCATGACATTCATCATCATGTAGCACTTGTTCTTTCTCCATGACTCGTTTATCAAAGGCACCAAACTTAGGTACCCAATTGAAAATATGCCCATCCCTTTCAAACCATAAGTCTTGTCTATCTAGGGGTGGGTTAACTAACACATTTTCGTGATCAATCACTTGGGTTGTTTTTGGTAATGTGAGATTTTCAATTGGATCATCAATGATATCAAAACCAAATTATTCAGGTTTTGTAATTTTCTCATTTTGAAATGGCATAATCATTGTAGCACAAGTAAGTGGATCAAGACTTTCAATTTATTTTCCTCCAAAAAAATCTAAAGCAAATGACTCTCTTTCTTGATTCATGATTGTAGAATCCTTATCATGTTACAAAATTTGATGAGATTCGAATTCCTCTTCCAAAACTTTCTCAAATTGTACAGGATTTATAGTATCCTCATGAGAGGAAGCAATTGAGTTATCCTACATATTAATTGACACAACAAGTTTATTAGAAGATTTAGATTGATAATATTATTCCCATTTCTTCCATGAATCATAGTAATCATCCTTCAAGTTCAAGTTGTCATGCTCAAGTACTTCTTCTTCATCTTCTGATTCATCAACATGTTTCTCATCCAATTCATCTTCACATTCCTCATTCTCACTCTCTTGACGATATAGAGTTTCCACCACCAAAATGTTGTCCACTCCTTGTTGATGTTGGGATGGACCCTCATTTGGCACAAGTTCCAAATCATCCACTTGAGCTTGGAGACAATGGGTATACATAGCAATTTCGGGACAATTCCTTTCATTATGCTCCTTTGTATTATGCAATCTACACCCCTTTTCCCACGCAAAATCAGAAAGATTAAGAATGGAACTAGAGTGACTTGGTATTACAGAAGTATCTATCTGATTAGCAATAGGGGAAGGCACACCCCCATTGTTTGGATTCGTATTCCACTGTCCCCCTCTATTGTTGAAATTTTGATTTGGGTGAGGGGCATGGGATTCATACTTCTATTTTTGAACCAAATCATTACTCAATTTGTGAACTATCTTTTTGAGTTCTTCAATCTCTGAATAAATCTCTTTTGGTTGAGTTATGTTATTGCTAGTTCCAATAGGATTTGCGTAATTGGTGAGATCTTGACTTAACATTTGAGTTGGATTTTGAGCCACTTGATTTGCATAGGGATTCACACTTTGAATCGGAATTGGATTGGGTGCGTAAGCGGGTGTTGATGAATATGGTTGTTGATAAGGCCAAGCATTTATGCCCGATATTTGTGGTGCCATGATCCGATTCATCATAGGAGCTTGACCATATGGACCATATTGTCCTACCATAGGCATCTGGGAAAACCCATAACTCTGTGGTGTCATATGTTGTTCAATGGTCATAGCTTCATTATAGGCTAGAACAAGCATGGTAACTTGAGGATTTCGCCTTGCAAACATTGATGTCATAGGATCCAATGCCCCAAAATATATTTGCAAAGCTACTATGGGATCAATGGCAAAATGCCGAATTGCTCTATTATAGCACTTCTGAAATCTTTGATTAAAAGTTCGGATTGGCTCACCCTGGCCTCTTTTGCATGTAATGAATTGATTATAGATGATTGTGGGATCTAATGGTGACCTGAATTGGTTGACAAAAGCATTCTCCATTTGTGTCCATGATGTAATGGAACAAGTAGGTAATATAATATACCATTCATAGGCCACTTGGTCTAGGCTCATGGGGAAGAGTCTACAAGCCACATCTCCATGTTGAACATGCAATCTTATCAAAACATCCCTATAGGCCTGAATATGTTCTTCTGCGGTCCTTGGGCCATCCGATTTGTATTTGGGCAAAAATATCTCTATATTCCTAGGGATCTCGTGAATATCCCCTGCAATATTCAAAGGAATGTTATTGGCTCCGTACCAAGGAGGTGGTGGAGGTTGGGCCATTTGATTCAAAATCGATGATGATAACCCTACAAGAACCTGACAAAACTCTCAGTACCTCAAAGAAAACCTGCGACACAAAAAATCCTGCAATTAATGCAATTCAAAGAATAACCTCAAAATCAATTTGTTAGTCATGAAAGAAGGAACCTTGACAAAGCAGTATTCTAAAAATGTAATGTTGAGTAGTGTTTTCACCCAATTGTGAAAGCACACTCTCCGGTAGGATCTGAGTCCCAAAATCCTCTGCTTGCAAAGAAAGTAATTTCTCCAAGGTTCCTCTTATGTTGATTCTAAAACACCAATGATGCTGCTCACTGTAAATGCAGGGAATACCTTAGGGTTGCAAGTGGATGTTAACAAGGGGCATTGTAGTTCACTTTAATTTGGATTTGCAATGGACTCTGAGCTTTGATGGGTTTTCAATTATTTATTTAAATGACTGAAATTAAAATACAGAAAATAAATACGGGTTTAAAAATAAAAATAAATGCAAATGAATATGCAACTAAGCTACGTCCCAGTATTGCCATCTTGATTGATAAAACCGAAGACAATGAGGTTTTCGCATGCAACCCAACCTACTAAACCTGTAAATTCACACAATTCAAATAATCCAGGTGCGGGTTTCTAGGGTTTCTACTGTAGTTTCAGATTTAGGCATTCGCATGAAGCAACCAAGAACACTTGCATTCAACTTCACCTATAAGCCTAGAAATCCGAAAGGGAAAGATAACACATTGAATCATGTATGCAAAAATGACTCCTTCTTTCTCATCAATGAAATGCCAACTCTCTCGTATTTCTGCATTAAAATGATGTATCAATTACAATTACAGAATGTTCCGGGTTTTACAAATCCAGAACAAATGAAGGAAATTGCCCAAGTGCAGGCCCAGAATGGCATGAAGCCCTTGTCTCTGCAACTCTGCAAGCAGCAATTTCCAACCCTATCTTCAATCTGCACTTCGGCTTTATACTGTCTGGCGCGGCTCTTCGATTCTCCTTGCGTCTCTTCGTTTCATCTCCCAGAATGCGCCTTTTCAAATTCCCGCATTTTCGATGCTTTTACTTCATGCTCGATTCTGAAACGCTCGAAATCTGCCGTTGCATGTAACGCTTCTGCAACTCCGACACCTGTATGCCACGTGTCCTGCATTTTTTGCGCCTTCTGTAACGTCTTCCTGTGAGAATCGTGACAAAAACAGCATGCAGCCTGTTCACCTTCCTGGCCGCGAAAACGCGACATGTCGCGAAATCGCGACATGTCGCGATATCACGACGCTTTCCTCGTCCGTACGTCTTCGGCCGCTTCTTGTCGCGAAATCGCGACCATTTTCTCTTTCGGACCTTCTTTCCAAACCATCGATTTCGGCTACCGTTTTTCGGGGCCTTCTCATCGCAAACTATCACGATTTCGCTACCGTTTTGACTCTGCACTCCTTTGCGCTCAATGCTGTCGCGATTTCGCTACCATTTTCCATTTTCGTACACTTGCCAATTTTTCGTCACGAAATCGCTACGCTGCCTCCATCCGTACTACTTCGCTGCTTCGGAGCCGCGAAACCGCGACCTGTCGCGATTTCGCGACCTTTCACTTCATTCCCCTTCTTGCTTCTCAGATTTCAGACCATTTCGCATTATGCTTTAGTTGATCCTGTCGCGATTTCGCGACCATTTTACCTTTCCCTGTTTGATAGTTCCTGTCGTGATATCGCGACGTTTCTCTCGTGCTCTTTGACCTCTTTACGTCATGATATCGCGACATTTTTTTGCTTTATGCCCTTTGACCAGTTTGACCCACGATTTTGCGACGCGTCGCGATATCGCTACGCCTTTCCATTTGCCTTTCTCTCTCCTGCCTGGCCACGACGGAGCGACATGTCACGATTTCACGACACTTTCGTCTTCATTTTCTCTCTCCTTTGACGGAGCAACATGTCGCGAAATCGCTACGCTATTTTCATCCGTTTTGACACTTTTCATTCGCGGAGCAACATGTCGCGATATCGCGATTTTTCAATTTCGACAACGACGGAGCAACATGTCACGATTTCGTGACACTTTCCTGTTTTGGCCGCGACGAAGCAACCTGTCACGATTTCGTGACACTTTCTGTTTTCTGGCAGCGATGGTGCGACAGGTCACGATTTCGCGACACTTTCAACACTTATGCATTTTTTTCTCTTTTCTTCATTTTTAGCATCTGGGTCCCTGAGATTTCTTCTGCAAGCCTGCAAAAAAGGTGGGTCCCCAATTTTGGGGTGTGTTGTGGATCAGCCACAACAAATGGCGACTCTGCTATCAAATGCTCTTGAGCATTTTTAGTAAGAACCCAACCTGAAACATATCACAAACTCGAAAACATGTGTTAGCACATAAGCAATATAACAAATGCCCAAAGATCAAAAGTACATGAATCATCAGAATCATCAAGTATTAGCTCAGTGTGTGCAATGAATTTCTTTCCCTATCGTTTGAAATTGATCCACACTCCATTATCAGTTTTGCATGAATGCATATGTGAGATGGTGAATGATTTGTGTACCCTAATGAATATGCTAGGAGATTTTGCTTTCGTAAAAGGCATAGTCATTCTTCTAGTATTATGTACAAGCATTCAAGATTGCCAAACCCTCTTAGGATCCACTAATTCATTACCTTATTGTATCCCAAAGTTGGTTATGAGTCCCTACTATCTGGAACCCATGTGCAAGTGAATGTGAAATCAGAACTTTGGGGAATCAGACTCCCAACCAACCGAGATGAGAGTTTAACCCTATCCTTACTATTCTGATTTAGAGTTCATTACCTCACTTTAAGCAAAATAATTAAACCAATTATGGAAGAAATGGTCATGCTAGTCTAACCCTCTAGACAATCAGTGGTCTTGTTTTTGAGGCAAGACATGATGCCATGCATGGGCATATCTAACCCCACAATCCAAAACTTATCCTCATTTCTTTGGACCTTGGGGATGACTACCCATCCTTTGCGAGAGGACAAGTAGTACGATCCTTACAATCCAATATAAAGATGAGATGGGAAAATTTTATTTTTTTATTTCTTGGACCTTGGGGATGACTACCCATCCTGGCTAGGGACATGTAGTACGATCCTTACAATCCAAACTTTAGATGAAAAATATTAATTTTGTTGCTTAGACCTTGGGGATGACTACCCATCCTTTGCAGAGGACAAGTAGTACGATCCTTACAATCCAAGATTTAGATGTAGATGGAAAATATTAATTTTGTTGCTTAGACCTTGGGGATGACTACCCATCCTTTGCGAGAGGACAAATAGTACGATCCTTACAATCCAAGATTTATTATGAAATGAGACATAGGAGCTTTGGGGAATCAGATTCTCAACCTAAGCGAGATGAGAATTTATGCCCTATCCTTACTACTCCATGTAGGTCAAATCAAAGCTTTGGGGAATTGGATCCTCAACCTAAGTTCGATGAGGATTTAACCCTATCCTTACTACTACGATTTTAGGCTTTAAGCTCTATGGAAGTGGTCAAAACCACTTGTTTTAAGGATCATGTTGCATAATAGGATAGACATGAAAAACCTCTTTCGCCCAACCTTTTCTTCCAAGTTAGGTCATGATCATTTTGCTCAAGATCCTTTTTAATGTATGAGACGTGCTTGGTTCTAGATATCTCAAGACTCAGTTCCCAACCTTAGGATGCCTCTTACATTTATGTTATAACACAACCCTAAGAGGGATTGACATACTTAAATGATATGTACCTAAGATGCATATGCAACTAAGATGAAATGTATGTAAAGTGAGATGGAACATGAATGCATTATCTCTTGAATTGCAAATGAAAATGATTTGTCATGCAAAACTGACTCTTTCATGCATCACAAAATCAAACAATATAACTTAAGATGCTTGTGGTACTTGTGGAGCTTTTACAGGATAATTCCAATATTTCATATTCTCCTAACCTTAAGCATAAGTTGACATCTCATTTTTTTATTATTATTTATTATTTATTATTATTTTTTTTTATCAGAATAAACAAAACATGTCAATTGAAATCAAATCCACAACCAAAATCCTAGCTAAACTAACAATCCTAAACAATAAAAACAAAAACTGAAAACTCCCACCAAAACCGAAAGAATAATATCAAAAATCTCACAACCTAAGGGCTAAAATAATGCTTTAAAATCTGCCCATTAACCGGTAGCATAAAATCTCTCCCTTCTAAAGTTTTTAGCCTGAAGGTATTCTTCCCAAGAATCTCCGAAATCTGATATGGGCCTAACCAAAGACAATCAAACTTTTGATGATTCCCTTTTTCCTCATGTCTTTTGTCCCATAGTAATACCAAATCTGAAATTCTGAATGATTTAACTTTGGCCCTTCTGTCAAACCATCTTTTGATAACTTCCTGGTGTTTATTCATGTGATTCATGGCCTCTTCTCTCTTTTCATCAAGGTGCAGCAAATGACTTGACCTGGCTTCAACTTGATCATCTGTCCCCAAGTACTCTTGTATGAAATGTAAGGTCTGCAACTTCAAATTTGCAGGAAATATTGGGTCTTGCCCATAGACCAAATGATAGGGAGTATTCCCTATGGACTCTTTCACTCTGGTCCTATCTGCCCAAAGGGCAAACTTCAATTGGTTGTGCCAGTCCCGAGGGTTCTTTTCCAGCAACTTCTTAATGGTATTCAACAAATTCTTATTTGAAGATTCGGCCAACCCATTTCCTTGAGGATAATAATTGGATGCAAACTTTAAGCTCACTTTGTTATCATATGCCCAATCTGCAAATTGCGTAGAAATAAATGCTTTACCATTGTCACTGACAATAGAATTGGGCATTCCAAATCTTGTTATAATATGGTCCTCAAGGAATTTAATTACAACGTCTGTGGTGGCATGTTTAGTAGGAATCGCTTCTGTCCACCTTGTACAATAGTCTGTAGTTGTCAATATGAATTTATGAGAATCAGAAGAATTTGGGTTAATAACCCCAATGAAATCTAGTCCCCATTGTGCAAATGGTCTCATTTCAACTACAGGTTGTAGGGGCATGGCTGCATTTCTTTCTCTATTGGCAGCCACTTGACAGATATGACAAGATCGTACATGGGCATGTGCATCTTTGAAAATATGGGGCCGATAGTATCCTGCTCTCGAGGATTTGATGTCGTTGTAGCATTGGCCGCACCGTGACCAGTTCCATGTTTCCCGTGAAATTCTTGCAACACCCTGGTGGCTTCTTCTTTGTTCAAGAACCTCAGGTAGATACCTTCATGATTCTTCTTGTAAAGCACACCAGATTTCATCGGATAATTGATGAGACTTAAGCCTTAAAGCTCTTCTCTATGTTGAATTCAGATTAGAAGGACACTTACCAGTCAATAAAAATTGCACAATATCAACATACCAGTCATCCTTAGCAATGTATTATGTATTCGAGCATTGGCCTATTATTTGCGGATTATTTTCTGCGATCGCCTTCGCCAGTCCCTGTCCTCGAACTAGTTTCATAGGTTGGATTTCGAGATCAAATTCTTGGATGGTGGAAATCCATTTCCCTCTTTTCTCACCTAGTTCATTTTGTAAAAACATGGTCTTGACAGCAGAGTCGGGCACGATGGCAATAACTCTGCTTGTGTACAATGTAATGCCTAAATTTTTTCACCGTTTTGAAAAGTGCGTACATTTGCTTATCAAGGATTGAATACCTTAATTGAGCATCTTTCGAGGGGGCACTTAAAAATGCTATGGGTTTTTCGGCACTATCCTCGCCTTTTTGGGTTAAGACACTCGTGAAGGAGTGTTACGATGCAAAAGCATAAATATAGAAAGGCTTGGAGTAGTACTGGACTTATAAGGACGGGGGCTCCGGAAATGGCATCTTTGATGTTACGGAAGGCCACTCTACTTTCCTCGTTCCATTTTACATCCACATCTTTCTTGAGCATCTTGTTCGGAGGCTTGGCTATCTCGGCAAAGCTAGAGATAAACTTCCTCACAAAATTAACCTGCCCAAAGAAAGATCTCAATTCTTTTTACTACTTGGGAGAGGTAGGTTTTGGATAGCTTGTATCCTTTATGGGTCGATGGATATGCCCTCTTTTGAAATAATGTGACCCAGTAATTTTCCTTCTGTTACTCCGAAAATGCACTTTTTGGGATTTAAGGAAATTCCATGTTCTCTGCATCTTTGAAGCACTTTCTTTAAATCTTTGACATGGTCCTCTCTCTTCTTCGAGAAAAGCTGGGATATCATCCACATACACGATGATGCATTTGCCTATGAGCCCCTTGAATGCATAATCCATGGCACGTTGAAAAGTTGCACCAGCATTTAACGATCCGAACGACATTCTCTTATATGCAAATGTCCCCCACTTGGTAGTGAAGGCTGTTTTCATCCTGTCATCTGGATGTATAAGAATCTGGTTGTACCCAGAATACCCATCGAGAAAGGACATCATCTCAGATCCATTTACCATTTGTAGAATTTCATCGATTGATGGCAGTGGATAATTATCTTTTTGAGAGGCTTTATTAAGATTTCGAAAATCTATGCACAACCTAATCTCTCCACTCTTTTTTCTCACTGGAACGAGGTTAGCCACCCAGGTTGAGTGCCTAACGGGAAAAATGATTTTCGCTTCCAATAATATTTTAACCTCCTTTTCGATCAAAGGCTCCAATAGCGGGTTAACAACTCGTTGTCTTTGCCTAAAAGGCTTGGAGTCTGGCTTCAAAGGGATGGTATGTGTGATAATGTTTTGGTTGTATGTCTTCAGCTCATTGTAGTTCCAAGCAATACAATCTATGTAATGCTTCAATGCCTGCATTATATTGCTCCTTTCTTCCTCTGTACATGCCTTTGCTATGTACACCTCCTTTGGATTGTCTGCACTCCCTAGATTAATTGAATCACATGCATCTTTAGGGAGTGGGACTCTTTTCCTTTCTTGGTCTTGCATCCCATGTCGAACATCTTTTCCAATGAAACCACGTCTTTAGGAATTTTGTTGGATTGATACGCAATTTCAATTTCATTTTCTGTTTCATCCTGCCACCTTTGCTCCTCATCAATCACTTGATTTTCAAAAATACCCGAGTTCGTGACAAATTTGAAAATATGTCTGTCACTTTCAAAAACCTGGAAATTCTTTACATTATCGGGTATTGATGGACAAGGAACCGATTCAATAGAAAACTTTTTACATCTTTTTATATCAACCGGGTTTAACATGCCGCGGCGACTGCAAGAGAGTCTGCTATTCGATTTCCTTTCCTGGAAATAAGGGCTATATTGAATGCGTCGAATTCCTCAATGAGGTCCATAACCCTAGTTCTATAAAGGCTCAGTCTTCTATCGCGGCATGTATACTGTCCTTTGATTTGCTTGACTACCAACTCAGAATCTCCCAAAACCTTCAAGCATTTAACATGTTTGCTCAATGCTAGACGTAAACCAAAGATCAATGCTTCGTATTATGCCACATTGTTCGTGCAAGGAAATTGCAATCTGTAAGCAGCTAATAATGGTTTACCTCCGGGGCCAGTGAGCTCGACTCCAGCTCCTGCTCCCTGTCTAGATTTTGATCCATCGAACCTGAGCAACCACGTGTAATCATTTTCATCAGAAGAGCTACCATGACATGCCTCCTCTTTAGGTTCTTCAACAGCTTCCTCAACATCAAGTGCATAAACTCCTAGTTATGGCTCAGAAAATTGAACTTCATTCGGCTTGTTAAAATCTGTTATAATCTCCTTAAGCCTCGGTTCATTTTCCACTCTGATTTGGTTTGCAATTCCCTTCCATGGTAGCCACATATGTGAGCAATCTGTTGAAAAATAGCCATTCAGAGTTTTCATCCAATCCCTCGCAAGTAACATTCCATACCTACTTGGGATATTAACCACCAGAATGTCCACAACCTGCTGAACCACGGGTTCAGAATTCAATTGAATCTTGACATCATATAGAGTCCCCACTACATTTACCTATGATCTGTCCAGTTGCAGGACTGTACATTTGGATGAAACAGGTTGTAGGCCTAGCATCTTACATATTTCTGCAGGCATGAGGTTGCTCGTGGCACCTGTGTCCACCAAGCAGTTATGCAAATTCTTACCCGCAATTCTCGAGTCGGTAAGAATGGCGGGACATCCCTTCTCTCCTTTCGCAAAATGAGATGGGATTCAACTCCTTTTCCTTTCCACGTTTGATCGGGTGAGTTCAACGCTTTTATCAATGCCTCCTTTTGGCCTGGCAATCTAGCTGCGTCCAAGAACGAAAGGCTAGATTTGGACTTCTTTAGATCCTCCACTATGTCATAGTTTGGCTTTTCGAATTTGATTGTCTTCTGCCCGTCATTAGACATTTCTCTTATGAGTGGAGGAGGAGGATTATTATTTGCCTTAGTATCCAGAGGAAGAATAGAGTTTTTTGGAGGTGTTGATGAAGTTTTGAGGGGTTTTAGATTTACTTCTCAAATGGTATCCATGATTCCCCTTCCTAAAATCTTGAAAAGCTTGCACCTCCTGTTCCAAAATTTCGTCTTCTTCTTCCTCACTTTCACCTTCTTGATGATATACGGTTTCCATCACCATAATATTATCATCTTGATGTTGTGATGGACCCTCATTTGATACCGGTTCCAAATCATCAACTTGTGCATGAAGACAATGAGTGTATCTCGCAATTTCAGGACAATTCCTCTCATTGTGCTCTTTCGTGTTGTGCAACCTGCACCCCCTTTCCCATGCCAAATCTGAAAGATTCAGAAGAGAATTGGATTGGCTAGGTCCTACAGAAGTATCTAATTGATTAGCAATGGGAGCGGGAACTCCCCCATTGTTTGGCTTGGTGTTCCAGTGCCTCCCTCTATTGTTAAAATTTTGATTTGGGTGAGGGGCATGGGACTCATACTTCTATTGTTGAACCCTGTCATTGCTCAGTTTATGAACTAATTTCTTGAGCTCTTCGACTTCTAAATAAATCTCCTTTGGTGGAATCATATTGTTGTTAACCCCCGTTGGATTCGCATAATTGATGGGGTCTTGATTCAAAACTTGGGTCGGGTTTGAGGAATTTGATTCCCGTATGGATTGACACTTTGAATCGGGGTTGGATTTGGAAAAGGAACTATGGCTTGAGGATTGACTTGGCTAGTTCCTTGCATAGTTGATTGACTGTTCTACAAAAATGCAGGGACGGGTGGAATGGATGTGATTGGTTGGATTGGAATGGGTGCATACGCGGGTCTTTGGTGGATACGATCTGTGATATGGGAAGGCGTTCATGCTTGGCATTTGTGGTGCCATGAGCTGATTTGCCAAGGGAGCTTGACCATATGGAGCATATTGTCCCATCACAGGCATCTGGGTAAACCCGTAGCCCTGTGGTGTCATTTGTTGCTCGATAGTCATGGCTTCGTTATAGGCTAAAGCCAACGTGGTGACTTGAGGATTACGTCTCGCAAACATGGCTGTCATGGGGTCCAATGCCCCAAAATATATCTGCAAAGCCACTGCGGGATCGATGGCAAAGTGCCTAATTGCTCTATTATAGCACTTTTGGAATCTACGATTAAACATTATGATCGGTTCCCCTTGGCCCCTTTTGCATGTAATAAACTGATTGTAAATAGTTGCGGGATCCAAGGGTGACCTAAATTGATTAACAAAGGCGTTTTCCATTTGCGTCCAAGAGGTGATTGAACCTGTTGGCAAGCATATATACCATTCATATGCTATTGGATCTAAGCTCATGGGGAAAAGTCTGCAGGCCACATCTTCATATTGAACTTGCAACCTAATTAAAACATCCCTATAGGCTTGGATATGTTCTTCTGCTGTTCTTAGGCCATCTGGTTTGTATTTAGGCAGAAATATTTCAATGTTCTTGGGGATTTCATGGATATCCCCAGCAATGTTCAAAGGAGTATTATTAGCTCCATACCAAGGAGCTGCTGGAGCTTGAGCCATTTGACTCAAAATCGATGAAGACAAACCTACAATAGCAGTAGAAATATTATCGACAATAGGAACACTAGTGGCAAGCGATATTACGGGCGTAGATCCACTCGATGTTCCTGGAGAAAATAGGTCTTTTGTGACTGGTGAGCTTACGACTTGCTTGGTTTTATTCTTGGGAGTACCAGTAAGGTCATGAAAAATGGTTTCCCCGGTTGTTTGGGACCTGGTCGCAATACGACGCGGTGGGTCCAGCCTGCCTGATGAAACCCTCGATTATTTCAACGAAAACCTGCAACAAAAGAAAGCAAAAGCTGCAGTTTAGCTGTTTGTGAGCTTTAAGAAAATATTTCAAAATTAAATCAAAAGATATTATTCATGTATGAAAACCAAAATAAAGTAAACCGATTCGGCCCTCCTTCTAGCGCCAATCTGTTGAGTGGTGTTTTCACCCAATTGTGAAAGCACACTCTCCGGTAGGATCTGAGTCCCAAAATCCTCTGCTTGCAAAGAAAGTAATTTCTCCAAGGTTCCTCTTATGTTGATTCTAAAACACCAATGATGCTGCTCACTGTAAATGCGGGGAATACCTTAGGGTTGCAAGTGGATGTTAACAAGGGGCACTTGTAGTTCACTTTAATTTGGATTTGCAATGGACTACGAGCTTTGATGGGTTTTCAATTATTTATTTAAATGATTGAAATTAAAATACAGAAAATAAATACGGGTTTAAAAATAAAAATAAATGCAAATGAATATGCAACTAAGCTACGTCCAGAGTATTGCCATCTTGATTGATAAAACCGAAGACAATGAGGTTTCTGCATGCAACCCAACCTACTGAACACTGCAAATTCGCACAATTCAGATAATCCAGGTGCGGGTTTCTAGGGTTTCTCATTGTAGTTTCAGATTTAGGCATTCGCATGAAGCAACCAAGAACACTTGCATTCAACTTCACCTATAAGCCTAGAAATCTGAAAGGGAAAGATAACACATTGAATCATGCATGCAAAAATGACTCCTTCTTTCTCATCAATGAAATGCCAACTCTCTGTATTTCTGCATTAAAATGATGTATCAATTACAATTATAGAATGTTCCAGGTTTTACAAATCCAGAACAAATGAAGGAAATTGCCCAAGTGCAGGCCCAGAATGGCATGAAGCCCTTGTCTCTGCAACTCTGCAAGCGGCAATTTCCAACCCTATCTTCAATCTGCACTTCGGCTTTATACTATCTGGCGTGGCTCTTCGATTCTCCCTGCGTCTCTTCGTTTCACCTCCCGGAATGCGCCTTTTCAAATTCCCGCCTTTTCGATGCTTTTACTTCATGCTCGATTCGAAACGCTCGAAATCTGCCGCTGCATGTAACGCTTCGCAACTCCGACACCTGTATGCCACGTGTCTTGCATTTTTTGTGCCTTCTGTAACGTCTTCCTGTGAGAATCGTGACAAAAACAGCATGCAGCCTGTTCACCTTCCTGGCCGCGAAAATGCGACATGTCGCGAAATCGCGACATGTCGCGATATCGCGACGCTTTCCTCGTCCGTACGTCTTCGGCCGCTTCTTGTCACGAAATCGTGACCATTTTCTCTTTCGGACCTTCTTTCTGCAAACTGTCACGATTTCGCTACCGTTTTCTGTTTCGGGCCTTCTCACCGCAAACTGTCGCGATTTCGCTACCATTTTGACTCTGCACTCCTTTGCGCTCAATGTTGTCGCGATTTCGCTACCATTTTCCATTTTCGTACACTTGCCAATTTTTCGTCACGAAATCGCTACGCTGCCTCCATCCGTACTACTTCGCTGCTTCGGAGCCGCGAAACTGCGACCTATCACGATTTCGCGATGCCTTTTCGCTTCATTCCCCTTTGCTGCTTTCTGTCACGATTTCGTGACCATTTCTGCGCATTATGCTTTCTGGTTGATCCTGTCGCGATTTCGCGACCATTTTGGCCTTTTGCCCTGTTTGACTGGTTCCTGTCGCGATATCGCGACGTTTTCTTGCTTCGTGCTCTTTGACCTCTTTTTGTCGCGATATCGCGACATTTTTCCGCTTTGTGCCCTTTGACCAGTTTGACCCGTGATTTTGCGACGCGTCGCGATATCGCTACGCCTTTCCATTTTGCCTTTCTCTCTCCTGCCTGGCCACGACGGAGCGACATGTCACGATTTCGTGACACTTTTTCGTCTTCATTTTCTCTCTCCTCTTTCTACCGCGACGGAGCAACATGTCGCGAAATCGCTACGCTATTTTCATCCGTACAACTTCTGCAGCAACACGTCGCGATTTCGTGACACTTTTTCATTCTAGCAGCGACGGAGCAACATGTCGCGATATCGCGACGTTTTTTCAATTTCGGCAGCGACGGAGCAACATGTCGCGATTTCGCGACACTTTCCTGTTTTGGCCGCGACGGAGCAACTTGTCGCGATTTCGCGACACTTTCTGTTTTCTGGCAGCGATGGTGCGACAGGTCGCGATTTCGCGACATGTCGCGATTTCGTGACACTTTCAACACTTATGCATTTTTTTCTCTTTTCTTCATTTTTAGCATCTGGGTCCCCGAGATTTCTTCTACAAGCCTGAAAAAAAGGTGGGTCCCCAATTTTGGGGTGTGTTGTGGATCAGCCACAACATGTAAATTAGTTTTTGATTCACCAGATCACATATGCGCAAGTGAAGAGCATACTCCTAGTGTTGTAGGCTTTCTGATTCACAAGATCACATTATACGCAGGTGAAGAGCATAATACCGACAACAAATACATTTTTAGACAAAATAATTTCTTACAAATAAGCATGAAATGAGTAGAAAATATCAAACATGTAACATATGAATAATCATGTTAGCATCAACCAAGAGGTGTACCCATTAAAATCGAATGAAGGTAATTGCATGGAGACAACCTCGTTAGTCAAGACCAATTTTTTTTTTTTTAAATTCAAATCAAAACACATTATTCTTGTATGAACAATCAAAAGTGTTAGAACAATGCATAGCAATTCATGTCCTCCTTTTAACACTACAAGGTTGTATTGTTAAAAGAGAGGCTAAAGATAATAATCAATAGGGCATGAAATATTCAAAATTTAAATCCCTATAGCATTTAAATCATACTGAAATAAAACAATTCAGGCCCTCCTTCTAGCGCCAATCTATTGAGTGGTATTTTCACCCGATTGTGAAAGTACACTCTCCTTTAGGATTTGGGTTCCAAATCCCCTCTTGCAAAGAAGTTAAATAAACAACTTCTCCAAGGTCTCCATTGTATTAGCATTTGCATATGTGTATTAGTAATATCAAATAAAGATATTCAATTTAAATGCTTGGAACACCTTAGTGATTGCAAGTAACTGTAAACAAGTGGCAATGTTGGTTTATTTCACCATGAAACTTTAGTGATTGTTCATTGTTTTTTTTGGATTTTGAAAATTTTTAAATGTTTATTTTAATGCCTGAAAATAAGTTAAAATTTATGGAAACAATAAAATGCAGAAAAATGAAAATGAAATGTAGAAACTGAAAATAAAATGCATTTAGTATGATGCTATCCTATTTTGACAAAACTGAAGATATGAGGTTTCCATGCATGCAACCTAACCTATTGGACTTGCAAAACAAGCACAATCCCCATAGACTAAGTGCTGGTTCCTAGGGTACGAAATAAAATTCAGATTTCAAATATTCGCCTAATGTAACCCAAAAAAATGGCATTAACATTATCTATAAATTCGAAATATGAAAAAATGAAAGAATAAACATTAAATCCATAGCATGCAAAGAAAATATCCTTCTTTCTTGCCCACAAGATGCAAATTTCTGAAGACTTCTGCATTAAAAATATGTCATTTTACAATAGCAGAATTTTTGGTTTTCCCAAACCAGTCTGTGGAAGAAAAACAACTAAAACAGGTCCAGAATGGCCTTCTCGCCTTCAACTCTGCAACTCTGCTTACAGCGGTTTCCAACCCTCGTCCATGAAGAAGAAAAACTAGTCTACAAAATAAAAACAGCCCAACTAGGTCCATAATGGATATCTTGCCTTCAAATCTGCAACGCTACTTGCAGTAGTTTTCCATCCCCTCTAGCATCTTTGAATGGCGTATTTAAAATTTTGAAAAAATTGTTTCTCCTTCCATGATGGTTCGTTTCATTTTTTGATGGCTATTTGTTTCACCTTCCCTGACTGTTCATTTCATTTTCCAATGGCTGTTAATTTCACCTTCCCTCGTATGCGTATGTGCTTCGGTTTCCATTTTGTGGCCCTTCATCACGAAAATGTAACATGTCGCGATATCGTGACACTATTACCTCCTTGCTCTCTTTTGTTGCTTTTAACTGTGAAAATGCAACATGTTGCGATATCTCGACACTTTTCCTCCTTTGGCCACGACGATGCAACATGTCGCGATATCGCGACACTTTTCCTCCTTTGGTCGCGATGATGCAACATGTCACGATATTGTGACACTTTTCTCTTTTTGTCCGCGACGATGCAACATGTCGCAATATCGCGACACTTTTTGTCTTTGGCCGCGAAAACGCAACATGTCGCGATATCGCGACACTTTTATTTCTTGTTCTTTCTTTTCTCGTTTGGTCGCGAAAATGCAACATGTCGTGATATCACGACACTTTTCTCTCTTGTTCTTTCTTTCCTCGTTTGGTCACAAAAATGCAACATGTCGCGATATCGTGACACTTTTCTTCTTTGGCCACGAAAATGCAACATGTCATGATATCGCTACACTTTTCTCTTTTGGTCATGAAAATGCAACATGTCACGATATTGCGACACTTTTTCTCTTTTGGTCACGAAAATGCAACATGTCGCGATATCGCGACACTTTTTCTCTTTTGGCCGCGATAGTGCAACATGTCACGATATTGCAACACTTTTTCTCTTTTGGTCGCGATAGTGCAACATGTTGTGATATCGCGACACTTTTTCTTTTTTAGCTGCGATGATGCAACATGTCATGATATCACGAAACTTTTTCTCCTTTGACTGCAAGGCTGCAACATGTCATGATATCGTGACACTTTTTCTCTTTTAGCCGTGATAGTGCAATATGTCGCGATATCGCGACACTTTTTCTCCTTGTGGTGTTTTGCTTTTTTCCTTGATTTTTAGCCTATGGGCCACTTTGGTCTTCTTGGAACACATGCAAAAAAGGTGGATCTCCAATTTTGGGGTACATTGTGGAGCATCCACAATAAGCACCTATATATGCCCGACCCACCAACTAGACCGGTGGTGACCATTAGAAGTAGGTTGATTCAAAACCTACAGATAACTCTAACAAATTTGTTGATATATGAGCTTATTTAGCATTCTCCTAAGCATAGGGAGATGCTTATAGATATTTTAAGATCCATAGAAGTGCAGCCTCAAGATCCCAAAGTGTTTACACACTTCATGGGGCATGTTTAGTAGTGTGAGGAGCCGATCATTCAATTTTATGACCATATAAAATCAAGATGGTTTCCACTGTTATAGCAAACCTGCCGCTACATATTATCGCTTGTGTGAATCATAAACCGTTCAAGCGGGTTTTGATCGATACGGGGTCATCAATAAATATCATAACTACCAAGGCATTAACTCACTTGAAGTTACCCAAGACACATATCATCCCTTCCACCTTCACGTTGAGAGCATTCAATGATGCATTATGCTCAACAATCGATACTATAGTTTTACCTATCCAGGTGGGACTGAAGACCATCCCGGTGATGTGTCACGTAATCGAAGGTGCTATGCAGTATAATATACTTTTTGGTAGGCCTTGTGATGAGTGTCATCAAATTTTCATCATTTAATCATTATGTGTCAATCCAGGGTGGTGTCCAAGGCTATATACGAAAGCAGGGGTTAATAGATTGATTTTTAGTTCATTTAGATCATGGCTTTATTCATGGAAAAGTTAGATATTGGGGTGTTTTGGGTCTCCTTTATTACTCCTAAAAACTAAAACTAAACTCCTACTTATCCTTGCAAAATTGAAATTCACACTGTTGCAAAAAAATAAAACTAAACTATTGCAAAGCTGAAAATAGTAGAATTTAATTGACATTAAATTACTAAATTGAAATTGCAGCATTAACATTCAAACTGGTAAATAATGAAACTTTCTAAAATTGCAGAAAAAAATGTCACTTTCTGAAATGGAAATGAGATAAAATGATAACATTCAAAAACTGATAAATAAAGTTGCACAATTTGTAACAAATTAGGTTGACAAGAAATTATGGAAATATTGCAAATTCTAAAACAAATTAGAAACAAAAAGTACTATGTTAAATTCTACCCTAGATGAGTTACCTACCATGCATTCAAATTCCACATTATCCTAATCACTAACCATGCAAAAATTGTCAGATCTCTCGTTGACCTGCTATGCCAAAAATTAGCAAAATTCTGTCAAGTATAAACCCTCCTCTCGAGCCTAGAAGTGGCCCTTGCTTCCTGAACCAAGAGAGGGTAAATAAACTTTCTCTAAACTATTAAATCTTCACACTAAACTCAGAAGCAAACATGAATGTCAAATATTGCACCTTTATTTCATTCTCAGCAGCATGACAACAGTGCAAGGGAAGATCTGCAGGCTACTATGTTGCTACAATACACAGTTACAACACTTAAAATAGTTCTAACTATTATCACTTATTTCCTATATTCTTCTATATGCTCAACCAAACGGGAGAATTTTATTTATACAAGTAGGGTACAACATTGATAAGGTTTTGTGCTGCCATGTAGGAATGTTACAACTATTACAGGACTGTTTCCTAGAATGCAGGGATTAGGTCTATTATCTCTTATCCATTCCATCTGTTGGGATTCATCCATTGAGGGATAGGTGTTGGAAAATATAGGGATATCCCTAAAATAACTGCAACCATTGTTTACCACCCTCTATTGCAATTAAAGGTGCTTTTGACCCAAACTATTGCTTCTACGCTTATTTTGGAGCTGCTCCAAAATATCAGGCAGCAAGATAGAGTTTATATTAATTCATGCTCCAGAAGCGCATGAGAATAGTTGTGACGGTGGAAATAGTCTCCATAAGTGCCCAGAAGACTGATTCCATATTTTGCATGAGCTGGAGTGGAAAAATTCCAAGCCATGCTATATATGTACAGCTGGCTAGAATTTGTATGGAAAAGTTCTTGTTTTCTGCATAGTCAAACTATTGACAAAGTTTTGGCACCTTTTGGTTATTTAAAATGGTTTAAACGATGGGGAAAGCTTATGAAAGAAGCACAAAACCAAATATATAGCAGCACCTTAATATTACAACATTAACTTAATGCAAAATATACTAAATAATACAACTAAAACAGACTATAAAATATAGAAAAATAGTCAAAACAGGATATATGCACTTTAACATTTACAACATGTAAACATCAATACATAATGCATTCTATCACTATAATTAGCATCAAAACATAACATAAGGTGTTCAAAAGTGTTTATAAGTTATCAAAACTAGTCCATGGATGAGGCATTTGTAGGCCTCATCATTTCCCCCCAACCTATTTTAATGCATGTCCTCATGCATTATGTGCAGCCACAATAGCACAGAGATCTACATCCAGATTCTATTCTTCATAACTCAGCTTTGGTCCTGGAACCTTATAATATCCTTTGATTGCTTGTATTTTCTTGAGCCATTCCTAGAACTGCTCATCTGATTGGGGATCACTATCAAAGAAATAAGGAACTGGAGTTATCACATTTGGCAACCTATACCTCAAACCTACCCAGTGATCCTACAACTTGTGGATAACCTGTACTATGCCTTCTGCTCTCCTTCTAGACCATAATAAATTGTTAGGTGAGATAGGTTCCCTCTTCTGAAGTGATATTGATAATTCTCCCCACCTTCTTTTACAAGCTGAGAGAGCATTACCAAAATGTTGATTACAAAAGACCTAAAAATTCTTGATACAATCAGTAAGATTGCTCTTATATACTTCTCTAATTTTCTGTTCTCTCATCATAGTAAAATACTGATTGATGGACTCCTTGTAATTAGTATGGGTTCTTCTGATCAGTAACTCAGCTATTAACTCCATTTCCTTGCTTGCATTTTTCTTCTCCTCCCAATAAATCTAATTTTGTACTAAATATATAAAGGCTCTCAGCTGAAGGTTCCATTTTCAGGTAAGAAGAATTTATGCAAAAATAGTTCACAAAGCAGATTCCTCTGTTTCTCTGGACTATGCAAATATGTTTCCACAAATTCTTTAGTAGTGTCCGATTTATATGGAAGTTTGGAAATAATTCTCATTAATTGCCAGCGGAGGTATTTTTCCTTTAATATTAGAGTATAAAACCTTGCAGGCCTTCTGCATTGAACTAAGTACTCTGCAATTTGGCACATATCTTGTATTTGTTCCTGTAACTTAGTTATATCTGTAGTTTGGGCTTCTAGCTTTTGCTTCAAAGGTTTTAAGGCTGAAATTTGTGCCTCCATCTATTGACACTACAACATCCAATGTGTTATGTCCTCATTATATTTTGTCATTGTAACTGTTTGTGGGGGCCTTATAACTGATTGTATTTTTAGAGGCAAGTCCACTTGTATACCAACTTCTGATGTGTTAATAGTGAATAGATCTACTTGCACTCCAATTTTTGTTGTTTCAACTTGAGGTGATTCAACTGTAATTAATTCAATAGATAGTTGAGGAGATTGTATATTTACCTATTCTTGCACTTCCTCCTGTTCATTGGCCTCCTCAGCTGCTTGTATTGTTTGTGCCCCTTGCTATGAATTTTTAGAATGTTCTATAGAGGCTTTTGAATCTATCATGCTAACATCCTACTGGAAAATTTGGGTTGCTATTTCTTCTATTTCCACTCCTCTGATGGGTGATTCTTCCTTAGGTAAGGCCAATTCTCTATGATCTTCTACTAATTCTAACAAAATTTTGGCCAATTCATCCTCAGAACCAATTTCTATAGATTGTTGCTCTAGAGTGGACAATCGAGCCCTTAGTTTATTCACCTCTTCCTGAAAATTAGCAATAAGCTTATCTTTCTCTATGTGAGAGGCTTCATGTTGTTCAATCCAACCCATTTGTGTCTTAATGACACTTCTAGCAGCATGTAATTGGGTTTTTATATCAGGCTCTTCCTCTTTTCTTATTGATTCTTTGATAATCATAATCTTCAGAGTTTGAATAGTCAACAAGTGAGACTGTAGGTATTTTTGTATCTGTGACTATTGTCTCTACCTCCAATTCTTCTATGTCCATATATACTTCCTCTGATCTCTCTTCTGTAAATTGTTCTACAAGAACTTCCTACCCCTGCTCTATATTTAATTGCTAAAATAGTGGTGTAGCTTCTTCATCCATTATTTCTTCTGTTACTTTTTGTTTTTGAAGTCTGGAAGACCTTCGTAACCCCATAGGAGCTTGTTTAACCTTTTTAGGTAACTCCAAAACAAATTCTGATGATTCTAGAGTAGAACATGCTTTAGGCGTTTCTTTCCCTATTTGCCTTTCTTTACTTGAACTACCAGATTGCTCGACAGGTTGTGTTGGAAAAATAGTTACATTCTCAAAAAATGTAACTTTCCTTCTTTTTCCCATGGGACCAGAATTGGACCATTTTTCCCTTTGTTTCCTAGTCCTAGAGGATGGAGGTCCTTGTGGTGAGGAGGGGATTTCCTTTTTAGAGGATTCAGTTTCAATTTCAGGTTTAGATCTTGTAATTTCTACTTCATCTTCAGATTCACCTTTTGCCTCTCCTTCAGATTTAGGGCTTTCACTCTCTAATTCATTCCAGGTAGAAAAGAACCATTCAAAACTCCTAGGGTTTCCTCTAAAGTGATGCTTGCAGATAAGCTTGATGAGCCCATGGTGTTTGGGAGTGCCCCTTCCTTGTTGGTATTTTCTAGCCATATTGCTCAATTCTTGATGAAGATATAAGGGCAAATTTATCTTGACCTCCGGGTTTGAATGACCATGTCATAGATGATTCAAAATTCTGATATGATGTCCAGATAGAACAAGAAATTGTCCATCATAGGTTAAAAACCTAATAACCCACATAACTACTTCATTCCAGGGAGGTGGTAGACTAGACCGTTTAACCCCTTTACAAACATTTTTGCTCATTAAAAATTCAATTGGCCTGTCCCCTTCTTCTCTAAATTGATTGACAATTTCTACTAGGGCATTCTTTCCAGTTTTTACAATTTGGACCCCTTGCAAAGGCATTTCAGTAATAGAACTAAGAATTTCTAGAGTTACCTGGATGGTCATGCCGCTAATATGGACTTGGTTATTTTTGAAAGTTCGGGTGAATTCGGCTGCCAACCCTTTAGAGTGTCCATCGAATTTTCGTAGAAATGGCATAAACCCTTCCTCTGTGAAGATACGTAGTGATTCAGGATCTCCCTATAGGCAATCTATGTTTTTTGGCTCAATCCGATTCTTCTTACCCCCCATTTTTATTTTTCTATGTTCTATCTCTTCTTAGTGCCAAAACAACAACGTTGTGCCTAAGTCTGGATCAAATTATTTGTAGTTGTAGGGCAAAAATGGCTTTTGGGCTACGGAATTAAAATTTTACAGCGCCAAAAAAATGCTTCGGAACGTGTTGAAGCATTTGAAAAATTAAATTTCTCCTTTAGGTATCACGTGGCAAATTTCTATTTCTCTGAGGGAACGTGATCCACTGCATTTGATTAAATTATTACGATGCATTGACATGGCAGTCATCTGTTGGCCACGTCATGTACCACGTACAGATATTTCCTTTTTCTCGAAGTCCTTGTGAAGTGTGCCAAAGATTTTTGCTTATCACAAAATGTGCGATGATTCCCAACACCTCCGTTCCCATCGTTGTGTTGGAAACCTGCGTCTTAAAATTTGTGCCATAATTTTTCCTTACTTCAAACAATAGGAATTGGATTATGATGCCACATGTCATTTCATTTTTATCTTTATTCATTCCGAAGTTTTTTCTTTGAGGTTTGAACAATTTTTATTCCGAAGCACACCCCTTTTTATGTTGAAGCCACTTTTGTTAAAACAACATTTTTTCATTCCAGAGCTTCCATCATTCCGAAGCTGAACATAAATCTTATTCTGAAGCATTATCATGCTGAAGCATTTGAAGGTAAAAATTTTCCTGTTGTTTTCACAACTTCCATTGACTAGATGGATAACTTTTTTTTTTTAAATAACCTTATGTATGCCTCATATACTAACTAAGGATATTATGCACTACATACTTGATATCAACAATGTTCTAAAATGAGAAAGGCACATACCTGATATAACCATTTATCTACAATCGTACAATGGCTATTTCTACTGATTCTCTATTGGCTGCTCTACTAACTAAGACAGGTGCAATCTGAAAACAGGTGAAATAGAGGTGAGAATAAATGGAATGGTAAATAGGGAAACAATGGTGAAAATGAATGGAATGGTAAATAGTGAAACAATGGTGAAAATGAATGGAATGGTAAATAGTGAAACAATGGTGAAAATGAATGGAATGGTAAATAGTGAAACAATGGTGAGAATGAATGGAATGGTGGTGGGTCCGTGAGGCAAACATGCCGAAAAAACCAGTTTTCATGTAAGCCCAATTCAGATGCGCCTCAAAGAGGTTTTCACATTCTGAATTATTATTATTATTTTTATATATATTTTTTATTTTTTCATTTTTTTATATATATTTTGGTTCATGTCACTTGATTGAGTCCATCTTGGAAGAAGTGGTTTCTTCCAATACTGATACATCCAAGTTTCCTACTTGCTTGAGAAACTCCTCCTTGGTTAACGGTTTGTGATATATCCGAAGACGATGACCGTTAACCACCATTTTCCTTCTTGAATCATCTATTGGTGAAAGATGTACAACTCCATTTGCAAACACTTCCTCAATCTGATATGGTCCAAGCCACCTAGTCTACAATTTTCTAGGATAGTCTTCATAATGTGAGTCAAACAACAAAGCCCAGTCACCTTGTTGAAACTTCCTTTGCTGAATGTGACTATCATGCCACAATTTTCACTGTGCTTGGATCAGCTCAGTCTAGTGCAATGCATCCCTCCGTAGCTCATCCAATGCATTGAGTTGTAGAATACGGTCCATTTGTATCTGTGAAAAATCAATACTAACTTCTAAAGTAGTTCGAAGAGTTAGTAATTCAAACTCAATAGGCAAAAGAGGCTTTTTACCATAAACCAATTCATAGGGAGTAAATCCAGTAGTGGATTTCCAAGTGGTGTTATAAGCCCAAATTGCTTCAAGTAACTTCTCCACCCAATTCCTCCTATGGGCTGCTATAGTTTTGGTTAAGATCCTCTCTAATTCCCTATTTTTCACTTCAACTTGGCCATTGGCTTGCGGATGGTAAGGTGAGGATTTTCGATGTTTGATTTCATACAACTTTGTAAAGGATTCAACAAATTTTGAGTTAAATTGAGGTCCCTGATCAGTGGTGATAGAATGTGGGGCTCCAAATCATAGAAATATTTGTGAATATAGGAAATCAACAACTTTCTCTTCTCGGGCATGCTTAAAAGCACGGGCTTCTACCCACTTGGTTACATAATCAGTACATACCAAGATATGCACTTTCCCTTGGGAAGGTGGATCAATGGGTCCTACAAAATCTAGCCCCCACATTTCAAATGGTTATGTACCTAATTGAGGTTGTAAAGGCATTTCACTAGTAAAAGTAGGCTTACCCATCCTTTGGCATGCATCACAATTTTTGACATACCTTTTGACATTTTTGTGCAAGGATGGCCAGTAGTAACCAATACCCAAAATATTTTGAATGGTACTTTTCACTAAATAATGCCCTCTTGATGGTTCATCATGACATGCTCGCAAGATGTCATATACCTCGTCCTTGCGAACACACCTACGCAAAACATGGTCAGGACTGCATTTAAACAATAAAACTCCTATCCATTCAAAAGAAGAACTTTGCTTGATCAACTGTTTCTTTTGTTTAGGAGTAAAGTGAAGAGGAATCTTCCCTATAGCTAAATAATTAGCTATATATGCAAACCATGGAGATTGTATAGAAACAACAAACAATTTCTCATCAGGAAACGCATCCTCAACCAATTCCTCCATATCTGCATTTGACAATCTTGACAAGAAATCTGCCACTACATTAGACTTCCCTAGTTTATTGACTATAGTAATATCAAATTCCTGCAATAGTATTAACCATCGAATAATTCATGCACTAACCAAGGGTTTATTCATCAAATACTTTATAGCAACATGGTCTATGTGGATGAATACGGGATATCCTATGATATAGTGTCGAAATTTGTTAATAGCATACACCACAACTAAAAATTCCTTCTCGGTTGTGGTATAATTATTTTTAGCTCCAGTCAAATTTTTACTAATGTAGTATATGACATAGTGTTGTCCATCTTCAATCTGCCCTAATGCAGCTCCAATAGCAGTATTGGAAGCATCAGTTTGAATATGGAAGGGTAACTCCCAATTAGGACCTCTCAATACAGGCAAAGTTGTTAACTTTTCCTTTAAAACTTCAAAGGACTGTTGACACCTAGTAGACCAAACAAATTCAGAATCCTTTGTTAACAATGCGAACATTGGATTAGCAATGGTACTGAAATTAGCAATAAATCTACGATAAAAGCCAATATGTCCTAAGAAACTATGGACATCAATTTGAGTTTTTGGAGGAGGAAGGTTCTTGATGACCTCTACCTTTTTAGGATCAACTTTAATTCCATAAGCAAAAATATGATGTCCAAGAACAATTCCTTCTTCCATCATCAAGAAATATTTATCAGGATTTAGAGACAAATGATATGTTTCACAACGTATTAAAACTTTTTCAAGTTGTTCTAAAGTATATTCAAATGCATCTCCAAACACTATGAAGTCATCCATATAAATCTCTACACTTTCATTTGTTAGATAAAAAAAATAGCCAAAACAACTCTCTGAAATGTTGCTGGTGCATTGCACAAACCGAAGGGTAATACTCTGTAAGCAAATTTTCCCCAAGGACATGTGAAAGTTGTCTTTTCTTGGTCTTCTGGTGCAACCTGGATCCGATTATAACCACTAAAACCATCAAGGAAACAGAAAAATTTCTTACCAGCAAGGGTGTCCAACACTTGGTCTATAAATGGTAATGGAAAGTGATCTTTATGTGTGACCTTATTCAATTCCCTTTAGTCCACACATACTCTCATATTCCCATTTTTCTTTGGAACAATGACCAATGGTGAAACCCACCTACTATCTAAAATTGGATAAATGAATCCTACATCCAATAGTTTTTTTATTTCTTCCTTAACAATATCCTTTAGAGCGGGACAGCAAAATAGAGGGAAACAATCAGGCAGAGGCAAAGGAGGAGATAAGTCAAAACAATCTTGCTACAATTGTGGCAAACTTGGCCATTATGCTCGTGACTATTGGACTAATACTTCACAAGGAGCTAGTAGCAGCCAAAGCAGTCAGTTTGGAAACTTTGGAGAATAGGAAGAGGCCACAAATCTCTTTCTCTCATATGGTCAGGCAGATCAGAACATGAATGATATATGGATCTTGGACACTGGGTGTTCAAACCATATGAGTGGCAAAGAAGAGCTCTTTGCTACTCTAAACTCCTACAAATCTAGCATCAAATTGGGAGATGATAAATCATTGGCAGTTGAAGGCATTGGAGCTATGGCAGTTCCAACTAAAGAAGGAGTCAAAAAAGTAAGTGATATCTATTATACACCCCATCTCCAACATAATATTTTAAGTGTTGGTCAAATGTTAGAAAAGAACTACAAGTTGCTTTTTGATGAGGGTAAATGCACTATTTTTGATAAAAATAACAATAATAGAATCATTACTCAAGTGCCAATGACAAAGAATAGATTGTTTCCTTTAAATTTTGGCCAGCTAGGGGGAGATAAGTTAGCAAGTGTTGCTATTTCCAATCCAAGTGTTCTATGGCACTTGAGATATGGCCATTTGAATTCTGCTAGTTTGAAAATGCTAACTTCCCAAGCCATGGTCAATGGACTTCCTAAAGTTTAGGATAGTAAAGAAGTCTGTGAAGGGTGTGCTTTTGGGAAGCATGCTAGATCATAGTTTCCTCATGGACAAGCATGGCGGGCCAGCTATCCACTCCAGCTAGTGCATATCGACATCTGTGGTCCGATGCAGACACAGATTCTGGGTAACAACTCTTACTTTCTACTCTTTATTGATGATTATACTAGAATGTGCTGGATATATTTTTTGAAACATAAGGATGAAGCATATGAATGCTTTATCGATTTCAAAACAAGAGTTAAAAGTGAGAGTAGATATTTTATAAAATGTCTTCGATCAGATAGGGGAGGAGAATACTCCTCTAATGAGTTTGTGAATTTCTGTAAGTAACATGGCATTAAGAGGTAGTTCACTGCTGCCTACACCCACAACAGAATGGTGTCGCAGAGAGGAAGAATCGCACCATTGTGGAGATGGCAAGGTCTATGCTTTAGACGAAGCATTTGACTAATTCATATTGGGTAGATGCATCCAGGACCAACGTATATATCTTGAACAAAAGTCCTACTTCAAGTTTGGAAGGGCAGACACCTTACCAAGCTTGGTATGGTAAAAATCTAAATGTTAAGCATTTCAGAGTGTTTGGATCGCTGCCCTATTCTCACATTCCTGATGAGCTTAGGAAGAAGCTCGATCCAAAGAGTCAGGCATGTATCTTTGTAGGATAATGTGAGAATACAAAAGCTTACAGACTCTATAATCCCAGACTAGAAAGTTTGTGATTTCTAGGGATGTGATTTTTGATGAAGGGGGAGAATGGGGTAAGCCCCAAATATTCAGTGATGTTGAATCCACTGATGTAGTTTCTAAGCAGGTGCAACAACAGACACCACATAAAGGAAAGCAGTCTCCTCCCGATCCAAGTTCATCTTCTGATTCCACTTCTTCACCAAGTCCTTCTCCACAATGATCCGTAAGTTCCTCACCAATGGACATTGATTCTCCATCCAGAGGTAAGAGAACTCTATAGTATCATCCATCATATCAGATGTTGGATAAAATTTTTTCAAGAAGATACACTAGGAGTCAAGCTAGTGAAATGGATTTTGTTTTACACAGATTAGAAAGTATGCACCTGTATGGTGATGATGTCTCCCAGCAGGAACTTAGGGGAGATCAAGTTAACTATGCTTTGTTAACTAGTGCACAGCTTGAACCTTCTAGTTATGAGAAGGCATGTACTCAAAAAATTTGGCAAGATGCCATGAAAGAGGAGATAACCTCTATAAAAAACAACACTTGGGAGATGGTAAATCTTCCTAAAGGCAAGAAATGTGTTGGATGTAAGTGGGTCTACAAGACCAAGTTTAATGCTGATGGTGGCATTGAAAGGCACAAGGTGAGACTAGTTGCAAAGGGATTCACTCAGAAATATGGAGTTGATTATGAAGAGACTTTTGCTCCTATAGCCAGACAGAAGACTATTAGAACAGTTCTTGCCTTAGTTGCACATAAGGGATGGAATGTCCAACACATGGATGTGAAAAGTGCATTTCTAAATGGTTACTTGACAGAAGAAGTGTATGTTGAGCAATCACAAGGATTTGAAGAGAAAGACAAGGAACATCTTGTTTACAAACTGAAGAAGGCACTTTATGGCCTCAAGCAGGCACCATGAGCTTGGTACTCACGCATTGATGGGTACTTCAAAGAATTTGGGTTCACCAGAAGTAGCAATGAACCCACCCTTTACTACCTACAGCAAGGAAATGACATCCTCATAGTTTTATTGTATGTGTATGATCTCATATTCATGGGTAGTAATGAAAAAATGAATATGGAGTTCAAACACTCCATGATGAAGCAGTTTGAGATGAAGGATATTGGCTTAATGCACTACTTCCTTGGAATGGAGGTTCATCAGTCAGATATAGGGATCTTCATCTGTCAACATAAGTATGCTCGGGACATGCTTAATAAGTTTGCTATGGAGCATTTCAAACCAGTTGCAACTCCAGTTGGACATGGGATCCAATTAAGCAAAGATGATGGAGCATCAAAAGTTGATGTGACCACTTTCAAAAGCATGGTTGGGAGTTTGATGTTTCTCGCCAACACTAGACCTGATATTCAGTATGTTGTTTCTCTTGTCTCTTGATTTATGTCTAACCCTTCTGAGTTGCATTTGTAGGCAGCTAAGAGAATTCTCAGATATGTAAAGCGTACATGGGATTTTGGAATCCATTACCATAAATGTAACACTATCAATCTTGTAGGCTTTAGTGATAGTGATTGGGGTAGCAACATTGATGACAGAAAATCAACCTTAGGGAACTGTTTTAGTCTGGGATCGGGAATAATAAATTGGAGTTCTAAGAAGCAGACAGTAGTAGCACTATCTTCAACAGAAGCTGAGTATATAGCAGTCACTTATGCTAGTACTCAAGCTCTATGGCTACGAAAGGTATTAGAAGAAATTAGAGAGCAGAAAAGTGGTCCAACAAGGATATTCTATGACAAAATTAGTGCCATTCAGTTGGCGTACAATCCTGTCCACCATAGTATATCAAAGCATTTTGATATGAAGTACCACTTCATCAGAGATATGGTGGAAACTAAAACTGTTGAGCTTCACTATTGCCCTACTTTGGAGAATGTTGCGGACATTTTCACCAAGGCATTGTCTAAAGCTCAATTTGTAAAGCTGAGAGACTGTCTTATCAGTCCTCTCATATTTAAGGGGGATCCTCTCTAATTTCTAGATAATTAAGTGGCTAGACTAGGTTAGTTGTCAGAAAATTCTTGTCGACAAATTCTCAAATTTTTAGTTGAATATCCCTTATCCCTCCATTCTCTCCTTTATTCCCTCTTCCCCTTTATCAGTCCAACCTCCCTTCATCTTCTCCTCTGACTTCCTCCCTTCCTGCTTTTACTTTAACATCTTCTCCCTTTATATAAATTAGATGAGTTTTTCCATAGTTATGTTGAACATTGTAATAGCTCTACGAGATTTATTAAATAAAGATTTTTTCTATTTAGTAAATATATCATATTTTCTCCTGATCCATAAATTATAGTTAGCCATAGGCTGAGCTGGAAGTGGGGGTTGCTTAACTGGCTGTGTTTGCTGTGGTTGAACTCTTCCCTAAAATTTTTGATTAGGGACTGGTAGCAAGTGTTGATTTGGTGATTGATACTCTACTACCCTTGATAGGATGGGTATTGTGGCACCCATATTTGCCCTGACTAATTTGGTACCCAAGATGGATTAACTGGATGCCATGGCTGATTCCAACTAGAATGTGACCAATATTGAAGGGCTACCCAATATTGATTCCAAGTTTGGGGAGGAGGTTCAGTATATGCCCATGGCATATTACAAGGATTTTATTCCCAATTTGAAGAAAAGCGAGGGGTATTTTGGTTTTGTATGAAGTTTCTTCCTAGCATTTGCCCAATAGCATGAAGTTATTCAACTTGGGTTTCTAAAACACTCCGAATATGGGGCAAAAGGTGACATTTATCAATTTTATGCTCCTTTGAGCAAATGCCACAAATTGCTGAAATTGAAGTCTTGTCCAAAGGAAAATCTTACAGAGCATGCTTATTTTTGCACCTAAAACAATAAATAGACAGGGGTGGTGAAGAATTTTCTCTTGTATTCCTTTCTCCTAAAGCAGTGTTTAGTTGAACAAGTATATCAGTTTTCATATTAGCCATTTCCTCCATCAAATATTTTATATCAGTATTACCAGGATTCTTTTTCCTTCTTCTTTGCCTAGTGTAGGAATAATTTTTTCACAACTCTACAATATCATTAATATCAAGCTGGTTTATATCTCATTTTCCCATTAAGTCTAATACTTCTCTAGAATCATCCTGCAAACCTCTCAGAAATATAGTTTTTAATAAGTCAATTTCCACACGACCACATCTCTTTTGGATAAATGCAAATCTATCAAGCTAATCCTCTAAGTTTTCATCCTCTTCTTGTCTTATCCGAAATAACTCATCCTTCCTATTTCTAACTCTACAATACTCCTGATACTTATCCAAAAATGCAGTTTCCATTTGATCCCAAGTGCGGATTGAATCTAGTTCAAGGCTCATAAACCACCATAAGGCTGCATCTTTGAGTGTAGAGGGAAATAACTTCAATTTTTGGTTATCATTGACATAGTCATAAGTCTGACACAAGACCTTGAATTCAAACAAAAATTTATCAGGATCTTCAAAAACAACTCCCCTAAATATTGGCAATACTGAGGGGGAAATTATTTTCATAAGAGCATTATGAGTAGGATTCAGACGAATAGGGTATTCAAAAGTTCTAATAGGAGGATTGTCAGCATCATGACCAACAATGTCTCTATCACATTCTCTTTGTTCTGCCATAGGTGCTTCTTCAATTTTAATTTGTTCAATTGGTTCATATGGATCAGCCTTATGGGTATGTCTACAAGCAAGTGCCTCTAAGAGCTCTTCTTGCAAACATCCTGTAATTTGATTTAATGAAGAAGATGATTCTCTTTTAAGTCTTTTAGGAAGTTCATACATAGGTAGATCTTCACCTGATCATGAAGAACGCCTTGGTGGAAAATATCTAGTTCTGATAAGCCTTCATATTTTGTCTCTTGGCCTATGCATTCATGCCTATTTACTAAATAAACTAAACCTCAAGTTTCCAAAAATTGTTTCCTGAAACAGGATAGTTTTTGGACTGCTAGACCTCTCCTAAAAACACCTAATTTTCCTTGACAACGACACCAAAAATGATGAGTGTCATCAAATTTTCACCATTTAATATTTATATGTCAATCCAAGGCGATGTCCAAGGCTATATACGAAAGCAGGGGTTAACAGACTAAATTTTTGTTCATTTAGATCATGGTTTTATTCATGGAATAGTAGATTGGGTTTTTTGGGGTCTCCTTTCTTACTCTTAAAAACTAATACTGAACTCCTACTTATCCTTGCAGAATTCAAATTCACACTATTGCAAAAAATAAAACTAAACTATTGCAAATCTAAAAATAGTAGAATTAATTTGATAGGAAATTACTAAATTGAAATTGTAACATTAACATTCAAATTGGTAAATAATGAAACTTTCTGAAATTTTAGAAAACAATGTCTCTTTCTAAAATGGAAATGAGATAAAATGATAACATTCAAAAATTGATAAATAAAGTTGCACAATTTGTAACAAATTAGGCTAACAATAAATTATGGAAATATTGCAAATTTTAAAACAAATTAGAAACAAAAAGTACTGTGTTAAATTCTATCCTATATGAGTTGCCTCCCATGCATTCAAATGCCACATTATCCTAATAACTAACCATGCAAAAACTGTCAGATCTCTGCTGACCTGCTGTAGCCAGAAATTAGCAAAATTTTGGTAGGTATAAACCCTGTTTTGATCCTAGAAGTGGCCCTTGCTTCCTGAACTAGAAGAGGTCAAATGAACTTGCTTTAAACTATTAAATCTTCACACTCAACTCAGAAGCAAACATGAATGTCAAATAGTACACCTTTATTTCATTCTCAGAAGCATGACAATAGTGCAGGGGAAGATCTGCAGGCTATTGTGCTACTGCAATACACAGTTACAACACTTAAAATAGTTCTAACTCTTATCACTTATTTCCTATATTCCTTTATATGCTCAAAAAAATAGGAGCATTTTATTTATACAAGTAGGGTACAACATTGATAAGGTTTTGTGTTGCCATGTAGGAATGTTACAACTGTTACAGGACTGTTTCCTAGAATGCAGGGATTAGGTCTATTATCTCTTATCCATTACATTTGTTGGGCTTCATCCATTGAGGTATAGGTGTTGTAAAATATAGGGATATCCCTAAAATAGTTGCAACCTTTGTTTACCACCCTCTGTTGTAATTAAAGGCACTTTTGACCCAAACTATTACTTGTGCGCTTATTCTAGAGCTGCTCTAAAAAATCAGGTAGTAGAACAAAGTTTATATTAATTCATGCTTCATAAGCGCATGATAACAATTGTGATGGTATAAATAGTCTCCGTAAGTGTCCTTAAGACTTATTCCATATTTTCCATGAGCTGAAGTGGACAAATTCCAAGCCATGTTGTATATGTACAGCTGGATGGAATTTGTATGGAAAAGTTCCTGTTTTCTGCACATTCAAACTGTTGACAAAGTTTTGGCACCTTTTGGTTATTTAAAATGGATAATCGATGGTGAAAGCTTATGAAAGAAGCACAAAACCAAATAGATAGCAACACATTAATATTACAACATTAACTTAATGCAAAATATACTAAATAATACAGTTGAAACAAACTATAAAATATAGAAAAATAGTCAAAATAGGATATATGCACTTTAACATTTACCACATTAATACATAATGCATTCTATCACTATAATTAGCATCAAAACATAACATAAGGAGTTCAAAAGTGTTTATAATTTATCAAAACTAGTCCATGGATGAGTTATTTGCAGGCCTCATCACCTTGGATTAGAGAAATGTATTGCATCCCTTCTATTTTACACCAATGTATCAAATACATTCATGAGGGGTAGGTTCACGTGGTGACTTCAGATGAAGAACCCTTTAAATACGTGAATCTAGTAGATTTTTTGAGGAAATTTGTGCTCCCATCAATGCACCTAGATGTGTGACTAGCGTCGCTAATCAAATATCTAGGAGGCATAATCAAAGAAGTGTGTGCTAGACCCACAATGTTCATATCACAATGATCGAAGCACACAATGACTACTTCTATTAGACCGAATGTGTCCATGATACAATAGGATGATAGAAAGTTGAAAGAAAAGGTGGGTGAAAATAAGATAAAGCAAAAGCCCAAGTCAGTTATCATTGAAACCCCTACTCCCATGGAAGTAGAAGAAGTTCAAGGAAGAGTCGAAGAGGCACCTCATCCTGCTTCACCTGTGTCTTCAACAAGGTCATCTACACTGTAGGTGACCATCTATTTGGTTAATCCTAGGTTAGAGGAATACATTGTGTATAATGTGATGTTCACACTAATTATTGAGACTGCACATGACATGGGTTGACCGTGAGCCCATAAACTTCCCATAGGTGCGGTGGAACCATTGGGGGTACCACCTAACCAAACCAACTTCATCTATGGAGGACTAGACCAGATCACATTCCCCATGCCCATGGATGGGGATGATAATGAACCATTCACTGTGAACATTCATTATATATCTAACCTAGACTATGCCATGCGATACTTCGAGCATTACCATTGGCATGGTTACAATATCAAACTATTCGAGCAGGGACGTAATAGGCCTATAGAACCATAATATCAATTACCTACTAATGGATTCGAGTTGGGATTATACAATGGAGGATAGGTTGAATTCCTCGTGGCATCTTTAGACCGCATGTACCTCAGTATGGGGGGTGAGGTTGACTTCAATCCTTATCACCCTAATCCTTCTACATTCTAGATGGATAACTGGATGGTGTCTTACATCACCATAACACCACCTGAGACATATCACGAGGATATATTGGTGGATGTCGGTCCAGATGATTTAAAAAGAGAAAACTTGGGCTAAAAAATCCATGGAGCAGCCGATGACATGAGCATGCAAGGGTGTAATGATAATTTGGTGATAAATCCTGAGTTAGAAGAGCATTCTAATGAGGATACAATAGAATCCATCTACGAGATAGGTGGACGAAATTGCATAAATGAGAGTGATGATGACAATGAGTCCTCAAACAATGATCTATATGAGGATGAGACTGAGGTGGCCTATTTGGGCCCTGTTGGAACAAAATTTGCCTTCGGTTAATAGTGTTGCACCTTAGACTTTGCCAACATTGAATAGACGGATCTTGCTTAAGATCATTTGTCTAGTCTCCAGAGAAGGCTGGTTCCTTTAAGTTTTTTAGAGAAAATGGGAACAAGAGATAAGGGAAATATAGCCTAACCTAGAACTTTTCTCACGGTACAGATTAGACAACAACAAACATTGATGATGCAGATTACTACTTTTAGAGTTTTCTTTATATCTTATTTATAGAAAACACGAATTCCTGAGTGTGACTTTTAGATGTCTGTCTAAAAGCATGTAAATATCTTTTAATGTTCAACTCTAGAAACAATATTTATACATGCACAGTCCAGATTTTAGAATAGATACATTATAAAACTTGGAATGAATAAAAGTTAAAACACTAGATACATACACTTGCACACAGAAGTTTTGGAAGCCAGAAGAAGAAATATTTTATTGCTTGTAATCCAGTACATGTACATCAAGCTTGTAAACATCCAAGAGCCGACCCTTTTTCTGGAGTCACTCACCCCTATATATACCCTAAAAGAGTATATTTTTCTAAGTACATCTTACTATTTTACAAGCAATCATCTGCAGTTTCTAATAATACACAACAAGTCTTCTAATGTATCTATTCTGAAAACTAGACTGTGCACGTATAAATCTTGTTTCTAGAGTTGAGCATTAAAATATATTTACATGATTTTAGACGAACATCTAAAAGTCACACTCAGGAATTCGTGTTTTCTCTAAAGAAGATATAAAGAAAACTCTGAAAGTAGTAATCTGCATCATCAATGTTTGTTGTTGTCTAATCTGTACCATGAGAAAAGTTCTAGCTTAGGCTATATTTCCCTTATCTCTTGTTCCCCTTTTATCTAAAAAAATTAAAGGAACCAACCTTCTCTGGAGACTAGACAGATGATCTCAAGCAATATCTGTCTATTCAATGTTGGCAAAGTCTAAGGCGTAAAACTATTAACTAAAGGCAAATTTTGTTCCAACAGTTTTTGGCATACCCGGTGGGACCAACAATCCCATAGTATTGTATAAGTTTTGGTGTTTTACCTTAAGAGCCTTTTTGTTTAAAAATCTCAAGAAAAACCACCTGGCGACTCCGTTGCAATTTAGACCATAAAAGAAATACCTTATCTAAAAACCTTCTGGTTATATAGCCATATGATAACCAGATCTTGAGCTAGAAACTCTGAAGAACCTATCAAGTTCTTTGAACTACATCTCGAAAGCCTAAAAGCACACCCTGTGCTAGCCGCACGATCAAATCTGCCCGGAACCATTAACACCTCTTTAACACCCACTGTAGGAGCATCTACAAGCAATCCCATAGCGATTGTAACTCCTTTAGCAATCATGGCAGCTACCCCTACCCCAACACATCTTGTGTGGAATCAAACTGGCCCTTTGAACTTGGGAACACACCACCAAATTCCACAAGATGCACTAAAAGCATTACCGACCTTTGACGGAATAGGAAAAACATCAGATGAGCATTGTTTAGATGTATCATCACTAGCATCTGTTTACAACATCACTCAGGAAGATGTAATGGTCAGATTGTTGATTATATCTTTGAAAGGAAAGATGCTCTATTGGTACAGAGCTCTTCCCGCTAGATCCATTACTTCTTGGGCAATCTTGTCGGCCATCCGGTCGATGAATTTAATATACATGCAGATCATTTCACATTGCTGAATCAATTCACTGTCATTGAGAGGCATCCACAAGAAGAAATCCAAGATTTCAACATCATATTTACCAGAACTCATGATAGAGTACTGCAAGGCCTAAAGCCCATGGAAGAACAAGCTATATGTTATAATTTAAGGGCTTTTGATTCAGATCTTAGTATGATAATAAAGCAGATTTTGTTCCAACAGGCCCTTGTAACTTATGACATCTATTATCGGAGGAAACAATCATCGAAGATGATTAATCCTTCACAAGTGATAGCAGTCATTGGGTGTGGGCGTACATGGGACCCCATATTCCAATTATCTCGATTCCAATGGGTAGCGATGAATTTCTCTATTACGATAGTGATGATGAGGATGATATGGAGAGAGTCTATTTAGGACCTCCCTACTTACGCTATCGTAATGCACATTACACTACAGAGGATTTACATGAAGAGATTAATCTCCATCCTCTTCTTAGAGGGAGACCATCGAATCTTAATATGATTTATCATATGGTGTTTTTTGATCCTCCAATGTATATGAAGCTCCTTGAGCCTAGTGATACCATCTGACCATCTATTCACATATCGAATATGGATATCCCTATTCCCCCAGAACCACATCTTGGGGTTGGTAGTTTTGTTAATGATGAGTCACTTGCACGTGGTCTTGAAGACATAATTCATTACTTCAACATGATCTTCATTGATTTGACCACTCCACTCCAAAATCCAATTGATCCGTACAAATAGTTGCATTTAAATGTAGATGCTATTGATTGGGATCGTGCTGATTCACCTCTAGAGCCTGAGGATTTCTTCCCTAATAAAAAAATGTTGCAACCTTTCCATTTTGCACCAGGTTGTGCACATTATGTCTATCATGCTAAGTATACTTCCAATGTGGAACCTATAAACCTAGCATATGACATACACTTGATCCCTACGCCTCATCAACTTGAGGAGGGATCCCATATATCAATAGAGGAAACCTTCGAAGTGGATATCAGTAATGATCCTACCAATCCAAGGAAGGTTAAATTTGGAGAAATTTTGACTCTTGATGAGTGTGCCAACCTCATCCCTCTACTGAGAGAGATACCTACTCTCTTTTCTTGGACTTACAAGGATATGTCGGCTCTAGATCTAAAATTGGTTACTCATAACCTTTCGCTAGATCTGACAAAGAAGCCAATCAAGCAAAAACTTAGGAATATGCATCCAATAGTATCCTTAATTGTGAAGAACAAGTTGCAAAAGATGTTGGATGTAGAGTTTGTAATCTCCATCGACTATCTAGAATGGGTATCCAATATGGTGTCTATAGGAAAACTTGATGGAAGAATCCGTATTTGTACGAATTTCAGAGACCTGAATAAGGCAACACCAAAGGATTCATTTTCGTTGTCGAATATCGATGCTCTTGTAGATGCAACTACAAGTCACAAAATGCTCTCCTTAATGGATGATTTTTTTGGTTACAATCAAATTCGGATTAATCTCGAAGACCAGCATAAAAATACGTTTATAACACCATAGGGAACATTTTTCTATAAAGTTATGCCATTCGGTCTTAAAAATGTTGGTGCCACATATCTGTGGGCTATGACATATATCTTTCATGACTATATGCATAAAATCTTAGAAGATTATATTTATGACTTGTTGGCAAATTTATTATTGCATTTTGAGCATGTGTTGGTCTTAAGGAAGGTCTTTGATCGCCTGATAGAGCACAATGTCAGGTTGAATCCTAAGAAGTGTGTGTTTGGCGTAACTTCAAGAAATCTTTTAGGATTCATCATTTCAAAACGAGGCATCAAATTCGATCCAGCAAAGGTCAAGGTTATTTTGGAAATGCGTCCCCCATGAACATCAAATAATTAAGAAGCCTTTAGGGCAAAGCAACATCCATAAAGCAATTTATAGCTCAATTATCAAATAAATGTTGACCCATGAATCGACTTCTACACAAGGGGGTCCCATTCAATTGGGAAAAGGACTTTCAAGCAGCCTTTATTGAGATAAAGTAATACTTGGCAACGTCGCTAGTGCTAGCTCCACCAAATCCAAATGTGCCATTTCTGCTATATATTTCGGTAACCAAATTTGCACTGGGAACCATGTTAGCCCAAAATAACGTGCAAGACAAAGAACAGGCCATATATTATATTAGTTGAACCTTGGTGATCTATGAGCTCAAATATGCATATGTGGAAAAGCTATGTTTAGCAGTAGTGTTTGCTACCAAGAATTTTTGACACTATATGTTGAGTCATACGACATATGTCATATCCAAAAACATCCTTTGTAGTATATGATGAGCAAGACATAATAATACATGTGCTACAAAGTGGATCATGCTACTAATAGAATTCAATTAGGAATTCATAAGACAAAATTCCATTAAGGGACAAGTCATAGCTGATCAGCTGGTTGAGGTGCCTCTCAAAAATAGTAGACCTCTCACCATAGAGCTTCCTGGTGATGCAGTCTTTACCTTATCAAAAGCACCTAAACCTGAAGAACCAGATAACAAAGCCGAAATGACCTTGTTCTTCAATGGTTCTAAGTGTGAGCAAGGGGATGGTGTAAGAATAGTGTTGTTCATGCCATAAGGAGCTCCAATACCCTTGTCATTCAAGTTGGACTTTCCTTGCACTAACAACAATGCTAAATACGAAGCCCTAATTTTGGGTCTCCAAATAGTTGTCACCATGAAGATAAAAAGGCTAAATATCTTTGGTGACTCCCTTCTCATTGTGAACCAAGTTAAGGGACTATTTCAATGCCGATGTCCGATATTGAAAGCTTACAAGGATCTTTTTGACACATATCTAGCTCGACTTGAATGGTATGACATCGAGGCAATCCCTCGTTCATCCAATAGATTTGCAAACATAATAACATCTTTAGGATATCTAATCTCTCAGAATCCACCTACTAATTTCACTACCATCCACGTAAAAATGTCGCATTTTGCTGTGTAGCGCAAAGCATTGGATAACAAAGAGTCAATTAACATGATTTATGTAGAACCAAACCATAAGTGGTTCTACAGAGCCAGAGACTTTTTAAAGAGAGCATCCTGGGGGTGTTTGATCTCACAGGATCCGACAGGGAGTGGTACTACCATTCACCACAGGGTTGTTTTCCAGTCTATATTTGCAAATGTATAACCGCAATGGGAGTATTTTATCTTGTCAGTCGAGGTCGAAGCTTATCAAAACTAGACATCACAGATATATGACTTCCTTAAACTTGGTATAATCCCTCAAATATTATCGTGTGCCATAAAACACACATTCAAGCAGAAAGTGACAAAGTATGTCTTATTAGCAGATATCCTATATCATAGAAGCTAAGATGGAGTTCTCCTTAATTGTATTGATCCCCAAGAGTCATCTTGGGCAATTTCAAAAGCTCACGATGGTATGTGCGATGGCCATTTTAGTGACATGGCTATCATTAAGCGCATCCTTCGAATGGATTATTATTGGCCCACTATGGAGAAGGACTACAATGTGTATGTTAGGAAATACATTAAATTATAGCATCATGCTAATCTTATGCACCTACCATCATAGGTCTTACAGCCCATTCAAGCAGCTTGGCCATTTTCTCAGTGGGGACTCGATCTCATTGGTAAGATCTCTCCTCCATCATCAGGTCGGTATACGTTTATTATTATGGCTACTAAGTATTTCACTAAGTGTGTGGAAGCTATTCCTTTAACAATGACAACTAGAGCGTATATTGCTGAGTTTATACTCACCAATATCATTAGTCATTTTGGGATACCATCCAAGATAGTTTCGGATAATAGAATGCCATTTAAGAATAAAATTGTGAGAGATTTGATGTCTAAATATAGAATCAAACACAGTTTTGTGACTCCATATTATCCACAAGAAAATGGGTAGGCTAAAGCTTCAAATAAGATAGTGGTCCCCATATTGAAAAATACGGTACAAGAACACCACAAGTATTGGCATATCCAGCTGCCCCTTGCATTATGGGCTTACAGGACTGTTGGAATTAAAGCTAGTAAAAGGAGCAAAAAGGAGTAAAAAAGGTAAAATATTTGTTTCAACGGTAAGCTTTGGATCTTACTCCTTTTACCTCCATGGACGACATCTTACTGGGAAGGTAATTTTGAATTGGATTGCAGCTAATTGGGAAGGATTGGACGGTAATGGCGGTAAGGCGAACCAACTCATTTTCCCTTTCTCTTTTCCTCTCTATTTCTTCTATTTTCCTAACTTCCCTATAATCTCTAAGTTCGTTTATTTTTATGAGTATAAATACCAATGTAACCTACTATTCCTAAGGTTGAATACAATATTAATTTCCTATTTTTTGCTCCTAATTTCTCTCAAACCACATCTGGTATCAGAGCCAAAGCCGAGAGGGCACGAGGATCAAGGTGATGGAAGCACGAGGACCGAGGAGAGAGAAGCCCATAGCACACAACCCGTAGTGATATCGAGGTGGGACCTATAGCACGTAGCTCAAGGTGAGAGAATTCCAAAGCATGTAGATCAAGGTGAAGTCTAGAGCAGGCCAGCACAGCAAGCACGCGAAGATAGGAGCGACGCAGGAGAACCAATCAGAGAGTGGCATGTGGCAAGAGGAGAACAAGACCCACACTGACTGGACGACTTAGAAGCTGACACGGATAGATAACATGGCATCAAAGGGAGCAACGTGGTGAGAAATGGTTGGCTAATCAGAGGCAAAAGGGGAGATCCTTGATTTCTCGATGGTAATCATTTCAAAAGGTGCACGCCTAGGGTTATAAACCCTTGCATTGCCTCCATCCTACTGAATGTGGTATTATTGGTTTTTTCTTTGCAATCAGCGACAAGAGATTTTTAAATACAAAAACCTCCTCCTCCATACTCAATTGTGGGCGTAGCTCGAGTGGCTAAGGTGCAGCACTTGTGATCTGGGTGTCACGGGTTTGAATCCCACTGGGCACTATTTTGCTTTGTTTTTTTGAAATCGTCTGGAAAGCATAGTTGAAAAGGATCGCGGATCCTTTGAGTTTTAAATTAAAATCCGTGGCGCATTGGTCTAAGGTTTTGTGACTATCAAGAGGTCACGGGTTCGAATGGGCTAGAGATAAATTTTGTTTAATTTTTTTTATTATTTAAAATTTAAAATTATTAAATATTAATTTAAAAAATTAATTTATAATTATTTTAAAACTTAGGTTTTAATGATTATAAAATTATTTTTTTATTAAATATGAATATTTAATGTTTTTTAATAAGTTAAAATTTTAAAGTTTTGTTGTAAAAGCCTTGAAGGCTTAATATTGTCATCCACAAAGAGATTGTACATTTCACCTTTTTGTGAAATACTCAGAGATTGAAAGAGATATTGATAACTTTCCTAAGAGGAAAGAGTGTGTAATAATCCTAATAGGCTTAGTATTTTGTAAAAGGCATTTTATGATCAGACCTAATGGGTGTTATCATGCCTTATGTGCAATTCTAGCAAGAGAATGTGCATAAAGGTTTGATGAAAAGGTAAGAGGTTATGGACTCAACATTGTGTTTAGTCAACTTCAAAATGCAGTAATCGCACATCAAAGGCATATTGACTTAGGGTATTTTGAATATAATTAATTTAGAAGTCAATTTGAACAATTAGAATCCATCCAAGCTACACTACAAGAATCAGAGTACACACACTACAACATTTCAGTGGAAATCCTAGAACCACCATCATCGAAAATCATACCAATAAGTGACGATGAAGAAGAAGTGGCAGATAACTTTGCAAATCAAGATATCACATCCCCACATCAAGAGGAGCAAGTAGTCAATGATAGAGTAGAACAAGTCAGATTTGACTTAAATTTGTAATCTCTTCCTTCTTCCTTCTTCTTTCTTTCATTCAGTAAAGTACTTTTGTAACCGTGAAATAAAGATATTTTTTTGGTAACTATGGCCTCACACAATAGCTTACCTATCCCAAAATTTAATGGTTATGACTATGAGTACTGGTATATAAATATGAAGACCCTACTCATAGGAAGAGTTTTGTGGGACATCATAGAGGAAGGCTATATAGAACCCATAGACTGGACCACACTTATTGTAGCAAACAAGAAAACTCGAAAAGAATAGAAAAATAGCAACTCATCTACTCTTTCTCATCTCCAAGACGCATTGGAGAAAAGCATATTTCCTAGAATTGTTGCTTTTATGACTGCACAAGACGCATGGAAAGCATTGAGTGATCGATTCCAAGGTAGTAATCAAGTGAAGCAAGTAAGACTTCAAACACTGAAGAGAGATTTTGAAAATATTTGAATGAAAGATGATAAAAAAGTCGATGATTATTGTGTTAGATGATGAGGCCCAAAAATGCCTCATTATTGCACAATGTTTGACTACCATATGATAAGTTAATTTCCAAATAGTTGACTAAAATATAATATTTGTTAAGTGTTTGCATGATTTTATGTTAGGAATACTATATATCTGTTTTTGACTATTTTCAACATTTTGTGACTAATTTTGCTTGATTAAGTAGCAAGTAAAAACATGCATTTAAATTAACCAAATGTGGTATGCTGATATCCATTAACTTCTCAATGGTTTTTGAATGTTTTCCTACCCTTCAAATTGTTTCAAATCTACATTGAAGCCAAAATTTTAGGACTGTCATAAATCTGAAAATCTAAAAAAAATAGCCATATAAAAATCAACAAGCTGTCACTTTATAGGAACACCTTGAAGTTGTCAAGCAAAGCATGAGGATATGGATGGAATGAGTTCAGAAGGACTATAGAAGACATCTAACCTATTTAGAAGCATTCACACATGGTCTAAATAGGCAGCAACAGGGTATAACAGAGCAGGGACAATTGTGCAACACTATTGCACTATTTCAGCATGGTTACTTGGTGAATGAAGTGTATAAATTTAGTAGCAACTTGATGTACTCCTTCATGTTAATATTTGAATAATTTTTCCATGTTCTAATTTGTTTTAATTTTCAAGAAATGCCAATATTTTACAACTGTGCAGCAGAGTTGGAAAATGCAGTAATTTACCATGTAAATTCTAGCAAGCTACTAATGAATGACAAGACATGGAATTCACACATGGAGAGAAATGAAGGCTATTGCAATCTGATCCTGAGAGCTAACCCACCTAAGAAATGCAGATGAAATCACTTGAAGAGCACACAATTGTTCATTTCTAAGATCTTCAAAATGAGCAGACATCTTCAAAATGAGAAATACAGTCTCTTCGGAATGAGCGGACATCTTCGGAATGAGAAATACAATCTCTTCGAAATGAGCCACTTATCTTTGGAATGAGAACAAAAAGTGCTTTTTGACTTGTTGACTGATTTCTAACGATGGAAAAAGGGAAAGAAGGTTGAAAAGTTTAAAGGAAAATATCTCCCATCTGACTTTGTCGTCCTTGCCGTCCAAAGCCACCATTCATGGAAAAGATCAATTTTGATCCTCTTCTAGGATAAACCCAGAAAAAACTGCAGCATAATAGGAAGTTGTTTGCAAGATAGAAATGGCATATTCTGAAGTGGAGAAAGATGTGTGAGATATTTCTAGACTCCTCCCACATACTCCCACCACTAAATATGCTTTCTAAGGGCCAATGACTACTACTGCAACACAAACTGTCCAGATTTACATTTATTTTAGATCCAGAATTATTGGCAAATCACTGTAAAGTAGCACATAGGCTGATTTGAGCATGGGATATGTTGTAAATATTTATATAAATAACATAGCTCCCTCCTTGGTTGAGCCAGTTAGGAATTAGAATAGAGGAGAGTTTTCAATAGCAGCAATTAGGACTGTACAATAATTTTCTGTAACAATTTTCAACATGTTTTATCATCAATAAAAGTGCAGTTATTTTATCATTTTTTGTTTTGAGTGTTAATTAGTTAAGGAGTGATTTTCACCTCCTTCTAGATCAGGAAGTATGGGCCCACTTTCAGATCTAGAAGGAGGATTTTTATGGCAGGTTTTAATCTGTAATTTTGTTGCAGTAGAATTAACAAATTACTTGTCAAGTTTACTTTTCTTGTTTTAAGTTTGTATAATGTTCTTTATATTTTCTATTATGTTTGTGTATAACATTTGTGTGTGTGTCAGCTGAAAAATTATATTAAGCATTTTTCCTTTGCTTTCCATGTTTTCCTTGCTTTTCTGTTTTAGCAACTTTCCATTTTCAGCATATTTCATTTTGTTGTCAATTCCTATAGTAGAAGCTTGATGACCTTTTGTGGTAGGACATTGATAGGTGTTTTTAGCATAAGTTTCATTTACAAGAATCATTTCAATTATGCAAGAGTAACTAGGTTTCAATTCTGCAAATGTAACTTAGGATTTCATTTCAGCAACATTTAAATTCAGCAATTTAAATTTTGTTATTTTAATTCTGCAAAAGTAGATTAGACTTTCAATTTAGCAAGTCCAATTCTTACAATTGTAGTTAGATTTCAATTCATGCAACTTAGAATTAGTTTTTAGTTCCTGCAAGTTTCCATTCTACATACTAGGTTTAGTGTGACACCAAAAGGCTAAACCAAATCTATCTCACCCAATAAATACTTGAAATATAAATGCCTAAATTGTACTCTGCCCTAGCCTTCTATCATATATAGCCTTGGACACCACCCCGGATTGATAAGATCTTTGAGATTTAATGATGTGCTTAATGAAAATGCATCATTTTGGCACCATTGCCGGGGAACACGGTGTTGTTAGAGGGTAAAAGTAGCCCAATAATTTTTAATTATACTAAATTGTGAACTTTAGAGTAAAATCTGGATAAATGATTGGTATTAGTAACAATTTTTGGTAAATTGCATTTCAATCCATTTAGAAAACAAGCAACCACAAGGAGGTGATATTCACACCTAGGGGTTAAATTGCTTATGTTTGAAATTCTTGATAAAAATTGAAAGAATTCATCATCCTAATTATCAAGAAACATAAGATCTCTTCGAGGATCCATCCGCTAGTACTGTTGTTTTTATATCAATATCATCGAGGTAGTATAACAAATTTGTACTAGGTGTTGGGAAGACATCATGGCAGATATACAAGACTATCCCTTGAACATAACAATCATATCAGCTACTTGTAGCATTTGTTCACAAGGACATATCACTGATAAATGCCATTTACTTCCACAACTCAGAGATGCAAAATTTGTTGCCTGGTCTAAATTCTTCTCAAGGGAGATCCCAACAACAACAAACAAGGCAAGTAAAACCACTACCTCTAGCCCAACCTGTGGTCAATCTGAATAATACAGGATAGGTAACCCTTGTCTATGTAAGCTGAATCTATTAAAAAAAAAATCATAAAACTTTTGCACAATCAAAATAGGAGTTTACAACTTAACGGTGATCCTAGAGTTTTCCATTATTACTTAAATATTTTTAGGATTTTACCGCGCTAAACCGCAACCTAGTAATTCTTAGCCTACACAGACAATAGTTGATCTCATTAGAGGTGATCCTACCTGACAAGTAGTTGATCTGCTAAAGTTGTACACTTCTTGTCTTATTGTGCAAACCATATATATATATTTAGCCCAACCTGTGATCAGTCTGAATAATACAGGATAGGCATCCCCTATCTATGTAGCTGAACCTGGTAATTTTTTTTTTGTAGGAAATGTTATTGACTGCAGCAACATCCAAATATGCTCAAACAAGAACTTACCTAAGCTTGAAGAGACAAAAATCAATGGAGATACACAGAAAACCTTTAGTCCAAACACACAATAATTAGCCTTTGATAAAGGAGAAAAACTAGAAAAATTGCACATAGAAAATTTACTTCCATTGAACTCCTTAGTAAGAAATTACAAAGGGGTAAATTCTATCCTCCTAGGAATGAAACAAATTGAAGTGCAACCAAGAAAATTCTTGAACATTATTAGTTGGCTGACTTATAAACAAAAAGCAAAATTGTTGTTATTTTGAAATAATATTTCAATCCCTTTACATGGAATTACAAGGGTATATCAAGATTTTATCTTGATGTAAGCACTTAACATATTTTGGGAATTGGTATTTAATTGTTTCAAGTACATATTGACAAGATTTTGTAGACTATGAGGCATGGGCAACACTTGATTGAAGAAGTTTTTAGATATGGAGCAGTGTTTTTTTCTCCCATTAGTAATTCATAGAGGATGTTAGTGGCGAATGGATATTACCTTTGGGTATACCATGCACCATTAACTAAGGAGGAGTTCTTGAAGGTGATTCCATTGGATGTACACATAATAGAAGAGAATTTCTCTTCAATATCAGATTCAGAGTGATGATAAAAAGTTTGACAAAAAAAAAATACAAGAAAAGCAAAAAGAAGAATAGTCTTGTTTGTGAACTTCCTTCTTAGGTACAAGCAAGACAAGAAAAATTGAAAAAAAAAAATTGTAGCAAAGGCATGTCCCACAAAATGGGGATACATGAGGACAAGCATCAATTTCAGAAAGGAAGAGGAACAATGGAGCCAATACTTCATTTCCAGTAATAAGGAGGTAATTATGATGTAAGAAGATTCTTACTGCTCATCTAGAAAGGAAGGTGGCATCAATGTTGCAGGTTTCAACAGAAAGAGATGGTGTTTTCATACAACAATTGACATGTTTTTTTAGAATAAGGATTGGTCTTATCCAAATAAGAGTGAGATGAAAAAAAAAAGATAGAAGTTGGTTGAAAACCAGAAATGGCAGCCTCTTCTGATGAAAAAAATGAAAAAAAAGATGAAAAAAAGGAAAGAAAAAAAAATGATGAAAAAAAAAATGAATAATTTAGTAGTGAAAACCTTCTTGGAGGCGCTACTGAGTTGGCTTGCATGAAAACCGATTTTTTGACATGCATTGCCTTGTTGATCTACCCATAATTATTCCACCATTGTACAAATCTCACACTGCACGTGTTATTTTTATGTTGTTAGATAGCCTGCTAACAATCATCAAAAGCAGCTTGTAAGGTGCATGACCAATTTTCAAGACAGTAAGGTATGTGTTTCTTGCATTTAATTCATAGTAAACATTTAGCATTTAGTGTATGATAATCGGTATTTGGCATAAACTATTCATACAATATTGGCAAGTTGAAAATGGAACATGTTCAAGATGTCAAGAAACACCCCCTTATGCCCTTAATTGCATGGAAATTCCAAAACTATGCAAAAAACTGATTTTGGGACAAACATGGCAACAATTCTATTTCAATTTGTAGGGCAAGTTTTAGAAGGAGAACTACAAGTTTATATCTCACAATTGTCTAATAAATTAAAGGAGGATAATTAGCAAAATGCACCTGAAGGTTCTATTTTAGTACTACTGGAATATAAAACAACATACAGAACAAAGAATAGCATATAAACAAAAGGATGAAGAAGGGATTTTTGATGTTATAGAAGGCTTATACACTCTAGATATGGGCCCATAATAGAATCTGTAGCTAACTTTTGCATAGGAGGTCATTTCTGCATTTTTTGATGCATCTTCAAAATGAACAGTCATATCTTCGGAATGAATAGGCATATCTTCGGAATGAGCAGGATATCTTCGGAATGAGAAAAAACTGTACCAGAATTGCTGAAAATGCTACAGAATAGTAAAAATAGTAGGGTACATCAAATATTAAGGTTCATAAGGCTTTACCACAAGTAAGTACATCCCTCAAGCATTTCAAATCCAAGAATTTTATCAATTTTTTTCAAAAGGTGCAAACAATAGAAATAAGCATTCAGGCTGAAATGTTGTTAAGAACAAAAAATTCCATCAGTAGTAGTGCTCTCCCAAATATGGTTCCACAATAAGACTATTGCAATATGAATCATGATATCAAGCCTTTAAGAGGTACCTTGCAACACTAAAACTTGTAGAAAGACAGAAAAATAGTCATACATGTGCTTAATTGCAAACTACTTGATATAGTGAACTAAGGAGGAATTTCTCAGTTAGCATGTAGCAAAGGATGTTGTTGACAAGAATAAAACCTGCATATTACTATGGCCTACTAAGATGCATGACGACATGCATCAGTTCAAGTTGGGGGGGATGATGAGGCCCAAAAATGCCTGATTATTGCACAATGTTTGACTACCATATGATAAGTTAATTGCCAAATAGTTAACTAAAATATACTATTTGTTAAGTGTTTGCATGATTTTATGTTAGGAATACTATATCTCTGTTTTTGACTATTTTCATCATTTTGTGACTGATTTTTCTTGATTAAGTAGCAAGTAAAAACATGCATTTCAATTAACAAAATGTGGAATGCTGATATCCATTAACTTATCAATGGTTTTTTAATGTTTTATTGCCCTTCAACATGTTTCAAATACACATTGAAGCCAAAATTTTAGGACTTATAAATCTAAAAATCTAAAAAAAACAGCCATATAAAAATCAGCAAGCTATCACTTTATAGGAACACCTTTAAGTTTTCAAGCAAAACATGAGGATATGGATGGAATGAGTTCAAAAGGACTACAGAAGACATCTGACCTATTTAGAAGCATTCACACATGGTCTAAATAGGTAGCAATAGGGTATAACAAAGCATGGACAATTGTGCAACACTATTGCACTATTTTAGCATGGTTACTTGGTGAATGAAGTGTATAAATTCAGTAGCAACTTGATGTACTCCTTCATGTTGATATTTGAAAAAAAATTCCATGTTCTAATTTGTTTGAATTTGCAAGAAATGTCAATATTTTACAACTGTGCAGTAGAGTTGGAAAATGCAGTAATTTACCATGTAAATTCCAGCAAGCTACAAATGAATGACAAGGCATGAAATTCACACGTGGAGAGGAATGAAGGTTATTGCAATCTGATCTTGAGAGCTAGCCCACCTAAGAAATATAGATGAAATCACTTGAAGAGCACACAATTGTTCATTCCGAAGATCTTCGAAATGAATAGACATCTTTGAAATGAGAAATACAGTCTCTTTGGAATGAGCGGACATCTTCAAAATGAGAAATGCAGTCTCTTCGAAATGAGCCACTTATATTTGGAATGAGAACAGAAAGATTTTTTTGACTTTTTGAATGATTTCTGATGATGGAAAAAGGGAAAGAAGGTTGAAAATGTTAAATGAAAATATCTCCCATATGACTTTGTCGTCCTTGTCGTCCAAAGCCACCATTCATGGAAAAGATCAATTTTGATCCTCTTCTAAGATAAACCCAGAAAAAAACTATAGCATAATAGAAAGTTGTTTGCAAGATAGAAAGACATATTCTGAAGTGGAGAAAGATGTGTGAGATATTTCTAGACTCCTCCCACATACTCCCACCATTGAAAATGCTTTCTAAGGGCCAATGACTACTACTGCAACACAAACTGTCCAAATTTACATTTATTTCAGATCCAAAATTATTGGCAAATCACTGTAAAGTAGCACATAGGCTGATTTGAGCATGGGATATGTTGTAAATATTTATATAAATAACACAGCTCCATCCTTGGTTGAGCCAGTTAGGAATTATAATAGAGGAGAGTTTTCAATAGTAACAATTAGGACTGTACAATAATTTTCTATAACAGTTTTCAACATGTTTTTTCATCAATAAAAGTGCAGTTATTTTATCATTTTCTGTTCTAAGTGTTAATTAGTTAAAGAGTGTTTTTCACCTCCTTATAGATCAGGAATTATGGGCCCACTTTCAGATCTAGAAGGAGGATTTTTATGGCAGTTTTTAATCTATAATTTTGTTGTAGCAGAATTAACAAAGGTTCCACGAGCCTGGGGGACGGGGGGACGGGGGATGGGTTTCCAGGGACGGTGGGGGACGACAGGCCAATTTTAGGGGACGACTAGTATAATACTATAAAAATTGATTTTTTTTAGAAATTTAGAATAATCTACACTTTCAGAATTCTACACCCAACAAAAATGATATTTCATATTACTAATCAATTATGTAAGTGCAGGTATTCATATTTAGATTAGTTACTAACACATAAGTGCAACCATTCATATTCATATTAGTTACTAACACATAAGTACAGCCATAATTGAGTCATTTAACATTTTCATATTCATATTAGTTACTAATATGTAGCCATTTAATTGTTTAAAGTTCAACAACTATAACTTGAAGGTTCGGCCAAGGCTATCAAGTGCAAAAAATGTTCAAACAGTCATCATTTTAAGTAATAACAGTAATCATTTTTTTAGCCACCAATTTTCAAACAAAGACTGTCATTTTTAAAAAATTTCAGTCACTAACTATGACTAACTGTTCAAATTTTCAGTCACTATACCAAAAGAATTGGTATTGTTTAAATAAACCTCCTTTTAGTCTTGTAATGATGACATTATAGCATAATTCCAAAGACCCTTACCATAGGTCCTTGGGGATTAGACCCCACAAGTGAATTAGTTTAGTGTTGGATTTGGTGGGGAAATTTTGTAAGCTGAAAGTTTGATTTTAAGTAAGGGACAAGAACCAAATTAGGGCTAACCTTATACAAATCAATATAAAGCAACTATTTTCTTGCACACCTTCATATTGGAACCCTATGTTTTGGTGAAAGAGAGAGTGGAGGTCTGAACCATCACTGCAAACTAGAAAGAGGATGCAATGACATTGCCTCATGGAAGCCATGCCCTAATCAAACCTCTAATTTTGTTGACTTCTTGCAAAACCCATTTGTGGATTTTGATTGAAATGAGAGGGGTACATGGAATGAGATGGATTTGGTGCTGGAAATGCACCATTTTTGGTCTTATAATAGTAAACCCTCGGAGGTTTGAGACACCGAAAAAAAAAAGAGGAATCGAGATAGTGAATAGAGAAAGCTTGTGCAAATTTTGCCAAGAACATCTAGGGTTTTGTTGCAAATAGAACCAGGTACTATCCTTGGTTAAAATAATTTGTTTACCATTCATGTTGAGATGGAAAAAACCTATGTAGAAAGAGTTTTTCATCTTTGTTACGGAAGTAAGTGAAGTCTTCTATTTTCACTCCTTGTTTTGTTAGGTTTAGGGTTTGATGGGGGGTGAGACTCAAAATGGGTCCCACCCCTTACCATTTTTTAAGTTAATTTGTTTTTTCCCCATTGGGTGAGGATGCCCAGTCGTGGGGGACGATTGGGCCCCATGGGGGACACTCAGACCATCCTCGGGGATGGTTGGGCATCCCCGGGGATGGTCGGGCCCCATGGGGGATGCTTAGACTATCCCCGAGGATGCCCAACCGTCCCCAAGGACGGTCTAAGCATCCCCCATGGGGCCCAGTCATCCCTGGGGATGGTTGGGCGTCCCCAAGGATGCCCCAAAAAGGGGGACGTCTAGGGGATGGGAGGCCACAGGCCTCAACCATCCCGGGGATGTTTCCTAGTCGTCCCCCAAAAATGGATACGGGGGGAAACGTCCCCCTTGCTATCCCCCCATCCTGGGGGACATGGGAAATGGGGGGACGCATCCCCATGGAACACTGGAATTAACAGATTACTTGTTAAGTTTACTTTTCTTATTTTAAGTTTGTATAATGTTCTTTATGTTTTCTATTATGTTTGTGTACAACATTTGTGTGTGTGTGTCAGCTGACAAATTATATTAAGCATTTTTTCTTTTCTTTCCATGTTTTCCCTGCTTTTCTATTTTAGCAACTTTCCATTTTCCACATATTTCATTTTGCTCTCAATTCCTGTAGCAGAAGCTTGAAGACCTTTTGTGGAAGGTCATTGACAGGTGTTTTTAGCATAAGTTTCATTTACAAGCATAATTTCAATTATACAAGAGTAACTAGGTTTCAATTCTGTAAATGTAACTTAGGATTTCATTTTAGCAACATTTAAATTCAGTAATTTAAATTTTGTTATTTTAATTCTGCAAAAGTAGATTAGACTTTCAATTTAACAAGTCCAATTCTTGCAATTGTAGTTAAATTTCAATTCCTATAACTTAGAATTAGTTTTTAGTTCCTGTAATTTTCCATTCTACAAATTATGTTTAGTGTGACACCAAAAGGCTAAACCAAATCTGTCTCACCCAATAAATGCTTGAAATCTGAATGTCTGAATTGTACTCTGCCCTAGCCTTCTATCGTAGACAGCCTTAGACACCACCTCAGATTCATAATATCTTTGAGATTTAATGATGTGCTTAACGACAACGCATCATTAGAGTAAAAGCAATAGTAGATAAAATGGTTACACTAGGTGAAGCAATCAAGCCTGAGACAATTGTAACAAAAGTGTTGCGAACACTTACACAAAAATGGAACCATATTGTCATAATTATAGAAGAATACAAAGATCTTTCCATTTTAACATTCGATGCATTAATCGGATCGTTAATGTCACATGAAGAGAGGTTTCTGAAACTTCTTCAACCAGCTACAAAGGCGATGATAAAGCCTTTAATTCAAATGAAAATAATGGAAGAGGATGGGGAAGAGGTCAAGTCAGAGGCAAGCAAAGAGGTAGAGGCAGAAGAAACTACAGATGAGGCAATCAGAACAGAGGAGAAAATTCCAACAGAGGAGGCAATTCCAATAGAGGAGGCAACTCATACAGAGGAGGCAATCAGCAAAGAGGTGGAAATCAAAATCAAGGAGAAAATCCAAGAAAAAGTGGAAATCAAGGGAGAGGAAGTGACAAGTCCAAATTATCTTGTTTCAACTGTGGAAAGCCATGTCACTTCACTCGTTACTGCTGGTCAAAATCTTCACAAGGCAACAGTAGTCAATATGGTAATTATGAAGAAGAAGATGATACCTCTAATCTTTTTCTATCATATGGACAATCAGAATATAATCTAAATGACACTTGGATTCTAGATACTGGTTGTTCAAACCATATGAGTGGCAAAGAACATTTATTTGCTACTCTAGATTCCACTTATAAATCCCAAATCAAATTAGGGGATGATAAGACATTGCAAGTAGAGGGTATTGGAGCCATGGAGGTTCCAACCAAAGAAGGACTAAAGAAAGTGCATGACATCTATTACACTCCAAAGCTCTGTTGAGCAAGGTGCAGCAAAAGTATTGTCATTGTTGTCAACACAGACAAAAAGATCGGTTGATGCAGTGGACAGGAATTCAGAGGTCAGTCAGAATAGGTACAGTGAATTTCCAAGAAGTCAGAAGTGGCCCAGATTCAAAAAATCAAGCAAAAAGACAAGTAAGAAAACTGTCGCGATATCGCGACATGTTTTCTATCGTGATTTCGTGACATGGACGAGGAGAGAGAAGGCGCAAGCAAAATTGTCATGATTTCGTGACATGAACGAGGAGAGAGAAGGCGCAAGCAAAATTGTCATGATTTCATGACATGGCCGAGGAGAGAGAAGGCACAAGCAAAATTGTCATGATTTCATGACATGAACGAGGAGAGAGAAGGCGCAAGCAAAATTGTCGTGATTTTGCGACATGGCCGAGGAGAGAGAAGACGCAAGGAAAACTGTCACGATTTTGTGACATGTTGGTAGAGAAGAAGGCAAGTAGAAAAACTATCACGATTTCGTGACATGTTTGAAGCAGAGGCGTAGGCAAAGATAACTGTCGTGATTTCGTGACATGTTCGAGGAGAAGGAGCTCGCAAAGAAAAGTGTCACGATTTCACGATAGGTTCCAAGAGAAAGCGCTAAGGAGTGAAAGTGTCACGATTTCACGACAGGATCGAAGAGAAAGTGCCAAGGAGAGAAAGTGTCACGATTTCATGATAGGATCGAAGAGAAAGTGCCAAGGAGGAATGTGTCCGATTTCATGACGAAAGGAAAGAAGGCACAAGGCAGAGAAAGATGTCACGATTTCATGACATGTTCCGTTTTCACGGGCAAAAGGCAGAAAATGCACAAGGCAGAGAAAGATGTCACGATTTCGTGACATGTTCCATTTTCACGAGCGAAAGGCAGAAAAGGCACAAGGCAGAGAAAGATGTCACGATTTCGTGACATGTTCCATTTTCATGGGCGAAAGGCAGAAAAGGCACAAGGCAGAGAAAGATGTCACGATTTCATGACATGTTCCATTTTCACGGGCGAAAGGCAGAAAAGGCACAAGGCAGAGAAAGATGTCATGATTTCGTGACATGTCTGGTTTTCGCTAGAGCAAGCCAAGAAGAGTAGCGAGAAGGCGAAAGTGTCACGATTTCGTGACATGTCTGGTTTTCGCTAGAGCAAGCCAAGTAGAGTGTACGAAAGTGAATAATGTCATGATTTCATGACATGTCTGGTTCTCGCTAGAGCAAGCCAAGAAGAGTAGCGAGAAGGTGAAAGTGTCATGATTTTGTGACATGTCTGGTTTCTACTGCGACGGCAAGACAAGAGGTGAACAAGGAGGCCGAGAATGTCATGATTTCATGACATGCTGTATTTTCATGGGTAAAAGGCGAGAAGGGCAGAAAGAGACAGAAGTGTCACGATTTCACGATAGGTCGCAACAGCACGATAACAGACAGTTAACTAGAACAGAACTACAGTTAAAGGGGCAATGATAGAGGAAAAGCAGGGAGCCAAAATAAGAAGAGTTAATTGGAGTCAGTGGGATAGTTACAAGTGCAGTGACAATTAGAAATCATGCAACTATCTTTGAAAATAGTCGAAGTAAAATAATTCGAAGTCGTATAAGTAGTAAAAAATTGGAAAGAATTAAAAAAAAAAAAAATAATAAGTAGAATCAAAAAATGCATGCATGCATAGAAAAGAATTCGAACAGTCTTGACCAAGAAGACGAACAGTCATAGTAGAGGTATTTGATGCATGCAACGTGTTCGACGAAATGCCCCTCATATATATACGAAAGGAGTTACAAAAAAAATAGTTACAGTTGACAAGTGGCAGAAAAGAATGCTAATAGACTGCATGCAGGATTACAGAAGCGACAGAAGACGAAGAGTCTCATGGTGAAAAAGGGTTATAAAAGGACAGTCGCAGAGAGAATAAGGTTGTTGCTGATAGTGAGAATTTGCTATGAAAAGAGGGTTAGAAGAGGGCCGAGAGAGAGATAAGCAGAGCCGTGAGAGCGTGTAGAGTTTAATCTAGTTTAATTAATTGTAGACCAGTCAGGGTCGTGAAAACAGTGAAGGCATTTTTATGTCACTGAATTAAATCAGAATTGTAGTCCAAGTTGGTGCTTGGCATTAGGGGTTGGTGCTCCTATCTGTTGCAGCAGAAAAATAAGGGGTTGGTGCTCCTTCTAGTGGGTTCTGGTAAAGTGATTGTAAAATTGGTGTTTTGCAAAGGCTGGATTTGGATTGAAGTCCAAGCAGTCATTTTTGAGGAGTAGCCAAATTGGTGAACCTCGTTACATTGTGTGTTGTGGTGTGCTCTCTTGTGATTATTGCTTTATCTATTTTTCTAGTTCTCTTTGTTTTAGTTTTAAGAATTGCAGATCAGATTTTTAGCTACACTGATTCACCCCCCCTCTCAGTGTCATTGTGAGAATATCAATTGGTATCAGAGCAAGGTTCCTGAACAAGCTTAATCAGCTAAGGTGATCTTGGAAGGAACACAATGGCAGGTAGTGAAGGATTCTCATCAAACAAAGCTCCTTTGTTCAATGGAACTAATTACTCATTCTAGAGACTCAGGATGCAGACATATCTGAGTGCTTTAGGATACGACATTTGGGAGTCAGTAGAAAGTGGATACACAGCACCCGCTACTCCTCCAACAGATACTGTCGATAAGAAACTGTTTGAGAATAACTCCAAAGCAAAGAATGCCATAATGTGTGGGCTAGTAGACAATGAAATGATAAGGGTCATGAGCTATAAATCGGCAAAAGACATATGGGACAAACTAAAAAGCATTCATGAAGGAGACAACAAGATCAAGGAAGCCAAACTGCAAACTCATCGAGCTCAGTTCGAGGCATTACAAATGAATGACGAAGAGAACATAGAGACCTATATGCTAAGAGTCAATGGAATCATTAATGCTATCAGAGGACTCGACGAAGAAATCGAAGATGCGGTTGTCATGAAAAAGGTACTTAGAACTCTTCACAAAAGATTTAATTCTAAAGTTTCTGCAATAGAAGAGGCTAAAGATCTAAATAATTTTAGCATGGATGAGATGCATGGCTCTTTGACTGCATATGAAATGAGAATAGGACAAACTAAGCCTATAGACAAAGAAGCTACTTTTAAAGCACACAAGAATACAAAAGCTGAACAAGAATCTGAGGATGAAGAGACATCGGATGAAACTGAAGCCAACTTTGTTCGGAAACTTACAAAGGGAAAAGGAAAGTATAGAGGAAAGTTACCATTTAAGTGTTTCAATTGTGGAGGAGTCGGTCACTTTGCAGCTAAGTGTCCAATAAATGAGAAAACCAAAAGTAATGAAGGGTCACACCAAGAAAGAAGTGACTGGAAGAAGAAACCAAATTTTAGGAAAAGCAACTTCAAAAAGAAAAGTTTCATATCAAAGAATGTCAACTCTTCTGAAGATAGCTCAAGTGAAGATTCTGAAGAAGAAACAGGTGAAGCTCTGTTCATGGCATTTGAAGAAGCAAAAATAGAAGAAAAATAGGAAGGTGACACAAAAAGTAAGGATGAGGCTGAAGTATATCTGGAAGGAGAGTTGGTTGCTACTCTTAAAGAGTTGAGTATAGAAAGGAAGAAGAATAAAAAGGTCTCAAGAAAGCTTGAGGATGCGAATGACATAATAAGCAGTTTGAAAGTACAGACAAAAGAATTTAAGAAAATGTCTGAAGAACTTGAAGTACAATTAACCATGAGAATAGATGAGTGCAACAAACTAGAAGAAGAGATTGTTGTTTTAAGAATGCGGCTAGAAGAAAAGAATCAAAAATTGAGTTGCTATCACAAACTTGAAGGAAGTTCTGCAAAGCTTGAAAAGATTATAAATAGTCAGAGGTCTACGGACATCAAGTTTGGCTTGGGGTTTGTCGAAGGAGAATCATCCAGTGGATCAAAGGCCATAACTATAGAACCAGTAAATAAAGAGGATAAGATCAAGGTTGACCAAAGAAAAATGAATCTTGCAAAAGAAAGCAACAATGCCAGGCACGAGAAGACTGTTGACAATGAGGGATTCACAAAAGTCATACATCAAAGGAGAAGAAAATTTGTGGCTCCTACTACAAATTGGCAAAGACCAACTCCCAGGTTCAATCATTCCTTTTTTGGTTATTGTTTTAAATGCAATACTTACGGTCATAAGATTTCAGACTGCATTTATAATATAGGACAAAGAAATTTTACTAGTAGAAATGTCTTTGCACCCTTGATGGATTATGCAGTAGAATGTTATAACTGTCATAACTTTGGTCACATTGCAAGAAACTGTAGAAGCACATATGCAGCAAATAAATATCAGGGAAGAAGAACTCAACCAAACAGTTTAAGGCAAAACAGAAAATTCCCAGATAAACATGCACAGGCCACTGACAAAGAAAAGTCTAAACAAGTGACCAAAACTACAGTCAAATCAGAATGGAAAGAAAAAGAGCAACTCAAGGAAGAAAAGGAATCATTGATTGTACAGACAACATTCAAAGCACAGAACAAATCTGCACCATGGATATTGGATAGTGGATGCTCTAGTCACATGACAGGAGATAAACAAAAATTTGAAAAGCTTCAGAAATATGAAGGGGGCTCGGTAAAGTTTGGAAATAATGATGGAGCCAAGATAGTTGGCAAAGGATCGGTCAAGATAAATGATGGAAAGATCAGTTCCAAAGAAGTTCTATTTGTGATTGGTTTGAAACACAACTTACTGAGTGTAAGTCAAATCTGTGACAGAGGTCATGAAGTCACTTTTAAGAAGCAGGGCTATGAAGTCAGAAAAGCCCACAGTGGGAAGCTGATAGCTAATGGATCAAGGACTTCTAGAAATCTATATACTCTCTCAGAAACTTCAGAAGGAGCATGCTTGATTGGATAGGAAGATGAAAATTGGTTGTGGCACAAGAGGCTCGGTCATATTAGCTTTGACAATCTGGTAAAAATAAGCTCTAAAAGAGTAGTAAGAGATATACCTACCATTGGCAAACCAATAAATAGCATCTGTGCTTCATGCCAAAAAGGGAAGCAAACTAGATCCACATTTAAAGCAAAGGAATACTTCACCAGCAAACCTTTAGAGATAATACATACTGATTTGTGTGGACCTATGAGAACACAAAGCATAAATGGTGACAAATACTTTATGTTGTTCATAGATGACTTCTCCAGGATGACATGGGTACTATTTTTAAAGCTTAAATCAGATGCCTTTGAGATGTTCAAGATTTTTAAAAAATAGGTTGAGAATCAAACTGGAAAAAGAATTAAATGCCTAAGATCAGACAGAGGAGGAGAGTTTATTTCAGAAGAGTTTGTAGAGTACTATCAAAAATATGGGATCAAAAGATAGTTTTTAGCAGCAAGGACACCTCAGTAGAATGGTGTTGTTGAAAGGAAGAACAGGACTATGCAAGAAATGGCACGGACAATGTTGGTTGAGAACAAAATAGCTGACAGATTTTGGAAAGAGGCAGTTCATACTACAGTTTACATTCAAAACAGGTGCATGTTAAGGACACATGAAAGCAAAACACCTTATGAGTTGTGGTTCGATAGGAAAGCAACAACAAGATACTTCAAAGTGTTCGACAGAAAGTGTTATATCAAACGAACTGAAGATAATCTCGATAAGTTCGAAGATAGAGCTGACGAAGGTATTTTTCTCGGCTACTCAACAAAAAGCAAAGCCTACACATGTTACAACAAGCGGCTAAAGAAAATTATTGAGAGTGCTGATGTTAAAGTTGATGAAGGTAGAGAACGAGAAGTTACGTATCAAGAAAACTACCCTATTTATGAAGAAGTCATTGAAGGTGATGAAGGAATGGAAATGGAAGAAAATCAAAAAATTGACCCAGCTGATTTAAGAATTGACTCAGAAGAAGAAGAGAACAAGAAATTCAAAATAGGCAGCTGGAAAAAAAATCATCCCAGAGAACAGATTATTGGGGACCCAACAGTTGGTATTCAGACAAGAAGAGCAATAATACGGAACTACTCTCTATTATCCAACATTGAACCCAAAAATATTGCTTGAAGCCAGACATAGATGAAAGTTGGATGAAGGCAATTAATGAAGAACTAGATCAGATTGAGAAAAACAAAACCTGGGAATTAGTACCACGGCCAACAAATAAAAACATAATCGGTACTAAATGGATTTTTTGAAATAAATTAAATGAAGACGGACAGGTTGTCAGAAATAAGGCAAGATTGGTCTATAAAGGCTATGCTCAGGTTGAAGGCATTGATTTTGAGGAAACCTTTGCACCGATAGCTAGACTAGAGGCAATCAAAATGTTTCTGGCTTTAGTAGTCCATAAAAATTTCAAAGTATATCAAATGGACGTAAAATCAGCATTTTTGAATGGAAAACTGGAAGAAGAGGTGTACATTGAACAGCCCGATGGCTTCCAACTCGGTGACAATCCTGATTTTGTTTGCAGGTTAAATAAAGCATTGTATGGACTGAAACAGGCACCCAGAGCATGGTATGCAAGGCTGGATAACTATCTTATTAAACAGGGGTTCAAGAAAGGTATGGTGGACAGCAATTTATATATCAAAACAGAGCATGGCCAGCTTATTGTACTTGTTGTTTATGTAGATGATATAATATTTGGCAGCAACATGGATGAATATTGTAGAGACATAGCAAATAAAATGAAGACAAAATTTGAGATGTCAATGATTGGTGAACTTTCTTATTTTCTCGGACTGCAAGTCAATCAAAGTGAAAAGGGCATTTTTATCTCTCAAGTAAAATATGTGAAAGAAATGCTGAAAAAGTTCACAATGGAGGATAGTAAACCTGTCAGCACTCCCATGACAACGAGTTGCAAGTTGAGCAAGGATGACATATCTCCAGATGTAGATCAAACAATGTACAGGTCTATGATTGGAAGCCTGTTGTATTTGACAACCACTGGACCGGATATATTACAGGCAGTATGCATGGTTGCAAGATTTCAGGCTAGTCCCAAAGAAACTCATGTGACAGCTATAAAGAGGATTTTTAGGTACCTCAAGGGTACTATGGATTATGGGTTGTGGTACCCAAAAGGTAAAGACTTCACTCTGATTGCATATTCTGATGCAGATTGGGCAGGATGTATTGATGACAGAAAGAGTACCAGTGGAGGAGCATTTTATCTTGGAGACAGGCTGGTAGCATGGCATAGCAAGAAACAAGAATCAGTCTCTCTATCCACAACAGAGGCAGAATACATTGCAGCAACAACATGTTGTACACAGATATTATGGATGAGACAAACACTGAAAGATCTTGGTATTCACTTCAAAGAGCCAATTTTAGTTAAATGTGATAACACCAGTGCTATAAACATATCAAAGAATCCGGTTATGCATTCTCGAACCAAACATATTGCAATCCGGTATCACTTCTTGAAGGATAAAGTTGCAGAAGGTGAGGTCAAATTGGATTTTGTTTCGACTACAGAGCAAGTAGCAGATATATTCACAAAACCATTGCCAAAGGAAGTTTTTGAGTACCTTCGGAGTAAGTTGGGAGTAGTCACATTTCACAAGAACTGACTATCAATTGGGATCACATTCTTAGGGGGAGTATTTATGCCTATGTTTATAGTTTTGCTCATATTCATGATTTTTGCTAACTATAACAATGTGTATCTGAGAATGTTGTGCATAGACTCAGGGGGAGTCTACAACAGCCCTTTGGTATTATTGTCAAAGGGGGAGAAGAATTACAGGAGAGTGCATGAGTGTTGCCAACAATTCCAAAGGGGGAGATTGTTGAGCAAGGTGCAGCAAAAGTATTGTCATTGTTGTCAACACAGACAGAAAGATCAGTTGATGTAGTGGACAGGAGTTCAGAGGTCAGTCAGAATAGGTACAGTGAATTTCCAAGAAGTCAGAAGTGGCCCAGATTCAGAAAATCAAGCAAAAAGACAAGTAAGAAAACTGTCGCGATATCGCGACATGTTTCTTGATTTCACGACATGGACGAGGAGAGAGAAGGCGCAAGCAAAATTGTCACGATTTCGTGACATGGCCGAGGAGAGAGAAGGCGCAAGCAAAATTGTCATGATTTCATGACATGAATGAGGAGAGAGAAGGCGAAGAAAAATTGTCATGATTTCATGACATGGTCGAGGAGAGAGAAGACGCAAGGAAAACTATCACGATTTCGTGACATGTTGGCAGAGAAGAAGGCAAGTAGAAAAATTGTCACGATTTCACGACATGTTTGAAGAGAGGCGCAGGCAAAGATAACTATCATGATTTCGTGACATGTTCGAGGAGAAGGAGCTCGCAAAGAAAAGTGTCACGATTTCATGACATGTTCCAAGAGAAAGTGCTAAGGAGTGAAAGTGTCACGATTTCATGACAGGATCGAAGAGAAAGTGCCAAGGAGAGAAAGTGTCACGATTTCATGACAGGATCGAAGAGAAAGTGCCAAGGAGAGAAAGTGTCACGATTTCACGAAGGCAAAAGAAGGCACAAGGCAGAGAAAGATGTCACGATTTCGTGACATGTTCCGTTTTCGCAGGCGAAAGGCAAAAAAGGCACAAGGCAGAGAAAGATGTCACGATTTCATGACATGTTCGTTTCGCAGTGAAAGCAGAAAAGGCACAAGGCAGAGAAAGATGTCGCGATTTCGTGACATGTTTCGTTTTCATGGGCGAAAGGCAGAAAAGGCACAAGGTAGAGAAAGATGTCACGATTTCGTGACATGTTCCATTTTCGGGCGGAAGGCAGAAAAGGCACAAGGCAGAGAAAGATGTCATGATTTCGTGACATGTTCCGTTTTCGCTAGAGCAAGCCAAGAAGAGTAGTGAGAAGGCGAAAGTGTCGCGATTTTGTGACATGTCTGGTTTTCGCTAGAGCAAGCCAAGTAGAGTGTACGAAAGCGAATAATGTCACGATTTCGCGACATGTCTGGTTCTCGCTAGAGCAAGCCAAGAAGAGTAGCGAGAAGGCGAAAGTGTCACGATTTCGTGACATGTCTGGTTTTCGCTAGAGCAAGCCAAGTAGAGTGTACGAAAGTGAAAGTGTCATGATTTCGTGACATGTCTGGTTTTCACGATGGCAAGACAAGAGGTGAACAAGGAGGCCGAGAATGTCGTGATTTTGTGACATGCTGTATTTTCATGGGTAAAAGGCAAGAAGGGCAGAAAGAGACAGAAGTGTCACGATATCACGATAGGTCGCAACAGCACGATAACAGACAGTTAACTGGAACAGAACTACAGTTAAAGGGGCAATGATAGAGGAAAAGCAGGGAGCCAAAATAAGAAGAGTTAACTGGAGTCAGTGGGACAGTTACAAGTGCAGTGACAGTTAGAAATCATGCAGCTATTTTTGAAAACAGTCGAAGTAAAAGAATTCGAACAGTCGTATAAGTAGAATCGAAAAATTGCATGCACGGATAGAAAAAGAATTCGAACAGTCGTATAAGTAGAATCGAAAAATTGCATGCACGGATAGAAAAAGAATTCGAACAGTCGCTTAAGTAGAATCAAAAAATGCATGCACGCATAGAAAAGAATTCGAACAGTCTTGACCAAGAAGACGAACAGTCACGGTAGAGGTATTTGATGCATGCAACGTGTTCGACGAAATGCCCCTCATATATATACGAAAGGAGTTACAAAAAAAATAGTTACAGTTGACAAGTGGCAGAAAAGAATGCTAATAGACTGCATGTAGGATTACAGAAGCGATAGAAGACGAAGATTCTCATGGTGAAAAAGGGTTATAAAAGGACAGTCACAGAGAGAATAAGGTTGCTGCTGATAGTGAGAATTTGCTACGAAAAGAGGGTTAGAAGAGGGCCGAGAGAGAGATAAGCAGAGCCGTGAGAGCGTGCAGAGTTTAATCTAGTTTAATTAATTGCAGACCAGTCAGGGTCGTGAAAATAGCGAAGGCATTTTTATGTCACTGAATTAAATCAGAATTGCAGTCCAAGTTGGTGCTTGGCATTAGGGGTTGGTGCTCCTATCCATTGCGGCAGAAAAACAAGGGGTTGGTGCTCCTTCCAGTGGGTGCTGGTAAAGTGATTGTAAAATTGGTGTTTTGCAAAGGCTGGATTTGGATTGAAGTCCAAGCAGTCATTTTTGAGGAGTAGCCAAATTGGTGAACCTCGTTACATTGTGTGTTGTGGTGTGCTCTCTTGTGATTATTGCTTTATCTATTTTTCTAGTTCTCTTTGTTTCAGTTTTAAGAATTGCAGATCAGATTTTTAGCTACACTGATTCACCCCCCCCTCTCAGTGTCATTGTGAGAATATCAAGCTCCAACACAATCTGCTAAGCATTGGCCATATTATGGAGAACAATTACAAGATTGTATTTGATGAAGGACAATGTATCATTTTTGATAAAAATAATTGTAATCGTGTCATCACACAGGTCCCCATGACCAAGAACAGGTTATTCCATTTCAACTTTGATGAGCCAGGAGGAGCTCAAATTGTAAATGTAGCTATAAAAAATCCAAGTGTGCTTTGGCACTTGTGATATGGTCACCTTAATTCCGCTAGCTTGAAACTTCTAACTTCTCAAGCTATGGTGACATGACTTCCCAAAATCAATGAACAAAAGGAGGTCTGTGAAGGATGTGCTTTGGGAAAGCACTCAAGGTCAAAGTTTCTGAAAGGAGAAGCGTGGAGAGCCAGCTATCCACTTCAGTTAGTACATTCAGACATCTATGGACCAATGCAAACATAGAGTCTCAAAAACTATTCTTATTTTCTCACTTTCATAGATGACTTCTCTAGAATGTGCTAGATTTATTTTTTGAAACATAAAGATGAATCTTTTGATTGCTTCATATATTTTAGAAACAATGTAGAGAATCAAAGTGATAATTATGTATAATTTCTTAGGACAGATCGAGGAGGTGAATACTCCTCAAAATAATTCTTGAAATATTGTAAATCAAGTGGGATCAAAAGGCAATTTACCACTGACTATACCCCACAACATAATGGTGTGGCAGAGTGGAAAAACCACACCATAGTTGAGATGGCAAGATTGATGCTACAGACTAAGTATATAACTCAAATGTATTGGGTAGAGGCTGTAAGAACCAGTGTATATATTCTAAATAGAAGTCCTACTTCTAGTTTAGATGGTGTCACTCCTTATGAGGTATGGTACGGAAAGTAACCTAATGTAAAGCACTTCAAAGTGTTTGGTTCTTTAGCATATGCACACATTCCTGATGAGAAAAGGAAGAAGCTTGATCCAAAAATTCAAGCTTATATATTTGTAGGGTATTGTGAGTCTACAAATGCATATAGACACAACAACCCCAAGAATCATAAAGTTATACTCTCCAAGGATGTAATTTTTGATGAATGGGGAGAATGGGGTCATCAAATAATTTTTGTTGATGATGAGTCCCAGGATGTAAATTCTTCACGAATACATCAGGTACAGTAGGTGTCTCCCAAGAAAGGCACACCACCCCCTACAATGCCAAGAAAGAGTACTACATCAAGTACATCAACCACCAATCCAAGTCTTTATCCACAAAGATCAGTAAATTCTTCATCGATGGAAATTTACTCTCCATAAAGAGGTAGAATAACTTTACAACATCATCCTTCCTTTCAGATGCTAGATAAAAATTTCCAAATAAGATTCACTAGAAGCCAAGCTAGTGAAATGAATTTAGTTCTGAGGCAACTTGAGAATTCACAATTGTATGGGGATGATAACTCCCAAGAACCTAGAGGAGATGTAGTCAATTATGCTTTATTGGCCAATTCACAGCTAGAACCAGCTAGCTATGAGAAGGCATGTACTCAAAATGTATGGCAAGAAGCCATGAAAGAGAAAATAACATATATAAAAAATAATGATACATAGGATCTAGTAAAGCTACCTAAAGGTAAAAAATGTTTTGGATGTAAATGGGTCTACAAGATCAAGTACAATATTGATGGAAGCATTGAGAGGCATAAGCGAGACTAGTAGCAAAAGGTTTTACTCAAAAATATGGTGTTGACTATGAGGAAACTTTTGCTCCTGTTGCAAGACAAGAGACAATCAGATTAGTTCTTTCCTTAGCAGCCCATAAAGGATGGAATGTTCAACACATGGATGTAAAGAGTGCTTTTTTGAATGGATACTTGTCAGAAGAGGTTTATGTTCAACAACCTCAATGTTTCCAAGAATGGGGAAAAGAGAACCTTGTTTACAAATTGAAGAAAGCACTTTATGGCCTCAAGCAAGCACCAAGAGCTTGGTACTCATGCATTGATGGATATTTTAGTGAGTATATATTCACAAGAAGCAAAAGTGAACCAACTCTGTACTACCTAAAGCATGGAGTAGACATTCTCATAGTTTGTTTGTATGTGGATGATCTAATATTTATGGGTAGTAACAATAAAATGAATATGGAGTTCAAAAACTCCATGATGAAATAGTTCGAGATGAAATATCTTGGTTTAATGTGATACTTCCTAGGGATGGAAGTGCATCAATCAAATAAAGGGATCTTCATATGTCAACACAAGTATGCTCGAGACATGATCAAGAAATTTGCCATGGAGCAGTGCAAATCAGTTGCAACTCCTACTGGACATGGGATCCAATTGAGCAAGGACGATGGAGTATCAAATATTGACATGACCACTTACAGAAGTATGGTTGGGAGTCTGATGTTTCTTACCAACACCAGGCCCGATATTCAATATGTTTTTTCTTTAGTTTCAAGGTTTATAGGTAGTCCATCTGAGCTGCATTTACAAGCAACTAAAAGAATTTTAAGATATGTAAAAGGTACATTGGATTTTGGAATCCATTACCAAAAATGTAATTCTGTGAAATTAGTTGGCTTCAGTGACAATGATTGGGGCAGCAACATAGATGACAGGAAATCTACATCATGAATGTTTTAGTCTAGGATCAGGACTAATTACATGGAGTTCCAAGAAATAAATTGTTGTAGCATTGTCATCTATTGAGGCTGAGTATATAGGCATCACTCATGCTAGTACTCAGGACCTATGGTTAAGAAAAGTTCTTGAAGATATTGGAGAAATTAAGAGTGGTCCAACTTGACTATATTGTGATAACATAAGTGCCATTCAGTTGGCATACAATCCAATCCACCATAGTAGATCAAAGTATTTTGATATGAAGTATCACTTCATTCTAGATATGGTGGAACAAAAAATAGTTGAGCTTCAATATTGTAAAACTTTGGATAATATTGTTGACATCTTCACCAAAGGTATAACTAAAGTTCAATATATAAAGCAGAGAGACTGTATAGTCCATCCTCTCAAATTTAAGGGGGAGAATGTTGGAAATAAAGCTAGTAAAAGGAGCAAAAAGGAGTAAAAAGGTAAAAAAATTGTTTCAACGGTAAGCTTTGGATCTTACCCCTTTTACCTCCTTGGACGGTAGCTGACTGGGCAGGTAAGTTTGACTTGGATGGCAACTGACTGGGTAGGATTGGACGACAAGGGTGGCAAGGTGAACCAACTCATTTTCCCTTTCTCTTTTCCTTCGTATTTCTTCTATTTCCCTAACTTCCCTATATTCCCTAAGTTCGTTTGTTTTTATGAGTATAAATACCAATGTAACCTATTATTCCTAAGGTTGAATACAATATTAATTTTCTATTTTTCACTCCTAATTTCTCTCAAACCACAAGGACTAGCATTCAGACACCCACTGGGGTAACTCCATTTTCACTAGTATATGGTGTTGAGGCAGTTATGCCCCTACAGTTGGAAATTCCAACGCTGCGCGTCACATTGAAAGAGTTCAATGATGATGACACTGCGCGACAAGATTGTTGTTGGCATTTTTGCCACATTGGAATTTTGTTGTAATCTTTGTTCAAAAATTGTTTTTTTTTAAGTGTTTTCACACATTGAACACTTTTTCCTATGGATGTAATTTTGGGTGAAGTTTGGTGCAAATCTTCCTTAAAAAGAGATTAATATTGATAAAGATAATTCTTGAGGTGATATGATTGCTGAAGCTACAAATTTTAAGCATGTTCTCTTGATTCCAGTGTAATATTGTTCATTTTCGAGGCATCAACCACTTTGTGGGCATGCATTTCCAAGGCACCACCATGGAGATTGAAACTGGACCGATGATTGGTTTTGAAGCTTGATATGCCATGTGATAAAATCAGCAGTTATTTTATTTGGCATTTGTTCATTGGTTCATTGTTGTGGTCGAGGAGAAAGTTGTTGCTATTTGTGGCTGAGTGGTCAACACTTTGCCTCCACATGTATTTAATGAAAGAGGTGAAAACCTCTATAAATACTAATCAAATTCTTATTGTAAAGGGGAGGTTAGATATTTTGTAAGAAAAATCTATAAGTTCTCTGCATCAATAGAAGAGACTTGGCTTCCGAAATTTGCAAGCATTCTTATGTGTGTGATTTCCTTCTTTTTTTTTTAAATCATTTTTATTTATGCTCATGCTCTTGCTGTTAAGTTTTGAATTCTGCATTCTGAATTCAAATGTTGCTGGTTAGTGAGTAGATTTTGAAATGCGATCTGGGGGTTATCTCTACAAAGGTGTGAGTTAAATTTTGTTGCTTTCATTTTATTATATGTTATAAAACTTGGTGGAATTTTTGTTGTTAGTCTGCCCCAAATTATACACTTCGGCCTGTGGCTATATTTCCCTTTATTTCAATTATTTTTCAATTTCTTTCCTGCATCCCTAGTCTTCAAACGGTGTAGAATTTAGTAAGGGAGCCAGACCTCTCTGGATATCGATTCGAAGGAATTTTTATTTTCCCTCGGCATTTCAATGTTGGCAGGGTCTAGGGCGCACAAGTGATGAAATCTTGTACTTAAGCAGATTTGTGACCAACAGTTTTTGGCAATCCCGGTGGGACCCTAAAAATTTCACTTTCAATAGTATTGAGGTTTAATGTTCGCCTTCATGATGTATAGTTAGAACATTTTGCGACTCAGAACTACCCAAAAGCCTTCGAACGTGGAGACAGTGAGAGCTGTACTTCATGATCACAAGATCGAAGGCCAAAAATTTTGAAAATCCCATTGAGTTTTTTGAACTTGACAACCAAAAATTAAGTAGACACCCTAAGTTGGTCTCCCCACCACTTATGTCCTCTGCAACGTCCTCACAAATTGCTGGTGTATTTTCTGTTCCTTCAAGTTCATCTAGTACTGCTACTAGTTTGCCACCTCCTCAGCCACACACACTAGTCCAAATGGCCCAGAATCCTCCACCATGATAGTTCTTGGCATGGAATAGTTTGGGAGCCTTGAATTTATAGGTATAAAATCCAGTCCCTCAAGCTGCTTCAAAATCTTTGTCGACCTATGATGGTACTGGTAAAATTGCTTATGAGCATATTCAAGATGTAGCCTCTTTGGCGACAATCCATGACATAATGGATGAAGACGTGATGATAAAATGGTTGGTGTTCTCACTAAGAGGGAAATTGTTGTATTGGTACCGATCGTTGCAACTAGGCACAATTGCATCATGGGATCAATTAGGAGTGTTGTTAATCAAAAACTTTCATGAACACCAAATGGATGTCAAGAGTGCTTTTCTAAATGGTGATCTCCAAGAAGTCTACATGACTCAACCGAAAGGATTTGAAGTGGAAGGCCAACAGTAGAAAGTTTGTAGATTGGTAAAATCCTTATATGGTTTGAAACAAGCCCCTCGGGCTTGGTATATAAAAATGGATCATCACCTTTTGCAGCATGGTTTTAAGAGATGTCCGTCAGATGCAAACCTCTATTTTAAGAAATAGGGTTCTGAAATAGTGTTGCTTGTACTCTATGTTGATGATCTACTCATTATAGGGAGTTCAGAAACAATTATTTCTATTGTAAAAAGAGACTTGTGTCAATATTTTGAGATTTCAGATCTCAGACTTCTCCATTATTGTCTTGGTTTGGAAGTTAGCCAGAAGGAGCACTCCATCAAAGTATCTCAAAAAAAATATGCCAAGACCCTATTGGAAAAATATCGCATGACTGATTGCAAGCCAATGTCTACTCCGATGGAAACAGGAATTCAGTTATCGCGATATGATGATTCACCTCGAGTAGATGGTACTCTCTATCGCCAGTTGATTGGGAGTCTCATATATCTGACCAACACTAGGCCAGTTATCATTTTTGCTATCAACTATCTTTCAAGGTTCATGCAGAAGCCTAAGAATACACACTGGAAAGCAGCAAAGTGCATTCTTCACTATGTTTGTGGCACAATGGAATATGGCCTAGAATATAAGAGGAACAATAAATTCTTCTTATAGGGATACACGGACTCCGACTATGCCGGATCATATGATGATTGTAAATCAACTTTAGGATATTTGTTTCATCTTGGATCTGGTCCTATCTCTTGGCACAACAAGAAGCAACAGGTGGTTGCTATTTCATCAACAGAGGCAGAATATCGTGCCGCACGTGAAGTTGTGTGTGAAGTGATATGGTTGCGTCGCATCCTCACAAGTATGGGTCTTCCATCAAAATCTCCAATACACTTGTTCTGCGACAACATGGGTGTTTTGAATCTTGTCAAGAATCCAGTACATCATGAAAGAACCAAGCACATTGACACACAATGTCACTTCATTCGAGATGAAGTTCCAAGGCATCAAAGTCAGCTTTAGCACATTCCCACCAATGCTCAAGTTGCAGACATTTTCACTAAGGCACTTCCACGTGTCAAATTTGAATTGTTTCGCAACTCTCTTTGTATTACCAACTAATGTAATCAAGGGGGATATTAGTAGTTCTTCAATTACATAAATAATGTAATAAGGGGGGATGTTAGCATATCTTAGGGATATATGATTTATTTCATTATTTAGTTTTTTATTTTAGGCATATTGTTATTTTCTATAACAATCCCTATTTTTACCTCGGGTGGTTCCCCAACCTCCGGGTTTATTTTAAGCTGCAAATGTATTATTTAAATCAGCTTCATGAATGAAATACTAGTTCACATTTCTACAGTGGGTCTGCTATGACAGTGGAAGCTGTCTTGATTTCATGATCAAAAAATTGTATGATTGGTTCCTGACACTATTGCACGTGTCCCACAAAGTGTGTGAATGCTTCGGGATCCCAAGACTACACTTATATGGACCTTAGAATGTCCATAAGCATATCCCTATGCTTGGGAGACTATTGAATCAACTCATAAATTAACAACTTTGTCGGAGTCATCTATAGATTTTGAACTAACCTACTCTTGATTGTTACCATCGGTCTAGTTGGTGGGCCTGGCGCATTCTGGGCTGGACTTGGAGGAGGTGCATTTTGGACCCTAATAGGTGCTAGAGGTTGATTTGGTATTTCATACCTCACATGTCTTGTGATGATGTTGACCATTCCAATGAACTCGTGGTTTGGTGGTTCGATGTATACTTGATTGACTTGGCCAACATTGTTCCTTGGTGCCTCATGGTTGGGTAGAGGATTTTTGTAAATCTCCATATTTTGATTATCTGGCACTTGTAGATTGTCCATAAGAAGCATACATTTTTCAATCATATTTTACACTAAATGTTTAAAATACCAACATACCTCTATGTCACGACCTTTCATTCGATGAAATATGCAATATTGATCATCTTTATATCCCTTAGGCTTGGGTCAATTAGGGTCCACTAATTTAATTTTTGGTAAGTTTATTGCCTTCACCTCGCACAATTGATGGAAAATCAATGTCCACGATTCCTATAATTCAGTGAATATGCGAGGAGGGCATCTTTCTTTGTCCTTACCCTTATGGTTTTTGTTGCACTGCTCATATTGTATAGGAGGAGGTTGGGCTTGATAATTTTTTTGTTGTTGTCCCTTATTCCTTTTTTGAAGGTTTAAAACCACCTAATTAACGTGGGTTGACTTGGCTTGTTGTTTCTCGATGCTCTTATTATTCCATTCCTTCTTGTTTATGAGTTTCAAGTTACCCTCCTATAGCTTGATATCCTCTATCACTTTGGCTTGCACCAAAGCCTCTTCAAATGTTTGATATTGCTGCAACTACAACAATAACGAAATGTACTTTGCACAACTCTTTGTAAACATCTGGGTTAATTCAGAGGCAAGATGGAGAATGATAGCTTTACCATTATCTTTCTTCATTATTTTCCATAATCCATAACTGGCTTGTCATCATGTTGCATTAAAGCAGCCAGATCAGATAAGTTCACCTTTTTCTTGACATCGAAGGAGAAGCATTCAAGAAATACATAGGCCAGTTGCTTGAAGCTAGTGATGTTGTGCCTTTTGAGTTGATTAAACCACTCATAGGCTAGGCCTGAGAGGGTTGTAATGAAGGTCCATAGGAGCAAGTCATCATGCTCTTGATCTAAAAGTACATTTCTAGAAAAATCATGACATGCTCCTGAGCATCCTCCTCTCCTTTAAAATTTTCTAGCCTAGGCATTTCAAAATGTCCAGGATAGACCGAAATAGGCATTGATGGGCATAAAGGTTCATTATGAATCTTATTCAAGGTAGAATTTTGATAAGTTGTTCCTTGCTTCTTGATAGCTTTAACCTTTTCTTCCAAGGCCTTATAGGCCTGCAAAGATAGGAACTCCTCTTCTTTGGATTACCTTTGAGGCACCTTTGGAGGCATATTCCTCTTCGGTCGAGGTGGAGGACTAGGCTCATCATCCACTTTGACTTGGGAGATTTTAGGATACTCTTGATCTAGTTCATATCCCACTTCTTCTTCATATTGCCTATGCCCATGATGTTTGGATGTGGAACACCGATCTCTGTGTTGGGCTGTATGGTGAGTATGGGTGTCTATATACTCAAGGTGCAACTCGGGTTGTGAAGTAGCTCATCTATCAATATGCTACATGTACTCATTATGGGGAGGTAAACCAACACTAGCCAATCAGTCCTCCCTCTCAACACACTCCTTTTGATAAAGGATGCATTGCTCACGCATGCATTGTTCATATAATCATTTTCTTATGAAGCTTTACCTCTGAGTGTCCTCATTTTTTAGGTATTCTTGCTCTGCATGAACATCTTCCAACTAGTCTTGGAATATCTGAAATCTCTAATCTAAAACCAGCTTGTGATATTTATCTATGTGATCAGCCGTATGATGCCTCTAGTGTGTACACTCTATTCGAGCAGCTTTGTGGGTGTGTCTCCCAACATACTGATTTGCTATACTCTTGCCCTTGTCTATGAATATGACATTTGTGTCTAGCTATCACCTATACTATGTGCCCGCATGGGATGTAGGGACATGCATATCATGAGAACACTTGGAGCATTCTCCAGGTTCCTTGATGGTCCTAATTGTAATTCTGCTATGCACACTCGTAGGACAAGAGGGCGTAGGTGAAGGTTTATAATCTAGCTATCCTAAGACTTTATCGAAACCATATAATCGTATACTATACCATGGATCATGAGGTGGCATACAATTTGCTCCTACTTTAGACATGTCTATGGTGATCCTACAAGGCTCACTTCTATTGGGAGTTTGCATGGGTCTATGCTTGGAAGTGGCCCTCTTTGTTTACCCCTGAATGGGCATATCTTGAGCCTGTCTATACTCAAATGGTGGGGGCCTTGAGCCTCCCTTAGGTACAATTCGAAGGGATACCAACTTAGATCACTCTATGACATTCTCCTCAGCATATCTCATGGAAGCATGCAAAGTGTGATCACGGTAAATGCTACCATGTTAGGAACCCCATGCTGGGAAGCCCCATGCTCTGATATGTGTCTTGAGGAGTGTATAGTGCATCCTCTAACTAGGGTATTCTCAATAGGATCCCCATGCATAGAATTATCCCCTCTAATACTTGTCAAATGATGTTGGAGGATTCTATGGTTGAGGGTCCTACGCGTTTTGTTGTGCATTGGATGGAGCTTCGACCTCGACCTTGGGTCTATGCCCAGATCGGCCTCTTCGTGGTCACACCATGATATTATATTATCTCGTATGTAAATTTTAAGGCAAATAAAGTAAACAATGATGATTATTTATTTTAATTTTTTATCTGTGAGCCCTAAACTGTTTGGTGTGTTTTGAGATTTGTTCTATCAAAAAGTAAATCTCATCATGTTTTCAAAATGTTGATGATATAATCAATTATTTAAGGGCTTTCATCTGTATCCTCATAGCTCAACAATCGGTAATGAAATTCATGATCATGTAAACCCCCCGAAATGTGGAAATGAAACCCACACTCAAGCAGGGAGTACAAGTCCTCCTGATCCTCACTCAATTCACCCGTGTGCAATGATACACCCCTACGAAGAGGAATGTGTGCTATTTTGCACGAGCTATGATGGTTCTTGGTACTCGTATTGGTCTAGTAACAAAAGGATCAAGGGATTTGGGCCAACGGATGGAAATCATTGCCACCATCATTGAACCCTACTAGTGGTTGGATATGACTCCAATTCACTAGCATTTATAGTGCGTTGTGGTGTGTGTGGTTATTTTTACTTTGTATGAAATAAAAATGCATAAACCAACATTCACATGATTTTTCTACATGCTTTGAAAAATAATGTTTCACTTTAAGAGAATGCACGATTACGCTAGATGACGTTCAAAGAATGCAACTATCTATGAGGAAAATGGCCACTAATTAGGCCTCATACATGTAAAATCTAAAGATACAATGTCCTAGACCGCTAGAGACTAGGGCGTACTGCAATCAAAGATCTGATATTCCTAGCAATGGCTAGTAGAAAACTAAAAATGAACTAGGATTTCCCATTTCTACCTTTCATTAATTTTTCTAATTAATCTAATATTTTTGCATTCTGTCAGAACAAAACATAGACATGAAATCACAGAGATTGGGAAGTTCTCCTCCCTCATATTCAAGTTTGATGGAGATCTGGTTGCCTGTTGTATGCTCTATTATCTGCTGATCGCATCTGTTAGGTGTGGCTACAATTGTTGCCCGTGGCTCTATGGAATGGCAACAACTGTTAACCGTGGTTGTCAACCGTGACTAATACCTGTCATCACAAAACATAGTAAGTCAGTATTCTGTGTTATAAAATGTGGGTGTCCCACCACGATCACCTTCTGTAGCAATCTAGGATGCATACACCTAAGCTAATAATAACTTAAAAATCACATAAAGCATAAAATAATGGATGAATTTGTAAATAACCACAAAGAGGGGCTTATTTTATTAAATTTCCATTAAAATTTGATTACAAATCCATCCCTCTTAGGGATACCCAATGTGATACAATTATTATAATCATAAAAAATCTCCATGCAAGGATAGGTGTAATCCAAAGGCTTCCTAGGTTGATACGAACTACTCCAAAGCAAATGTGGCCTTCTTCTCCATGATTAGAGGTATTTGTTGCTTTGAATGACAATACCCTATTAACCCTGCATCCAAGAAACAATAAGAAACATATTAACAACAAAGGAGGCCTCTCTTAATGAGGCTTTTAGAGGAAATTATGCAAAAGGATGCCATAAAATCTTGAAATCAAGAAAATGTAGAAAGCATGGTAATATACACTAAACATGATAATTGGCCATCAATAAATATAAAGGAAACATAGATAAATCCATAATATCCTAATTAAACAATTGGAAGCATGAAAACATAATAAATAGCCACAACTAATCTAGCTACCAAATGACAAGAAATGAAGGAAATAAGTCTTAAATTCCTACTTCTATCACACAATTATCTCTAACAAAATAAATCTAGATTAAATGCATATAATCTATTGCAAATAAAAAGTAAATTTTTGCTAAAACCAAGGTAAAATTGGAATTAAACTTGACCGTGGGTATGTGGTACAACTAGCACTATTAGCTGCGTCTAAAAGCTGCAACTGAGCTAAAAATGTAGTTGCTCTCTAATGTTGGTCTTAGATTTCCAATTTCCCTTTATGAATTGATGATCAAGGGTTGCCTCGATGTCCTCTAACAGATTTGGTTGTTGAATTGATTAGATTGGTTATGGAATGGGCTTAATTGAGTTTCTTGATTTATCCTAGCCCTCCATAGCCTTCTTGGTTCCAAATACCATTTGATATACAAATAGGCAGTAGAAGTGTTCCTCTCAATAGATGCAAGTGAGTATGCAATTTGATAGGGCTTCACTGTGCTTCAACTCGATATTCTTCTAGACTTCTCCCTAGCTTGGAGGTAGGTTTTATAGCACATGGGAAGGCCTTGTCTTAGCTTCATGGAGAATCCAAGATCAAGAACCTTCAGTTAGGGCAGTTGGAGGGAAAGTTCTAGAGGCTTCCGTGCCCAAACCATTTGAAACTCGAACAACTTGGTTGTTGTAACCGATTTTGGGTCGATTGATATCAAACTTAATTTGAAGGCTAACCATGGCTCTGAGGTGTGGTAAGACCTATTAACCATGGATGTCAACTGTGACCAACATTGACTAGGCCAAAATGCCTAAATTGAGTGGTTAAAACCACTGCTTCACCTTAAAATCTATCCAAGATATTTCATATGGTCTTCTAGCATGTCCCATATGAGTAGTCGCCTTGACATAATGTATTTTAGGTGTTTACACTATTGACATAGTTTTTTGCATGACCAATACAATGTATAGCTCTATGACCATATTTATTACAAGAAAAGCAATGACCATGGAAGAAATTATGTAACATGTTTGGATACCTTTTATATTGTGGTGGAGTGCTTCTCTTCTTATGATTAACTCTCATCCAAGGTTCTTCTTTGCTTTCTTCCTTTCTAATATCCTTTGCTGGCCTATCTTTGTTTGAAGTTTCTGCTTCTTGAAGACTTAATTCTTTTTTCTGTTTCTCATAATCTACATCTTGTAGTACCTTGGTCCTTTCAACTTCATTCCTTAGATAAATAATTTTTGCTTCTAATATTTCATATTTTGTTTCTCTTGTTCTTAACAAACCTGTCATATCGTGATCAATTTTCTTTCCTTCTTCTACCTTTATCTTGAGTTTTGTGAGATTTGGTAGAAGTTTCATTCTTGCTTCTTCATATTCTTGAATTTGTTTCTTTAAGCTCAAATTATTATCTCTAATTCTTTTCAACTTTATGAGAGCAGTAAAGAATTCATCTTTTATATCAAACATGGTTTTTTCTTCATTTTCTGAAGTCATGTGTGTTTCTGATGGATACTCCTCCAAGCTGTTAGTCTTTTCATGGAGAGACATGCTCTGATACCAATTTAAGAACATGTGCTTATACTGAGAGGGGGGTGAACAATATAAGATAAAACTTTTTTCTTTTTAATCCAAATGATAACTGTGAAGACAAAGACACGACACTTAAATAATAATATAAAATCAAATAACACAAGGAAATACAAAGATTGCACAAATGGATGTATTCAATAAAATGGGGGGGATCCAATGAACTCCTTTGTTACAATTAGTACTCAATGTGAGTATTTGATACAATTATTTTACAATGGCACTAGGGTTCTCCAAAACCCTAGTAATAACAACAAAGTGTCTTCATATTTAGTGTGTCCTTGCTTCCAACAGGTTGAGTGGGCTTCGAGTATCTAGTGTGGGGCCACTCCAGCTTCAATAGTCATTCAACAATGTGTAGAACTTGTAGATCTACATACACAAAAATAGAACAAGGGGGTTAGTAATACCTATGAGGGCTCCACAGTGTGAGACCCTCATACATCAATAAAACCCTAGTTAACAATGTAGTAAGAAAGTATGCCAGATCAACAAATTATGAGATAAAATATATTCAAATGAGATATACCTTGCTTTCATTTTGTCGTTGTAGATGACGTGGTGTAGCAGGCTCAGATTCACATTTTTGTTGTTGTAGCAGGCTCAGATGTGCACTTAGCAAGCTTTGACGTGAGCTTCACAGGCTTTGGTGTGCACCTATGGGATACAAGCTCTGGAGAGCACCTGTGGTATATAGAAGGCTCTGGTGAGTGCTTTGTAGGCTCTACAGCGAGCCTCGCAAGCTTTGGAGGGCGCCTACAGGTTAGGGCAGAATCTGCAGAAGCAGATCTGGGGGATGGCGATGAATGTGATAGATGGATGGGGGCTGTGACGGTGATGGAGGATGAATGGGTGACGGCTGGAACAACAAAAGTCTTATCGGTGAGCTAGGGCTTCATATTTTTAGGATTCTATGTTAGGGCTTCACCAATAATTCCTCTAGGGTGCAAATGTCTAATTCTCAAGGTTCTAAGGTTTGGGCATTTGCAAAATACCCTTATTTATAATCCAACCTAGGGTTTTCTTAGGGTTTTAGCCTTACACTTTTAATCGTGTGGCTAAGATTAAATTAGATCCTAAGGTTGAGATTACACTTTAGATGTGGCATGGATTAATGAATATGGATAGTGGAGATTAGATTAGATCGGACGATTGTGGTTAATTGAGTTTATAAATATATATTTTATAATAAATATATTATAATATAATATAAAATATTATATTAAATATTAAATAATATAAAATAATATTAAAATAATCCCAATTAGGCTAGGAAATGGCGAAAAAGGGCTAAAATGGTGAAATGGATGGCGAGAAAGATGGAATTGGGCCAAATAATTGGCGGGAAGGTGTATGGTGGATAAGTGGGTGGTGGGAAGGTTAGGATGGAGGATTAGTGGCTGTAATTTGGTGTCTACAGATGTCCCTTTTTGTACCATTTTGCATGAAACACAATATGGTGCAAAAACATGAGACACCTGCTTGGTCTATGGGCACAAAAGCAACTTCTCTTTGTCATTGGATTTGCGCACTGACATTGAAGACAAAAGAATAAAGAATTTTCTTTTTGGAATTTTTTTAGCTTACCCCCTCAATTGGTGAATGAGTTATGAATGTATCTCACAAGCCAATTGAAATTTTTTGTGCAAATAATGAATGATGTAGTGAATTTGTGAAATTTATGAATGAATGGTGTGAAATGCAATGTGATTGTGGATGATATGAATGATGTAAAATGTTATACCATTTTTGCCCCAATGGTGGAGAGGGGGATTTGTCCAATGTAGATGTTATGATCATGTGAGATGTATCCCATCATGGGAGAATCATAATGTAATGTGGTTGCCCCATACTTTGGGTTGATTTGATGTTGTTGAATAAGTTGTCGTAATGGCGTCATTGAGTATGCAAGATATGAAGATGTAGGCTGACTAAGTCAACGTAGGGGTTGGGTATTGACTATGGAAATTTCTTCACCAAATCCATGATGAAACCAATCAAGCTTATCGGTGTCTTGTATTATGACTGTTGTCAAGTGAATGAGTATTTGAGATTTTGGTTATCCATGTTTTCATGCCCCATGGAAGAGGGCATCAATGATTGCCTTTTAGAAAATTGTTCTTGGCAAGTTTGTATCCCAAATTTGAGGTGCCAAATATGATTGTGATATTTGATGATGAGATAATTGAATTTGATCATGGTCAAGTGTCCTTATTGTAGATTATTCATCTTACCGAATTTGCATGGATTGATATCACTACAATTACCAAGTTTATAGAATGACCTACTAGATACGAGGTTCACTTGAATACTGGACAGATTGTGGATGTGATGATTGATGAAAATGAAATATGTTGATGAAATAATTCTTGATGGATGGTGGTTATGCTTTCGCAAAACTTGGTGTTAGTTGATGTATGATTTACAGCTTGTGCTTCTTTGAGTTGTTCATTTTGCATAGAAATGAGTTATTTATTGATCGAATGAACCCCAATTTTTGTGAAATTGTGTGAGATGATGAAGAATATTATGTAGAGTGATCATATGCAATTTTTATGAAAATTTGGATTGTTTTTCTACCTTTTGTGCCTTGATTTTTTTATTTTTAAGATTTGATTCATTCTTGAAATTTATGCATGCAAAACAATTTTTGTCTTCACAAAACCTAATTTTATGATGTGCATGATGTGTGGATGAAATTTGGTGAAATTTGGAGGAGGTATGCTACTATTTTGATTGATTTTGTCTTTGTACCATTTTATTTCACCAGGCGCACGGTTGCGCCTGTGGTGTCCCCCAGGCGTGCAGGTGCCTAGGTGAGCCTGCAAATTTGTAGGTGCAGACCTACACCTAAATGTGCTAGGGAAAGCTATAAATAGATTTTTGAGTGAATCATGAGGCTCACTTGTGCGTTTGGGACTTTGAGAAGCTACATTTGAGGGGTGGAGTGGGTGTGAGAGCTTAGTGAGGCTAGTGAGGAAAATCGCGCGAAAGCTATGGCGGCGGAGGGATTGAATGCGGTTGGCCGAGTTGAGGCACCATTTGCCTCGGTAATATTGAAAAACACTTTTGTCACTTGTGCATTTATTATTTTATTATTATTATATATACAAATATCAATGAAATTATTTTTTGCTTGCAACTGAGGGATATTGAGCCTCGACATCGCTTCTCTCCTCTTGTTCTGGGGATGAGGAAGAAGCTTTCAGAGGAGGAGTGGGGGTTTTTGGGGAAGGTGGACCTTGAGGGCATGGCAAGGCTAGATGTTGTGATGATCACAAGGCTCCAGGCAGATATTTTTGTGAAGGAGGGGGACCGTGGGGGTTTTCAGGATCCTCCTTCTTCTATGACTGAGTCATATAGGCATACAAAGTCTAGGCAGAGTACTAGGTCGAGGGTTCCTACTAGGTCTCAGGAGTCTTCTCATGGATAGTAGACTTAGTGCTTAGATGCACTATTTTGTATATTGAGTCTGGGCGTGCCCTTGGGGCCTTTGGTGTTTTTTTGTGTTTTTTTTATATATATTATACTGGCTTTTTCTTTGGGGGCGCCCGTGGGGGGGTGTTTTTTTTTTTTTTTTTTTTTTTTTTTTAATATTGGATGTGTAATGCAAGCTAATAATGATGTATATGCCTAATGTTTTATATGAATGATGTATGCAAGCTATGTGCTATGGATGCTTAATGCAAGTAAATCTATGATGAATCTAAAATGCAAGCTATGTGATGTGTTATTAATGATGATATGTTATGGATGATTAATGCAAGTAAATGAATCTAAACTATATGGGAGGAATGCATGTTGTTCGAATGATCTTTTATAGTTCAAAAATTTTACTGACCATTTTTGTTGTCCATTGTTTGGCTATCGAGGGTACCGAATTTGGTGGTGTTCTACAACTTGACTCACTATGAAGACATGGTTGTTTTTATGGAGGAAGATATGGATGTTGATATGGAAGAAGATATGGATGTTGATATGGAAGAAGATATGGATGTTGATATGGAAGACTGAAATATTTTCAAAGACTCAATCATACTAGTATTATCAATCAAACTCACTAGGGTTGTCTAACTTTCTTTAGGACCAATGTGTGTGCAAGTGAGGTTCATATACCAAATATTGAGTGTGACAATGACCCTATCCAATCAAGAACCAATGTGTGTGCATGTGAAGTTCATTAACCCATTATGAGTGGATTTAGGCATGACCTGTTATGGAGATGACCTGAGGCTAGCCTATCCTTATGTGCATTCAGAGGTCTCCCTTTTTGGAGGAGAGACATGTCGCCTCGCATGAGCTTACTCCACTACCAGTCAAGCATCTATAGCCTCGGTGGAGATTCACTCCATAGTCCTATGGGATTGATATTTTAGGCCTTGGGGATGACTACCCATCCTTGTCAGGGACGTGTAGTACGATCCTTACAACTTTAGGGATCAAGGGCTTTTGGGATTTTATTTGTTAATTTTTGTATAGAGCTTTGGGGAATCGGATTCTCAACCGAAGTGTGATGAGAATTTTGACCCTATCCTTACTACTCTATGTTTTTATGGTTATGTTTGGAGCAATGTTGGTAGTGGTGAAAACCACTATTTTTGGACTATGTTGCATAATGGGACAAGTGAGGGATACCTCATTTTTGCCTCGAGGTACTACCCAAGGATGGTACTAGACCCCCTATCTCATAATGTTTTTAAGATGTGATGTAATGTGAATGGTTCAAGACTATTTCGTGATCGATTGGCGATGCTCAAGATTTTCTTAGTATGTAAATTGTGTTTTGGTCCTAAAGAAAATTGGACATCCATTTGGAGGTTGTTTGCTACCCTAGTAATGGTTGAGTGACTAAAAATCTAGGCTTTTGTGCTACGTGATGTGGTTGACATATGAATTTTGTTAAAGTTGCATGAAGGTTTCAAACTAGGTACCCCCAATCATTATAACTTGACTTTTTGTTTCATGGTCATATCATCATTACTTTGCCAGATCATTGAACATGGGATGGGATGGATGCAAATGTATATGCCTGATGCAATGGAGTGTTGATATGCAAATGGAAAGTGTACAATGCCATGGAATATGTATGATTTAATGAAACAATGCATGAGTGCAAAACAAAAAGTGAATATGTATGCCTTAGATGTAAATGGGATGTATGCAATGTAGATATGCCTATGTGGATGATGATTTTTTATTATTTTTTAAATCCATGTATATATACATATATATATTCATGCATAGAAGAGTACCCCCAGACAAGGAAGAGCTAAGACCGGTGTCAAAAATCAATACAAATGCGTATCGCTCCATTAAGCTTGCGAATGGGTACTAGGCCTGAGAGCCAGTCGGGATAGTCTAGGGTGTCATCTAATTCTTCTTGCTTATCATTGCCTAACTCTGCCTGAAAGACCTCGGGACCATTAGTGGAAGTTGATTGAGGTGAAGGTGGCGGTGAAGGAGGAATGTAGTGGGCTGAAGCCTTTAGCAATTCCTCGGATAGGGTGAACTCCGAAGAGGAGGGTGTGGAGGAAATCCGGTCCAAGTCAATAAGGCTAATGTCAATTGGAATTGGCCTAGCCAGATCATATGGATTACGGAGTGGGGTAAATAAGTCAATAGGATTCATATTGACTTAGTAGAAGGTAGGATGGTTTGGCCAAATGGGCAGATGGAATAATTGAATCGGAACCGATGTCGAGGCGTGGTATCCCTATAATAGTGAACATGAAAACATCAGAGCAACATTTTTTTTTTTTTGAAATATGTACATATGTTACAATTCTTGGCTCATGTGGGTGGCTCAAGGTAGATTACCAGGTGGATCATCTTGTTCTTGTGGAAGAAGCAAGAGGAATATGGGATGATGGATGGGGAACATTCGGAGGTAAAACTCTTCCTGTTGGGTGATGGGGACAATGGGTTGTGACTCCTCTTCAGAATCGTCAGAAGCATTTGACATGACTTCAAATTCTTCATAACTTTCATCATTAGAATCAAATACAAGATATGAAAAGTTGATGGGATCATCTTCGTTTACTTCGTCCATGCAAAGTTCTTGAAGGGCCTATTCAAGAGAAGATGTTGAGGGTAGTGGGTGGATGGGGTGATCTTCATCATTGAGTGTAAGCTTTTTAAAGGCTTGCTCAAGAGAAGTGGTGGAAGACAATGGGGTATAGCCTAAACCAGAATGATCATGGGCACCTCTATATGGGACCTCTAAGATATCATGCATCCCTTGCTCATGGGAACCTAGTCCTTGACCTTGCCAATGGAACATATTAAAGTATCAGGCTGGAAACTCCTCTATGTTAGGTATATTGGCACGCCTAGGCTCTTTTGGTTCTTCGGGTGGGTTTGCCCCAGTTGAGCAATCCAACCCTCCATAAACAAATTTAATGCTATTTGGAGTGACACTCATGTCATAAACAACACCTATGGATAAAGGACGGTCTCGAGGACGTCCAAAATCCTTAGTTGTGGGAATGGCTAGGGGTGTAATGGTGACGTCTTGGACCACATACTCACCAATGCTCGGATTAGTGATGTGGACTTTGACTTGGGTTGATGAGGTGGATGGTGAAGGCTCAAGTGGCTCTGGATTGGTTGTGGACGGTGGCGAGTCAAATATGGCACAATCTAAAAGTTCGACTTGTGACACATCGGCTGATGGAGTGGGATTGGATGGTGGTATGGAATGATGAGAAGTGGTTGTAGAAGAAGGGGTAGATGTGATGTACGATGTGCTAACAGTAGACTGACTATGACCACATGTACAAGAAGAAATGGATTTTTGAGGAGGTGATGTGATGGGTAGCTCCTCTATGATGGGAGCCTTAGAAGAAGATGGAGATGGATTAGACAAAGGTGGATTGAAAGATGATGTGGGTGGATTTGATGATGGCACCAAGAATAGATGAGTGGAAGGTAACATGGATTCATAAGGATTTGAAATGAAATTACAATACTTAAAAGGTTCGACATCCGTGGGGATGCAATGGACTTGTCCATCATGAACATATTTCAAGCATTGGTGGAGAATTGATGGAACACATTTCATTTCCCTCATCCAAGGTCTACCAAGGAGTATATTATATGCCATGGCTCCCTCCAAGATGTGAAACATGGTGTGCAACATTTTGGCCCCTACTTCTATAGGTAAAACAACAGTGCCAATTGTGGTACACAAAGCATCATTAAATGCTTTGAGGGTGAATGATGATTTGGAAATGTGGGATGGAGGTATTTTGAGGTGGATAAGAGCAGTGGTAGTAATGATATTGATTGATGAGCTGGTATCAATTAATACTCATTTGAATGGCTTTCCATCTATTAAGGCCATTATGTGCAATGGAGGGTCCACCGATTCTGAACTCATTGATTTTATCTCAAAGTCATAGAAGGTAATTGATGGCTCCATGCATGTTCTGACACTCCCTACAAAGTTGTTGAAGGCATTAGAGTCTTGGGATTCTAACTCAATTGACTTGAGTATTTCCATTAAAGCTTCTCTATGCCTAGGGGATTGTTGGATGAGCTCATATACAGAAAGTTTGGTTGATGCCATTTTCAAACTAGTGGTTAACCGACTGGTTAAAGTTACCACTGGCCTTATTGGATGAAGAATGGGTGGATTGGATGGGTTGGATAGATTGATTGGTGGAGATGGATTGGGTGATGTTTGGATGGGTGGTGGGTTTGAAGGTTGTTGAGCATTTTGTTGATTTTGCCTTTGCCCTCTAGTGACCACATGGACTGCTCCTACAAAGTTTTGGTATTGTTGGACATGATTTACTTGATTAGGAGGTGGTTGTTGATTGTTACCCCCTACATTATGTTGGACCTCCCCATGGTTAGGTAGAGGTGTCTGATATATGCCCAAATTTTGATTTTGTGGAGCTAAGGGGTTATCGATGCTAATGGCCCCTAAGTCTATGAGGTCTTGCACTATGTTTTTGAACACATGGCAGGAATTGATATCATGCCCATTTTGTCGATGATATGGGCAAAACAAGTGCTCTCTATAACCTTTAGGCCTTTTGGTGGGATCATCGGGCCTAATGTCTGGCAAGGCTAATTTGTTGGTCTCATATAACCTTCGAAATATGGCTGAATATGATTTCGCTAAGGGAGTGTATTGACGCTGAGGTCGATTGAATTGGTGATGGGTAGGTTATTCCATAGTTGGCGTTGTGTTTTGTACCATTGGTGCTTGGGTTACTGATGGGACCGCATGATAGGAAATTTGTTGTTGCACTAGTTTTTGAGCCATTATAGGCTGGCTCATGACAACTTGATTGACTTGATTAGTTGTGTTAGCCATTGAGGCTTGTGTGGATTTGGTTTGGCCAGATTGATTATTTTGGTATTGGCCTCTATTTTGCCATTCTTTCTTCTTAGGATTAATGACACCCTCTTGGATTTTTATCTCCTCAATGACACTAGCCTGTGCTAAAGCCTCCTCAAATGTTCTATAAGTATTGAGTTGAAGCATCCAAGAGATGGGTTTTAAGCAACTCTTGGTAAAAAGTTTGATAATTTCTTCCATTGGGAGGGAGAATGGCAACTTTGTTATAACTGCCCTCCAACGGTTTCCAAAATCATAGATAGGTTCCTCATCCCATTGTTTCAAGTAATATATATCCGATAAGGACACCTTATTTTTAATATTAAGGGCGAAGCGTTCCAAGAATAGATCTATCAATTGATCAAAAGTATAAATACTATGCATGGGCAATTGATTGTACCATTCAATAGCATCTCCCCCTAATGTTTGAGGAAACGTTCAGAGCATAAGAGCATTATCATCGCTAATCCAAAAACATATGTGGACAAATGAACTCACATGCTCCTTAGGATCCTCGGTTCCCCTAAACTTGTCAAATTTTGGTACCGTAAAATCTATCGGATAAGGCGGTGATGGTACCGATGGATGGATTGGTTGATGGATCAGTTGGCTTAATGTGAGCTTTTGGCTCGTTACCCCTGGTGAGCTTTGCATCAACTGATCGATTTGCTTTTGCATTGCCTAGAATCTAAGATCTTCTACTGGAATGTGAGGACCTTGGATTATGTGATGGTTGGTTGATGGGCTGGATGGTAGATGTTGGGGTGTGACCAACATGGTGTTGTGGAATGAATTGGGTTGGGTATGTGGAGAAGATTGATGGTTGAAATATGGGGATGATTGATGAAGATGATGATGGAGAAATGGATTGTGTTGTTGGTTAGTGGCGATGTTGATTGGTATGGTGGATGTGTGGAGTGGTGGTGGATTGGGGATGGACACTATGGAATATTGAGGGACCCATGCTACATTTTGATTGGTGAGCGGAGGTTGATTTGGAACTCCTTGGGTCATAGGGTCTATGTGAGCTGACTGTTTTCCTTTTGTTCATTGTGAAAGCAACCTGTTGATAAGCCCTAATGTATCCATAAGTTCCTGATTTGACCATGTGTCGAATGATGGGGTTGTGGTTGGATGAGATGATGGATGAGTCGATGATGATGGGTGATTAGTCATGGTCATGTTGGCTAAGTGAGATGATGGAGGTGTAGATGACATGGTCATGTTGGCTAAGTGAGATGATGGAGGTGTGGATGATAATGGATGAGAGGACATGGGTATGGTGCAAGTTGCGTTTGATGTTACAACTTGGAGGCTAGGGACTTGTGAGGCAGCATTGACATACTCCTCATACAAGGGGTTGGTATAGGTGGATGTGAGGTAAGTGTTTGGAACACTTGGGCTTTGTGGTGGTTGGCTCATGGAGGAAGGCATACCATATTCATAACTCGAATTAGGATATCCTTGGGCAAGGTAGGTGGTAGCCAATTTAGATTCTTCCAAACCTTCTTGGCTAAGGGGTTCTAAGACATAGTTAGAAGCCTTGTAAAGGGCCTGCACTCTATCCATGTCTATGTAGGTGGTGGTTGTCTCCACATTGTGTGAATGTGTCTCTACTTGAGAGTGGGGTGGATGGGATGATCCAGACAAAGTAGTCTGAACCATATTGGATGGGGCTACCAAAGTAGCGGGTTCATGGGAACTATTTTCCATTAAACTACTTTGGTTTATTATTTTCTTTTGTTGTCGTGTTAGCACCATAAAGTAGTTAAACCAAAGATTCAAAGCTTATCTAAATCACACAAATTAACAACTTTTCCAAAGTTTAAAGCAAAGAAAACAATCAGTCCTAGGTTTCACCGTGTGTGGCTTACCTTGTTCATTAATTATTTTCTTTCATTAATGTGAAGTTCCTTTTTAGAATTGTTGGCTTGTGTGTTTTGATGTAACTTAATCTTGTTTAATGAAAAACAAAGGTAAAAAAACTAAGGCTGGCTAGGGCAACGAGATTCTTGTTGGTAATGACCTCCAACAAGTTTGCTCGGGGGTAGTCCTATGGTTTCTAGGGTAGATATTGGTGGATGGAAATCATGGCCACCATCACCAAATCTCAAGCAATGGCTGGTGATGAAATCCAACCACTACTATTAAAAATGTGAATCGTGCAAGTGTGTGTGATTTATTTTATTAGATTTCTTGTTCTCTATGGTGTACAAACAATATTAAATATTACTAACTTCACTAATCTAAATCAGAAGCCAACACAAAGATGTAAATTTCACCTAAAGAGCGTAGAGTACACCCTTAAAATCCCCTACCTACAAATGATTAAAATCACAAGAGCAACCGGAGGGTTCGTCCACCTCTCTGCCAAAGGGGCCAGCCTAGGGCAGGATTACTTTATGCATCAAAATGTTGTTCCTATTTAGATATGCAAAATTAAAGTGATCTTTAACCCTAAAATGCAAGATCTAGGATGCTTTTCTGTTTCATATGCACTCAAAAATGCAAACAATCACCTAGATCTACAACTTTAGAACAAGAAATGAATTTGGTATAATGAAATACACACAAACCCTAGATTCAACTTGCTACCAATTCTTTCCCAGATTACTTAGTGTTGAACCCAGAAATAGCAAAAAACAACAAAAAATAGAATACGTAAATCGCTAAATGGCAACCTAGGGTTATGAAACTTACTTGGAAGCCTTAGCTCTGCTCCAAATTACTGCCAGGCATGGTTGGGCGCCTACGTAGGCACAACAGGGCACCTTATAGGCATGGGATGGCACCTACGGTTGTCTGTAGATGCTTTCGAATGCTCTATGGATGCTCCCGAATGCCTGCGTAATCTCTAAAAATGTTGCAGACTGCTTCAGAAACCCTAGCGATAAATTCGGTGACTTTTACGTTTCTGTAAATCTTGCAACAAATAGAAATAAAATTAAGTTAGCAAGGTAGATCTATCAAATAATGAAACCCTTGTGGGGTCCCACCGTGATCGCCATTTGTGAAGACAAAGACACGACACTTAAATAATAACAAGAAATCAAATAACACAAGGAAATACAAAGATTGCACAAATGGATGTATTCAATAAAATGGGGGGGAGCCAATGAACTCCTTTGTTACAATCAGTACTCAATGTGAGTATTTGATACAATGATTTTACAATGGCACTAGGGTTCTCCGAAACCCTAGCAATAACAACAAAGTGTCTTCAGATTTGGTGTGTCCTTGCTTCCAACAAGTTGAGTGGGCTTCGAGTATCTAGTGTGGGGCCACTCCAGCTTCAACAACCATTCAACAATGTGTAGAACTTGCAGATCTGCATACATAAAAATAGAACAAGGGGGTTAGTAATACCTATGAGGGCTCCACAGTGTGAGACCCTCAGACATCAATAAAACCCTAGTTAACAATGAAGTCAGAAAGTATGCCAGATCAACAAATTATGAGATAAAATACATTCAAATGAGATATACCTTGCTTTCATTTCGTTGTTGCAGATGGCGTGGTGTAGCAGGCTCAGATTCGTATTTTTGTAGTTGCAACAGGCTCGAACGCGCACTTGGCAGGCTCTAACGCGAGCTTCATAGGATCTGGTGTGCACCTATGGGATACAGTAGGCTCTGGAGAGCACCTACGGTATACAATCAAGCTCTATAGTGAGCCTCGCAAGCTCTGGAGGGTGCCTACGGGTTAGGGTAGAATCTATAGAAGCAGATCGGGGGGATGGCGATGAATGCGGTGGATGGATGGGGGTTGTGATGGTGATGGAGGATGAATGGGTGATGGCTGGAATAGCATAAGTCTTATCGGTGAGCTAGGGCTTCAGATTTTTAGGATTCTATGCTAGGGCTTCACCAATAATTCCTCCAGGGTGCAAATGTCTAATTCTCAAGGTTCCAGGGTTTGGGCATTTGCAAAATACCCTTATTTATAATCCAACCTAGGGTTTTCTTAGGGTTTTAGCCTTACACTTTTGATCGTGTGGCTAAGATTAAATTAGATCCTAAGGTTGAGATTACTTTTTGAATGTGACATGGATTAATGAATATGGACGGTGGAGATTAGAATGGATCGGACGGTTGTGGTTAATTGAGTTTATAAATATATATTTTATAATAAATATATTATAATATAATATAAAATATTATATTAAATATTAAATAATATAAAATAATATTAAAATAATCCCAATTAGGCTAGGAAATGGCGGAAAAGGGCTAAAATGGTGAAATGGATGGCGGGAAAGATGGAATTGGGCCAAATAATTGGCGGGAAGGTGTATGGTGGACAAGTGGGTGGTGGGAAGGTTAGGATGGAGGATTAGTGGCTGTAATTTGGTGTCTACAATAACATCAAAAATATTAAAGCAGTAAACATCACACAAAGCATCATACACATGAGAGACATGATTTAATGTGTTTCACCCAATGTGGGCTACTCCATGGAGAAAATATTCCTTATAATTTTTTCTCAAATAAATTCTCTTGGGAATCCTTTTCCTACAATGTTTATGGACCTCTGTCCAAAGGAGACACCAATCCCCTAATCAATTTCATGGATCTCTATCCATAATAGAGCTCTTTTCTCCTTAGCTCTGAATGGTGATCTTCTAGAAGAACTATTGCCCCCACTGCTCTAGCTAATGGATCTCTATCCACTGAAGACACCTATTCTCACTACCCTGGCTAATGGATCTCTATCCACTAGAAACTATCATCCTCTATACTCTATCACCTTCAAAGCTCTGTCTCAAGTCTGTACTAAACATAGTACTTCGGTCTAGCACAAATCTACTCAATCTTTGTTTCTGGTCTGACACAAACCTATCCTCAAATATGCACAAAACTTTATCCTCAATATTTGTCCTCAAATATCTATCCTCAAATATTTCCTCAAATCTATCCTCAATCTATATTGTAAGCTTCCACAAAAGCTCACACAAATCTGTCCATAAGTCTTCTCAAGGACTTACCTCAAATATGTTCAACAAGTCCACACTAGAACTTGTCCAATATCATAGAAACATAAAGAGAATTGTTAGAGACTCAATATGCTTCACATTCACCATAATGCTCAATTACTTTCAATCACTATTTTAGAAACATATAGAGAATTTTTAGAGACTCAATATGATTCACATTTACCCACACTCAACCTCTTTCTCAAATCAATTTAGAATATAGAACAATTTTTTTAATAAAACTTGAACTATCACATCAACACATCCACTTGACTAGGCTCAACCAACTCTACTCAACCAGTCACTCAATGAAATAATCCTTGCTCACAAACCCTAGTCCAAGAATATGAGCACTCACTCAAATGTTTCCAACAATGTTTATCAATCAATCTCACATAACAATGATACTCATGATCTTTGCAAACCCTAGTTCAAGTTCTTCACTCAATTAATCACTTCAACAACAATGCTTATAAAACAAGGTTTTATCAACAACTCTTTATTCCAAAAAACCTTGAAGCATTAATTCAAAACACACTCAAAAATCTAACCAAATAATCCTTTTCACTCCAAATTTACATTCACAACTTTCAACAATCACTCACTAGGAAGATGTGTCCATACCTTTTGTTTGATGTAGAAGTGCCCTTAGAAAAATCTGTCTCAATCACAATTTTCTCCTTTGCCAATTTCAATAGTTAGATGAAAAATATCACATTAACTCTCTTTCAAAATATTTATCAAACACAAAAATAATCAATCCCAAATACACCTTATTACTCCTTGAAATTAGCAATCATCAAATTACACATAAAAATAATCACTCAAAATGCTCCTTATAATCTTCAATCTAATAAGTCAAACTTTCAAAAATAACCCTTCAGAAATAATAATTGCCTACCCTTTTATCTCCCTCAAAACACTTAATAACCAAATTTAATTTAGGCAAAAATTAAATCTCACAAACCCTCAAAAATTATTTTTCAACCTTAGGCACATAAAAATATTTTCTATTTTCCTTCAACCTTAGCACTGTTGGAAGTTAAAATGGTAAAATGGTAAAAATTTGTTTTACAACTGTAAGCTTTGGACCTTACCCTTTTACCTCCTTGGACGACAACCGAGTCAGTAGGATTGGACGACATAGACAACAGGAAGATTTTGACTCCATATTCCTTTTTTCCTTCCCTCCCTATTTTTCTTCCTCCCTAATATTTCTCCTAAGCTTTCTAAGTATTGGTTATTAGTTTATGTATTTAAGCAATGTATTTTTGAACCTTTCAAGTCAAATGAATATCACAAATTATATTTTGAGATCCTAAATTTTTGGTTCTATATTTGGTATTAGAGTGAAGGGTGTCTAGGGCTTCAAGGCAAGCTAGGCATGGATCCTGAGGAGGCTGAAGGAGGCCCACAAGTGAGGCACAAATCTCAAGGAGTTTGAGAGGGCCCATAGAGTGCAAACCTAGGTGAGTTCAAGAGGAGGCTCATAGAGAGAATGCAGTTCGAGGTTGACTAGCTGACCAGATAACACCAAGAACGATTCCCTAGGAGACTGACAGGTGACTTGGTGGAACGCAAACCAGAGGTGGACATGTGGTGAGCAGATAGCGAGGCAGACACATGGACATGCAGAATAGAGGAGATATGACTGGATGTAAGGCAATGTTGCAGGTGATGTGGTGGACAAAGGAGCAACTAGGGTGACGTGGCACAAGGAGATTGTATAAGGAAGTCAGTAAAAGGGCAATCACTAATTTCTTGAAGGCAATCGATAAGCTTTGTATGTATTTTTGATTATATAGTGCTATTTCCCCTTTGCATAGTGAATGTGGGATAAAATCACAAGTTTTTTTTTTGTTTTGCGTAGGCCACGATGAAACAAAGGAGGCAAGCCTCCCTTGCATCCTCGTCAGGCCACGCTACTCATCTGGCTCGAGGAGCCAGCCTTAAGGCGCTCGTCCTAGCAAGTCGTAGATTCAAAACTTGGCAGCGATGAAGGTTTTAAATTTTTTTTTGGTACACTTGCCTCAAAAGCTTAGAAATACAGGTGTATGGTAGTTGAGTCCCATCGACGGTGGAAGCTGAGTTGGTAAGAAGGATTTGTTTAGTGAGAGGAGTCGTGGGTTCGACTCCTTTTTTTTTTTATGGAAAACATCCCAAAAGGGATGCCACTTTTGGGTAAGACCCAAGGAGGCATAGGTATCCATTCCACAAAAAACGCCCAGGACTTGGACCTGGCCTACCACCTTTGACATACTCAAGGAGCAAAAAAACACACAAAACCAATTTAAAAATAAGTAAATAACAACAAAAATAATAAAATAAAATAAAAAAAATGCTCCTTGAGTGTGTCAAAAACAAAAGCACAACCAAACACGCACAATAATATAAAATAAACCACATAGAAAAACACAAGAACCACATAACAAAACACAAACAAGACAAAAACAACAGAACACTACAAAGACATAACCCAAAAAAAACATGAAAAATAAACACAACCAAAAACTAAAAAATAAAATAAATAAAATAAAAATAAAAATAAAAAACAACCAACAACAGACAATAAACAAAAACAAAAAACATAGAAAACATTAACACATAAAAACATGAAATAACACAAACAAAGAAAAACCCAAGAACAAGAACGAAAAAACACAAGAACAATAACAAAAAACATAAAAAAAACAAAACAAAACAACAAAAACACAAGAACAACAAAAAACAACACAAAGAACACAAAAACAAAACAAAACAAAAGAACCCACCCACCTTAAAAAACTAAACAAAAAAAATGAACAAAACAATGACCTATCTAGACCAAAAGACTATTAAGGCAAGAATCAACAGAGGAAACAAAATAAAGAATAGAATGAGCTAGGGAACTAAAAAAAACTAAATGAACCAAAGAGAAGCAAAAAAAAAAAAAACAAGAAGAAACTAGGTACCTTCATAACTGGAGCCATCCAAAGAAATGATAGAAAGAAGAGCTTCCCTAATTTGAGAAGCCCACCATATAGGAGGGTGGCCATAACAAGTAAGATCACCTTTGTCCAAAGCCCAATTAGCTAAAGCATCAACACTCTTGTTTTGATCTTTGACCACATGATTGTAATCAACTTTCAAAAATCCCATCTGGATTAACTGAATCTTCTCAATAATTATTTTTATTCTCTAATCCACCTTATGATTCTTAGGAGTCTTCAAGATATTAATCATAAGTTGAGAGTCAAATTCAACTAACACCTTTTCCCATCCAATATTAGTAGCCTCCTGAAGGCCTCTGAGGATACCATACCCCTCAACAAGGTTATTGGAAAGAATACCCAATTCTCAGCAAAAGGAAAAACCAGGGAGCCATCTGAATGTCTACCAATTCCTCCCACACTGGCTTTTCCAGGGTTCCCTCTAGAGGCTCCACCAGTATTGACTTTTCCAAAATCCTTAGGAGGAGGTTGCCAATTTCTAGTCCTATCCATCTTACTAATACTCATATTCCCTTTAAGTTGGTTGTCCTTAGAAGTTTTAATATTCAATATTTGCATCACTTGATCCCATATTTTGTGGGAGTTTTGGGGGTGATTAAGGAGTTGATGGACTGATTCAACTAAGTTGGATATGGTCTTTTGCCAAATATAGTGAATATCCTTCCTATCTTGATTAAAAATTTATCTGTTCCTTTCATTCCAAATATTCCAAAGAATAAGGCTTGTGACCATCCCAAGAATCTGTCCAAAAATTTGCATGTTGACCATTATGAATGATCCAAAATAATTTTTTCTTTATCAAATCCTCACCAGTCTTAAGAACTACTAAAATGGGAGAACCTTTGGTAGGAATTTGATAGCGAACAAGGTCTTCAGGACTTTTGTTCTTAGCATATTTAGCACGGATATTATTGGCCCAAAGAGCATTGGGGTTATGCAACATCCTCCAATATAATTTAGTAGCTAAAGCTTTGTTGTTATTAATTGAAGACTGGAATCCTAACCCCCCTTCACTCTTAGGAAGACATAAATTATCCCATTTCACAAAGGCCCATTTTCTTTTCTCCTTAGTACCACTCCAAAGGAAATGATGATTGATTTGATCCAATTCTCAAAGAACAACCTTTGGGATATTCAAAACGGAAGAAACATAAATAGGAATAGCTTGAAGGACTGATTTTACCAAGGTGATTCTACCCCTAGAAGAAAGCCACTTGTTGGTCCACTTTCCAATTTTCTTCTTGACTTTGTCCAACAACCAATTCCAATCTTTATTTTTTTGCCTTTGAATATTTATGGGAATACCTAAATAAGTGATTGGAAGAGAGGTCTTCTTATATCTTAATTTATCCAAGACCATGGATTCCTGTCTAGCAAAGCAATGAAAGAAAATAACTTTAGATTTGTCTTCATTGATCAACTGCCGAGTAGCCTTAGAAAAATAGCTAATTATTTGCTTAATATTAGAAGCTTCCTTAACTGTAGCTTTACCTAAAAGAGTAGAGTCATCCACAAATTGAAGATGAGAGATAGTTCTAGCTCCATGAGCAATGGTAACTCCCTCAAGGGTTTTTTTTCCCTCTTTTTGGTTATAGTCCTACCCAAGCATTCAACAAGAATTATGATTAAATAAGGGGATAGCGGGTCACCTTGCCTAATACCTCTGGAAGCTGGGAAAGACTGAGAAGGCCTACCATTGATAAGAGCTAAGTAGGAAACTGAAGAGATACATCCCATAATCCAATCCATCCAATCCTTAGAGAAACCAAATTGCCTCAAAACTTTGATAAGGAAGTGCCAATCCACTCTTTCATAAGCTTTGGATAAGTCTAACCGAATGAACATAGAAGGAGAATTTTGCATATCCATGGAATGGATGGCTTCCTGAGTAAGAACTATCTCATATACTATTTGACATCCTTCCACATATCCCCCTTGCTCTGGGGAAATAATCTTATGCAAAAGAGGCTTCAACCTTTCTGCCATAATTTTAGTAATGATTTTGAGAAGAAAATTACATAAAGCAATAGGTCTAAAAGCTGAGATATTATCAACCTCTTGAGCTTTTGGAACAAGAGTAATATAAGTTTTATTGATAACCTTCAAAATTTATTTGGCTTTCCTGGCTTCTTCCACCACCTCTAATAAATCAACATGAAGGATATCCCAGAACTCTTGGTAGAACTCAATAGGAAAACCATCAGGACCTGGGGTTTTCCCTTTTGCATTTTAAAAACTACTTGTTGAAGCTCATTGATAGTAATAGGAGCAGTCAAAATAGAGTTCTCCTCGTAAGTGATAAGAGAAGGGATTTCTTGAAGAACATTTTGTTGTGAAGCTGAGTCAAGAGGAGTAGCAACAAAAATATTGGAAAAGTAATCAACAACAATAGAGTTCATGCCATCCCAAGTATAAACAACATCTCCAAAATATGATTTTAAGGAAGAAATAAAGTTGTGAGATCTTCAATATAGAAGAGATTTGTGGAAGAAATTTGTGTTTCAATCTCCTTCTTTGAGCCATTGAATTCTAGATTTTTGCTTCCATAAGATTTCTTCTCTTTTTTCCCATTCCTCTAACTGAGTTGTGAGTTTAATTTCATCTACACTTCTCTTCTCTGTGAGGCCATCTAAACGGATTTTATTATTCAAATTTTCAAGATGAGCAATAACTTCATGTTTTTTTTATGAACATCCCCAAACTCTTTCGAGTTCCAAGTCTTGATTTTGTTTTTAATGTATTGCAGTCTTTTGGCAAAACAGAATATCTTAGTCCCATGCCTAGGTTTACCTTCCTTCCACCATTGTTGCACACGAGGTATGAAGGAAATGTCTCTAAGCCACATTAATTGAAAATGAAAAGGAGAGAAACTCACATTGGTTTTCCACATTTCCACCATGATCGGCCAATGATCCGAACCAACATTATTAAGAGTCTTCACTTTAGGAATGTGACCATGGATAAAGAAATTTTCAGAGAGCAAAAACCTATCCAATCTCTCCATTATACAAGCTAAGCCTTGCCTTCTGTTAGACCAAGTCATAAGGCCATTATCTGGTTGGATATCCACAAGATGGAGGTTTGCAATATATTCACTCATGAGGTCTGTGCTTTTGTCCAAATTTCTATTTCCCCCCCTTTTCTCATCCAGAGAGAGGATGGTATTGAAATCTCCTCCGATCAAGATCCAAGCTTTAGGAAAATGAGAGATAAAATGAGTAATATCCTTCCATTGTCTTCTTTTTTCCTCCAAATAAGTCGAGGCATAAACAATAATGCAGAGCATAATCTGGTTGGAATGTCTACTTTGAATAGCTATAGCCAACAAACCCCAATTGCCAACCATATGGTGAATAACTACCTCTTTTGGGTCCCAAAGATAAGCAATTCCACCCGAAGTCCCTTGGGAACTAAGGGAAACCACTTTTCCAACTGGCCAAATTTTACTGGCAATTAAGTCCATATCCTCCATTAACATCTTTGTTTCTTGAAGGAAAACAAGATGTGGATGATTTATCTGAATCATTATTCTAATTTCATTTTGTTTTGAAAGACTCCCTTTGAGTCCTCTAATATTCCAAGTGATGATCTTCATTAATACCAGGGCTAAAAAAGTTGGGAAGGACATTAATCTTACCTTCCTCTACAAGCTTTTCACCTTCTTTTACCATATGATATTGATTGGTCTTGCGACCTACTTTTTGATTAGAATCCATCTTCAATTTTTTTTCCCTATTTCTTGACTTATTCCAATTGAATCTGAGATGGCTTCTAACCTTGAATAATGCTCATACACAGCCAAAATTTTACTATATGGTTCAACGGAGTCTATATTGGGACCTGCATTATTTGAAGTTTTGACATTTGAAATATTGTTTTTCTTGTGTAAATTTTCTCCTTTTTTTTCTATTGAAAACCTTTGATTTGTTGGTTTATCTCTGAGTTCTTCCCTTCATATTTAAATTGTGTTTCTAAGATTTCAATTTCCATTATTTCCTCTTCCTCACTTGGGACATCATTTGTGGAAAGGATTTCAAACATATTAGCAAATGACTTTGATTGATCCTTCATAACTGGTTTTTTATGAGTGTTCTTCTTCTTAGGTATTTGGAAACCTGCTGAGTTTATATCTTCTTTCTTTTGATCAGGAATTTTATTTGGGCAAGCACTGGCCAAATGACGATATTCATGGCAAATTCTACAACAAAAATAAATGTTCTCATAGTCCACTACTTTCTCCCAAGTGTCTTCCCCAAATTGTAATGTGATATTTTTAGGTAGGGGTTTGTCAAAATCCATTAAAACATAAATCCGAACATAAATAATACGTTCAAAATTTTGAGTACAATCAGCAATCATCATAAAAGTTCCTAAAGAGTTTCCAATTGAAGAAAAAATAGTAGGATTTCAAAATTCAATAGGGAGGCCAAAGAGTCTAACCCACACGGGAGCTATAGAAGGCATCTCTTCTTCGACTTTAAATTTAGCATGCCAGGGCTTCAAGAAAAGCCCTGCCCTTCCAAAAAACCAAGGACCCCCTTGAAAATTTTTCTCTCTATCTTCATTATTAGAAAATAAAACAAGAAAATAACCATTTGGATAAATAGATATTTGTAACTCACCTTTAGTTTTCCAGCTTTTTGCAGCCCAAAATTTGAAAGTAGATAGACTCGGACGAAAACCCACAAACCAAAAAATTAGTCCTCTTTTTTCCAAATCTTCAATGCCAGTTTGAATGTTACCCATATCAAGCTTAACAATAGGAGTTCCATCAGCTGCTTTAAGACATCCTGACTCTATTTTCTTGGGATCAATCTTAGGCATTCTTAGAGGTTTATGGGAAGCCCTAATATTGATATTAGCATTGGGTTGAGGCTGTCCACCATGAAGGGCATCCCTAAAATTTATTTTTGGGACCGAGTCTTCGAAATTCTTACCCTTGACAGGGGTTTTCATAGTAGAATTATTTTGTGGGTGCACCTTAGCACCAGATTCACTTGAGACATGAGCCATTTTTTGATCAACTACTTGAAACTTATTTCATTATCTCCTTAATCCTTGCCCTAGACGTCATGGAAAGGTATGGTTTTCACTTTTCTTTTATGCAGCAAATTGGAAGTCATTGTCACTCAAGTTCATAGTATGATCTGTTGAAAGAAAATTTTCTAACCCATATTGTATCCCTTGTAACATTTCCTACTAAAATATTGAGCATAAACCACAAAAATATTGGCCACTAGGGCCCAAAGGCCCTAAAAACCAACCTCTGGAGCTGCTTGCACTCAACCCAGATGAAACCCTCACATAGCCGCTTACCAAATATATCGTTCACACATAGGGATGTGCTAGGATCTATGTTTCTACAAATGATATGAAAATTGGTGGAGCCATTCTAGGGTTTTTCAAGCATCTACCCTCAAAATTTCAGCTCAATCCGAGTTCGGATGAGTGAGATATGACCGAAACGAGTTTGGAATTTTGGGCAGTCCTGCGAAAAATGTCTCTTCATAATAGAATATTTGGTACTTTTCAGGTTCGACTCCTACAGGCTTGAATTTTTTTTTTAAATGTTTTTTTTCTTTATTAAGTTTTTTTATATATTAAAAAGAATAATTTATATTATATTTAATAAATTAAAATAATAATTGTTTTTAAAAAAAAATTATAAAGCAATTTTTTTTTTTATTAAATAGAAATATAGATATCTTTTTAGTACAATAAAGGAGAAAGAGAACATTGCCTACGAGGCAATTTATGTAAGAGGACTCAAAGGTGGAAAATTGTGACAATTTCTTTGTAAAAGTCTAAGAGAGGCAAAACATTGAAGACTAGGAATTTGTAAAAAGAGGTAAATTAAAGGGTGAAATTCATGATTCGCTCCATAGGATGTTATCATGCACTTTGTGCACTTTTGGTAAGAGAGAATTTTGAAATCTTTGATGAAAAAGTACAAACTTATGGGTTTCATACTGTGTTTAGTCAGTTGTAGAATGCAGTAATAGCACACCAGAGGCATCCAGACTTAGGGTACGAGGCAGAATCTGAAGATAACTCCTTTGGGAGTCAATTTGAGCAATCCAAATCCATAGAAGTTACACCACAAGAATCTGAATATACTCATTACAGTAATTCAGTAGAAATTCTAGAACTAGAATCACCTGAGATAATATTGATCAGTGACGACGAAGAACAAGTAGCAGATAATTTCGTGAATCAAGAAATAGTAGCAGCACAACAAGAGGAACAAGCAATTAGTGAAAGAGTGAATCAAGTCAGATTTGACTTAAATTTTTTAATCTCTTCTTTCTTCTTTCTTCCTTATTCCTTCTTTGAAAAAGCAGAGTGCTTTATTGTAACCGAGAAATAAAAAGAGTGTTTTAGTAACTATGGCCTCACATAACAATCTACCAATTCCAGAATTCAACGGATATGATTACGAGTATTGGTCTATCAAAATTAAGACCTTACTCATAGGGAAAGGTTTGTGGGACATAGTGGAAGAGGGTTACACCGAACCCACAAACTGGACAACATTAAGTGTCGCAGATAAGAAAACAAAGAAAGAAGTGCAAAAGAGCAACTCCTCTGCTCTTTATCATCTCCAAGCAACATTTGAGAAGAGTATATTCCCTAGAATAACCGCTTGTATAACTGCACAAGATGCGTGGAAATATTTGAAAGATTAATTATAGGGAAGTGATAAAGTGAAGCAAGTGAGGCTTCAAACACTAAAACGAGATTTTGAAAATCTCAGAATGAAAGAAGATGAAAAATTAGGTGATTATTGTGTTAGAGTGAAAGCAGTAGTTGATAAAATGGTTACTCTTGGCAAAGAAATTACGCCTGAAACAATTGTAAAGAAAGTGTTATGAACACTTCTTCAAATATGGAATCACATAGCCATAATAATAGAAGTCAAAAGATCTTTCCACTTTAACATTTGATGCATTAATTGGGTCGTTAATGTCTCATGAAGAGAGATTACAAGAATCTCCTTCAACCAACTATGGAGCTGATGATAAAGCCTTCACATTCAATGAAAATACTAGAAGAGGATGTGGAAGAGGTCAAGGCAGAGGCCAACGAAGAGGTATAGGTAGAGGCAACTACATAGCAGGCAATCAAAATAGAGGAGGCAACTCCAATAGAGGAGGAAATCAGAACAAAGGTGGAAAAAAAAATTGAGGAGGAAATCCAAGATGAAGTGGAAATCAAGGATGAGGAAGTGACAAGTCCAAAACAACTTGTTTTAACTATGGCAAGCCAGGTCACTTTGCTCATGACTGCTGGTCAAAATCTTCTCAAGGCAGCAACAATCAATATGGAAATTATGGTGAAGAAGATGATACCTCTAATATTTTTCTTTCATATGGACAATCAGAATAAAATCTATATGACACATGGATTTTGGATACTGGTTGGTCAAACCATATGAGTGGCAAAGAAAATCTATTTTCTACTCTAGATTCCACTTATAAATCCCACTTCAAGTTAGGGGATGATAAAGCTTTGCAAGTCGAAGTCATTGGAGCCATGGAGGTTCCAACAAAAGAAGGCCTAAATAAAGTGAATGACATCTATTGCACTCTAAAGCTGCAATAGAATCTGCTAAGCATTGAACAAATGATGGAGAATAATTACAAACTTGTTTTTGATGAAGGAAAATGTATCATTCTTGATAAAAATAATTGTAATCATGTCATCACACATGTCCCAATGACCAAGAATTGGTTATTCCCTCTCAAATTTGGCGATCCAGGGGGATCTCAACTTGCAAATGTAACTATAACTAATCCAAGTGTACTTTGGCACTTGCGATATGGTCACCTTAATTCCGCTAGCTTGACACTGTTAACTTCTCAAGCTATGGTGATAGGACTTCCCAAAATCAATGAATAGAAGGAGTTATGTGAAGGATGTGCTTTGGGAAAGCACTCAAGGTCTAAGTTCCAAAAGGACAAGTGTGGAGAGCCATCTATCCACTTTAGTTAGTGCATTCAAATATTTGTGGTCCAATGCAGACAAAGAGTATCGGAAACAATTCCTATTTTATCACTTTCATAGATGATTTCTCTAGAATGTACTGGATTTATTTCTTGAAACATAAAGATGAAGCTTTTGATTGCTTCATAGATTTCAGAAACAATGTAGAGAAACAAAGTGAGTATTTTGTAAAATATCTTAGGACAGATCGAGGAGGTGAGTACTCCTCAAAAGAATTCTTGAAATATTGTAAAGCAAGTGGGATCAAAAGGCAATTCACCACTGCCTATACCCCACAACAGAATGGTGTGGCAGAGAGAAAGAACCACACTATAGTTTATATGGCGAGAACGATGCTTTAGACTAAGCATCTAACTAATATGTATTGGGCTGATGTTGTAAGAACCAGTGTATACATTCTAATTAGAAGTCCAACTTCTAGTTTATATGGCATCACTCATTATGAGGGGTGGTATGGAAAGAAACCAAATGTGAAGCACTTCATAGTTTTTGATTCTTTAGCATATGCGCACATTCTTGATGAGAAAAGGAAGAAGCTTGATCCCAAAAGTCAAGCTTGTATATTTGTAGGGTATTGTGAGTCTACCAAAGCAAATAGCCTCTAAAATCCCAAGACTCATAAAATTGTACTTTCCAAGGATGTAATTTTTGATGAAGCGGGAGAATGGGGTCATCAAAGATTTTTTGTTGATGATGAGTCCCAAGATGTAAATTATTCACAGGTACAACAGGTACAACAAGTGTCTCCCAAGAAAAGCAAAGGCACACCACCCCCTCCAAACCCAAGCAGGAGTACTACATCAAGTACTTAAATCGTAACTCTAAGTCCTTATCCACAGATATCAGTAAGTTCTTCATCGATGGACATTGACAGTGACTCTCTATCAAGAGGTAAAATAACTTTACAACATCATCCATCCTTTCAAATGTTGGATCAAAATTTCCAGAGAAGATTCACTAGAAGCCAAGCTAGTGAAATGAATACAATTTTGTAGCAACTTGAAAATTTGCAATTGTATGGGGATGATGACTGCCATGATCCTAAGGGAGATGTAGTCAATTATGCTTTATTGGCTAATGCACAGCTAGAACCAACTAGCTATGAGAAGGCTTGTACTCAAAATGTATGGCAAGAAGACATGGAAGAGGAAATAACCTCTATAAAAATAATGATACATGGGAGCTAGTAAAGCTACCCAAAGGAAAAAAGTGTGTTGGATGTAAATGGGTCTACAAGACCAAATACAATGCTAATGGAAGCATTGAGAGGCACAAGGCAATATTAGTAGCAAAAGTTTTTACTCATAAATTTGGCATTGACTATGAGGAAACTTTTGCTCCTATTGCACGACAAGAGACAATCAGATCAGTTCTTTCGTTAGGTGCCCACAAAGGATGGAAAATTCAACACATGGATGTGAAAAGTGCTTTTCTAAATGGATACTTGACTAAGGATGTTTATGTTCAACAAGATCAAGGCTTTCAAGAACAAGGAAAGGAGAACCTTGTTTACAAATTGAAAAAGACACTTTATGGCCTCAAGAAAGCACCAAGAGCTTGATACTCACACATTGACGGCTATTTCAACGAGTATGGATTCACTAGAAGCAAAAGTGAACCAACTCTGTACTACCTAAAGCATTGTGTAGACATTATCATAGTTTTTTTGTATGTGGATGATCTAATATTTATGGGTAGTAACACTAAAATGAATATGGAGTTCAAAAACTCCATGATGAAGCAGTTTGAGATGAAATATCTTGGTTTAATGTGATACTTCCTAGGCATGGAAGTGCATCAATCAAATAAGGGTATCTTCATATTTCAACACAAGTATGCTCGAGACATGATCAAGAAATTTTCCATGGAGCAATGCAAATCAGTTGCAACTCCAACTGGACATGGAATCCAATTGAGCAAGGATGACGGAGCACCAAAGGTTGACATGACCACTTACAGGAGCATGGTTGGGAGTCTGATGTTTCTCACCAACACAAAGTCCGATATTCAATATGTTGTTTCTCTAGTTTCAAGGTTTATGGAAAGTCCATCTGAGCTACAACTACAAGCAACTAAAATAATCTTAAGATATGTAAAAGATACATTGGATTTTGGAATCCATTACCACAAATGTAATTCTATAAAATTAGTTGGCTTCAGTGATAGTGATTGGGGCAGCAATATAGATGATAGGAAATCTACATTAGGAAACTATTTTAGTCTAGGATTAGGACTAATCACTTGGAGTTCCAAGAAACAAACTGTTGTAGCATTGTCATCTACTGAGGTTGAGTATATAGCCATCACACATGCTAGTACTCAAGCCCAATGGTTGAGAAAAGTCCTTGAAGAGATTGGAGAAAGTCAAAGTGGTCCAACTCGACTGTATTGTGATAACATAAGTGCCATTCAGTTGGCATACAATACAATCCACCATAGTAGATGAAAGCATTTTGATATGAAGCATCACTTCATTCGAGACATGGTGGAGTAGCAGATAGTTGAGATTAAATATTGCAACACTTTGGATAACATTGCAGATATCTTTACCAAAGGCATGGCTAAAGCTCAATATATAAAGCTGAGAGACTGTATAGTCAATCCTCTCAACTTTAAGGGGGAGAATGTTGGAAGTTAAAATCGTAAAAATTTGTTTACAACTGTAAGCTTTGGACCTTACCCTTTTACCTCCTTGGACGACAACCGAGTCAGCAGGATTAGATGGCATGGATGGCAGGAAGAGTTTGACTTCAAATTCCTTTTTTCCTTTCCTCCATATTTTCCTTCCTCCCTAATATTTATCCTAATATTTCTAAGTATTGGTTATTAGTTTATGTATTTAAGCAATACATTTTCAAACCTTTCAAGGCGAATAAATATCAGATATTATATTTTGAGCTCCTAAATTTTTGGTTCTATAAGCACATTCTAAATTAAGGAACAAACCCAACAATCATCAGCGCATACCTTTGTCTCAACCACTAAAAGGCCTTAGTGTATTTTGACCCTGAAACCTCTTCATCGAGTGCCTTACCAAGGTGCTAGCCCACCACATGGGCTAGGTGCTCCCACGAGGAGGGAAAAGCACTTGCCCCCCTTTATATCCTCGTTGGCACTGCTTCCAAAATAAAATGATAACCTTCTTGCCTTGTAAATTGCAAACCCCACAAGATTCAAACTTGCATCCTTCTTCACAAACATCTTAACACATTCCACCGTTGTCAGCTGTGCTATGCGATGCTTGTACAAGATGAGATGAGTCTAGATCCTATTTGTCCCTTCTCTTCCACTAAACACTTTTTAAACACAAAAATCGTTGCTCTCTTTCTACGCATAAATTAGAACATTGGTATTCGAATAATATTAGTTGGGAGTCTTAAGGCAAAGGTTTTACCTTATATATATGTAGTTCCTTGATGTTATACACACCGGCGCTCAAATCGAATTTAAAAATTCTATTTATAAACTTTGCTTTATAACCCTTTTAGGTTTTATTTAAATTAATAAAAATTAATTTATAATTAAATTAAAATTAACTTATAATTAACTTAAGTAACATGAAAGTTAATTAAATTAATTAATAAATTAATTTATAATAAAATTATATTAATTAATTTAAATTTTCTTTTTAATATTATAATAAATTATTATAATATTATTTTCCTAGGCCTCTTCTTTGCCCTTTAGAGATCATATTATTTCCTGGAATCGGGTCTCGATCAACTGAAGGTGGACTATCCTTTTGCACTTATTGGAGAAATTGAAACTGATGCCGCCCACTAAAACTGCCACTGACTGGTGCTGAAAGCTTGACATCAATGACAACTCATCTACTCAAAATTTCCAACACAATTCTAACTGTTAAAATTGGGCTTCTTGGATTAGATTATTTTGGATGATAGGTGTTTTCTAACATCAAATCAACCAATTGTCCTATCATTTGTACCACTTTTGGCTATTTTCTTCGTTTGGGTCTTTTAAGACATAGTTCTCTAATGGCGTTTGTATAAATTGGCACGTCTCTAATAGCTTGATAGAGGGGAATTGTGATAGTAAGGTTTTTCAACCCTTCTATTATGTCATATTTTGGTTGCATTTTCTTCCTAGTTTATTGTAGCCTTTAAAGAAAAGTGGGATCCCTCCATTGTTTATGTGTTCAGTAGTGTGGTCTACTTCTACATCCTCCTCTATCGAAGGTGTTTGTTCGACTCTTGCTTCTATTTCTACTTCCTCCACTACAAGGTGTTTTTTCTACTCCTATTTCTCTACCTGATCTAAGATGGATTGGATTACAATCTACATGTTCTACACTAATATGGTACATAGGATACATCCCCATGTCTACCTGATAAGTTGTTTGATTTATCTTGTTATTGCTAGGATTCAGGGTTGGTTGTGTTGGTAGCTATTATGGCCTGGAAGTAGGTGGTGTCAAAAAAATGGGTTGTAGTGGAGGTTGTGTGGTGGTCTATGGAGGTGAATTCCATGTATTATAATTTTACCACTACATTCCAAATTGTTGGTATAGTCTCCATGTGTATGTTGCATATGGACTAGGACCTTAGGTGGTGTTCATCCAAGGTGGTTGTCTCCACCACCCCATATTGGGTGTTTGGGCCTGCCCTTGGTTCATAAAACTAGACCCACCATATGGTGGTGTTACTCCTAGAATTCTACCTTCCATAGGGGGTTGTTGCCAATTCTTCCTATTACCCATGAAATTTATTTTACCTACTTATGGTTCCTCTTTCTTTAGGTGCTTCCTACATTGTGGGCAAAAAAAGTTCAATGCTACCTCAGTTTTCTGCTTCTTTTTCTAAAGTTGGAATGTATCTAATTGGATCACAAGAAATTATAAGATACCACTCTTCGTATCTTATAGCAAGGTACCTATTTTTTTTTTTGTTATTGAGGCTATTATTTTTGTCCCTCAGGTGATGGGTTTACCTTTTCTCCTAGAGTATTTCCAAAATAAATATCGAATATCTAACAATTGGGCTTGGTAAACATCACCTCTTGCTAATAATATTAAGGCTTCTAATGATTCATTCGTAGGACCCCTTATGAATATACTCAATGATTTTTTCTTAGTTTTACGTGGGGTGAGCATTAGAGGTTAAAATTGAACCTACCCCAATAATCCTCTAATGACTCATCCTCCTTATGTGACATATCTAGAACTTCCTCTCGAGCATCCCTTACCCTTTCAAAATCTTGGTATTGCTCTAAAAATATTTTTTTCATGTCTTCCCAAGTGTTTATTTGTTTATTCCCTAAAATGATAAACCAACATAGTGTTGAGTGGAAGGAAAACGTTTTAACCTTTGGGCATCTATTTTGTAATCAACTGATCTACAAAGAACATCAAATTTAAAAATAAATAGATCATAATCCTCTATTGGTTGTCCTCTAAATATAGGGAGATGTGTAGGAGCAATAAATTTATTTTTAGTGTCTCCTCTATATTCTTTAATTGGAAATTCAAAATTGGTGGAAGCCTCATCATTTTCAACCATGGTTATAAGTGATGTAGGGTCTAATTCAACTACTTTTAAAGCAGCTAACAAAGAGTCACACTCATTTTTATTGTCTTCTAATAATATATTAAATAAAAATCTGAGATAGCCCTCTCTTCAAGTGCTTTCCACCATTGGGTATTCAATAAATCTTTAATTTAGCTACAATTTTGGTTTGATCTACTAGTTGTTCCATAAATTGGGTTAACAAGCCAAGGTGCATCTGGTGGAGATGATTGTCCTTCTTTAGAAAGCATTTCATATTATTCTAAAGGTATATTTGGAATAGCTTGTGTTGTTAATTTCAAGCTGATGTCTATTCTCTTAATAAATAATCCATCAGGTCCTCTTGGTCTTGTTGTAATCATGCATTCTCAAGTAGGGTATCTACGAGTAAGGTAGTGTAAATATACACTTTCAATTTGACTAAACTATAGATCCTAAATATGATAGTTGGCACTCTCGACAATGGTGTCAAAATTGTGAGCATAAATGGTGTTCTATAAAAGGGCTAAGTCTATCCACTCATGTCAATCATGGAGTTCGTAAACTTGAGAGTACCTATGCACAATATATGTTTGTAGTGTGGGAGATGAGTTCCTATATATCTATCAATTTGGTGGAGGGATTTTTTTGTTTATGTATGTTCATTTTTAACCAAACCCAACAAAAGCTAGATATTAAATTAAAAAAATAAGTAAAAGTGCAAAAAAATAAATGTGTACAGGAAATAAACAATTGCACACTTGTAGAATTTAAAACAACTAAAATAAAAACACACAATTGAAAGAAATTGCATAAGGTAAATAAATTGCACATGACTAAAAATAAATTGCAAGAAATAAATAAAACATTCACACTCTAAAAATTGGAAATAATAAGAAATAGCAAAAATAAGCAGAGGAGTATTACTGCCTGGAGTGGGCTGGAGCTCCTGCAAATAGTCTGCTCGACTTGTTACTAGAAATTAATCCTTAGGTCCACTCGAAAATAGAAATGCTTAAAAAATTGATTGATAAAAATGCAGCACCAAAAATATTAAGAATTCGTGGATCTCATTTTCAAAAATGACCTATGTTCTTATACAAAATGTGGTCAATTTTTGTTACAATAATAGCATATTCAAAATTCCTAATTTAATCATAAATCATGATTTACTACGATGGATGGATGAACAATTGTGATTTTTACCTATTAATAGAGCGATCGTTCCTCAAATTCAATCATCGATGGATAAGAACGACACTCCCCTATTTTTTATAGTAGCTTTTTTCTAAAAGTCATGCGGTCTTCCAATCAACGATCAATGTTCAGGAAGTAGGTGCTATATGCTCACTGAACGTAGGTGCCTTCCTGCATCTAGGATGTAGGTGCTTTATTGTGTTCGAGATGTAGGTGCCTTCCTACATTCAATATGTAGGCACCTTCTTGCATTTGAGACATAGGTACCTTCTTGGATGTAGGTATCTTCTTCCTTTTGGGAAGTAGTTGCCCTACCCTTAGAAAAATTTAGGCACCTCTTTCATTCATCGTGGTTTTCTTTAAGTCATTTACTTCTTTAAATATATCATATTTTTCACACAATGTTAGGTCCATATGTGACCACGATTGAAAATGTGAAATAACTTAACAAAAAACTGCGGCTACATACATATCCAACTAAAAACACCAGTCAAGCATAAGTACTTCATTTTCTATTAAATATATGCAATAATCATACAAAAATGTATTTTTAGTGTTAAATATGCCCATATAATATCCTTACAAATGTGAAAAAAATAAGCATTTTTGGTGCTCATCAAAGATACTGGCTTGATCTTTGTAGTTGGGAGACTAAGGATCAAATCTCTCCAGCGCTACTTAGGCATTTTGTAGAAAGGTTATAATGGAAGGCCAATCTAGCACCCCTTATTGCTATGCAATCATTTTTACTATATATATACAATCAAATGAAGGCAAGTGTCAACGACTAGGTAAACTAGAGGAACTAAGGTGACAAAAAGTGATTGGAGCATTCTAGTGATTAGAGACTACATGAAATTGTAGTGTCAACACTGTATAATTGCTAAAAGATAGAATGCATAAATGGTATATTTTCAATGCCAAATATTAGAGATATATTTGCACTCATCCAATCATGCCACTTGACACTTCATGAATTAGCACTATTTATGGAGGAAACATAATGAAATTTTCTATAACTGCCATTAAAACTACTTCTAACCAATTGTGGAGTTGAACCATTTCACCTCCCAACTACTTTATATCTACTATACTTTTGTATATAGTTTAGGATTGTCTTAGGCTACTTCTTCTTCTTCTTCTATCCTTCTACTTTGTCACCTTAATATCCACTTATATTTTTCCTTTGAGAAATTACTAAGTTCATCTTCCCATATTTCTTACCTTGCAGACCCAAATCATCCATATAGTGCCCAAGCTCTTTTTTTGTTGTTTCTTTCACTACATTGGAATAGAGTGTCATATGTATTGTTGCATCACATCTTATGTAGTAAATATTTATACTATTGTTGGTATAATAGCCCAAACCTTATATTTTATAATATACATACATTTACATTATATATAAAATTATTATATTTTACTTAATATAATGATTTTGTTTTTTGTTGAAAATAACTTGATCTTATTAAAAATAAATAAGAGTACATAATTAAAAAAAAAAATGTGGTATGGAAGCACACCCCAAAAGCCTATGCAAAACATCAACCCAGGTCCAGAAAAAGGCTTGGGATAACTATACAACAGTTAACATATCAACAAGAAAGAAAGGACAAAAGGTCGCTAGTACTCAAGTTGCCATAGGAGTAGCACCAACAGAGGGAGGGGGTCCTTATCCAAAGGATTTCCTTGGCCGATGGGAGGATCAAAGTCTGTTAGAATTGAATCCCACCAAGAACCGTCGCCTTGTAATTCCAAAGTGTCCCTTACAGTTTGAGGTAAAGTAGTAGCCCAACCGAATGATGAGCCCCAATGGTAATATTGTGGCACGAAGCAAAATCCTTCCTTGCCATCTTGGTCCTGCAAGCAAGTGCTATGTGCAGTTAGAGTCCTATGGCCTCAATCCTGTTGTTGAGAAGAAGAATGTCCTTGGTGGGGTGAGGAGGGCAAAACTCGAGCCACAATAGAGGGAGCATTTGCCTAATGATCCAATAGAGTTAGCAGATGTTGAACCTCAAGGGAAACCTTGTTTGCCTACGTTTGAATCTCAAGTAAAACATTGGAGCATATTAAAGCTTTTGAATACATGGAAAACTATGGAGATGCATATTGAGCAGAACAAAATTTTCTATTACGGTTTTTCCATATGTTAAATAGAATCTCAACCTTAAAAATATGATAATTTTGTTCCATATGTACTAACATTCACATTGTATCTCCAAGAAGAACCATAGGCCAAGAAAAGGATTATGGTTTAAAAGGTTTATAAAAAATCATGAATCCATTTCCATGATGCTTAGACTTTAAAACAATACCAAAATAAATGTTCAATAAATTTCTTACACCAATTAAAAAAATAGTTAAAAATTTACATTTCTAATGAATTTCGTGTTGTTTCCTATGATTTTGTTTAAAAAAAAAAAAAACTATTAATAAACCTTAATTATATTTTAATTAATTTAAAATTTATAAGATGTTGACTTATAAGGATGATGCTCACAAGATTATATTCCTAAACTTGACAAGTGGCTCTAAACTCACCACGTCGAGCCTAAACAAGGGTATGGTATTTCTCGTTACAACCGTCTCATCGTCACTTGCTTATTCCTATTAGCAAAGTTTTCATCTTCTTATTCTTATTAATGATTTGTTTTTTAAAAGGTATGACTTCACCAACAACACATAAATTATTCATCCAATATATGTTTTAGAGTGGGCATAGTTTGGTGATGACAAAACAATCAGACGTGTTCTCACATAGTTTAGTCATGTATGTTGTCATTCTTATTAAAAAGAGAAGACAAAGCATAAAATATTGTTATTAATGTAACTACCAAAGAGACCTAAGTGGTTGAGATATATTATTTCGTGGTCAAAAACAACATCAAGGAAGGCCTAGCTCTGTGTTTTAATCATAGTGAGCGCCAAATTAAAAAAGATAGAGTAACAATCGAGGGTTTTATTGATGGTTTTATTGATAGTTATATTGATTTAATTTTTTAAACAATTGACTGTTTTATTAATTTTCTTTATAAAAATTATATAAAAAAATAATAATAGTATTACTCTTAATTAAGTTGAACGATATATATTTATCATATCAAATTAGTTATAATAAAAATTTTTATAAATTTTAATTTGTTAAATAAACTTAAAATCAACTGTTAGTAGAACAAAAATAACTCACTAATAAATACTTTACCCTACTAACAAATCTATCCTTTTAAGATTAAAACTATATAATATGGCAACCTCTCCAATAAAGTTTGAGACTTATCTTTATTTTGAGGTTCTCTAATGTGTTGGTAAGCGAATTAATCACGCTGTTTAGTTAATGTCATACCATACAACACTTTTTATTATTTGTGTAGGAAGAATATGAGTATTTGTTTTGTTTGATGTATAGGAAAATTGGTTATATTTATATTATTTTTAGTGATTGTGTTAAATACAGGGTTTAAACTATAGAGGTTACTCCTAACAAGTTTATATCACCTTGTTGTTGATCATGAGAGGACCACCGGACACTTGGAATTTCGTATCATTGTGTTGATCATGCACTTAGAGAATTAAGATAAGACTACTACCTTTACAATAAGCATGTCCCCAAAATTTAAACTTAAATCTTTTTTTAATAAGTACTTGACAAATATACCCAAAAAATTAAACCTAAATCTTTTTTTGATAACTATCTAACCAAACAAACAATAACCAATCTATCTATGACTACTTTCTCTTGTTGGGGTTTACAAAAGAGGTGGAAACTTAGTGAGGATTCCTAATGATTGGTTTTTATACGCCAAATTCTGATTTGTCAGGAAACCTATTTGTCGTTATCGAAAGTTTCAAGCAATTATTATTTATTTTTTCTATTGTTATTAGGTAGTAATATTTTTATAGATATTGATTGCTTCCCTAAATCAGTTAGGCCATTTGGTCTAGTGGTATGATTCTCGCTTCGGGTGCGAGAGGTCCCGAGTTCGATTCTCGGAATTCCCCCAAAATGCAAATACAAGTTTTATCTCACAACCCATCGCAAATTTAATTATTTTTGAAATTTAATTTGGGTAAAGAACAAATAATTTAATTTGGGTAAAGGAAAAACATTGACGGGTAAAGAACTAATAATTTAATAACTAAGACAACCAATGAGGAAGGATGTATTTAGCACTTGTCCATCATAGACATAAATATCACAAGGTAAAGTTTTTTTTTTTTTAAATATATATTAAATCTTGGATTCAGGTAAGTGGTGAAAATTTAAATTGTGTGTGAAATATCGCCAGTAATGTTTTTTTTTTAATACATATTGGATTTTGGATGGATTTATAAGTTAAAGTTTTAATTTTATGGTGAATTTTAATATTATTTATTAAATTAAATAATTGAAATATATATATATATATTATAGAGAAGGTTTATGTTCAAGTGTTAATAACCATAAAGAGTTTATGTGTTTAAATGGTGGGTACTTAACTTTACATGGGTTGTTGCGGTCTCATTATAAACAAATTCTATGGTATCCCCTTAAAAAATAGGATATTTTTGTTATCACAACACAAATGAGTAGGATTTGTTTATTTTATTGTAGCATTTGTTGTCATGTACCTCTTGTGTTGTCAAACCAATCAACAAGAAACAAGGACTATTATCAATCTATCCAAGCCTTGGCAATTTTGTCTCCATGGATTTCCTCTTATGTTTTCCCTAATCTAAGCATGATAATGATTGTATTTTTGTAGTAGTTGATTGCTTTTAAAAAATGGCTATCATGATTCTTTGTGAGAAATCTATTTCAACTAAGGAGACTGCTAAGCTCTATTTTAGTCATGTGTGGCTCAACTTTGGCTTGTCAAAGTCCATTGTATTTGATAGAGATAAATAGATTTTTGAGCATTTTTTTGGTCCACTTTATGGAGCATGATGGATACCAAGTTGACCATATGTTTTTTTTGAAAAAAATTGAAAAAATTATATTAAAACATTGATCAGTTACAATTGGGATAAGATACATCCCAGCCGAAAGCAATGAAAGCACATGATTACAAGAGAAGAGGAAGATTTGCACTGGATCCAAATCTCTTGAACCAATACCAAGCTAGCTGAGAGAGCTGATAGGACAGTTACAACAACTTATCGCGAAAACACACAGCAAACACCAACTTCACCTCTATCCGCGAAAAAGCTACAAGTCGCGAAATCGCGACACAAGACACCTTTGACCGCAAAAAAGTCAACTTGGCAAGAAATCGCGACATGTCGCGAAATCGTGACAAAAATCCAGCAGCAGCCACAACGACGCAACACGTCGCGAAATCGCGACAACTTTCCTCCAGCGGCCGCGACGGCATAACATGTCACGAAATCGCGACAAGTTTCCTCCCTTGGCCGCGACGGCACAACATGTCGCGAAATCGCGACAATTTTCCTCCCTTGGTCGCATCGACGCAACATGTCACGAAATCGTGACAACTTTCCTTCGACGGCAGTGACGGCGCAACATGTCGCAAAATCGCGACAACTTTCCATCCTTGGCCGCGACGGCACAACATGTCGCGAAATCGCGACAACTTCCCCTCGACGGCAGCGACGGCGCAACATGTCGTGAAATCGTGACAATTTTCCTCCAATGGCCGCGATGGCGCAACAGGTCGCGAAATCGCAACAAAAATCATACTTAGCTTTTTCATTGATCATTTGTCTTGAGGATCTTTCAATGACAACTTCCCCTCGGCGACAACAATGGCGCAACATGTCGCGATATCACGACAACTTTCCCACATCGACCGCAACAACGCAACATGTCGCGATATCACGACAACTTTCCCTCGACGGCAGCGACGGAGCAACATGTCGTGATATCGTGACCACTTTCCTCCCTTGGCAGCGACGACGCAACATGTCGCGATATCGCGACAGTTTTCCTCCAATGGCCGCGATGGCGCAACAGGTCGCGAAATCGCGACAAAAATTATACTTAGCTATTTCATTGATCATTTGTCTTGAGGATCTTTCAACGACAACTTCTCCTCGACGGCAGCGACAGCGCAACATGTCGCAAAATCGTGACAACTTTTCCACATCGGTCACAACAGCGCAACATGTCGCGATATCGCGACAACTTTCCCTCGGCGACATCGACGAAGCAACATGTCGCAATATCGTGACCACTTTCCTCCCTTGGATGCGACGGCGCAACATGTCACGAAATCGCGACAACTTACCACCAATGGCCGCGATGGCGCAACAGGTCACGAAATCGCAACAAAAATTATACTTAGCTTTTTCATTGATCATTTGTCTTGAGGATCTTTCAACGACAACTTCCCCTCGGTAGCAGCAACGGCGCAACATGTCGCGAAATTGCGACAACTTTCCCACATCGGCAGCAATAGCGCAACATGTCATGATATCGCGACCACTTTTCTCCCTTGGCGGCAGCAACAGAGCAACATGTCGCGATATCGCGACCACTTTTCTCCCTTGGCAGTGACGGCGCAACATGTCACGATATCGCGACAATTTTCCTCCAATGGCCGTGATGGTGCAATAGGTCATGAAATCGCAACAAAAATCATACTTAGCTTTTTCATTGATCATTTGTCTTGAGGATCTTTCAACGACATCTCCTCGACGGCAGCAACAGCGGAACATGTCACGAAATCATGACAACTTTCTCACATCGGCCGCAACAGCGCAACATGTCATGATATCATGACAACTTTCCCTCGACGGCAGCGACGGTGCAACATGTCGCGATATCGCGACAACATTTCTCCAGCAGCCGCGACGACACAACATGTCGCGATATCGCGATAGCTTTCCGCCAATGGCCGCGATGGCGCAACAGGTCGCGAAATTGCGACAAAAACCATACTTAGCTTTTTCATTGATCATTGTCTCAAGGATCTTTCAAGGCCCTGCCTAATCACCTCATCTGCAATAGGCATGCAACTGTGCAGCTGCACCCCTACCTCTTTTGCAGCACCCATCTTAGCCAAGAAATCGGTCGCTTTGTTGAAATCTCTGCTTACATATACGAGAATCACATCATCTAATTCCCTCCATAATTTCTTGATTTGAGAGACCAGAATCCTCAACCTCTAAGCGTTCAATGAAAAGTTCCTCATGCAGTCTAGAGCTCCAACCAAAATTTGAGAATTAGATTCAAGAATTATCCTCCTGTGACCCTGAGTAACTGCCCAAATAGAGGCAGATTTGATAGCAATGGCTTCTGCTTCATTATTTGTGGCTCTACCCAAACCCTACAATTCCCAATAAAGCACTGATCCCTCATGATTTCGGCAGACAACGCCAATATCGGCTCTACCCGGATTGCCCTTTGCAGCTCCATCAGTATTGATTTTAATCCAGCCTTCTGGGGGTGATTTCCAACTGATTCTGTTCTGTCCCTCACTCTGGTCAACTCCCGCTGCCATAGGTCCAGGAACAACCTGAGTTTCCTCTTTAGCATAGACGACAATAGTTTCAGTGACTTTGCTCTAGATGATCTGCCAAACTCCATCTAATGAGGAAAAGGTTTCTCAAAAAATTCTAGCGTTTCTCTCCAACCAAATGAAGTTTAAACCAAGCTCCCACCCAATTTGAAGAGCGTTGGATGTAAATCTACCCCGCTTCCATATTTCCCAAATATTAGTCCGATTCATGTCACCATGAACCTGGATTTTATAATGAGAGAACCAGCGCTTCCAAATCTGACGCATGAAAGGGCACTCAAACATCAGGTGATCAACTGTTTCTTCATTCTTATGGCATAAAACACATTGAGAAGGGCCGATGATTCCTCTACATCTGAGATTGTCAAAAGTGAGAATACCATTGTGCATAAACTGCCAAGCAAAAAAGTTTACTTTCGGCCAACCCTTAGAGTTCCAAATCTTTCGCCAATCCTCAACCGAAAAGAAATGGGGGGGAGGGTCTGGGAGGATCTTGTCATACCCGTCCTTCACTGTATAAACACCAAGGCTCCCATAGCCCCAAGCTAATTCATCCTCCTCGTCTCTCCTAGTGAGAAACCTTTCTGTCAAGATTTTGGATAAGATGGGTGCCAACTCCGGGGGGATAGGAATTGGCCACTCCTCCAACCGCTTAAACTTCTTAAACCTATACTCCCCCAGCTGAGAAGCATTGAAATAACTTTCAATATGGACCTAACCCAAGATTTCTATGGCAGATTTTATTGGAAGTAACTCAGGGAACTCAACAATGATGGGTGGATACTGATCCCAAGAATCAGTCTAGAAACGGGCCTTCTCCCCTCTCCCCACTTTCCAAAACAACTGATCTTTAATAACCTGAGATCCTAGCTTGAGAGCTTGCCATACTAAGGATCCAGTACCACCCAGAGGGAAACGACCCACCTCATTGGGGTTAACTTGACCCAAATATTTACTCGTGAGAATTATACTGAATAAGGAAGTTGGTTGGGAAATCCACATCTAGTACAACTTTCCAGCCAAGGATTGATTATTTAACTTGGATCCTCTCAGTCCCAGTCCACCTTTTACCTTAGGCTAAGTGATTTTATCCCAACCCACTAAGGCCCACTTTATTTTTCCGTTAGCTCCTTTCCACAAAAACTTCCTAGCCATCCTGTCCAACTCTTTCCAAATTGTAAGCGGGGCAACCAGGATAGAAAATTTGTACCAAGTTGACCATATGTTAGGATCCCATCCTAACATTATTATGTAGTGATCCTCTTTCCAATGTGAGGACCCTATTATAATGATATTTTGTAATGATATGTGACACTTGAGGCACCTAGACAAGTGGGATCATTTCATGTAATCGTTATAAAGAATATAATTTTTGTTGGTAGAAGATTCTAGCTCGAGTGGCATTTCATGGTGAATTTTAATATTATTTATTAAGTAGTCGAAATACGTTATTATTTTTTATAGAGAAGGTTTATGTTCAAGTGTTGATAACCATAAAGAGTAATGTGTTTAAATGGTGGATACTTAACCTTACATGAGTTGTTGTGGCCTAATTATAAACAAAGTCTATGATAGCCCCTTAAAAAATATGATACTTTTGTTGTCACAACACAAATGAGTATGATTTGTTTATTTTATTGTAGCATTTGTTGTTATGTAACCCTTGTGTTGTCAAACCAATCAACAAGAAGCAAGGACTATTATCAGTTCTATCCAAGCCTTTGAAATTTTTGTCTCCATGGATTTTCTCTCACGTTCCCTAATCTAAGCATGGTAATGATTGTATTTTTTTAGTAGTTGTAGAAATAAAATTTAACATGCTTACACACAATTCTATTTCTACTTAAATAATTCTAAAGTTTTGTAGTCATTATAGTACAACAATAATAATACATAGAACCTGCAATATCAATAATAACAACAACAATAAGAACAATAGAAGCAACAATGGTAATAGTATCAACAATAGTATATAACAGTAAATACACGTAATTTTATATTAACAATGACATGTATATTACAACATTACAGTTTTAGCATTACAATATGCAACCTACAAATCCTAGGATGAATATCCTTCATGGTTGCATACAAGACTAGATTGTATCCTACCCCAAGCACATATGCATCAAATATCACAGGTATCAATGTTGTTTCGTTAATCCACCAACCTGCATGACTCTCCTCAATGCCTTGGTTGAATAAATGAATGAACCCCTCAATCCATGAACCACTTGAATGAATGAGGGGAGGGCTTATTTATACACCCAAAAAGTAGTTACCCTCCAACTACCTCATAACTTCCCCAAATTACATTTCATATGCATTTGCTCTTGCATTTACTTGACATTTCCCACTACAACACAAAATAGTTTATAACTTGTAATTTAGCTAACATAATTTACATCACTTTATTATTACGTACAATATTAAATTGCACTTTATAACATAATTATATATATGCACACACCTTTCGTCAAACACTTTGTGTACAATTACAAAATAACATATAATACCAAAACTGATTCACCAATTACAAACATATCAATTTGCCTGTCTACATCTATCCCCTCCTCTAAACTGGTTGGCATCCTCAATGACACAAGCTAAACACTGGGAATAGAAGTACCGAACAATGTAACATAATCTCTTATCACGTTCCTTCCGCTTTCTCTTGTTCCATACATCTTTGGTAATAGACTTCACTTGAGACTGCTCGCAACACCTTGTTCTCTAATTGTTCACTCTAGTTTTTGGAATCAACATCATGAACATGATGGGAAACACCAATCACCATCTATGTTGAGGTTCAAGGGAGTGGTATCCCCCTTGCAGGGTCAAGGGACAGTGTCCCTTGCAGGTCGAGGGGTAGCGCCCTTGTGGGATTCAAGGAGGAGCCTCAAAACCTCAATAGCAAAACCATTGAAACCATTAATGTTTAAATGATTTTTTTCTCCTCATAAACCATTTGGAAGATTTCACTCAACTCATTAAAACAGCCTCCCTTCAGCTCCAATTCACTGCTTTCGTGATCCAAATGACTTCTTAGCATCTTTTGATAGACATCTCCCTTGTTAAATTATACTTTTGATGATAATTGCTCAAACTGCACTACCTCAAACAATAACATTTTTGATGACAATCCTTGATGGCTTAGTCTCTGCCGGATTAGGCTAGATGGATTGAGAAGCCTAATGGGTATGAACTTAAATGAATTTCTAGTCGATGTATATGATCTAGATGGATTGGACAATAGACATCTAGATAGCAAACGTCTAGGACAATAAGGTAGACGTTTAGAGTGACAGGGTAGACGTCTAGGACAAGGTAGATGTCTAGGACAATAGGGTAGATGTCTAAGATGATAGGGTAGACATCTAGGACAACAAGATAGACATCTAGGTCGTAGATGTCTAGGATAAACAAGTAGACATCTAGGATGATAGGGTAGACATATAGGACGATGGGATAGATATCTCAGACAGGTAGACGATGGGGTAGACAACTCAAATGTGTAACCTGCTATATGGGTAACATATACAAACGGGTAATTTATCAAATGTCTAACTCCCTCAAACATGTAAGTTTTAGATGTGTACACTTCCTATGGGTATCTGGCAAAACGTCTAACTTCCTTAGATGTGTAACTACTAGATGAGTACTTGCCATATGGGTAGGTTTCAAATGTGTAGTCTCTAGATGACTCCTTTTTAGATGGCTTCACTTCAAATGGTTCTCTTCATATGGCTTCACCTCAAACGGGTCCTACTCAGATGGTTGCACCTTAGACAACTTTTTCTCATATGTCTTCATCTTAGACATCTCCTCCTCCACCATATGACTGTATTCTCTAATCGTTATAGCCTCATTCATCGATGAGGTTTTTGTATCACTTTCCCAAGTCAAGGCATAATCCAAAGCCTCTTGGTATGATCTTGGAGGAAATATCTTCATCTTCCTTTGATACAAAGGGAGAAATCTATATATGAACCACATACTCTTTGATTCCTTTGAGTGGTCTTTCTCCACATGGTCAAACAACCCACTCAACCATCGATTGTAAGAACGAACAGACTTGTTCTCTCCTTGTATTCTATAATTTTTGTTAGTATCGTATGATCAAAATTCTTCCACAAATGCATCATGCAACTCTTCTCATGTGTTGTACTTATCTTCTAGTAATTTTATGTACCAATCCATTGCGAATCCATGAAATATTGCAAGAAACCACCTCCTCCAATCTGCTTCATTATTCTACCCAGTTGTTTTCCACACCATGCAACAAATTCTCCAATGCCTAATCGGGTCTTCCTTCCCTTCTCTTGTGAAAAGTGGACACCTTAGTTTCCTTGCTTTGGTGGCTATGTTAGCCATTGGTGAGGTTCCTTCTTCATCACTTTGATGAAGAGTCCCTTGGAATCCTTAACTGATTCCTACTTTCTGTGAGTGATCTACTATGTTGCTCCTCATCGGATGCTTTTAGCCTAGGTACCTTTATTCTCACCAAACAATCATCTCTCGATTTCGTGTACATCTTTAGTTTGTGATCTCCTTCACTGGAATGTTAGTTATGACCCTGGTATTTCTTCCTAAGACCTCACTCATTATTTATCTAGTGCTTGACTCTTATCCTCTGCACTCCTCTGCAACCTTCCTACCACTTTTTTAGGTGTTACCATCCACTCATCATATCCTTGTACAATTTTCGTGTCAATGTCTTCCCTTACATCAATATTTTCCTTTACTCTTGGTGGTTCTTGTACCCATTCCTATCAACAATATTTCCCATATTTCTTGCTCTACTCTTGGACTCTCATATTCTAAACAAATAATTATTCTACCTATTCTGCTGCTACAAACGTCTAGACTACAAACATTTATATTGGTGTTGCAGGTATCTATCAATCATTGATCTATACAATATTCATTTGCATTCTTGCATCCCGTTGGCATGCACATCCCTTTATACAACCCTTCATCTACATCAATAAACAAATCCAATGCGTCTTCATCTATTACTGTGGCTACACTCCATTGTTTTCATTACATATCTCCCCAAGGATTTTACTCCTTAGAACTCCATGTCACCAAATTGGACCCAACTTCAATGACACAAGAATGTAGAAATAAAATTTAACATTCTTACACACATTTCCATTTCTACTTAAATAATTCTACAAATTTGCAATCATTGTAGTACAATAACAATAATACACAGAACTTGCAACAATAATAATAACAACAACAATAACACCAATAGAAGCAACAACAGTAATAGTAGTATCAATGGTAGATAACAGGAAATACAGATAGTTTTATTTTAACAATGGCATGTATATTACAACATTACAGTTCCAGAATTACAATCTATAGCTTGCAAACCCTAGGCTGAATATCCTTCATGGTTGCATACAAGACTAGACTGCATCCTACCCTACGTACATATGCATCAACTCTCACATGTACCAATGTTGTTTCGTTAATCCACCAATCTCCATGACTCTCCTCAATGCCTCGGATGAATGAACCCCTCAATCCATAAACCACTTGAATGAATGAGAGGAGGGCTTATTTATACACCCAAAAAGCAGTTACCCTCCAACTACCTCATAACTTCCCCAAATTATATTTCATATGCATTTGCTCTTGCATTTACTTGACATTTCCCACTACAGGACAAAATAGTTTATAACTTGTAATTTAGCCGACATAATTGACTTACATCACTTTATTATTACGTACAATATTAAATTGCACTTTATAACATAATTAAATATATGCACACACCTTTCGTCAAACACTTCGTATACAATTACAAAATAACATATAATACCAAAACTGATTCACCAATTATGAATATATCAATTTTCCTATCTATAGTAGTTGATTGTTTTTAAAAAATGACTATCATGATTCCTTGTGAGAAATCCATTTCAAATAAGGATACTGCTATGAATGTGGGGAAGAAAATATGGAGTGATAATGAAAGCACATGAAATCCAACAAATAATTGAATCCTATGTTCTGCAATATATTTTTTTTGGTTTATGTGTTTTGGTGTATGCCTAAGCCTAGAATGACTATGCAGGGTGGACTCCTAAGGTGAATGGCAAATGAGGATTTTCCTCGTGATGAAATACAAAAAAACCTCTAATGGGATACTATGGTATCTATGGGGCAAGACAACGAATGGAGGTGAAGCCCACCATCACTGATCTTGATCAGTGGTTGGTGATGAAGTCCAACTCATTGATTTTTAAAGTGATGTGTGCAATCGTGTATGATTCTTTTAAAATTTTATATTATGTATGGGATTCACACAATGACAAGAAACCCTCATTTACTCAGCTAAGCTAGTAACCAAGAATATCAAAATTGAGTTCCTCAAAAAAACCTAGGGTACACCGCTTAAGATCCACCCTAAAATCATCAAGTGACTCCAATAGTAGAGGGTTCACCTAGTTATTCCACTCTGAATCATCAAGTGATTCCAACAATGGGAGTATGCTTAAATACTAGTGATTTGTTCCAATTGAATAAAATGTGGGATACTTTAGCCTAGAATGTGACTACTTATGCTTTCTTTTCATTTCATTGCAAGCAACACTTAAAGTGAGAGGTAAAAACAATAAAAACTTAAACCTAATGTGATGAATATTTTAATGCAACTAAGATGGATGCACAAGTGCAGATCTATCCTATGTGCAAACTATATGAAGAAATATTTATAAATGCCTAAGATGCAAAATATGTTGCTTTTTAAATAGAAAGTAAATATTTATTTTTTTCAATTTCTCTGTAAAAAGAAAAAACAAAATGAAGGTGGGGTTTGATTCAGAGTTACCAAGAAGACTATGCATTTTTTTCTTCCCAACTCTACTGGATGCGATGAAAAGTCTCCTAAATATGGTGAGGCATATCCTGGATGTAGTAGGGCATACCTCAAATACGATAGGGTGTCCAGAGTATTTTTTGACATCAAATTGTTGAGTATGATTTTCATTGTTGTAATTGTTGTCAAACACTTCAGCAATATAGGTATTCATGTCAACACTTTCAAATTTGTAAGCTTCTGCAGATTTGTATTTCATCAAGTTTACGAGATACCGATTAATCACCAATCACAAAAGCAATAGCTTCATTGCTTTTGTCAATTGAAGGTATATCAATGTCAAGCAAAATGAAGTCTCCATCAAGTGATTAGACCATCTCACTGTGTTCAGATCGACTCCAGATCAGTCACAGAATTTGTGGCTCATCAAAAGGCCTTACGATTTTCAAGATATCGTAGTTTGAAGTATCAAGGGTACTTGAGGTGTGCATCACGACCATGGAAAAATAAATATTCCTCAAGACAAATTAAATAGTTGGGATATTTTAAATGTTTATTGGGCATATTTATATTTGAAAAATTGATTTCCTTATAGGTGGAATATGGTTCTAACAAAAAGGAAACCATATGCTAAAATAAAGGAGTGACAACCATATGCTAAAATAAAGGAGTGACAACCATATCTTTTATTATGTTGTAAAGCTATTTTTATAACTAAGTTGTTGTAAAAAAGGGAGGTGGCCCTTTTATTATGTTGTAAAGCTATTTTAAATAGCTAAGTTGTTGTAAAAAAAGGAGGTGGCCCTTTTATTATGTTTTAAAGCTATTTTAATAGCTAAGTTGTTGTAAAAAGGGGAGGTGGCCCTTTTTAGTTGGAAAAAGGAAGAGGTGGTCCTTTTTTAAAGGAATGTTGTTAAAAGGAGTATTTTTAGAATTTGAGAAAACCTATAAAAGGAGGGACTTGGAGAAGAATTAGTGAGAAGAAGAATTTTAGAGGAAGATTTTAAAGAAAAGTGTGGGAACCATGAGAGAAATTTTGGAGAGGAGTTAGAATATTTTGTAAATGGATTTTTGATAAGAAGACAAAGTGAGTGTTGAAAAGAAAAAGATAGAATTTTTGAGAGAGAATTTTTGTGATGAGAAGAGAGGAATAGTGAGAGAAGTGTGCTGCAAAGGAGGTGCTAGTTTTCTTTCTACTCACAGTTTGATTCTAAGGAAGAATTTCAAATTCAGCAATCAAGTGTAGGCAAGAGACATTCGTGTGTTGGTCTCTATCTATCAAAATCAAAGTCCTAGTTGGAGCTTGGAAATAGGGGTTGGTGCTCTTTCCAGTTGGTGCTGGAGAATTAGGGGTTGGTGCTCCTTCCAGTTGGTGCTGGTAAATTAGGGGTTGGTGCTCCTTCCAGTTGGTGCTGGTAAATTAGGGGTTGGTGCTCCTTCCAGTTGGTGCTGGAAAATCAGGGATTGGTGTTCCTTGCGATTGGTGTCGCTAAAATTTGTAAGTGTATTACATTTTTCAACTGGATTTAGATGGAAGTCTAAACAGTTGTTTGCACCATGGACGTAGCCAAAAGGTGAACCACATTATATACTGTGTTGTGAATGATTTTGTGAGATTGCATTTAGTATATTTCTTCTACAAGTTAAAATTTTAAGACATACTGATTCACCCCCCTCTCAGTATTACGGTGAGTTCAACAATTGGTATTAGAGCTAGGCACCACTAACAAGCTTAATCAACTGTGGTAGATCTTGCAGTAACTCACTATGGCGAATCATGAAGGTTTTTCCTCCAAAAAGGCACCATTGTTCGATGGCACGAATTACGCTTTCTGGAGCCTCAGGATGAAAACTTATTTAAGTGCTTTGGGATATGACATTTGGGAGAGTGTAGAAAAAGGCTACACCAAACAAGCTACTCCACCTAAGGATGCAACTGAAAAGAAGCTACTGGAGAATGATGCAAAGGTGAAAAATGCTTTACTATGTGGTCTGGTTGATAGTGAATTGGTTAAAGTCATCAATTGTGAATCTTCTAAAGCCATATGGGATAAGTTGAAAAGTATTCATGAAGGTGATGACAAGATCAAAGAAGCCAAATTGCAGATACATCGAGCTCAGTTTGAAGGCTTAAAAAATGAATGATGATGAAAGCATAGAGTCTTATATGCTGAGAGTAAATGAAGTGATAAATGCTATTCGAGGCCTTGGTGAAAAGCTAGTAGATTTGATTGTTGTTAAAAAGGTATTACGATCTCTTTCTCAAAAATTTGATTCAAAAGTTTCAGCTATAGAAGAGGCTAAGGATTTAAATAGTTTTTCCATGGATGAAATGCATGGCTCCTTAACTGCATATGAAATGAGAATTGGTAGCAATAGAACATCTAAAAAGGTAGCGGAATTCAAAGCTATGAAGAATGTCAAAATTGTATCTGAATCAGAAGAAGATGAAGTTGCAGACAAAATGGAGGCCAACTTTGTAAGAAAGCTAAAAATAGGAAAAGGCAAGTATCATGGAAAATTACCTTTAAAGTGTTTTAATTGTGGAGGTATTGGAAATTTTGTAGCTAAGTGTCCATATAAAGAAAAGAGTGATCAGGATGAACAATCACAGAATGAAAAAAGGGATAGATACAAAAAGAAATCGTCAAATTTTCAAAGAGGTAACTTGAAGAAAAGAAGTTTCATTTCAAAGAGGAATAGTAGCTCGTTAAAAAATAATTCAAGTGAAAATTCTGAAGAAGAGAATGATGAAGCTCTTTTCATGGCCTTTGAGGATGAAAAAGTCATTGAAGAGGAAGAGGAAGATGAATCTGAGATAGATGCATAAGTCGACCTAGAAAAGGAATTAGTTGCTACTCTGGAGGAATTGGATGTTGAAAGGAAAAATATCAAGAGGATATCAAGAAAATTTGAAGAAGCAAACAAAATCATTACTGATCTAAAAGTGCAAATTGAGGAGGCAAAGAAGATTTCAGATGATCTAAAAAATCAGATAAAGACTAAGGATGAAGACTGTTGTAAAGTAGAGGAAGAAGTTGTTTCTTTAAGAAAACAATTAACAGAGGCAGATCTGAAAATCAACAGATACATCAAGTTTGAGAAGAGTTCCATGCAACTGGACGATATTCTAAACAATCAGAGGAGTGTTGATATTAAGTTTGGTTTGGGATACGATAGAAGTTCCTCAAGCAAGCCAAATATTGAAGTTCCAAATCCCGTGAAGACTGAAGTGAAGAAACCACAAGAAGAGAAGAATCACATGGATAATGATGGCTTCAACTATATTCCACACCAAAGGATGAGAAGATTCAGAGCTCCTACAACTACATGGCAAAGACCACAAACCAGGTTCAATTATTTCTTTTTTGGTTATTGTTTCAAATGCAACTCCTATGGACATAAAATTTCAGATTGCAAGCTCAATGTTCATCCAAGAAATTTTTTTAGTAGAAACTTCTTTGCACCATTAGTGAATTATGATGTAGAATGTTTTAAGTGTCACAACTTTGGACACATAGCAAGATTTTGTAGAAACATGTCTACATCTAATGAAAGAAAGTTTCATCAGAACTTATGGAGATCAAATAGAAAAACTTTAGAAAACACTTCTTATGTTGATGAAAATAAGAAGCCTACTCAACAACCTAAACCAAAAGACAAAAAGATTTGGGTAGAGAAACCAAAAGAGGTTAAGGAGTCTCTAATTGTGCAAACTACTTTTAAAGTGCAAAATAAATCTACACCATGGATATTAGACAATGGATGCTCTAGTCATATGATAAGGGACAAACAGAGATTTGAAAAGCTACAACAATACGAAGGTGGTTCAATCAAGTTTGGGAACAACGATGGAGCCAAAATCATTGGCAAAGGTACAATGAAGATCAACAACGACAAGATCAAATCCGAAGAGGTACTATTTGTTGTTGGTTTAAAGCACAATTTACTCAGCATTAGTCAAATTTGTAATAATGGGCATGATGTAGTGTTCAAGAAACATGGATGTGAGATAAGAAAAACAAATAGTGGAAAAATAGTGGCATTTGGTACTAGAACAAATGGTAATTTGTATACACTTAGTGAAAGTTCACAATATACATGCATGATGAGTCAAGAAGAAACAAGTTGGTTGTGGCATAAGAGATTAGGACATATTAATTTTGACAATCTGATTAATATTAGTTCAAAATGAGCTGTTAGAGATATTCCAGTTATTTCAAAACCAACCAACTGTATCTATGGACCATGCCAGCGAGGTAAGCAAACCAGATCCACTTTCAAAAGTAAGGAACATTACAATATGAAACCATTAGAGTTAGTGCACACTGATTTATGTGGTCCTATGAGAACTCAGAGTATAAATGGAGATAAATATTTTATGCTTTGCATTGATGATTACACTAGGATGACATGGGTATTATTTATGAAGCATAAATCAGAAGCACTAGAAATGTTTAAGGTGTTCAAAAATCAAGCAGAAAATCAGTGTAGCAGGAGGATCAAGTGTCTAAGGTCAGACAAAGGTGGAGAATTTATCTCAGAATATTTTACAGAATTTTGTGCTAATCAAGGAATTAGGAGACAATTTTCAGCAGTAAGGACACCGCAGCAAAATGGAGTTGTTGAGAGAAAGAATCGAACTGTGCAGGAAATGGCAAGAACTATGATGGTTGAAAGTGACATAGTTGATAGATTTTGGAAAGAGGTAATTTATGCAGCAATGTATATACTAAACAGGTGCATGCTTAGGTGAGAAGAAAATAAAACTCCCTATGAGTTATGGTTAAGAAGAAGAGCCACCGTTAAGCATTTCAAAATTTTTGGGAGTAAATGCTACATCAAAAATACAAAAGACAATCTTGGTAAGTTTGAAGATAGAGCTGATGAAGGTATATTTCTTGGTTACTCTTCTAGAAGCAAATCTTATCAATGCTATAATAAGAGACTAAGAAAAATAGTCGATACTTCTGATGTAAAATTTGACGAAGGTACTAACAAGCTTTATAATGAGGAGGATGATTATCCTATGTATCAAGAAACTATTGAAGTAGATAAAGAGGAAGGAAGTGACAAGGAAGAAGAGGAAGATGATACCAAAAGATCATTTCAAGGAGCACCAAAGCAAATCTCATGGAGAAATCAAAAGGATCATCCAGTAGGACAAATCATAGGAGATCCACAAGTTGGGGTTCAAACGAGAAGAAGAATTCTTCAACCACAGAGAAATTCACTTCAGGTACAAGAAAATATTAATTATTCTTTGTTATCTAATATTGAGCCTAAAAATGTCATGGAAGCAAGCAAAGATGAAAATTGGATAAAAGCAATGGATGAAGAGTTGGATCAAATTGAGAAAAATAAGACATGGGAACTGGTTCCAAGACCTGTGAACAAGAATGTGATAGGCACAAAATGGGTTTTTCGTAACAAGCTGAATGAAGATGGAAAAGTGGTCAAAAACAAAGCAAGACTAGTCTGCAAAGGGTATGCTCAAATTGAAGGTATATATTTTGAAGAAACTTTCGCACCCGTAGCTAGACTTGAAGCAATTAGAATATTCCTTGCATTAGCTGTTTACAAAAATTTCAAAGTCTATCAAATGGATGTTAAATCAGCTTTTTTGAATGGTAATCTTGAGGAAGAAGTATACATGGAACAACCAGATGGTTTTCAAATTGCAAAAAATTCTAACCTGGTATGTCAGTTGAAGAAGGCACTATATGGATTAAAATAGGCACCCTGAGCATGGTACTCAAGGCTTGATACATATATGATTCAACAAGGTTTCAAGAAAGGTATGTGTTGGTCACAAATCTGCCACAGGAAAGGATTTTCTATGTCTATGCACCCTAGACCCGACAAAAATTGAAAGGCTGGAAGAAAGAAATGTCTCCTAGACCAATATTCAAAGAGGGCTAGTTCCCACACTAATCTAAACTGGTTTCAAGACTAAAGTTGCAGGAAAGAAACGGGAAATATGCGGAAAGAAATGGGAAATTACGAAAAGAGATGAGAAATATGGCCGAAGCCGATCGTTAATGGGAGAACAACCTTGAACAACAATAACTTCAACTAGATCCTAAAGCTCAGCAGCAACGAACTCTTAGAATACGTATACAAAAATTAGATCACGCATTAGTCATGAGTTCGCTTCCAAATAAACTTCAAACATTTAAATGCTAATACAGCCAAATTCAACACAACATAATTCAACTATTATTACACTAAACTACACAGAAGTAAATCACACAGAAAGCCAAACATACACAACAAATTAGATCACCAATTCTAGAAGACCCTAAGAATGGAAGCAATTGCATCTAGGATTTTGATTTCAATTTCTGCAACAAGATCCTCCTCCCTTTGCTTGAGTTTTACATTGGTATTTATAGAGGTCCATCCTCTTCCTTTCATATTACAACATTTAATAAATGAAACAGATCTCGAAGAAAAAACCCCCTTAATCTGCCTTAGAAAGATGACAGTCCCTGCTTTTAATGAATTACAACTGAGAATGAAATAGAAACGAGGGCCCATATCTCTTTGTTAAATGACCGTTATCAAGGGAAATTGAAAGCTATAAGATATCGCGAACAGGCGCTTTTAAATATTGGAGGCGTCTTTAATTTTGGCGACATCGAAAACTACAAGCCTGAGCACGTTCTTCTATCTTGCTCGCATTGGAAAGTAGCAAAACATTAAATTCTGGAGTGCTTTTAATCGTTGGAACTCACAATGCTTCATCAAAATGTTGAACTGCGTTCTGGCGTGAAACTGTAACAGGTCACGAAAACATGACATGTCACGAAATCATGACGTATCTTTGCTCCGTACACTTTGTCACTTTGGAACCGCAAAAACCATCCATGTCACAAAATCATGACGTATTTGGCTCCTTTGTCTCCTTCGCTACCTTGAACCGCAAAAACGTGACGTGTCACGAAATCGTGACATTTCGTACCATTATGCTCTTTCTTCGCTTTGTTTTTGCGAAAATGCGACAAGGCACGATTTCGCTACACCTTTCTCTCTTTTGGCTTTGTCTCACTTATATGTCATGAAAACAAGACAAGTCGCGCTTTCGCTATGTTCTCCCATCAACATCTTTGTTTTATCTTTGGGTCGCGAAAATCAGACAAGTCGCGAAATCGCTACACTATCTACTCGCCACTCAATCTTCTCTTCTAAGTCATGAAAATCTGACATGTCACGATTTTGCTACAATTTTCATCCATTCTATACGGTCCTGCTTCTAACCCATGAAAATGCGACACTCTTGCCTCAAGTGGTTCTTTAATCTCCATCATGTCACGAAATCGTGACAAGTTCTGTGTCTTTGGACTTTACTGCTCTTCGACTGCGAAAATCGTCATGTCACGAAATTGCGACAATTCCCTGCACTTGGTCTTTCTTGTCCAATGTATCATGAAATAATGATGTTTCCCTGCGTTCTCTACTCTTACCACTTCCTGTCGCGATTTCGCGACATCTGCTTCGTGCTTGGTCTCATTTTTAAAAGTGTCACAAAATCGTGACGCCTTTCATGCCTTAAGCTTACTATTCTATCGTGAAATCACGACGAAATTGATTGAAAACATCCTTTGCTTGGTTATGTCACGATTTTGCGATAGTTTCTAACATTATGCTCCTTGATCATCGCATGTTGCGAAAATGCAACATGTCGTGATTTCATGACAATTTTGCTACGCTGCCCTCGTTGACCACTTTGACTATGATTTTGGAACACGTCACAATATAGCGATGGTTTCTGACTTTGCTTCTCTCTCCTCAATAGACCCGCGATAACGCGACATGTCGCGATATCGTGACGATTTTCAAACTGTGCTCTCCATGCTGTTTTTTGTCGCAATTTTGCGACAGTCTTCGGACTTAGCCTTTTTTGCATCAAAACCTGTAAAGGAATGAGAAATTCAACATATTATGCATGAATAATCAATAATCAACATAATGTGGCAAAAATGCCAACATTCTTGGCGGCTCGCGGGGTATACAGTTCTGCTGTATGCATGAATCCCAGGCCTAAATCCATTGGGCAATAGAGTCAAGAAAAACTAAGAATAGAAAGTTGGCTGATGGGGTACATATCGACGGACTGCTACAACAACTCTTGCTAGATTACTAAAAACTCAAGGAAATCTGTATTTGGCTTAGCTGACTAGGTGCTGTAAAAGAATCTCCATGAAAGCACCAGGGGTTGCAAAACGAAAATGGATGAAATAAGTGAAGTGAGGACTACGGAATGGAAATGATAAATGATGGAATAATGTAATGGAGGGAGTGATGCGGTAGATACAGTAACAGAGTGCTTCTATGCTATCGACTGCTATGAAAGGGAAAAGGAGGTGAATGGAATAATGGAATGGAAGTGGAAGAGATGATAAATGCGGGATGAACGGTGGAAAAATGCTAAAACAATAAGGAATTTAGAAGAAAAGGAAAATAAGAAACGAGAATAGTAGGAAGGGAAAAAGAAACAATAGCAGTGGCTTGATTACTTGCAAAAGAAAAAGGAGTAGGAGAAGAAGGGAATAAAGAGGGGAAGGGAAGAAATAAAGAGGAAGCCACTAACTACTGGGAAGGAAGAAGAAAAAGGAAAAGAAATAAACGTACCTGCGGGCTCGCATGCAAAAAGAGCCGAAATAAAAACAATTTTTTTTTTCTTTTTTGTCTATTTTTTCTTCCTTTTTTTTTGTCTTTTTGTTTTTTTTCTATGTACAATATTTACAAAAGTTTGCGACATGATTGGCATGCCGCCACCACAAACCCAGCTTCTGGTGTCTATTCGGTGAACCTGCAATGTCCAGACCAGATCTGATCATACTTCAGTCGATCTTTGAAGTTCAGCTGGCCTCTTCCTGAAGTTCTCCATGTTGCAAACAGAGTGTGATACGGCAGGTTATCATTCTTACTAGTACCCGTGCTATTGATGAGTAATGTGGCAAAGAGGTTTGCCACATGGGGGCTTTCTTAAGGTACCGGTTGCAGTGGCTGGAACCAATACCACCACTTTGCAGACTTCACTGGCTATGGACTGAGTACAGGCTCCTCCAACCCCTTGATATGATCATAGGGCTCTTCTAGTGAGAAATCTACTTCTGGGATCTCCTCAGGTTCAACATTTTGGTGAGGCATGTTTAACGGGTTCGGGCTAAATACTTGCATGTTGTGCAAAACTGTGCCCTCTTTGTGCTCAGGTTCTGGAACTTAAACTTGTTCTTCTACTTGGCCCATCTCCTGATGAAAACTGCAAGCAACCATATTGTTCATTGCTGGGAAAGTGCTTGCATATGCCCATCGTTGGCCTTGGACGAAACCTGCCTCTTGAGTTCCACACAACTACATTTTAGGTCTCTACACAGTATGTGGGATCGGCCATGATGAATCAGGATAGACAGGAGCAGGAACTACTGGAGAAAGTAATGGAGTTTCTCCCCACGGTAATTTTCCTGATAGGAGCAGAAGGTGCTCCGCTTGTAATGCTTCCTCAAAGATTTGAGGGAATCTACGTTCGCCTGATTGCAGCAAGAGAAGGCTAATATCCGAATGGAAAGCTCGAACATAGAAGAGGTGGGCTTGGGCGGGTGATGGTTGGATCTCCCCTAGAATTCTCTTCCAAGTTCTACAAAATCGAATGTTGAAATCTGTGATGCTCTCCTGAGGTATTCTCATGATGGTGGAGAGATGCATCAAAAGTTGGTAGGGATCCTGAGAGCCATCAAATGTTGTAATGAGCGCTCCCGCTAAATCATCCCATGAGCAGATACTTTTACACCCAAGAAATCTGTACCACTGCAACGCCTTTCCTTCCAAATACTGAACCAGAAGTCTGATCATAACATCCTCATGGATTATATCATGGAGGGTCACTAAAGCAGCAACATCATCAATATGCTCTTGGGCCATTCCTGTGGTGCCATTGTATTTTGTTAGAGCTTTCAGGGCACTTTTGGGAATCTCGTGCCAAATTTGGAGATTCAGAGGGCTAGGATCATCCCATATAGGACATACCCTTGCCATTATAGCAGCGGTCTGTGAGATTACGGTTGTTGCCAAATCAGAGTCACCAAGTGAACATTCTTTCCTCCGCTTGTAAGGTCAAGGCTGCTCACCAAACCTTGATTCCTCTGGGGTATCTTCTTTCAGCTTGAAAAGGCATCTACGATCAAGAAATTCAGATCTTTAGCTCAGCAAAGTCACTAGATGAACTTACAAATCTTTGCTATGAGGTCAAGACAGCTCATCAAAATCTTGATACCTCCGGGTGTTAAACAATGAAACAATCAGTCTCATCGATTATGGATCTTTTGAGACAGAAAAAGTCTGTCCCATCGGGCATGCCAAAAACTGTTGGTCATGAATCTGCCACAGGAAAGGATTTTCTATGTCTATGCACCCTAGACCCGACCAACATTGAAAGGCTGGAAGAAAGAAATGTCTCCCAGACCAATCTCCAGAGAGGGCTGGTTCCCACACTAATCTAAACTGGTTTCAAGACTAAAGTTGCAGGAAAGAAACAGGAAATATGCGAAAAGAAATGGGAAATTACGGAAAGAGACGGGAAATATGGCCGAAGCCGATCGTTAATGGGAGAACAACCTTGAACAACAATAACTTCAACTAGATCCTAAAGCTCAGTAGCAACGGACTCTTAGAATACATATACAAAAATTAGATCACGCAATAGCCATGAGTTCACTTCCAAATAAACTTCAAAAATTTAAATGCTAATATAGCCAAATTCAACACAGCAGAATTCAACTGTTATTACACTAAACTACACAGAAGTAAATCACACAGAAAGCCAAAAATACACAACAAATTAGATCACCAATTCTAGAAGACCCTAAGAATGGAAGCAATTGCATCTAGGATTTTGATTTCAATTTTTGCAACAAGATCCTCCTCCCTTTGCTTGAGTTTTACATTGGTATTTATAGAGGTCCGTCCTCTTCCTTTCATATTACAACATTTAATAAATGAAACAGATCTCGAAGAAACAACCCCCTTAATCTGCCTTGGAGAGATGATAGTCCCTGCTTTTAATGAATTACAACTGAGAATGAAACAGAAACGAGGGCCCATATCTCTTTGTTAAATGATCGTTATCAAGGGAAATTGAAAGCTGTAAGATATTGCAAACATGTGCTTTTAAATATTGGAGGCGTCTTTAATTCTGGCAGCATCGAAAACTATAGGCCTGAGCACGTTATTCTATCTTGCTCGCATTGGAAAGCAACAAAACATTAAATTTTGGAGTGCTTTTAATCGTTGGAACTCATAATGCTTCATTAGGCCATTGAACTGCGTTCAGGCACAAAATTGTAACAGGTCGTGAAATCAAGACGTATCTATGCTCCGTACACTTTGTCACTTTGGAACCGCAAAAACCATCCATGTCATGAAATCACGACGTATTTGGCTCCTTTGTCTCCTTCGCTACCTTGAACCGCGAAAATGCGACGCATCACGAAATCATGATGTTTCATACCATTATGCTCTTTCTCTGCTCTGTTTCCATGAAAATGCGACAAGGCACGATTTCACTACACCTTTATCTCTTTTGGCTTTGTCTCACTTATATGTCACGAAAACAAGACAAGTCGTGCTTTCGCTACATTCTCCCATCGACATCTTTGTTTTATCTCTGGGTCACGAAAATCAGACAAGTCGCGAAATCGCTACACTATCTACTCGCTGCTCAATCTTCTCTTCTAAGTCACGAAAATCCGACATGTCACGATTTCGCTACAATTTTCATCCATTCTATATGGTCCTACTTCTAACCCATGAAAACGCGACACTCTTGCCTCAAGTGGTTCTTTAATCTCCATCATGTCGCGAAATCGCGACAAGTTCTGTCTCTTTGGACTTTGCTGCTCTTCAACTACGAAAATCGTCATGTCACAAAATCGCAACAATTCCCTGCACTTGGTCTTTCTTGTCTAATGTGTTGTGAAATCGTGATGTTTCCCTGTGTTCTCTACTGTTACCACTTCTTGTCGCTATTTTGCGACGTCTACTTCATGCTTGGTCTCATTTTCAAATGTGTCACGAAATCGCGACGCCTTTCGTGCCTTACGCTTACTATTCTGTTGTGAAATCGTGACGAAATTGATTGAAATCATCCTTTGCTTGGTTATGTCGTGATTTCATGATAGTTTCTAACATTATGCTCCATGATCATCGCATGTCACGAAAACGCGACATGTCACGATTTCGTGACAATTTTGCTGCGCTGCCCTCATTGACCACTTTGACCGTGATTTTGGAACACGTCGCGATATCGCGATGGTTTCTGACTTTGCTTCTCTCTCCTCAGTAGACCCGCAATAACGCGACATGTCACGATATCACGACGGTTTTCAAAATGTGCTCTCCATGCTATTTTTTGTCGCGATTTCATGACAGTCTTCGGACTTAGCCTTTTTTGCATCAAAACCTGTAAAGGAATGAGAACTTCAACATCTTATGCATGAATAATCAATAATCAACATAATGTGGCAAAAATGCCAACAATATGGTAGATAGTAACTTATACATTAAAACTGAAAGTGACTATCAGATTATCATTTTTGTATATGTAGATGATATCATTTTTGGAAGTTGCAAGGATGAAGTATGCAAAAATTTTGTTGAACAAATGAAACATGAGTTTGAAATTTCAATGATCGGTGAGCTCTCTTACTTTCTTGGTTTGAAATTCAATCAGTTAGATAAGGGTATATTCATATCTCAAGTCAAATATGTGAAAGAAATATTGAAGAAGTTTACAATGGAATATTGTAAGCCTATAAGTACACCCATGACAACAGGATGCAAGCTCAGTAAAGATGATAAGTCATCTTCTGTTGATCAAACTTCATATAGATCCATGATAGGTAGTTTGTTGTATCTAACAACCAAAAGACCAAATATTTTATAGGCAGTTTGCATGGTAGCACAATTTCAAGCCGATCCCAAAGAATCCCATGTTACAAAAGTTAAGAGGATTTTTAGATATTTGAAGGGGACAGTGGATTATGGCTTATGGTACTCAAGAGATAAATATTTTACTCTTATTCCTTATTCTGATGCTGATTGGGTAGGATGTATAGATGACCAAAAAAGCACAAGTGGTGGTGCTTTTTGTCTTAGTGATAAACTAGTGGCATGGCATAACAAGAAGCAAGAATCAGTTTCACTATCTATAGCGGAAGAAAAGTACATAGCTGCTACAGCTTGCTGCACACAGGTATTGTGGATGAAGCAAACCTTGAAAGATCTTGGTATTCATTTCAATGAGCCTTTTTATGTCATGTGTGATAACACAAGTGCAATAAATATTTCCAAGAATCCTATGATGCACAACAGAACAAAACATATAGCGATTAGGTATCATTTTCTGAAAGACAAAGTAGGTGAAGGTGAGGTAAAATTGGAATATGTTCCTACTTCAGAACAGGTTGCAGATATTTTCACAAAACCATTACCCAAGGATGTATTTGAATATCTATGAAAAACATTGGGAGTGGTAACACTTCCCAAGCACTGATCAGCTATGGGTTGCACATTCTCAGGGGGAGTACTAAATACATATCTTATGATACTCCTTTGGTTTTATCTTCTAAATCATTTTTCTTAAGAATGATGCATACTGTTAGGGGGAGCACTTTCAAAGTTTTCATTTTTGCTCCAATTCAATCAGTTATATCAGTGGTGTGTTTCAGGTGGAGTTGGTAGAGAGGAAAAAATAGCAAAGCAGGACACTCTTTGCCATTGTTGTCAAAGGGGGAGTAAGATCTGGCAACAACGAATGATTGTGTGTAGGTACAATGTTGTAAATTTAGTATTGCTATGTTTCCACGTAGGTGTTGACAACAATTCCAAAGGGGGAGATTGTTGAGTATGATTTTAATTGTTGTAATTGTTGTCAAAAACTTTAGAAATATAGGTATTCATGTCAAAACTTTCAAATTTGCAAGCTTCTAAAAATTTGTATTTCATCAAGTTTACGAGATACTGATTAATCGCCAGTCACAAAAGCAAAATGAAGTCTCCATTAGGTGATTAGACCATATCACTATGTTCATATCGACTCCAGATCAGTCAAAATTTGTGGCTCATCAAAAGGCCTTATGGTTTTCAAGATATCATAGTTTGAAGTATCAAGGGTACTTGAGGTGTGCATCACGACCATGGAAAAATAAATATTCCTCAAGACAAATTAAATAGTTGGAATATTTTAAATTTTTATTGGGCATATTTATATTTGAAAAATTGATTTCCTTATAGGTGGAATATGGTTCTAACAAAAAGGAAACCATATGCTAAAATAAAGGAGTGACAACCATATGCTAAAATAAAGGAGTGACAACCATATATTTTATTATGTTGTAAAGCTATTTTTATAACTAAGTTGTTGTAAAAAAGGGAGGTGGCCATTTTATTATGTTGTAAGCTATTTTAAATATCTAAGTTGTTGTAAAAAAAGGAGGTGGCCCTTTTATTATGTTTTAAAGCTATTTTAATAGGTGGCCCTTTTTAGTTGGAAAAAGGAAGAGGTGGTCCTTTTTTAAAGGAATGATGTTAAAAGGAGTATTTTTAGAATTTGAGAAAACCTATAAAATGAGGGACTTGGAGAAGAATTAGTGAGAAGAAGAATTTTAGAGGAAGATTTTAAAGAAAAGTGTGGGAACCATGAGAGAAATTTTGGAGAGGAGTTAGAATATTTTGTAAATGGATTTTTGATAAGAAGACAAAGTGAGTGTTGAAAAGAAAAATATAGAATTTTTGAGAGAGAATTTTTGTGATGAGAAGAGAGGAATAGTGAGAGAAGTGTGTTGCAAAGGAGGTGCTAGTTTTCTTTCTACTCATAGTTTGATTCTAAGGAAGAATTTCAAATTCAGCAATCAGGTGTAGGCAAGAGACATTCATGTGTTGGTCTCTATCTATCAAAATCAAAGTCCCAGTTGGAGCTTGGCAATAGGGGTTGGTGCTCTTTCTAGTTGGTGCTGGAGAATCAGGGGTTGGTGCTCCTTCCAGTTGGTGCTGGTAAATTAGGGGTTGGTGCTCCTTCCAGTTGGTGCTAGTAAATTAGGGGTTGGTGCTCCTTCCAATTGGTGCTAGAAAATCAGGGATTGGTGTTCCTTGCGATTGGTGTCACTAAAATTTGTAAGTGTATTACATTTTTCAACTAGATTTAGATGGAAGTCTAAACAGTTGTTTGCACCGTGGACGTAGCCAAAAGGTGAACCACGTTATATACTATGTTGTGAATGATTTTGTGAGATTGCATTTAGTATCTTTCTTCTGCAAGTTAAAATTTTAAGACATACTGATTCACCCTTCCTCTCAGTATTATGGTGATTTCAATATAAATAACCTTTTGACATCAAATAACCTTTTGAAATCAATGACAACATTTTAGCTTAGGGACTCAAAATGTCCAACAATATCCCCCTTTGTCATTGATGGCAACCCATATCCTTTTACTAAAATCTGACCTTCTTTTATGCTCCCCCTGGGACTTTGCTCCCCCTGGCTCAATGCTCTCTCAATTATCAAATCTCTCCCCATATCAAAAAATCTCCCCAATATACACAAATCTCTCCCCCTTTGTCATCAATGGCAAAGGGTCACCTTTGGGGCTCGGGGCTAAGAATGAGCCTCTTAGCTTGGCCCCTCCCCCACCTCCTCATGAGGTGGTTAATTCTGGGGTGGGAGTATTTCTACTCCCAAAAGCACTGCTCTTTACATTTATCTTTCTCTCTTCCTTTCTGAGTTTTCTGAATCCTCTCACTATTTCTTTCCAAGCCATCATCCCTATTTTTGTTATCATTTCTATTCTTGTTCCTGTTCCTGTTCTTGTTCTCATCCATGTTCCTATTCCTATTCATGTTCTCGTTATCATCCAAGTTTCTGTTCCTATTCATATTTCTATTCCTGTTCATGTTTCTGTTCCTATTCATGCGCATATTCCTATTCTTGTTCATGCCTACTTCTGGAATATTTGCTCTACACCATCTTGCTATGTGACCATAATTATTGCACTTATAACACTTAATGTTATTATTCCTTGGAGGTGCAACTATCTTAGGACTTCTCCTAGTGAAGCCATATCCTCTTTTGTCATTAATCCTGCAATTCATTGCCTTGTGACCAAACCCATTGCATGAGTAGCAATACCCATGGAAAAGCTATCCTTTCCCATATTCATGTCTTTCATGTATCCTGCATTGTGAAGCCATATGTCCAAACTTGTGACATGAAAAGCATCTTCCATTGAAGCCTCCTTGTCTTGACCTCATTGGTCTCCTGTTCTAATTGTTGTTCCATATGTATCTTCTTTGTGCATTGTTCCTCTCTTTGTTGAACTCTTTGTTGTCCAACTCATCCTCTGATGTCCCACTTTCACTTAAAATGTCTTCTTCTGATGTATCTTCTTCTGAAGTTTCTTCTTCATCAAGACTTGAAGTAGATTCTTTTTCCTGTTTCTTTTGAACCTTTCCAAAGCCAAGACCTATTGAACATGATGTTCGTTGTTGTCCATAGATGAACTTATCCAAGTTCTTAGAGCTATTTGTGAAACTCTTCATCTTGATCTTGGAGTCCTTTAAGTCTTCTTTTAGAGTAGCCACTTATTGTGCTAACTTCTCACATTCCAAAATATTTGCTTCTAACTTATCCTTGAACTTGCTTGCCTTAGCCTTTGACTTCTCTAAATCCTCTATGAGCAATAACCTTTCTTCATCACATTCTTGAAACTAACTTTCAAGCTTGGAGTGTTGCTTTCTAACCTTCTTTACTGTGTCAAGGGCATAGATAAGTTCTCCCTTGAGATCATAACCATTCTCTATTGAATAATCCTCTATTTTTTTACCTTTGTCCATATTATTTCTTTCTTTTGGCTTGTCTTCTATAGGATCATCTTACTTTATCTTCTAAAGCCATTAGAATATTCTCATCTGGTCTTTCAAGTGCATCTTCAAAACCATCATCACTGAAACTATAGCCATCCCTAGTGCAATCATCTTCAAGATGTCCAAATTTACCACATCTAAAATACTTGAGAATAACTGGAGTCCTTTTCTTAACTAGATCTTTCTTTTTAACCATAAATAGGACTTCATCTCTATCATTGTCTGAAAAACTAGCATCACTATCAATTGAGTACTTACTTGCATTTTTTGCATAGTAGCTTCTCTTTTGCCTTTGGAAGAACTTCTTTCCTTGTCTGTTTTGTCCATCCTTGCTTTTCTTCTAGTACCTGTGTCTTTCTGATTCCCTGTACCTATGATCCTATTTTTCTTCATCATTGTTGCCTTTTGGACTCTTTGCATTCCACAATTGAAACATTTGATAGATATTAGATCTATGGGTCTTCTAGAACCTCTATCTCTACTACTTGATTCTATGTTCTTTTCACTACTTGATTCTATCTTCTTTTCATTTTTATTTTTGTCTACTTTGAAAGCAACTTCTTTCGGAGGAATAGGATCTTTTGTTCTTATCTCAAAAGTAGTAAGCATGCCAAGAAAATAATTCCTTGTCAAAGAATCACTATCAATTGATGTTTCTATAGTAGAAACCTTTTCACTATACCTTTTTGGAAGAGTCCTCAAGATCTTATCACAAGCATCAGATTCATCAACCTTCATTCCAAGACCTTTCATCTCATGTACAAGTTCATCAACCTTGTTGAGATAGTCACGAATGTTTTCATCATCCCTCATTCTTAGGTTCTCAAATTCTCCTTTGAGATTTCTGATCTTAGCCATTCTGACTCCTTTATCTCCTTCATATATTTCATGCAGAAGTTCCCACATTTCTTTTGTTGTTTTACATTCCATAACCTTCATAGATTCTGCTCTACGCAAACCTTTTATAATTGCATTCATAGCTCTTGAATTTGCATGCATTAGAAGCTTACCTTCTTTATCTGTAGGAGGATTGACTGTTGAATCATATCCAAGTTCCATTGCATCCCAAACTTCATTTCCAAGTGCCATCAGGTAAAATCTCATCAGCATACACCAATATAAGAAGTCACTTCCATAAAATACTGGTACTGCATTATTGAAGGGTCCATCTCTTTGATCCTTTTGATCCATTGTGTTCTTAGACCACTTTTCCTTCAAGCTATCAAACTCTTCTGAAGGAACCCGCTCTGATACCAATTGAAGAACACAAGCTTATACTGAGAGGAGGGGGTGAACAGTATAAGACCACTTTTTACTTTTATTTTCAATTCAATATTATGCAGTGTATAGATAGCAGTATCAATAGCAGTAATCAAAGCAATGCACAAAACACCATCCACAAAAGTGACACAACAATTTACGTGGTTCACCCAATGCGGGCTACTCCACGGAGAAAATATTTTGCTAAAACTTTCTCAATCAATCTCTTGGGAATCCTTCCCAATTACAATGTTTATGGACCTCTGTCCAAAGGAGATGCTGATCCCCTAAATCTCAAGTTCATGGATCTCTTCCATAGGAGAACTCTTTCCCCTTCTGCTCTGGCTAGTGATCTTCTAGAAGACTCTGTCTCTCTACTGCACTAACTTGTGGATCTCTCTCCACTTGAAGACTCCTCACTCAGATCTATCTTCAATTGTCCTGGCTACTGGATCTCTATCCACTGAGACTCTATCCTCTATACTCTGTCACCTCCAAAGCTCTGTCAATAGGTTCACTCAAAACCTCTTCAAATATGCTCAATAGGCTCACTCAGAACCTGCTCAAATATGCTCAATAGGCTCACTCAGAACCTGCTCAAATATTCTCAATAGGCTCACTCAGAACCTGCTCAAATATGCTCAATAGGTTCACTTAGAACCTGCTCAAATATGCTCAATAGGTTCACTTAGAACCTGCTCAAATATGCTCAACAAGCTCACTCAGAACTTGTCCAAATATGCTCAACAAGCTCACTCAGAACTTGTCCAAATCTGCTCAATAAGTCCTCTCTAGGACTTGCTCAAATCTGCATAGCAAGCTTTCACAAAAGCTTACTCAAAATCAGTCCACAAGCCTTCTCAAAGACTTACCTCAAATCAGCTCAACAAAATCTCAACTCAATCTCATAGAAGCATAAAGAGAATTGTTAGAGACTCAATATGTTCTATACTCAAATCCCAATCTCAACTCAAATCAATCTCAACTCAGAAATCTCATAGAAGCATAAAGAGAATTTTTAGAGACTCAATATGTTCTATACTCAAATCCCAATCTCAACTCAGCAATATCATAGAAGCATAAAGAGAATTGTTAGAGACTCAATATGTTCTATACTCAACTCCCAATCTCAACTCAAATCAACTCAGCAATCTCAACTCAACAATCTCATAGAAGCATAAAGAGAATTGTTAGAGACTCAATATGTTCTAAACTCAAATCCAATTTCTTTCTCAACTCAATTCAAATCAGAATATAGAATAGTTTGTTTTATGGAACTTGAACAACCACTTCACACAATCACTTGACTAGGCTCAAACAACTCTACTCAACCAATCACCACAAGGAACAACTCTTTCTCACAAACCCTAGTCCAAGCATGAATCAACCAACTCAAAATATCTTCAACAATACTCAACAACCACTTTACATAACAATGATACTCATGTTCTTTTCAGCTCAAGTTCAAGTTCTTTGCACAACAACTCACTCCAACAACAATGCTTATAAAACAAGGTTTTAATCACAACTTTCAAACCAGAAAACCTTGAAGCATTAAACCAACTATTTTTGAATAGGAAACCACAATCAATCCTTTTCACTCCAATGATATTTCAGAAATCAACCACCCAAATAAAATCAATGGAGAATGTTACTCATACCTTTTTTATGCCTTATGAGTTGTCCACTAAATCTGCCACACTCAACACTTTTCCTTTTTCCAATCTCAACAAGGGTTAGAGATCTTGAGTAATAACACAACAATAAAATAATGTCCAAATAACACCTTATTACTCCTACTTTATTTTAACATCCACCAAAGTTCTTTTTAAAGAAAAACCCTTACTCAAAAATAACTTTCACTAAAAGAACTTTATCAATAACCCTTATTACTCCTAATAATTTCAAAAATCACAATTAAAAATTTAACTCCACAACTCAAACAACCACTATAACCTTATTCCTAAGGTTATTCAATACATCAACTATCAAATCACCTTTACCCCTTATCACTCCACCTTAGGCAATAACAAAATAAATAAAAACCTCAATACCTACCTCGAGGGGAATCGAACCCCCATCCTATCCAACGTGAATGCCCTAGCCACGGCCAAGCTGCCACATGAGCTACGGGCTCATTGTGAAGAAAGAAGCACCACTCGCTTCTTGTTCTTCTCTCCTTCCACCAAGCAAAAAATAAATGTTCCTTGAGCGCCTCAACAAAGCCAAAATGATGCTTGCGGGAATCGAACACTTAACCTTCCTGCCACCAACACCTTTGCACAAACCAAGCTGCCACTAGGCCACACTGCCCAACACGCTTTGGAAAATGGATGCGGTTAGCTTTCAATATTCGCTGCTTCACAAAACAAAAATAACACGAGCTCTTCCTTCGCAAAAACAAATCGTTAATCTCAATCGAGCAAGGATAATCTTCTTCAAAAAATTTAATGGCATATATATATGCCTTCCCTTAGCTTGGAAACATCGATGCTTTTGAACCTTCCTTTATGACGTCGATGAATATTCTTTTAATTTAATTTTAAAATTTAAATTTAAATTTTAAATAAATTAAAATTTAAACTAAATATTTAAAATTAAATATCTCCATCACCGGGGCACCTTTTTCGATGAAACGAAAAGCCAACTTGGGTTTTAAGAAAAACCCATTTCAAATCTACCATCCATGGTTTTAAATAAAACCTTTTATTTTTCCTACCTTGGTTTTCACAAAAACCCTTCCTTGCACTTTCACAAAACATAGTGCATGCCATCATAGATCCTTTTGACATCAAATAACCTTTTGACATCAATGACAACATTTTAGCTTAGGGACTCAAAATGTCCAACATATGGGTATCCTAATAGATCATATGAATGATCTTGGACCATTCCAAGACAAAGAAGTGGTTTTAACCACTCAAATTAGGTAGTTTTGGCCTATTTAACCTCAACCGCGGCTGATGCCCATGTCTAGGATTCTAGCTACGCCTAAGAGTTGTGGCTAGCCCTAAAACTATTTTGAATTCCCAAGCCAAGCCAAATCTAGTTACAATGGCCCTGAAAATGGATTTCAAGCGAGGAAGCATCCAAAATATTCCTCCCAACTATTCGAACCTTTTGGTTCTTGATCTTGGCTTTTCCATGAAGCCAAGATTAGGAGAGTGCTATAAGACTCTCCTACAAATTGAGGAAAATTTTTGAGAAGCTTTCAATTGAAGGCAACAAATACCTGCTATATTGGAGAGCCATTTGCAACCCTTGAGGAGTGCCTAAATGCTACCAATTTGGAAATCATGACTGCATTTGAAGCTATGGAGTTTTCAAGAGCTTGAGGAATTCATTTATCCATAATTGAACCACTTCCACTGTGAATTCAAAACAATACGCCACCAATTATATGTTTTGAGACATAGGCAACCCTTGATCATCAATTACCCAAAGGAATTTCGAGATTCAAGCCCTGGTTACAAGAGAAAGTGAAATTTCACCTTAGTTGTGGCTTTCAATCGCAACTAATAGAGCCAACTATACCTCAAACATATGGTGAGGGTTTGACATTCAATTTCCTTCATTTTAGCCATAGGATATTCATTCTAAACATGTGATTAGGTAGATTTGACATAGATTAGCTTTCCTTTATGCTTTTGTATGATCAATTGTAGAAATTAGAGGTAGCTTTACTCTATTTCCTTCCATTTTGTCAATTTACATTAGTTTCATTAGATTTGATTAATTTTAAGTTTTAATAAAAAATTATGCATTATAATAGCTATATTTACTTCTTTATTATCGTTATTTGTAATAATTCAGAGGTTTTGTAAATCATCTTTACAAGTTTCCATGTTTTCTTTCCATATTTGCTATCTTTCTTGCAAATCCTTCATAAGAGCCTCATCATGAGAGGCTTCCTTTGATTCTAATCCTTTTATGTTGTTTATTGAACGAAGGTTTACAAGATTTGAGCATATTCAAATTATTTTTGGCAACATATTCCTTCGATCAAGTGAGAAGAAGACTTCCTTGATCCTTAAGTAGTTCGTTTCTATTCTAGAAGTCTATGAATTATACCACCCCCATTTATAGGCTCCAAATTTTTATCAATTGTATCAAGAATTTGATATCCATTAGAGGGACGTATTTGTAACCAATATTTACAATGAATTAATAAAAGAAACATTCACATTCTTGTTCAATTCGTTGTTATACATGCTTTATTGTTTTAATATTTGGTACATTGATGCAATAGTTTAAGGTATATGCTTTTTAGTATAGTACACTACCACTAGTTGCACCTTGTATGAGTAACTTCCATTGTTTGAGTTTGCTTGAATATAGTGGCTAAGAAAAGTTTTATATGAACTTACTAAATAAAATGTAAATAATGCATACTTTTAATTTTGATTAAATCTATAGCTTAAAAGAAATCATAATGATATTGAAAAAAGTCTAATGTAGAGGTGATACATGTTATAGTTATTACATTATTTGGTACCTTGAATACAATTGTAACTATTTATATTAGGAAGTAAATGTGTCAAAAGAAGGTGTCAAGATGTAAAGAGTGTTTATGTGCTATGTAACAAAATGTGAAAAGTGTCAAGTGTGCAAGTGAAGAGTCATAAGTGATAGGTGTCAAGTGTGGAAGTGAAGAGTCATATGAGATGTATCAAGATGTAAAGTAGGAGGTTATGTAATCATGAGAGTATTTGTCATAATGTAAGGCATGTGAAAGGTTGCATCTCTTGGGAGTTTGAGGAGAGAAAAAGTCATGAGTATTGTTATATATTGAAGATAAATATCCATGCAATATAATGGTTTTATAATGTAAAAAATTCTGATTTATGAATGATATAGTGAAGTTTTTATTGTGTAATATTTGTGTTATCATTGAATGTGATTTTGTGTGACTCTATGATCCTGGAAACTTGGACCTATGAAATATTTGGGCTCACTTGATAATAGTGGTATTAGAGCCATTTTATCTAACCTTCTCTAGGGTGGAAAGAGAGGAAGAGTGAGAAGATTGAAGGAATAAAAAATTTAGTTTATTGTGGAATTGAAAAAGGATTGTTGTCACTAGAAGCAAAGATATTGGAGGATTGCAGAAGATATTTAATGTGAAGATATTGGAAGAATATTTATGAGAATATTGTGATATGAATTTGTTGAAGAAATATTGGAGAATAATACCTTGGAGAATGAGTTATGGGATGAATTTCAAGAATATTATTGGAAAGAGAGGATTACAATCGAGTTGGTGAACATGGAGAAAGGTTTTAGAATGCCTAAAAAGAATAGATGTCTAAATACTACCTACATTTAAGAAAAGTGCATGTGGTTGAAGACAACACTTTCTAGATAGAACATAAGAGAAGATATTTGTTGAAGGTGAGAGGATAAATTTTCTAGAGTGATAGTAAAAGAAGATGTTTGAAAATATTTTTTGGGCACCTACTGTTGACAAAGACATGTGGATATTGAATCTAAGATATGATGGACATAAATTGAGCATAGTATGATTAAGAAATTATAGAGTGATGAAATGAAATATAACCTAAGTTAGAGAAGACGAAGAAAGTACAACAAACTCAATGAATTGTTGTGATACTTGTTGGAAGTAAACAATATGGGCAACACTTTATACAGTGTGGATAATTCTATATTTTGAGATGTGGTGGAGACTAAGGTAAAATATTAAGGTTTTATGATTATTAAAGGGTGCATTTGATTTATGAGTTGTTTTAGGAGATAATTGAATAAAATTCAAGAGTTATAAGTATTTGAGGTTTACTTTAGAAATTATAAAGATATTGACAATTATAAGGCTAATTTTGGGAGTTAAAATGCATGAATTAATGAATGGGAGATATAAGGAAATTAAACATTTGAAATTTGAATTGAAGTTTGAATTAATTAGAGTTTGGGTCAAATTGAAATTTGAAAGTGAAATTGTGAAACTAAATTTGAGAATTAGGGAGATATAAGAGGAAGTTAAAAATTTTAAAAATTGAAGGGAAGAGTTTGAAATTAAAATTTAGGAGTTATAAAAACTAAAAAATTGAATGACATGACAATGTTTAAAGGTAAATATGATAGATTTGGATACAAATAATTAGTATATTGACTTAGGGGTAAGCATACACATGACCAGAAATAAACAATGGTTTAACACTTTTCAAGAAAAATATGAGAATTCATTGCTATAGCAAATTATAAGACATATGAGGTCAAATGGGTTATAAATATATTAATTAAATTGTATGATGGAGAATGCATTATTAAAAATATGTTATATGTACAGGGACTAACCACTAATCTACTCTCAATATCTTAAATGATAAATCAAAATTTGGTGGTTGAATTCAAAATTATTGAAAATAAAAAGAAATGCATCATTACTAAATGAGGAAAAATCATAGCCATCGGATCCTACACAAATGGTCTATTTGCTCTTGATACCCTCTCAATTTTTTTCTATCGATAAGAATATAAAAAATAAGAGAGTTTTGGTATAAAAAGATAGAGAATATAAGTGCATCCTCTTTCAATTAAAAGAGTTGATATCAAATGGTGACATGATTACCTAAATTAACATGGTGATCTATGGTTTATATAGAATACATTATAGGAAAATTGTTGGAATAGATTACATTATTTGGTACATGCTAATGTACCACCTTGGGTACATATTTATATTAGGAGTGCGTCTTAGATTAGTGTGTGAGTATTTAATTTATGCAACGTAATAAATGCACAAGTATTATTAGAGTGTGTAAAATATTTAAAAATGTAAATGTGCATAATAGTCCATGTGCACATGAGTTCATAGAATAGGAAAGTGAAGAGTCTCAAGAAGAGTGAAGGCCAAGAATAATCCATATTAAGAGTCATATTCCATTATATATATAGGTCTATATATAAGCATGAAAGAACATAATGAAGAGACACAATGTAGATTGAGCATGTATGAAGTATGGAGTATTTGAGATCTCCTTTCTATATCAAAATATTAGTTTCATGAGCATTTGTCAATGGTAGTTTTTTGTGTAGTTGCAAAAGTTAATTTACATTAAGCATTTAGTATCAAAAGCTAATAGTGGTATCAGAGCCAAAAGGGATATTAATAGGAGATAGGGAGATGTTATATTTTGATGAGTATATGATATAGGAAATGCAACCACAAGATTTAGGATAAGCAATCTAAGATATATATATGATAATGACACTATAATATGTAGGAAAATGATAATATAAACTTCTGCAATAACTCAAAAATATACCATTAATGAAAGCTTACAAAAATAGTACAATGTAGTATAATGGAGGACATGAACACTCCATAAAATATTTTGAAAGAGCTACATTGTACCACACTATCAATCTATACTATGCACACTCTATATTCTCTCCTCTCTACTTCACTCACTATAAGGCCTTTATATAGGAAGATAGGTTCCTTGTCATGTACTTTATATTTGACTCTATCCTATGACTCACGTACATGTGTAATACATGCACATTTACATCATTGAATATTCTAACACTTGTACATTTATTACATGTTGAAGTAACTACATAAATTTACTCTAAAGTAAATTCCTACTCTAGTAATTTACCAAAGGTGGTACATTGATATGTACCCAATAATGTAATATATTCTCTAACATACCCCTGTATTACATTATTTGGGTATTTAAGACTTTAATTTTCAATAAGTATCTTCATATTGGTTCTAGAATCTAAGCTCTTATTTCTTGCTTCCTTCATTATCTTCTTTGTTTGAATCCAGATCATTATCTTGTTCTAGTTTTTCTTCTTTTTTAGTTTGTAGTTGGCCAAGTAGTGCATGGTTTTTTATCCTCTTATTCTTTTAATTTTGAACCTTATATTTGTTCTTCTACTTTTATGATATATAGGTTATTATTATCATAAATCTATTCCTCAAAAAATGCATTAGTATTTTTTTGACACACAAAAATATCTTGTGAAGTTTCGATAGAATCTAGAGCATATATATTTCTATGAATCGATCTAGTGGCTTCAATATAATTTTGAAATATAATGTGATGCATATTAACTCTATTTATGTATCTAAAATCAATTATACTTTTGCTCTCTACTATCTTTACTACTAAAATAAGAATAGATGATAATCTTGGAACATACATTACATTATGTAGTAGAAAATTTGGAAATGATTTACTAGGTGTTACACACCCATATCCATGTATGTGATAGAATTTTCCATCTATAATTTTTAACCTATAATTATTAGTGACTTCAAGATAATCAAACCAATGTAGATTTCCTATCATGTGATGACTTGCACCGAAATCAATATACCAAATGTCCTTTTCATTTTGACATGTGAATTTGTTTGAGTTTGAAGTGATTTTACATCTTTGATATGGTATATTAGATGGATTCTGATCTTGAGTCCTCTTGTAGTGTGCATTGTGATGAAATGTACTCTTTGTTATTTTTTCCATGATAGGGTTCCTTTAACTCTTTAGTATTTTAACGATACTTTTGATAAAACCTTTGAAGTAGTTTACCTTATGACTCCATAGTTTAGAGTATGTGAACTACTTTGATAAAACCTTTGTAAAATTTAAATTTTTTAGGATTCCTTATGTCTCCCTAGTGATTAGATTATGTTGTAAGTTTTGATAAAGTTCTTAGCAAGTATAAGTTCACCTTTTGGGTTGATTTTGTAGTGTTTTGTAAATAACAATAATCAACTCCTATTTCACCTTATCTCTCCTAATGAACTATGCACTTATCAATTTGAAGTTCTCTATGGTTGGATTTATTTTATCCCTTTAGTATGAGTATGAGACAAGTGTAAGTAAATACTTCCAAATTATTTAAGTAAATAATGAAATTATTTTTGTACCCCTTAATATCCAATAGTTTAATATTTCTAAATTCCAATAATCTATGTTTGAAGTAGTATTCCTTATAACTCCCTAATTTGAAAATTAAAAAAAAAAAATTGCAAAATAATATGTAATTATCTAAAGTGGAAACCCTTATTTATCCTACTTAATTATTTGCAAATATTTATATTATTGGAATTTCAAGAAATAGAATTTGAAATTATTTTTCCCATCTAAACTTCATCCTTCAATTAGCTTCTTGAACTTAATAGAATGTCTAGGGTTTTATCTCCTTATTCATTCTATTTGAATAATAAACCAACCTTAGGAATTGAATTACATTTATAGAAAGAAATTAATGATATACCACAAACTTAATACCTTTTAATAGTACTTTTGCTTGTTATTCGCTGCTCACTGCTCGGTGTTCGATGTTCGACATCAATTTTAACTATGAATTTCAACATCTTTAATGTTCACTCTTCACGGTCCATGAGGTATGGTATCAGGTGTTGTTATGGGTGATGTCCTTAGCATCCTTTAGACTATACTCTTTTTCTTCTTAATCACTATTTGACTATGTAGTAAAAATCACCTTTTGTGCTGTCCTTATTGGAAAAGGTATATAATGAACCTCACCTCCTTATGTAATGTATGCCAAATGGCATATATATTTTGTTTGAACCTATATCTCCTTGCTATATGACACCAATATTTGAGGCACGTTAGTGGGTATAAATCTAGGTAACATAGGTGTTATTACAAAATCTATATCCTTGAATGAGGATTGAACTGTATCAGTCTGAGTAGAGCATTACTTAGGCACTCCTCTTCCTTTGCATGTGCTATGAACAAAGGCATTATGAAAGTATCTAATTACTCGTCTTTGATAATTAAGTCTTATACCAAGTGGCACAATGTTTTTTCACTCGAGATGGCAAGTGGATGTATTCAAACTTGCATGTAGCTATACCATTTCATTTACCTATTAGCCCAATGCTTCTTTCCAACTATTGTTCATTTTCTCAACACCTTCTTGTTTAGATTTCTCCAGCTAATGGTGGCTATCACCAATGCTTCTTGATTTACTTTCTCCAACTAATAGTGGTGTTCTCCAATGTAGGTGGTTCCAAGGTACTTCACTCCTAATGGCTTGAAGGTGTTTGTTTCAGCCCTAATGTTGTTCTTCTTCCAAGATTTTAATAACATTCGCTTGGATAATAAGCTCCTTACTTGTACCTTGATTTTGTTGTTTTCCATTATGCTATTTCTTTTATAAATGCTATGTTAGAATGGCCTTGCTGATATTTCTACGTTTGTCCAACTTGGTATTCTTGTGATGTATATTGACTTGCACCATGAACATTGCTAGAGATGAGACCAATCGATGCTTAATACTATGGATCGAATACTGATTTGAAGAACCTTTTTTTGGATATTTCCTTTTCTTCAAAATGGCCACTTGAAGACTGTATTTTGCTACCTACTATAATGCCTTTTAGAGGATATATCCTTTATTCTTATTGGCTATCTTTGAAAGGAAAATAATGGTGCTTCTCATGTAACATAAATATCCCTATAATAGTTAAGATAAAGCACCTTAACTTACACAAAATTTTTAGGCCGTATGTATTCTTATCCAAGTTTATAACTTATTTTATGAAGAATATTATTAAGGGTAGATAGTGATCTAATAACACTAACCTAACACTCAATTGCTTGAAAATTTTACACTAATAATTTCGAGAAACTAATATGTCCTTCTTTTGGTGACTTGCTTTCACCAAGATATGTTGCAGGTTTTGTGTGCTCAATAGTGCCCTTTGACACTTAATCCTACTCATGCACTAATTATCACATTTGAAAAATATTTAATGCACTAATAATAACTCTTGATTGCATTATAATCTCTGCAATTTTAACTTAAAAATAATATATCTAATATCCACTTTAATGTGCAGGTATTAACCTTAAAAAAAACTATCTTCTATACTCCCTCGAAGATTATAATATGCAACCTTCTATTTGCAACCTTTTAAAACTCTAATATGGTGCTTAACGAATATTAATAATGAACCAAAATTTTAAAGTTCAACTAATAAATATTTTTGCACCAAATTTTCTAACCTTAATGAACTTTGTAGATGAAGGATTTCTAGGTAATTAGATTCACCTTATTGCTTTCATGTACTGGATGAATTTGTAGCTCTTCTTGACTATCCAAAATAATTCTTTAGCTCAACTATTTGTAGCTTTTAAACCCTCTAACTTGCTACCTTGAATCTGTAGTAGGTGATTTTAATTATTCTTTAGAATATACTTTATAAATATGAAGTTTTACAACTAGTACTACTATCCTAATTGCTTATTTCTTGCTGATCTCAAATATAAAAAGTTTAGATTGCAAAGCAGTCATTCTCTCCACTAAAATTTTATTCTTGAATCAAAAAATTTGGTAGGGAACTCATCCAAATCATAGATGATATTTTCCTTCAAGAACCCTTCAATTTTCTACTGTAGAAACCAATAGATCTTATTTTTTTGAATGAGCCTTCTAGCCTTCAAAGGCAATCTTCAAACCTCTCAGGTTTGGTAGTAATGTCTGGATCTTTTCTCATTCAACCTCCTTATATAATTTTGACTTCAATCTAGGCCTTATTCTCAAGAATCTAAAAGTCTTGAGGTATTCTAAATTTTGGCTAATTCATTTCCAAATATTTCTCTCTTGGGCTTGTTTTTGGATGACAACAATTGTATATGATATGTTAGCTTTTGATGCATATACGATATAGGAAATGCAATCACAAGATGTAAGATAAGCAATATAAGATATCTATATGATAATGACACTATAATATGTAGGAAAATGATAAGAGAAACTTATGCAATAACTCAAAAATATGCCATTAATGAAAGCTTACAAAAATAGTACAATACAGTATTATGGAGGATATGGAGACTCCAAAAAATATTTTAAAAAAGCTACATTGTACCACACTATCAATCTATAATTTGCACACTCTATATTCTCATATCTCATTACTTCACTCACTATAAGACCTTTATATAGGAAGATATGTTCCTTGGCCCTTACTCTATCTTTGACTCTATCCTATGACTCATGTACATATGGACTGCACACATATTTACATCATTGCACATTCTAACACTTGTGTATTTATTACATGTTGAAGTAACTACATAGCTTTACTCTAAATTAAAATCCTACTCTAGTAATGTACCAAAGGTGGTACATTGATATGTAACCAATAATATAATATATTCTCTAACAGTGTCATGACCCTCCTAGATGGACCTTTGAATATTGAAAAACAATGTATTGACATATGATGCTTTAACACTCAATTTTGTACAATTAAGTAGCTATGCAATATTATTATATATTGGAGAATATGATACTGCTAACAAATTGCCATGTGTAGGATCAGGTGCACTCGTAAGTGGAAGAAGTTGAGTCATCCACCAAAGATGAGGGTACTTGAGGTTGGAGGAAATGATGATAATACAACTCAAAGGTAACAAGGATAGATACCTTCATATAGGTATGCATTTGGTTAGGGATAATCATCAATAGATAGTCACCTTGAGCCTCAGACTGATGGCCTAGTAGCCATCATAAGTTCTTGAGGTAGAGACGGGTGAATAAATTGATGGAAAGATCTCCCTATTTGTATGTTGCACATGCTTGGTTGTCTTTCACTTCAAAACTTTAACTCAATAATGTGGAAAATATGAATGAATGAACTACCTTCATAACTCCTTGGGTGTTCTGAATAAAGAAATGTTAAATATATATTCATTTTAAATAAATGGTGGATTTATTTTAAATGATAAATATATTTTATTCTTGAATAAAAGGGTGATTTATTTTAAATGATAAATAGATTTTATTCTTGAATAAAAGGGTGATTTATTTTAAATGATAAATAGATTTTATTCTTGAATAAAAGGGTGATTTATTTTAAATGTTAAATAGATATTCATTTTAAATAAATGGTGGATTTATTTTAAATGATAAATAGATTTTATTCTTGAATAAAAGGGTGATTTATTTTAAATGAAAAATATATATTCATTTTAGATAAATGGTGGATTTATGTTAAATAATAAATATATTTTGTTCCTGAACAAATGGTGGATTTATTCTTGAATAAATGATTTATTTATCCTAAATGGTAAATGGGTTTCATTAAAATAATGAATCAATGATCGAATGGTGGGGTTAATGAAATCTATCACGTATAGAACCTACCCTCGGAATTGGGCCAGGCCACCCGAGCAAAGTCCTACTAATATGAAGGGATGGATTCGCTAGCATGAGGGGATGGTTTCATCTACGTGAGAGAAAGGACTTCAATGTTGAATTCATCTTGGAAAGGTGAGAGGAAGAGACGTCCCCTCTAGCACCTGACGAAAGGGTGTAGAAGTAATGGTGGGTAGGTGGCAGATAAACGTGGAGGTGAGGATATAGGCACCAAGAAATAAAAAAAGAAGTCAAAGAGAAGGGGAAGGAAGGGAGAACTCTATGGGGGTGGAGATACAAAAAGGAAGCACTGCGCAAAAGGTGAAGACAAAGGTGTCGAATATCGGTTATAATGACCAAGAAAGCTGATAGCGAGATGACCAGGTTGGTTTAAAATCATTTATGGTTCTCATTTTTTAAAGCTCCTTGTAGAGTGTAGATCTCTATTGAGAGAATAACTCTCTATTAGAGCATTTTTTGTTAAAAAATTCGCTAAAGTCATAGCTCCTTGTAGAGCGTAGCTCTCTAATAGAGCATCATTTTTTATAAAATTCACTAAATTTGTAGTTCCTTATAGAGCGTAGCTCTTTGTTAGAGCATAATTTGTTATAAAATTCACTGAAGTTGTAGCTCCTTGTAGAGTGTAGCTCTTTGTTAGAGCGTCATTTGTTATAAACTTTGCTAAATCCATAGCTTCTTGTAGAGCATAGATCTCTATTAGAGCATCATTTGTTATAAACTTCGTTGAAGCTGTAGCTCCTTGTAGAGTGTAGCTCTCTGTTAGAGTGATGTTTATTATAAACTTCACTAAAGTTGTATCTCCTTGTAGAGTGTAGCTCTCTGTGAAGGATGTTATTTGTTATAAAATTCATTGATGTTGTAGCTACTTGTTTAAAGTGGTGTTGTTGTTAAAGCATTGATGTGGTATGTTGTAGCCACCTTCTCTAGAAGAAGTGCTACTGTTAGAGTTTCATTTACCGTAGGCCAATGGCTTGGACCATTTCCTACTCCCCTACCTAGACAAATGCCTTTGTGTTTGACTGCCAGAGTAGATGGAAGGGCAACAATGAAGCATAGCTACCATGAGAGGTGCGATGAGAACCACCTCAAAATTGTGCCCTACACTTGACTTGTGTTCTACCCGCATATTGTTAGAATTGGCAGTGGGCGCTACCCATGGAAGGTCATAGGGTGTTTAGGTAGGAAACCCCTATTTTGCTCTATAATCGAGTAAGGAAGTTTGAACTTGGAAAAGGGATTCTCTTAGTTATAGTTTCATTAATTAAATAGTGGTTTTAGATTAATGAAATAAATAAAAAGGGTTTATTTGAAAATTAGAGTAGATGGATTTAATTGGAGAAGAAATATGATTAGGGTTATGCATAGTGGCGAATATTAGCCAATTGGGCAAATATTAGGATTTTCAAAATTGGAAATTGGTGAATATGAGGACCCTCGATGTTGGCCCATTCACCTAAAATTTTTAGGACCAATTTTTTCTTAGGATCAATTCGCCACAATATATATCCAAACATAGGCATATTTGTACTCATTGGAAATATCTTTTCAAGCCTGATCTAATGGTGGTATTTTTAGGAAGTTATAAGATGATTTAATAGGTCAAAATTGGCCCCAAAGATGAACTTACATTTTAGGGCTTCAAATACCCCAAATTTTTGTGTGAAGATGCTCGATTTGATTTGCTTAGGATTCTCCATGATTCACCTTGATTTTGATTAGGATTCACCATTTTTTTACAAGTACATTTTGAGTCCAACCCCTTATGCATAACCCTAATGGTTTTTTTTGTAAATTAAGTGTATGGGACCTTACTTTATGAAATAAATACAAAAGGTTTATTTGAAAATTAGAGTAGATGGCTTTAATTGGATAATAAATGTGATTATGGTTTGTTTTGTAAATTAAGGGTATGGGACCTTACTTTATGAAATAAATAAAAAGGGTTTATTTGAAAATTAGAGTAGATGGCTTTAATTGGATAATAAATGTGATTATGGTTTGTTTTGTAAATTAAGGGTATGGGACCTTACTTTATGAAATAAATAAAAAGGGTTTATTTGAAAATTAGAGTAGATGGCTTTAATTGGAAAAAATGTGATTATGGTTTGTTTTGTAAATTAAGGGTATGGGACCTTACTTTATGAAATGAAGAAAAAAATTTATTTGGAAGAGTAGATGGATTTAATTGGATAATAAATGTGATTATGGTTTTTTTTGTAAATTAAGGGTATGTGACCTTACTTTATGAAATGAAGAAAAAGGTTTATTTGAAAATTAGAGTAGTTGGATTTAATGGGATAATAAGTGTTATTATGGTTTTTTTTATAAATAAAGGGTATGGGACCTTACTTTATGAAATGAAGAAAAAAGTTTATTGGTAGGATTAAAGTAGTTTTCTTTAATTGAATAAAATGTGTGAACCCAGTTCATTTAGCAATTAAGGGTATGAGACTTTAATTGTTAAGTAAGGGTTAGATCATTTATTGCAAGTAAGGCATATGGTCAGATGCATGGTGGATTGAATCTCATGAGTAGATGAGAGGGGAAATAGAAAGGGTAGTTTCTATGATATTAACTATGCATTAGAAAGTTGAATTGCTTGGGTTATTTGTATAGTTGAAATTTGGCAATAAAATAAGCAAGTACATTTAGAAGCATGTTTATTTGAATCCATGAGTGTCTTGATCCCCATACTATCCTCACTTGATCTATGGAAGAGTGGGAGGACCAAATTCATGAGATGGACCACTTCACAAGTTTTATCTCTACCTTACCTCTTGCTTAATTATACAATAAATTAGATTTGTGGGGAGATTTACCCAATGAAATAGATGTAAAATAATTATTTGAAGGTATGGGGTGTGCCATACATGCTTATGTAATAAATGAACATTGTTGACTATTGCACTTTGGATACCCTTCTTGATTGTAATTATATTTAAACCTTTTATCATATGTTTTCTCTTTAATGGATGCTTTATATTTTGGTTATCCTTGCTTGTTTAATAATGCATGTTTTGTTAGATTTAGTATCTAGATATATTATTTGTATTCTTGTGTGCTATTAAAAAAATAGTAGTAAGTTCTAGGTGAACTTAGAGGATGACCTAAGGGCTTGAGACCCCCTTAGGGAGATTGGTAACTAGGTTTAGAAGATTGTACCAAAGTTAAGATAGCTTGTTAGAGGATGATATTGATAGCTCAACTTGCAGTACACATAGCATACCCACACATAATGGTTCGTGTGAAGTATGGAGATGCATGAATACCTTCCAATGATTGACGATGGTAAGTCTAGCTCATTAAGACTAATGATATAGATGGACTTATGTGCATAGCATGATATATGCCTACACAGAAGGGACTTGTACGAGGAGAATATTGTGTGGTATAGTTATTGAGAAAATTAGGGGATGTCAAAAATTAATTTGGTATAAGGTTGGTTAGGGATTTATGAATCCTTCTCCTTAGTTAAAAGAAAAAAAATTTCTTTTTGTATTTGTGTGTTTTCATGTTTCTTGTTTTTTTGGGTCGTTACAAACAAGAGAGCGACAAGAGAGATTGAGAGGAGACTAGGAGATTTCATTTTCATAAATTTTTAAGTTATTTTTTGGTTAGAGTATTTCCACAAGGTTGCAAGAAAACTCATGAAGACTAGGACTCAACAAATATTGCTTTTCCATTAGATTGAAGGATAACTAGTGAAGTTTGATGAGTTTAGAGATCTAGAGATTTGGATATATTTGATTGTTGCTATCTAAGTTTTTTTGCAAAAAATTAGTTCTTGGAATTTTGAGAAGCTTGCTACAAAATATAGAGAAGAATTTCATCTTTGATTTCATGAAAGTCTATGTGTTTTCCTTGTGCAAGGATTAGTTTTTGAGTTGCAGTAAAAGAGTAAATATTGAAGATTAAGGAGGTACAAGAAAGAGGTCCCAATAAAATATTGAATATTGAAGGAATAATAAAGAAGCCAAAAAAGGCCTATTGAAGGTTGAGAAAGACGATACTCAAGATAAGAGGTCCCCATTGCAAATTTGAGAAAGGAGATAGGATATTTGAGAAAGAAGATTGAAAATTTGAAGATACAAAAGAAGATATATCAAGCAAACCTGGAAGGAGAAAGAATAAGGCTAGATAAGATTTGTTGAAGAAGTGGCTATTGTAGGAGATTTAAATAAAGTTCGATGTATACTATTGCAAGTAGGAGAGACTCTTGAAGAGAAGAATTTGGGACAATTGTTGCCATCCAATAACAGGCCCAAAAGGAAGAAGGATTTGACAAGAAGTTTGTCAAATTTTGAAAAGAAAAGAGGTTAGATTTGAAGACATAACTCAGTGAGAGCTAAGGAGGAGAAAGGATATAGAAGAGGCCACTGATTTGAGAAATTTGAAGATAACCATTAAGAATTTGAAGGTTGATTTGTAGAGGAGAATATTGTTGATTTTCATGATAGAAGTTGAAGGATCATAGGATAGAAAATTGAAGGTGACATAGAGCTACAAATTGAAGAATATTTGGGCATATTTTGAAGTGCCCTTGAATAAACAATTGAAGGAAGGCTTGACAATAAACTAAGGCAATGAATTGGAGGATTTAGAGACTATTTTTTTAACAACAAGATACAGGAGATGCAAATAAATTTTTTAAGCAACAATTTAAAAGTTTGGATTGCAAAATTGGGTAGCATTAAAGGGAGATAGTAGATTTATGATTTGAAAAATTTTGGGATATATTTGAGTGAGATTTGTATAGAAAAAGCGAAGGAAGATTTGGCAATAATTGAATCTGAAAATTACAGATATTTGGGACAGCAAGAAGGCAGCATTTGGAGATGCAAAAATCATATAAGTTGAATATAAATAAGGCTGATTTCAAAAAATATTTGAATAGGAAGAAAGGCTGAAAATTTCAGCATTCTATAATAGTTGTCTGGAAAGGAGAAAGAGAATATTCGAACAACATACTTTGAAGAGGATAGAAGTTGATTTTGGGGCAGCAAAGTAAAAGGTAGTGAAGTTGCAAAATTTGTAAATTTAAGATAGTAAAAGGTGAATCAAATCACCAAGGAGACTAGCTTCAAAAAGGAGGAAAAAGAGGTTTGTAATATTGTTGCTAAAAAAAATAATTATTCAAGTCTTCAAATTAGCTTATTATAAAGTTTTTGAAAGCACCATATTAGAGTGATTAAATATAGTGAAATATAGTTTAATCTAAGTGTCTCCAAGCCAAGGAATGAGGCATCATTATCATCCTAGAATCTGTAAAATACAATAGAAAAAGTAAATTTAAATATTTCTTGAAAGGGATTAATAAGGAGAAGGAAAATTACTATATATGTTGTTATTATAATCTAAGGAAGTGCAAAATTTGTAAGTCTTATTGAATAAAATAAAGAGACAAAATAGTTCACAAGAAAAAGGTAGAGTTTCCAAAGACATCATACCAAAGGAGTGGTAGAACCACCATAGTGAAGGAGAGCCACCATGTTATATAGAGGAAGCAACGTAAAAGAGGAAGATAGAATATTATTGGAAAGAGAGTTTAAGCACCATAGGAGGTAATGTTATTTGAGAGAAGTTGAGACATCATTGAGTAGAGATCAAGTGCCAAAAATTGAAGAGCCACCAAAGATGAGAGCAAGTATCATTACTACGAAGTTTTGAGTATCAAAACCATGGACTGTTTAGAGTGAATCATTGAAATAAATCCAAATGCCATTAGAAGGAATTAAAATAGATATTTGTTGGTACTTAATTGAAGATACGTTGGAAATAAGATGTTGAGTTTTAGGAACTAAAGAGTAGAAGGATTGGAGGTAAAGAATTGAAGTTGCAACCAAGTGTAGAGGATACACAGTGCATTACCAAGCATAGATAAGAAGAGGAGCATTACCAAGAGGAGAAAAATATGTTATGTGGAGGAGAAGCACCAACCATTTGACCTAATTATCACTTGGGAGGACAAAATATATTTTCCAAGTGTCACAACGTAGAAGGTAGCTCCAACCAACACCAAGGAAGTGAAACATCTTCTTGTATCCATAAGTGCATGAGGGATAAGTTATACAAGTGCATTTGTGAGAGAAGAGAGTGGTGCAAGTTAGTGGAGCACTGCACATTAATGGTTAGAGAAGCCAACAAGCATGTAGAGGAAGGTTAGAGTCTTGAAGACTAAATTTAATGAGCACCATACACAAGGAGGAGCATTAAATACATTGGAGAGAGAGAAAATATTTGGAAGTTTATTTTTTAGAAAACAAACACCTAAAATAGAGTGCAGGTTGTAGAGTTGAAAAGTCTCACGAGAAGTAAACCAAAAATGTAGCGTGCCTTTTTCAAGGAGGTACATAAAATATTTAGATTAATTTACTTTTTACAAAGGTTAAGGAGGTATAAGGAATATCAATACTATGGTTAAGATTAATTAATATATTATGCTTGAGATTAATTAAATGAATGGAGGAATAAGGTAATGAATTGATACATTATAACCTTAGAAGATTTATTAAATGATTTAGAAGACTTTTAAAGTGAAGAGAATTTAATTTGATTTTTTTTAAAATTACTTTATTTAAAATTCAAGCATATAAATATTTGTAAATAAATTGATTTAAAGGATTAAGGATTTCTACATCGAAATAGGAATATTGAATTTACAAATATCTTTGTTTCCTAAATTTCTAATTTTGGAGTTATAAGGAATTCAACACCAACATAGGGTTTTTGAAATTTAGAAACCATATTATTGAAAATTAAGAGATATAAGAAATACAATATAATTTTTTTGGAAATATGGAAAATTACATTGATACTAGTCTCTTGTTCAAATTAACGAGAAATAAGGATTCCAACTTAAAGTTCTTGAAAGTAGAGAATTTTATCAAAAATTAAAATTGCATCAAAATTATCTTTAGCTTTCTATTCATAATTAGGGAGACAAAATGGATTCAACTCAAAGGACAACTTAGAAAGCTAAGTATTTTATCAAAGCTATATTATATTCAAAACACTTGGGAGACATAAGGAATACAATAATAAAACTATTTTTAAAGATAGTAATGGATAAGTTAGCAAGAGGAACATATCATCACAAAGTACACTATGAAAGGATTCAAGATCAAATTCCATACAATATTCCACATCAAAAATACAAAATTACTTCAAGTACAAATAATTCTACAAGTCAAAATGGTAAAGATATTTGGTTTATTTATTTTGGTGCAAGTCATCACATGACAAGAAATTTACAATGGTTTGATTGCCTTGAAGTCACAAACAATATTGGGTAAAAATTGCAGATATTAAAACCTATCTTGTGCATGGATATGGGTGTGTAAAACCTAGTACATATTTTCAAAATCTTTTGTTACACGATGTAATGTATGTTCCTGGATTAACATCAAATCTTATTTCAGTAGCAAAATTGGTAGAGAGAAATAGAATGATTGATTTTAGATATATAAATGGAGTTAATAAGTGTCTCATTATAAATAAAAATGAGATAGAGGCTACAGGATCAATTTAAAATGATATATACACTACAAACTCAATTATAATTTCACAAGATATTATTGTAGTTCAAAACAATACTAATTGAATCCAAATCAATGTTATTGTAATCATGTACTAATTCATTGTAATGAAGAATCACCATTAGTGAAGGTACAAAGAAGAAGAAGATGAAGAAACAAGAAGAGAAATCAAACTAAGAAAGGTAAGATGAAGACTAAACCAAAATAATATACTTATTTGAAGACTGCAGATATAAATCTACTAGAGATAGATTTGAGATAAAATATGAAGATTATTTTGAATACTAAAGTCTTCAATAACCAAATAATGTAATACAGGGGATGTTGAAATATATTACATTATTTGGTACATGCTAATGTACCACCTTGGGTATATATTTATATTAGGAGTGTGTCTTATATTAGAGTGTGAGTATTTACTTTATGCAATGTAATAAATGCACAAGTATTATTAGAGTGTGCAAAGCATTTAATGATGTAAATGTGCATAGTAATCCATGTGCATATGAGTCCATAGAATAGGAAAGTGAAGAGTCTCAAGAAGAGCGAAGGTAAAAAATACTCCATATGAGGAGTCACATTACATTATATATAGGTATATATGTGAGTGTGAAATATCATAATGAAGAGACACAATGTAGATTGAGCATGTATGAAGTATGGAGTATTTGAGATCTCCATTCTATATCAAAATACTATTTTCATGAGCATTTGTTAATGACAATTTTTTATGTAGTTGCAGAAGTTATTTATGAGTTTTATATGTTTAGAATATTATCATTATCTTATATTTGATATTAGCATTCTTATTTTAGATCTTGTGGTTAATTTACATTAAGCATTTAGTATCAAAAGCTAACAAAAATAGTACACAACACCTTTTGAATTATGTTTATGTAGAGCTTAGAAGCCACTAGAATTAGTATACACATATTTATGTGGACCAATGGAAACTACTAGTCTTGGAGGACATAGATATTTGTAGTTGTTTGTTGATGACTATTATGGAAAATATGGATATACTTCTTGAAATTTAAATTTAAATATTTTAGTTTTTTAAAACAATTTAAGCAACTAGTAGAAACTGAAACTAGAATATCAAACAAAAATCTTCACTCAATTATAGGTGGTGAATTTATATAACAATGGTTTGAATCATTTCTAAGACTAATTGGTATAATAAGACAATTCACTATAGCTTATTCACCCCAACAAAATGGTATAGACAAAAGAAGGAATCATTCCATTATGGAAATGGTATGTTGCATGCTAAAAGAAGCAAATATTGATTGATAATATTGGGTAGAAGCTATTAAAAATGCAACATATATACAAATTAGATCACCCACAAGAATATTAAAAAATATTACTCCTAAAAAAACCTAGCTAGGATGAAAACCTTAAGTAGAACATCTAATAAGTTTTTGATGTAAAGCATATGTGCACATTCTAAAGCAAAAATGAACAAAATTATATGAAAAACCAAATGTGGAATATTTCTTGGCTATGATGATGATTCAATAAGCTATAGTGTGATTTATCCAATCACAAAGAAAATGCATGTGAGCAAAGATGTGGTTTTTGATGAAGGAAATAAAAACTTGTTGAAATTCCAAAGATCAATACAAGTCCTATTCGAAATATTTTATCAAATAAAGAAAATTATTCAAGTGAATAATTAGAATTATAAGTATTTAATGAACTAATTAAAAAATTGAAATTCATAATATCACCACAAAGAAAAGATACAAAGTGGTATATAAATACACTTAACAAATCAAAGCTAGAACAATTGCTAGATCTTGCCACTACAAGGCCTCAAACTCACAATATAACGAGAACATATATGGGTTTAATAATATTAGTAGCAAAAAATACAACTACACAAGCCACCATAAGACAACCAAAATGAAAAACAACCATGGAATCAAAATATGCAACATTAATGAAGAATAAAACATGGGATCTAGTTGATTCACCACAAGGAAAGAAAGTAGAAGGATGTATATGGGTTTACAAGATAAAATGTAAGATAGATGTTTTTATTAACAAATACAAGGTATGGCTAGTTGCAAAGGGTTATACTCAAACAAAAGTAAATAAATATGAAGAAACCTTTACACCGACAACAAGAATGACTACTATTTATACAATTTGTGCATTAGCAACATGACTTGGCTAGAAACTACATCAAATGAATGTTTTGAGTGCATTTATGAATGGTGATATTGAAGAGGAGATATATATGATTAATATATAAGTATCTGATGTCAAAGGATAGGAAAAAATATCTACAAATTAATCAATTCATTAAATGGTTTAAAACAAACTCCAAGAGCATGGTACATTAAAATTAATGCTAATTTGTTATGACATAATTTCAAAAGGAGTACAACAGATTCAAATATTTACACAAAAAAGGTTGGTTCAAAGAGAATAATTCTTGTATTATGTATTTATGATATAATAATTATAGGGTGTTTAAAGAATCTAATAGATAAGGTTAAAAGGATCTAGAAAAGGACATTGAAATGATAGATCTAAGACTTCTACACTACTATCTTGGTTTAGAAAATTTTAAAAAGATATCATAATAACTCGGACAAAGTATGCAAAATAATTATTTAAAAAACACACAATGCCAAAATATAGACCTAAATATACTCCAATGGAGAAAGGGCTACAATTATCAAGATATGATGAGTTATCACTAGTTTCATTTATGTTATAAATTATCTCTCTAGGTTTATGCAAGAGCCTAGGGAAAGTAATTGGAAAGATATGAAGATAATACTACAATATATCAACAAAACCATAGAATATGGCTTAAAATACAAAAGAAATTATCATCTTTACTTACAAGGATATTTATATTCTGACTATGCTAGATCTATAGATGTCAGAAGATCAACATTAGGATATGTATTTCATCTTGGGTCAGGACCTATTTTATGGCATAGTAAAAAAAAACATGCAATGACCATTTCATCAATAAGAGAATAATATCATGCAACAAGAGATGTAGTATGCGAAGCACTTTGGTCATAATACAAACTTTTAGAGATAGGAATTAGAAAGGCTACTAAATTGTGACAATCAAGGAGTTTTCAAAGTAATAAAAAATCTTGTGACATGAATGAACAAAATAAATTGAAGCTCAATGTCACTTTATTAAAAAAACATGTTATAAACCATCATATTGAGATAAAATATGTCCCCACTAAAGATTAGCTTGTAGATATTTTTACAAAAGCACTTGGATAAAACAAGTATAAGATATTTCAGAGCCATATGTGTACAAAATAATATCTTCATACCAAATAATGTAATACATGGGAATTTTAGAGATATTAAATTTTGTGCTACCTTGAGTACCATTGTAAATATTTAGATTAGAAAGTGTGTGTGTCAAAAGTATGTGTCAAGATGTAAAGAGTGTTTATGTGTTATGTAATAAAGTATGAAAGGTGTCAAGTGTGCAAGTGAAGAGTCATAAGTGATAGGTGTCAAGTGTGGAAGTGAATAGTCATATGAGATGTGTCAAGATGTAAATGAGTTTATGTAATTATGTGACTATTTATCATAATGTAAGGCATGTGAAAGGTTACATCTCCTAGAATTTTGAGGAGAGCAAAAGCCACGAGTATTAATATGTATTGGAGATAAAGTCCATAGTTGTAAGAAATTCTAATTTATGAATGTAATAGTGAAGTTTTTATTGTTTAATATTTGTGTTATCATTGAATGTGATATTATGCGAGTGACTCTACAATCCTAAAAACCTAGACCTATGAAATATTAGGGATCACTTGTTAATAATACATAAGGAGCATAATTTTGTTTGAAATATAAAAATATCCATAACAAGAAATGCATGTAGTGAAAAGAATAAAAAATACTCTAAAAATTGCCCCTAAGTGTAAATGAACACTGATAAAGAGTTGAGCACCTTAATTATGGTGAAAATGGTCAAAATTTTAAGATCCATTTTACTTATTTTTTGTAAATATAAACCATGGATGTTATTTACTCCTATTTGTATCTAAGCATCTTAATTACACTTCCTTTATCATGATAAATTTGTGGTATGACACATAGCTCAAATGCATCTCCAAGAGGAATGTATAGAATTGATGCAAATTTCATAAGAAAAAGGCTAAAAATTTTCCTTATTGCTTAGTACTAGAACCACAACACTGTAATCCACTGTTGGAAACTTATGTGCTATAGTAATAACAATGCAATAAGAAAAATTATTGTGTAAGGCATGTTGAATAATTCCATTAGTTAGACTTGTGAGGGATATCGTAGTGGTAAGCACTTTGATTTTCATCTAGGAGACCCAAGTTCAAATCCCAGTATGAGGGGCATGAGACCCCTCATAAAAATCCATGTAAACTCAAATATTAACCAATTGGAAAATAATAAGTCCATTAGTTAAAGTTTGCACTAGTACAATAGTTTCATTAAACACCTATGGGGAGTTGGGACACTTTTTAGGACCTTTAGTGATGTTGAATGAATGCCCCTCAAGGTGATAAGCTCTTGTATCCATATTCATCAAAGCTAAGGTTCATAAAGCATCAATATGTGTCTAACCTCTTGTAGATCCTACCCAAATACACAAGTTGATGATGACATATACCCCCAATTTTCTTATTTTTTATTAAAAAAGATTGATTTTTTTAATATTATCTATTGATTTAAAACTCATGTAGCAATCAAGCTAGAAAGAAAAAATACTAATAAGGATGTTCCTTTATGTTTTTAATTTTGAAATAATATATAAGAAAAGAATAAACATAAATAATTAAGTTGGTTTTATTTTTGCTCTTATGATTTCCTCAAGATTGTATGGTTAAAGTAATGATAATTAGATTTAAATTGATAGTTAGATTAGATTATCTACTTGTTATACTTTTATTTTTAAATGGTTTTTAAGAGGATTTGGATTCCTCAATATTGTATGGTTAAAGTAAAGATAGTTTATATTTAAATTGATTGATAAATTAGACAATTCTAACTATCTTATCTTTGTATCTAAAAACTCATCAATAGGATCTAGATTAGTGTATATACTACCCTTAATATTCTTGGTTCTTGTATAATAATATTTAAATTTAGATCTTAGATCATGGAAACTTAATTTTCAAATATTTACATCATCAATAACGATATTTTCTTATGTTGGTTTTACAATGCAAAAATGTGCTTTGATAAGAGTAGATTTGCAACTTGTGCATTATTTGAGCTTTTTCATTCCCTAAAATATTGTTCCATGCTACTATTTGATTATATTTTCTAATGAATATGTGCTATGGAAATGATGGATTCAATTCAAGAAAATATCTTAATAATATAATGTAAGATTGAATAATGATTATAATTTTTTATTAAATCACATTGATACCTTTCAATCCCATATTATATTTTTCCTAAAGCAATACTTGAAATATTGACTAAAAGTTGTATAACCAAAAAAAATAAATGCTTCAAGTTGAGAATGGATCATTAGATCTAATGCATCTTGGTCTCTTGATACCTATAAATAAATAATACATGTGTCATCTCCTTTCATAATCGTTGTTAAGTCTCATGAGTAAAAAGTTTTAAAGAATAAATAAAAGTAAAAGGAAGCATTTTTCTTATAATAATGAATTGGAAACTACCCAATGAGAGAACAAAACATATCTAAACCATTAAGGATTTGTTAACTAAGGACCCTTTAGCAAAAATAGTAGGGTTTTCCAATGTCAACTAGCTACATATGTAGGGTAGCTAAACTAGAATTGCAACATTAACATGATAGGTGTCAAGTATCCTTTATATGCAACAATGATGTAACACAAGTAGACTGAAATACTAAATATACACCTATTTTTTTCTTGCACTAATTGTGTGTTTCTCTTTTTAGAATCAACCTCACTTCTATCTTTTTTCTTATTGTTCATAATATTTTTTATTAGGTTCTTAATATGGCTTTGTATTCCTAACATCTTTAGATTAGTTTTATTAATTAGATTTTTATTTGAATTATCCAATTTCTTTGCATTTATATCAATATCATATTAAAGCCCTATATAGTAAAATATTTTCTTAGCACCATTAATCACTTTAATTTTAAAATTTGAAGAGAAAAATATCATCCAAAATGGTCTTATAATAGACTTAACGTTTTAGAATATATATATTTTTGATTGATAGAGGAGTTTTGAAAGGACCTAAAACCTTTTATAGAGAGAAACAGGTGTGAACCTGATTGGGATCAACATCGAAAGTCGAACAAAACAAAAAAGCATCTAAGAAATCCTAGACAAACCATCCAATATATATATATATATATATATATATATATATATATATATATATAAAAGAAACTTAGCAGTTTCCAAGAAACCTATCAAACAAAGAAAATAAACAGGAGAAATCGTCAAAACAAGCAAACCATGAATAGGAACCACACAAACCATAATAGGAAACCATAACTATCACTTGAGTTGACATTGACCTACATATCAAAATTCTCATGAGGAATAAAAATACCACATGAGAAGTGATTACTCCCAAGCCAAAGGCAAAGGAGTCTCATTTGGGGTCCAATATGCTTGCTTTGACCATCATACTTTCTAAAGTAAACAAATTCCATCACCATGGTTTACCTCCATGAGTCCCACTAGGAAGTTATACTACCAAATGTGAAGGGATTCTTCTAGAACTCCTTCATTTGTAAGTAAATTTTCTACTTTATTTCCTTCTATATACACATGTTGGATAATGATGTTTGCATACCTACCTAGTAAGATTTTGCATTCATTAATCATATTGTGAAAAATCCATGATGGGGCTTGATTTTATTTGAGCCAATTGATAGCAAGCATGGAAGGTACATGGCTCTCACTTTTGAAAGGTTATTGGACTGAATCCCAATATTGTCTGCATAAGCAAAGATTATTTGACCCCTATCATTTTTGATAATATCCCCATCATCAACCACCCTAGGATTACCTTTTGTCACACCATCAAAATTTAGATTTAACCAAACAACCGGAGGAAGTGTCCACTTAATAATAGATATATCAATGCAGGTTTGGGAGGTCATAAAAAGATTGCACTTAAACTTGAATATATGAAAAAAGTGAGTTTCAAGACCAGGTTTAGGGGCTTTATATGTAGAAACAAGTTGGGCATTCTTCGAGGCAAGAGTGATGACACGGTGGAAGATAAACCAAGGATTTTTGCTCAAACCATTAAACACTCTATTATTACACTCCAAACATACTTGCCATAGGTAATGATGTAGCCAAGTGGACCAAAGTAACTTTAGTTAGGGGTTGGAAAAGGGATTTGGTCATTTTTCTAACAATTGACAAAGGTATGATGGCTGAATCCACACAATACTAAAGAGATCAAAGAGGGAGTTCAATATGCCAATGGAGACTGAACATTCCAAGAAAAAATGAAAGGTTGACTCCCAATTAGAATTATAGAGAACACAAAAATTGGTGATGTACATGCCTCTTTTAATGAGATTATCAATAGTTAAAATTTTATTCTAAGAGGCAAGCCAAGAAAAGAAACTCACCTTTGAAATTAAGTGTTTATTCCAAACAAGCTTTGTGAAAGCCCATGAATTTGCTAGAGGATTTTAAATGTGTTATGCAATTTTGACTGTGAATTGACCATCCTCAAAAAGTTTCTAGACATGAGTGCTTCTGGACTAGATTCTTGGAATAACACAAACCCTTAGTAGTTTTGATATTTCTATTGCAAAATTTTTAAGTTCATTTCTAAGGTTATTGACAGGAATAATTTTCCATTGCTTGCAGTTGGAAGTTTGAAAAATTAAATTAGCTACTCTATCTCCAAATAGTTGGTCTGTGAAAGGTTTCAGAATGGCAATACTTGGCTTGTTTATTAGTGAATGGTCCTTCAGCTAGGAGTCTTCCTAGAATTTAATATTCCTACCAAATCCAAGTTGCTATCTTTGGCATTTTTTGACAATTTCTCTAGTATGGATGACCGAGTTCCAAAAGTGAGATCCGTTGGGAATGGGAAATTCTTCCAAGAAGGAATTATGTTGGAGATATTTGCCTCTGATTATATCTATCCATGAGGCTTGAGCTTATTTCACAGTTCTCCATCCCTGTTTGGCCAAGAGGGTCAAGTTTACTTGGTGAACTTTCCTGAAGTCTAGTTTACCTTTATCCTTCTAAGAGCAGACTTTAACCTTAAGAAAATATTTTCCTCTCATTTAAATATTAGTTTATTAGTAATTATTTTTTCGAAGAATTGAATGCAAGAGTCTATTACTAGGGGTATGAATTAATAAAATAATAATTAGTTAATTTTTTAAAAATAAGTTTTGTGGCTTTTATTGGAGATAACTCTCAATAAAGGTTAATTAATAATATTAAAATTATCTTTTTATCAAAGATATTCTTCATTTTCCTTTCTATAAAATATATTTCTCATCTTCCTCAAACTATTATGCTTTTGCAATCAACTCCTTGATATTAAGAGATAAAATCTCACTCATCCAATTGCCTTTTAAAATTTGAATTTTGCCAAGATGAAAATCAACACTACAAATGACTAAAATATTTATAACACAGTCCCATTTTTATAAATATGTTATCTATAATAACCTATCAATTCTAGAATACCCCTTTTAAAGTCTTATTCCTATCCCTAATATTCCATGATATCATTTTTATCATCACTTTCTATCTATAGTTTTTGCCCCACTTGTTATATTTGCTTTTGTTTTTTCATATCAATATCCCTTTGAGTTTATTTTCCTCTTTGTTTTTGTGTCTTGGGTCTTCCTCTCTTCTTTTCATTCCCACCAACACTTTCATTTTCATCGATCTCTTCAATTTTTCACATTGCTCATAGTGAGACTTATCAGATGTAGGTATGTCTTTCTTTGAAGGACTTTAAGTGCAGGAATTAACCTCAAAAGCACTTTATTCTTTATATTGTCCTAAAATCCTTAAAGTGGAAGGATGATCCTCCATAACAATTTCCTTCTTATGCTACTCTAAAATTTCTAAATTGCTATAGATTTTCTTCTTATTTATAAAAACCATAAAATATAAAATATAAGGAAATAACCTCTATACTCCTTTAACTAATAATAAATTAAAATTAAATATACATATAATATTATTTATATTTAATATTATTAAATAATATTTAATAATATTTATGTTCTAATAAATAATTATAATAATAATAAGATAGCCAATCCCTATGTAATCGATAGTTACACTAAGAAATCCTTAGAAACAAGGAGACAATAAAGCTAGACACCTCCATTGGATGACCCGGACGATCCTCGATTATATAATCATTAAATTACTCTTTTAACCTCCTTTACCTGAAGCCATAGAAGAAAGAATGAAGACCTACCAAATTTGGAAATCTAAATGCAGGCATAGTAGTTCTCTAGGAGAACGCCATGCGGCACAAACGATGGCTCACAAGATACCGTATAGCCAATCCCTATGTAATCGATAGTTACAATAAGAAACCCTTAGAAAAAACGAGACAATAAAACCAAACACCTCCGTTGGATGACCCGGACGATCCTAGCTTATATCATCTTTTAATTCCTCTTTTAACCTCTTTCTTTTTCTTTCTATTGGTTACGGTAGGATTTGTTTGATTATTATTGATTTCGTGTGAGATGGAGACCATTTGTTGTTTAGGAATTGTACTGTTCGTTGGGTAGGGTTTATACCGTCAGTTTGGCGCACTCACAGGATTCAACAGCATCGACTATTACCTTTGCTAAAACTGACAGTGTGCCTCGAGGTTTGAACCTAGATTTCTTGATAAATACTTAACCAATGAAACTTTTAAAGATATTAAAATGAAGCCATAGAAAAAGGAACGAAGACCGCCCAAATTTGGAAATCTCAATGCAGGCATAGTAGTTCCCTAGGAGAACGCCCTGCGGCACAAACGATGGCTCACAAGATATCGTCGAGGTAATAAACAAACAATGCCTTGATTGCGCGAGTTCTTATAAATGGTCAACTCCAATTACCAATCAATGGAATTAGAGCTTATGTGCAATGGCATCTGATATGACAATGGTACCACTGCTCATAATCATGGTGTTGTGTTTCTGTAACCCATCACATGCGGAAGGCGATGTAAAAGCCTTAAGAGCACATATGACCCGCCTACATTCTATTGCCGCCACACCCACTGCTCAAGAGCATATTCGTCATGCGGTCGACAGAAGCTTGGCAAGAATGAAAAGAATGCAGAAGTCAATAACCTCCGCAGTTGAACGTCGAAAATTATATTCGGCTTATGCTCCTGCTCCTGCTGAAGAAATCGAGGCTCCTGTTACGGTCGGCAGCGGAGAATTTTTGATGACACTGAGCATCGGAACACCTCCGAAAAAGATGACGGCTATTGTGGACACAGGCAGCGATCTGATATGGACTCAGTGTCAACCCTGCAAGAATTGCGTCCCTCAGCCAGATCCCATCTTCGACCCTTCAAACTCCTCCACATACAGCAAGATCCCTTGTCGCTCTTCCCTCTGCTCTGCTCTCCCCAGAGCGACGTGTGCGCCAGACTGTCAATATCTATATCAATACGGCGATGGTTCAAGTACAAGTGGCATTTTGTCATCGGAGACATTGACCATGTCGGAGACACGTGGCGGTGAGGAGTCCATACCGGGGATCGCATTTGGGTGCAGCCATTACACCAGTGGACAGGGTTTTTCTCAAGCTGACGGTCTTGTTGGCCTTGGACGGGGGGAATTATCACTCATCTCGCAGCTTGGTTCCACTGTTGAATCAAAATTCTCATACTGTTTGTTGCCTGTGGACGCTTCGCCCTCGGAATCTAGCCCTCTATTCTTTGGCCATGCAGCGAGCTTGGAAGCAGGAGGTAAGTCTACGCCCATGTTAAAAAATTTTGCCGCGCCGGAGCTGAACACGTACTACTACCTAGGCTTGGAAGGAATCAGCGTGGGCAATTCATTGGCCAACATCCCAAACGGAACTTTTGATATCAAAGCAGATGGAACGGATGGGTTCTTCATCGATTCGGGAACGACGATTACATTATTGCCGCACGCGGCATTCAGCGCAGTGGCGGAGCTTTTGGATTCTGCCATCGGATTGCCTAGAGGCGATGCTTATCAATATGGCCTTAGTCTCTGCTATCAACTGCCTTCCCACCCAAGCAATGTAACTGCTCCGGATATGACCTTTCATTTCGCCGGTGGTGCAGATTATGTCGTCAGTGCAGAATATAACTTTCTTGTGGATAAAGAAACTAATTTATTGTTTCTGCTGATGTTGGATATGGGCGACTCTGCAGGGATACCGGCCATCTTTGGAAATTTTCAACAGCAGAATTATCATATTGTCTACGACAATGCCAACCAGATATTCTCTTTTGCTCCTGCGGATTGTAGTTCTCTGTAAATCTGCAGGCATTCTTACTTCTTTTTAATAAATGCTTTAACTCAATGAAATCTCTCAGAATTTCATTAGCCTGTGAGAAACAAAGCAAAAATTCTATCTTTCCTGCCCACAAGGCGGCAATCTTCTGATTCGCTTTTACATGGAAAGTCTTGAATAATAATACTATGGACCAGTGTTTCGAAACCCGCAACTCGCGAGAAACTCGGGAGCCTAATTTTGGAGAGTTGGCAAAAAGTTGAAAAAACGATCGAAGAAATTAAAATAAATAAATAAATAATTTTTTAAATGTAAGTTCATAATAATATTTAATAATTTTTTTTTTTTTTAATTTACATGGTGGAATCGGTGGTAGCCGCCACGAATCCGGGCAAACTGTCTAACTTTTATGGCCGCTACAGTATTCTGCGTTGTCCGCTTCAGAAGCCGTAACACAAATCTTCGTGCAGTCCGCCCCTATAACCACCATGCCACAATCATTTTAAACCTTTTACGCTGCTGAAAGCACCAAAAAAGAACAAGCATTCAGTCAGTCCGGCGAGGCTTGAGATTTGTAATATTTTATAAATTAATAACATTTTGTAGTTAAAATAAAAATATAATAAGTTTTTTTTAGCATTTCGAAACTAACAACATGTATTAAAAAGGTTTAGTTTTTAGTTCCAATTTTCCTACCCCCAAGTTCAGTGTTGTGCATTGATTGCCTTGATCTAATAAAATCTTTAATTATGGCACTTCATTTTACTAAAATTACATAGACAACTATTGGGGTTACATAATTAAAATGAATTTAAAAAAATAAGATTTTAGTTTATCAATCTATAACAGTAACTTTACTAAAATTACATAGACAAGAAGTTTAAAAATTAAGGTTTTAGTTTATAAATCTGTTACTTTTTCAAAATCAATAAAAGCATTTTGTTTGTGTTTTATTTTTATAATAACATTTTTTAAGTTTTTTTTTATTGTTCACTTGCCTTTAGAACCTCCTAGAGACAATGCCAATAGTTATTAAGTGGTTTGTAATTTATAATATTATTTGAGGTTGAAATAGGTTCTACAGATACTAAATCATGACCAACAACTTGAAAATTATGCATCTATCGTTTAACAAGTGCCAAACTTGAGTCTCTCTCCTTGAAAGTTGAGGAATTTAATTAGTTGATCTAATTTCATTTAACATTATCAAATTATATATTTCTTATAAAATAACATATTTAAAATTTTAAAAATAATTTAAACAATAAATATATATTTTAAAAATTATTAATTTATCACAAGATTAAAATATCAAATTCATAATATTATAACACTTGTTAATAATTTTAAATTATATTTTGAGATAATCATGAATGATGGTGGGAGACTTACTAGTGTTGGTGTTGGATAGTAGAAGAAGGAGAGGAATCCCTTGGACGAGGGTGACCATATCAACTTGAAGGTCAAAGACCAAAAGCATAGTAGAGGTTGGTCAAGATTAAAAAAAATAGTAATTGTTTGCACTTGAACCAATGAGGCTCTCATTATCGAGTTTTGATCAACAAGGTCAAGAAGGAGAGGGTAGGACAAAAATTTCAAAAGATAATTTGATAGAAACTCTCAACTAGTGTAGACTTGACTCATTGATAACTCACAATGGTACAATGGTAGGACGAGTGAGTCAATATTGTATGAATAGGATGTAGTGGACTATGGTGAAGAGCCTGAAGAATATATAAAGGCCTCAATTTTTTTTTATGAAGAACCCTTTGACATCTAGATAAATGGGATAAGGTAAGTGGATGTCTTGACTTAAATACGTGCTAGAAGATGCCCTCCAATCTGGGCGTTGGTTTATTTTTTTGCTTTAGTTAGATTTTGTTCTCTGTTTGATAATTATTTCTTTGGACTCTCCTTGTTACTGTGTGAAACCCTTCATCATTTTCTTTCTATGGGAAAGGGTTTTCAAGATTAGTTTTAGTTTGATGCATCTCCTCTCCCTGTATTTTAGGGTAGTTTATTACTAGATGCCAATACTCATGGTAATCTCTACACCTAAAAGGAATCGATTCATAATCTACTTCCTATCTCCATGTATTTCTTCCCACTTGCAATTCAATTTTTGTCAGAAGTGGCTTTTTCAGGTCCATCTCCATACATATCCTTGCATATGCTGTTGATTCCCCCTCTATTGATTCTCATGATCTTCCTATTTATGTGCCCAAGAGATTACCAATTATTCCAAGGATATCCTCTCTTCAAAATTCAAGCAAGAGAGCAAAGAGCTTTAGACATATTGGGGCGATCGATGGCTCCACATGAGGATCAAATGCAGGTCACCAAGGTTGCATGAATAAACTTACCGATCCAATATTGTATGGTCCCTCTTCAAAAGCCTTGTTCCTATCTAAAACTAATATAAAATCTGCTACAAAGTACCCATTTGAAATAAGCAAAATATCAACTTTTTCTTGGGGATCCCAATGTTTCCTTGCCCACTTATATAAGAAACAATGGGATGGCCTCAACCCCACAAATTTACAAATCAAAGCATGGGTGGATTTGTACATGATGTCTTCTACAATAAATTCTTTTACAATCTCAAGGACATGAACTGAGTCTACTTGAGAAAAACATCCATTTCTTCATGTTTGTTATGATTCTATATATTTTTATTTTATATATTCTTGTATTTGTTTTCCAACTTGTGCCTCTATGTGGACCTCTCTCCTACTATTATCCTTAACTATTTTTGCAAAAGATCATTGGTTGAAGGACACATCTCCCTGATTGACTTGTGAATCATCAGTAGTATCCTCAATATTTCTAGCACTATTTGATGGCCCACCAAGGTTGGGGGTCATTGAAAACCATAAAAATTGAAACAATTCTAACAATTCACACCAAGAGAAAAATAGATAAATAAAAGTACTTGCAATTATTTTGAACATAGTTTGATGCAAAGAATTCCCAACCTAAGCCTTGCATTCTGCCATCAATTTTCCTCAAACCCTAGTTCTCCTCCTCCTTCTGCTTCATATCATGTCACCCAGTAATCCACAAGATATTAATCACTTTTAAGTCACCACACCTCATCAAAGTTATCACTAACAGTAACTTTACTAAAATTACATAGTCAAATATTGTGGTTATACAATTAAAATGAAGTTTAAAAAATAAGGTTTTAGTTTATCAATCTCATACTTTTTCAAAACCACTAAAAGCATTTTTTTTGTATCTCATTCTTATAATAACATTTATAACCTTATGTATTGTTCTATTGCCTTTAGATCTTCCAAGTAGACAATTCCAATATTTATTAAGTGGTTTGCAATTTATAACCTTATTTGAGATTGAAATGGGTCCCATAAATACTAAATCATGACCGCATAATGGCATTACAACAACTTGAAAATTATGCATCTATCACTTAGCAAGAACCAAACTTGAGTCTCTCTCCTTGAAAGTTGAGGAATTTAACTAGTTGACCTAATTCCATTTGACATTATCAAATTATATATTTCTTATAAAATAACATATCTAAAATTTTAAAAATAATTTAAACAATAAATATATTTTTTGAAAATTATTAATTTATCACAAGATTAAAATATCAAATTTATAATATTATAACACACTTGTTAATAATTTTAAATTGTATTTTTGAGGGAATCATGCATGATGGTGGGAGACCTACTAGTGTTGGTGTTGGATAGTAGGAGGAGAGGAATCCCTTGGACTAGGGTGACCATATCAATTTGAAGGTCAAATACCAAAAGCATAATAGAGGTTGGTCAAGATAAAAAAAGTAATTGTTTGCACTTGAACCAATGAGGATCTCATTGTCTAGTTTTTATCAACCAGGTCAAGAAGGAGAGGGAAAGCTAAAAATTTCAAAATATAATTTAACATAAACTCTCAACAAGTGTAGAATTGACTCATTGATCACTCACAATGGTAGGATGAGTGAGTCAATGTTGTATGAATAGGATGTAGTGGACTAAGGTGAAGAGAAAAAAGAACATATGAAGGCCTTAGTTTTTTTCTTTGAGGAAGAACCTTTTTGACATCTGGTATAAGTGGGATAAGGTAAGTGGATGTCTTGACTTAAATACATGCTAGAAGACCCAATCAACTTCAAACCCTAACCCTAGATCATATAAAGGGGTTATGGTGAAGTTTCACCAAATGGTAGTAGTCTATATATATTGGGAGATAAAAAAACTAAGCAAAAAAGGGAGAAAATAAAGAAAAATACAATATAAATTTATGGAAGGAGCTAGTCCGAATGGTTGTAGGTGAGGATTTTATGCTAGAGCAATTTTTATCACTAAAAAATAAGGTTTTGGTAGGTATATTTATAGGTGGCTCCATTAAACTAAAAAATATATGAAAATGTATCAAGGTTACCTGGTTGGAGGTTTTGGTATATACTTCCATATATCATGTGATGATGAAGGGTTGGATGTTTTTTGTCTTCCAAAAGATAGAAGATGCTATAATCATAAAAATAGAAGATGGATTTAGGGCTCAATGTTTTAAATCTAGAATTTTGGACTCTTGAATTCAATATATGCTTTTATAGGATTAATACCCAACCTATTTGGGTCAAGCTACTCTTTTTACCCCTTGAATTCTAGAATGAAATAATATTGTATGAGATTGGGAACTTCTTGGTAGTTTTCCATAGAGTAGATACACAAAACTTAAAAAGTATCCAGAAAAATGGTAGTTTGTATCTTAGTGGAGCTTGATATTAGTTTAGAGTTGCCAAAAAAAATGGAGTTCATTTCAAGAAATTAGATATATTTACAAAATATTATCTATATCGGGGTGTTGTTTTGATGTAGTAATTATCATCATTATGATAATATCAAGGTAAATTATGAAATGGAAGAGAGTAGAGGACAAGGGACTATAGAGAAGGAAGTTGGAGGTTCTTCTATTCTAAGAAATTCAAAGGAGGTAGCGATAGACAAAGCAAAGATATAAGAGTACCCACTCAAGACTCTTGAATCGCTTAAAGAAAGGTTTCATATCATCAATATCCAAATGGAGGAGAAAGAGTTAGCTCCAAGCGACTACAATAGGGAAGTTTAATATGAGGGAATGGAGGCCATACCTATGATTGAAAAAGTTCTTGGAGATATTTTATTAGGCATCCATCAAAGCTCAAACTTAGTCTTACCCTTTTCTGGGAATGGGGGTTTAAATTTTGATAATGATAATCTTGCTATATCATCTTGTCCTAGACTAAGTCCCTATGTGGAGGCCTTCTTAGATCATAGTTTTGATAAAACTTTGTAAAAGGGTGGTGTTGTTTCTTTATTTTTGGAAGGCAAGGAGGAGAAATATTATGATCAGAAGGAGGAGGGTGTAAGGGTTTTAAATACAAGGGGGACTCTACATCCTATTTATATAAAGGTATTAGAATAAGTAGAGGAGAATGGTGTAAAACATAGTAAGTTATTATCCTCTTTAGACAGTGATATTTCAGGTCAGGGAAGTAAGCAGAGCTTAAACAACTCTAGTAGTTCTCTTCCCATCAAAGTCCTCCAAATCACTATAATACAAGCACATCATCTGACTGATATTCTCTAAGAGTCTTGAAAAAGGTAAATAAGATAATAGGTATGGTCTTGTATCAAGGGAATTAGGTAACGAGACAAGTCAATCTCAAGAGTTTATAGTATGAAGGAAATGCTACTTTAAAATTACATAAAAAACCTGATAAGGAAATATTATTTGGCAAATAAAATCCATAGTTGGGGTTTTTAGAGTAGGACATCCTTAGGGAAAAGGGAAACAATGATCATCCTCTTTTATTTTAGTTAGAAAAAGATCAAGAGAAACTTATAGGACCTTTCAAGTTCAATGTTATTTGGTTAGAAGATGAGGAATTTATAAATATAGTAAAATATGAGTGGAGATATATTTACCTAACCATAAAAGAGACAACTATGTTTTAGTTTTCTAAAAATATGAGGAGAATCAAATCCACTATAATTGCATGGGCCAAAGGTAAAAATTAGGAAGCAAAGACAAATATAGTTAATATAGAATCCAAATTGAATTAGTTGTATAGTCATGAAGACAATAAAGTTTTTTTAGATAAGGATATTTTACAGATCAAGGAGTAAGAAAAAAGAAGAGGGAATAGCTATAATGGGAAGATATAAAGTGGTTGATGTTGGCTCTAAATTAGTGGGAAAATTAGAAGATGCTCAAGTATAGTGTCATCATGGTATATCTCCTCCAATCCTCTTAAATGTTTTGCTTTATTCTCAGTTGCCTCAAGGTTCTCTATATTAAACTCTAGGATCCACAGAACTCTTAACAATCCAACTAGAAAGTGGATCTAGCTTATCCAATCGAATTATCTAGTAAGATTCACTACCCTCCGCCTGTGATTTACAAAGTCTAATATTATATTGTACAAAGACAAGGTCATTAAAGTGGTCTTGGCTCAACCTATTACAATTTTGGTGTGTATGGCCTCAAATAGAGACCAAATGTGTTCAAAATAGTTGAGGCATGACAAGGAGCATTACATGACTCAAATTAGATGGAGAAAATGAAAAGTCTCATTTATGTCAATTTTTTTTTTATAACTACTTGTACTAAAATTACCTATTTATGTGACAATATGTATAAAATCACAATATAAATAAATTGTAATCAATCATAAAATATGCTTTATTTATTTATATATTGAGAAGATATAATCAATCATAAAATATGCTTTATAATATTTATGTTTGAACCAACAATTATATTCAATAAAAATAAGAGAGATTACAATAAAAGGGAGCTGGAAAAATCACAACTTAGGGTGCAAGGCCATCCAAATGATCAATACTAAAATAAAAAATTACGTTTATTTATTTTTATTTATTTTCATAGATTTATTATTTTATCAAGCAAGATAATTTTGTAAAATTACAATCTATTTTATTTTTATAGAGTTGAATCCAATATGACTTATGAAAAACTTATTTAATTTTTCTTTTTTTAATCTTATAAACATGATAATTGTAATTTATAGTTTGTCATCCATAAAACAAATAATCTCATGTTTTCAATGCACTTTTCAATCTAATATGAGGACAATATTCTTATTAGGTTTTGCGGTGCAACATGAAAAATAAATAGATTATAGTTTCTTCACTTATATTTTTAGATAATGGTTTGTAAAAAAAAATTATTTTAGTCTTGTTCATGGCATAACAAAAGATAATAAATTTAAATTCTACGTGTTTGACCAATTCTTTCATTATATTTAAAAAAAAAATTATATATCATAAAAAAATCGTCTACACATCAAAATCAACTTACATTACTTTTACCACTACCTTGATGCCATTTGAATCCAATATCTCTGCCACTTGTATTCAATACATCTCCCATGATGTATGGAGCAACCCCAAAAATAGTAAATGTGAAAAAAAAACATATTATTAATGGAAATGAGTGCAGAGTTTCGCTTTCTCCGATTAATACACTTAAATATATTTTATACATATAATCTATGTAATCCTCTACCTTGCCTCTCCCCTACCTTGATCTCATATGAGTCTCCTCTCCCCTACCTTGATTTTGTATGAGTCTCAGTCCCTACCTCTCCTCGTACGAGTCTTGATAAGTAATTTCCAAGTACTCAATGAATAATGGCGGATGAAGTTTTTTATTAAAAAAATTCGCAGGACCTACTGAATCGTGAGTTTCAAGGGTACTGTAACTAGCCACAAATGCATAAAATATTTTTTAAATTTAAAATAAAATATTCTTTAATAAAAAAATTCAAATCTGCTTGAGTGGGTATCACTATGGGGAACCTAACAAAGGGTGTTGGTTGTGGCAAACTTGGGTACGATTCCCACTCCCTCTTGCGGACACATAAAAAATACATTCATTTCTAGTTGTGGTCGGGGGTCTAAGGGTTTATTTGGTGTTTTTTTCTATGACCAAAAATAGAGTTGCAAAAATATTAGGCTAAGAAATAATGCATTTGATCATTAACATTAACAATAGTTAGTCTATGCTTAAATAATAGACTAACTAACAAATAGTAGGGAATAGTGCTAACTACCCTCTAACAATAGAATAGGGAGGGAGTTGCATGATGCTAACCACTAACCTAGGTAGAGAGTTCTAACCATAACACTAACCTAAATATCTGACATAGGATATTTAGGTACTTACCTAGTTTAACCATGAGGTAAAATATCTCATGGTAATTATATAGAAAAGTAAATGTAATAACCCAACGTAGTGTAATGCAATACACTACCTTATTTTACCCTAACATCCCCCATTTATTACATTACTTTGATATACAAAGTTTACTCCAAAATAGTTGAAATTTGACACGTCCAAGTGCCTTTGTAAAAATTTCTACAACCTGTTCGTCGGTAGGAATGTGTTGGAGCTTGATTATGTGCTTAGGAACTTCATCACGAATGAAATGACAATCTGTAACAATATGCTTAGTTTGTTTATGATGCACTGGATTCTTGACCAAGTTCAAAACACCCGAGTTGTCGCAAAACATGTGAATGGGAAGTTTCTTTGGTAGGCCCATGGTAGCCAAGATGCAACTTAGCCATATCATTTCACACACAGCTCCATGTGTAGTGCAATATTCTACCTCAGTTGAAGATAAAGCAACCACTTATTGCTTTTTACTATGCCATGAGACAGGACCAGATCCAAGATGAAAAAAATAGCCTGATGTTGATTTTATGTCATCTATGGATCCAGCATAATCAGATCCAGTGTAACTCTGTAAGAAGAATGAGTTATTCTTCTTAGACTCTAGACCATAATCTACACTACCCTAAATGTAGTGAAGGACTCTCTTAGCTACTTTCCAATGGGATACCTTTGGTTCTTGCATGAACTATAAGAGATAATATACAACATAAGTAATATCTGGTCTAGTATTAGTTAGATAGATGAGGCTTCCAATCATCTGTCTATAAATTGTGCCATCTACTTGTGGCGAGTCTTCATATAGTGATAACTATAGCCCTGATTCCATTGATGTTGCTTTGGGCTTACAATCTGTCATACGATATTTTTCTACTAAAGTATTGGTATACTTTTTTGAGTCACCCTAAGATGATTCTTTTTTTGTTCTATCTCAAGGCCAAGACAGTAGTGGAGAAGTCCTAGATCTGTCATATCAAACGAATCTTTCAAGTCATATTTCACGATGTTAATAAAGTTATCTGAGTTTCTAGTGATGATCAGATCATCTACATATAACACAAGAATCACTATCTCAGAACCTGTGTTCTTGATATAGATATTTGTGTCAAATGGACTTCTCTTAAATCCATGCTGTAGTAGGTGACTATCCATTTTTATGTACCATGCTCTTGGGGCTTGTTTTAGCCCGTATAATGATTTGACCAATTTGCAAACATGTTGCTCATGGCCTACCTCTACAAATCCAGGAGGTTGAGTCATGTACACTTCTTATTTTAAGTCACCATTAAGAAAGGTGCTCTTTACATCCATTTGATGTAATTTCCATTCAAACTATGCTGCCATAGCACAAAGCACTCGAATGGTGGTAATCCTTGTTGTTGGGACAAAGGTTTCCTCATAGTCAAGTCCTTCCTTTTGAGCATAGCCCTTCACCACAATATGGGCCTTATGCTTATCTATAGTGCCATCTGGGTTTCTTTCCTTTAGGCAAATCCACTAACTTCCATGTTTTATTCTTTATGAGGGAGTTATATTCTGCATCTATAGTTGCCTTCCACTAAGGCAGTCTAAGTGCTTCATCAACTGTAGAAGGTTCATTCTCATCACATGTTGATAAGTAAACCATCTCCTCATATATTTCCATCTCATCTTCCCTTGGTAACTCTCTATCAACAGAAAGATCTTGAAAATATGCACAAAGATCATCAACTGAAGTGGATGCTTCATTCTTTTCTTTCTATGTCATGCTTCTTGTCTTTGGACGATTGAGAGTAAGATCAGGTGGAGAAGTGAGTTTAGAGTCTTTCATTGTGCTTGTATACCATGTGGGTTGTTTTTTCTGTTGTGAAGAAGGAAGTTGACGTTCCTCTTCATCATCTAGGTATACTGATGTAGTGTTGGGTGTGAAAGCTTCATCAAACACTACATCTATGATGACATGTATTTTCTTGGTAAATGGGTCTATCAACCGATAGCATTTTGAAAATTCATCATATCCAAGAAATACACAAGGTAGGGACTTCTCATCTAATTTCTTTCTTTTCTCCTTGGGTATATGCATAAATGCCTTACACCCAAATACTCGTAGATGAGTTATGGAGGGTTTCCTACCACTCCATGATTCCTGAGGAGTTATACCTTCAAGAGCTCATGTGGGAGCCCTATTCAGAAGATATACTATAGTTTGAACAACTTCAGTCCAGTAAGTTTGCTCAAGGTTGGCCCCCTTAAGCATACATCGAACCATTTCCATAATGGACCGATTTCTTCTCTCAACAAACCCATTGGATTGAGGAGTATAGGTTGTTGTTAACTGTTTCTTTATCCCACGTGTCTGTAAAAATGATTAAAATTATTTAGATGTGTATTCCCCCTCTTGATATGAACAGAGGGTATTAATAAAGCATCCTGATTCCTTCTCAACAAGCTTTTTGAACTGTTGAAAATAGAAAAATGCTTTAGACTTCAACTGCAAGAAGAAGACCCACATTTTCTATGAGTGATCGTCAAAAAACAATTAAAAATACCATTTTCCTCAACAACTTGTAGACATGGGACCACACAAATCTGTGTGAACCAACTCTAAAGGTACTCTATGTTGCTTTCTTTAAAAGCAATCAAAGCACACTAGCAAAGTATATGAAAGAGTAGGCAGTCCTTTCACCATGTGATATTTACTCAACTCTAGTAAATATCCTGAACTCAAATGCCCAAATCTCTTATGCCAAAGAGAAGTGGCCTCCTTTGTGGTTACTACCAATGTAGTATGGGTAGAGGTAATTACATCTAAGACAAAAAAAACCATGTTTGTATGAACCTGTTGCTATTTGTTTTCCCTTCTTAGTGATAAAAAAATGTTTCTTTTCTTTGTCCACTTTGAAATTGACATTCATGTTATTGTCCAGGATTTGTGGAACTGACAAGAGATTATTTTTCAATCCTGGTACATAAATAACTTTTTGAATATTACATTCTCCATCTAGAAGGGAGACATAAACACTTCCCTCTCCCTGAACTCGATAGGTCTGATTATCAGCAATGGTGACCTGTCTACCTTCTCGAGCCTCAAATGTTGCAAACCAAGATTTATCACCAGTCATATGTTTACTAGCGCCTGAGTCTATGTACCACACGGAGTCCTTGTGGGAGGAATCTATATGTGTCATGAGCACTTTGTGTGCTCTCTTAGAATCTGAACTAGAATCTTCAGCTGCAATGTGTCCCTTTTGTTGTTTGTTCTTGTTCTTTGGTTTGTCTTGGCCCTTCTTGTTTCCTTGTTCATTGGGTGGTTTGTTCTTAAACCAACATCTTTTGGTTTCATGAGTGTCTTTGTCGCAAATCTTACAATACTTCTTCTTCGGAGTATCTTTGGCTTTACCCTTTTATTGATTAGAAGAACCTTTATGTTGATTCCACTTTTTCTTACCACCTTGTATTTTTGAGAAAAGAGCATTGTTGGATGCCTCATCTGTTTGGAGTTGATTAGCTTCTTCTGTTTGAATCATGTTTACCAACTCGACAAAAGTTACTGTCCTGATAGAAAATTATAGTGAAGTGATCAAAATTTTATAGGAGTCAGGAAGAGCCCTCAAAATGATAGAGTTCAAGACTTGGTCTTCCACTTTCTCTCCTAAGGATAGCAGTTTTGTTTTCAATTCTACGACTTTGTAGAGGAATATATCTACTGTTTCCCTTGATTTCATATGTAGAGTATGAAGCTATGTTTGGAGGTTAAGGATCGTTGATTGATTCTTTCCCTCATAGATGGTCTTTAAGGCATCCCATGCTGCCTTACCAGTCGTAGCTTCACTGATATGAGGTTGGATATCATCAGTAATAGCTAGCAATATCATTAAGGATAGTTTATTATCCTGTTTATCAAATTCAGTTTGATCTGCTCTAGCTGATTGAGGTCTAGTGACACTTCCATCCACTATTGACCACAATTCAGATAGCTTTCATCTTAGTCTTCCAAGCTGAATAATTTGAACCTTTGAGTAGTTGTCTCTCAGTGAGATAGTTGTGTATCATGGCCATGGTTAAGATTTAAAATTTGATAGGACTAAGATGGTTGTATCTTGCACTATACCCTCAAAAGAGTATATGGAAGATGTTTACAATTTGCCTCTAGAAGATATTTAATGGCACCTGCCTTAACACCCTTAACAAGGGATGAAAAGTTGGAGGAAATTAATCCAAACAAGATAGAGAAAATGAAAAGGGATTGGTTGACAGACTTGTGATAGTCCTCTCTAGGATATTTAATGGCACCTGCCTTAACACCCTTCAAGAAGGATGGAAAATTTTGAGGAAATTAAGCCAAAAAAAGAGAGTTAATCAAGGTGTTTTTGAATTTTTGACCTTTGTTTTTAATGGGGAATAAAATTGACTTTGTTTTAACCTGTGCAAGGTGTAGCACGATTTGGAGTGAAGTTTGGGTTTTGTGAAATGCTTCTTCAATGTTCTATTTGATTGTTTAATTGCACACAAAAACAATTGTTAGTGAAATAATCAAAAAACAAGAAAGCAACCCAAATTTTTATCACTCTAGGTGTCGGATGCAACCGAAAATGCACCTAGTATAGTCAATTTTTAAGAGAACGTGTCGAGTACAATCGAGAATGCACATTTGCTTGCTTTAAAATATCCCCCCTTTCTCTTTACAATTTTGCAAAAAAATAGAATCACAAGATATGACCTCTATCCCCCCTTATTTTTTACAAAATTGAAAATTTAGAGCACTCTTTTCAAGACAAGTCAACACACGACCCATGTTTGAAAGGCTACCAGACCAGTCGACACACGACTTTGGTTTTTGTTTTCAACACTCAAGCATGAGAAGTAAAAAAAATAGGTTCATAAAATATTTCACAATATTACAACAAAAAAATTGCAATTTTATGTCTTATATCTCCTTTGGTGAAGGGGAAAAGAAAAGCAAATTTTTGGATTTTGTTGCAAAGAAAAATGACCTATTTGCTTCCTCAAGGTTGTAAATCTCTTAGTTTTGCAATAGAATTTTGAGTTTCTATGTCTTTTTATCTCCAAAATGTGTGAAGAAAACTATAGAACATTTGAGGAGTTTATTGCAATAATGTGTTGAAGGCTTTTGGATTTTGCAAAAAAAATGTTCCTATGTCTCTTTATCTCCAATTTGGAGAAAACATAAATTTGCTATGGAAATTTTGAGTGCAAAATAATTTGGTTTAATTTTTAATGTTTCTAAGTTCAAAAAAGCTAAAATATATTTTTAAAGATTTAAATTACTTTATAATCAATAAAATTGGGAAGAAAAATCAATTAAACAAGATGAAAATTGAGATGTCTAGGACCAATTTAGGTAAATTATAAAGAAAAAAATCTAAAAAAAAATATTAAAAACTTTAAATAAACCTTAGAATAGAAAAAAATTAAAAAAAACAAAATATTTATTAAAAAACCTATGTTTGGGCACGCGCAGGGGATTCGAACTACGGACTTCGCTGTGTGAGGCGGATGCGCTAGCCAACCGAGCCACCGAATGGTTTGGAAGAAGCTTTGCATGACGGCTTCTTAAAGGGTCCCCGACCCGCAAATGCCCTTGTGGGATTTTGAATAACACAAGCTTATACTGAGAGGGGGGGTGAACAGTATAAGACCTCTTTTTACTTTTTCATTTATACTTCAAAACAGTAAAGCAATATACCCAAAGCAATATCAAAACAATGCACAATATCATCCACAAAGTGACACCAATTTTAACGTGGTTCACCCAGAATGGCTGGGCTACATCCACAAAACTTTTCTCTAAAAGTTATCTCAAAGATCTTTGGGAATCCTTCCTAATTACAATGTTTATGAGCCTCGACCCAAAGGAGATACCTTCCCCCACTTAGAATTTATGAGCCTTTGCTCAAAGGAGATACCTTCCCCCAATCTAAATTTATGAGCCTCTACTCAAAGGAGATACCTTCCCCTCTACTCTGGAAATGATCCCTCATAAGATCAACTGCCTCTACCTCTTACCAGCAAATGGAACTCCTTTCCACCGAAGACCTCCTGTCCTCAATGCTTAGCCTAAGAGACCTCTGCCTTCTATGATCACGTCCATAGTAGCTCAGCAACTTGTACCAAACACAGTCGGTCGAGTCTAGTACAAGTCTTCCTTTGTCTGTCAGATCTGTCCAACACTTGAACAAATCAATCCTCTGCACACAAGCCTTCTCAAAGACTTGCCAAATATGTACTCAGGTTCTTCTCAAAGAACCAATGCACCTCTATCCTCAAGTTATCTGATAGAACTATCAAACTCATCTCACAAGTCCTCTGCTCTCTCTGTGCAATCACAGCCGCACTTGGTTGAACTTCAACCTTTGCACTCTCTACACAATCACAGCGGCACTTAGAACAATTTGCCATGACTCTTCGCTCACTCTGCACACTTCGACATCATCTCGTCACTTTTGTGCTATATGTGCTCTTTTAGTTGCATCTCGCACACTTCGACATCATCTCACCACTTCTGCGCTATCTACGCTCTTTCGGTTGCATCTCACACACTTCGACGCACATTCAACAACGCATTCAACAACACATCAACTCTCCAAACAACCCTCCTTTTATAACAAAATTTTCATGATGAAAACTTTAATCTTAGTCGGTTGTTATAACAAATGCAAACCCTAATATTAGTCGGTTGCAAACCCTAATTTTAGTCGATTGTCATCGATCTTCGTCGGCTTCAACTCATGAAGATATTCGGTAACTCAACTGCTCGAAGACTTCATTTGGTAACTGACCCTGTAGCCGCCGCATTGTCATTTGTTCACTTTTCACATTTTAGCTGCAAGAATTCACTCTGTATCTACCCCTATAAATGTTGTGGAGATGTCGGTCCTCTGTCATACTTCTCATTCCAGTCGGGTTCTTCTTCTTGTCTTGCACTCTTACGGCCTGTCACAAAATCACGACATTTCTGTCTCTGTAGCTTCTTTTATTTTTGTTGCCACGAAAATGCCACATGTTGCGATATCATGACACTTTTGCCTCTTTGACCTTTTCTTGGTTGTTGGCCATGAAAATAAAACATGTCGTGATATCGCGACACTTTCGCCTCCAAACTGTTCCTTCTTTCTTTTGTCACGATATCACAACACTTTCTGCTTGCATACTCTTCTTTTCTTATGTCGCGATATCATGACACTTCTAACTCCTTCGTCTTATTTTTAGCTTTTGTTGTGATATCACGACACTTTTGCTTCCTTAGAATTCCTTTTTGTTTTTGTCACGATATCGCGACATTTCTGACTCCGTACATTCTCTCTCCTCTTTGAGTCACGAAACTGCGACATGTCACGAATTCGTGACACTTTTCTAACTTGCTTTCTCTCTCCTACTTAAGTCGCAAAAATGTGACATGTCGTGATATCGCGACACTTTTATAACTTGCTTTCTTTCTCCTGCTTAAGTCGTGAAAATGTGACATGTCGCGATATCGCAACACTTTTCCTCCTTATCTCTTTTCTGTTCTTCGGGTCGCGAAAACCCGATATGTCGCGATATCGCGACACTTTTTCTCTGCGAGCTCTTTCTCTAGAACCTGTCACGAAATAGCGACACTTTTTCATCCGTACAATCCCTCTTGCAAATTGTCATGAAATCGTGACACTTTTCTTTGCGAGCTCTTTCTCTCGAACCTGTCAGCTTGGGGTTTGCAAAAGACCTTTGAAACTGTCATGCCACTTCATCAAAACAAATTATTTGACATCAAATCAAATTCCTTCAAAAGCTTCTTGACATCAATGACAACTTATATACTTGAGGAAAGGCAATGTACCCAAAGTACCCAAAATTTCCAACAATCTCCCCCTTTGTCATTGATGGCAAACCTTTACTGAAAACACTTCTCAAGAGCCAAAACTAAAACCAACTATGCTAACAACTAACCAACTGAGCCCACAACTGAGAATCTTCCTTTGAAGTTTTTCTCCCCCTGACTTGAAGCTTTCCTCTTCACTTGAAGCTCTCCCCCTTACTCATATCTCTCCACCTTTGTCATCAATGGCAAAGGGCCACCTTTGGGGCTCGAGACTAAGAATGAGCCTCTTAGCTTAGTCCCTCCCCCACCTCCTGATGAGGTGATTAATTCTGGGGTGAGAGTAAAACTCCCATTACGCACTGATCATCATCAGCATCTATAACTTCCTTGTTGGGCCTTCTCTTGAACTCTTTGTCCATATTCCTATTCTTGTCACTGTTCTTGTTCTTGTTCTCATCCCTGTTCTTGTCCATGCCTTGATACTTGGACCTGATCATGCCACTTTTTTTGTTTTTGTATTCTAGAATTTCAGCTCTACATTGTATGATTATGTGACCTTTATTTTTGCACTTGAAACACTTGATGATGTTGTTTCTTTGAGGTAAACCTGATCTTTGAATCCACCTGTTCTAACAAAACCTATTATGGCCAAACCTGTTCTAACCAAACCTGTTCTGACCAAACCTGTTCTGACCAAACCTGTTTTGATCAAACATGTTCCTATTATTTACCTTGCAATAGACTACCTTGTGCCCAAACTGTTGACAAGAGTAGCAATACCCTTGAAAGAAACTAGCACTTCTGAAATTCTCATTTACCTTCTTCACTTGAGCCATGCAATGTGAAGCCATGTGACCAAACTTATGACAAGAAAAACATCTGCCTTGAAATTTTCCTTTATTTGACCTCTTGGGTCCTGAAAACTTCTTCTCATTCTGAATTCTGTTTTCTATTTTTGTGCATCTATCATTCAAGGACTCATGATTTAAAATACTTTTCTCATAAGAACTCTCTTCATTTTGGAGTCTCTTACTAGACTCTCCAACTTGTTCCTTGTGTGGCTTAACAAACCCAATGCCTGTTTTATCTGTTGTCTTTCTTTGACCTTTGATGAGTGACTTAACCTTTTTGGAGCTATCTTGAAACCTGTAAAGCTTATCATTGTACTCTTTAGTTTCCTCTTTCAAAGAAGACATTTTCTATTCTAACTCACTATACTCAAGAACCTTATACTCTAACTCATCCTTGAGTTCTTGTGTCTTAGCTATAGAGAAATCAAGACTTTCTATAAGATCATCTCTCTCCATACAACATTCATCTAACTTATCCTTGAGTCTAGCATTCTTCTTTCTTTCCTTTTTCAAAGCACTAAGAGCACTAATAAGTTCACTTTCAAGATCCTTTATTTGTTTGCTTTCTGAATCATGAAAGCCTTTTTCAGATTTCTTATCACTAGAGGTGCTACCCTTTTCAAAAACCATACATGCATCTTCCTTATAGTTTTCTGAAGCATCCTCATACATACTAGAAACCAAATCATTATTTGTACAATCATCCTCAAGGTGACCAAAATTTCCACATCTAAGACATTTCATGATAATGAATCTATGTTTCGGTTCTTCCTCTTTTTTTGATATGAAAAACATCTCATTTTCATCATCACTTGAAGAACTTTCACTATCACTACTAGAACACTTACTTGCTTTGTCTAGGTAGAAACTCTTCTTGTGCTTGTGAGAATACCTCTTTCCTTGATTGCTATGCTCATATTTGTTCTTCCTGTGATGCTTGTGCTTTTAAGAATCCTTGTTCTTAGAATCCTATTTATCTTCATCACTTTTATTCTTGGGAACAGTACAGTCAGTAGCATAATGACCAAACTTTCTACAATTGAAACATCTTATATTTTTCATGCTTATGTGCTTTCTAGAGAACTTGCATTTCTTGCTGTAATATGCCTCTTCATCACTAGAAGACTCATCACTATCTTGAAGTTGTTTACCCTTGGATTTCTTGGTAGCCTTGAAAGCTGCCTCTTTCTTGACATCAACCTTCACTTGAGTTCTCAACTCAAATGCTGCAAGTATACTATGGAGCTCATCCTTTTTCAACTTATCCAAATATTTAGCTTTCTCAATAACATAAATCTTTTCACTAAATCTATTAGGAAGAGATCTTAAAATCTTATCACAAACATCATTTTTAGCAAGCTCAAGACCTAATTCTTTCATGGAGTTAACAACCTCATCCATACGAAGCATGTAGTCACTAATATTTTCATCATCATTCATTTTGAGTTGTTCAAACATACCTTTGAAGTGTCTCAACTTGGCATTTCTAAAATTTGTATCACCTGTATGAACCACCTTCAACTGTTTCCACATTTCACTAGCTGTCTTGTAGTGAATCACTTTGGTGAGATCTGCTTTCTGTAAGCCTTTTAGGATTGCATTAATTGCTTTTGAATTGCTATGATGTAGGAGCCTTTCTTCTTTAGTATTAGGACCATGTTTAGAAATAGTGTACTCATCTTCAATCACTTCCCAAACCTCATTCCCAAGTGCCATTAGATGAACCTTCATCCTTGCACTCCAAAGACCAAAATCTGACCCATTAAGAATAGGTGTTGCATTGCCACTTGAATGATCCATTATGTTCTTTACTAGCTTTTCCTTCAAGCTATTAAACTTTTCGAAGGCACCTGCTCTGATACCAATTGAATAACACAAGCTTATACTGAGAGGGGGGGTGAACAGTATAAGACCTCTTTTTACTTTTTCCTTTATACTTCAAAACAATAAAGCAATATACCCAAAGCAATATCAAAACAATGCAGAATATCATCCATAAAGTGACACCAATTTTAATGTGGTTCACCCAGAATGGCTGGGCTACGCCCACACAAATTTTCTCTAAAAGTTATCTCAAATATCTTTGGGAATCCTTCCCAATTACAATGTTTATGAGCCTTGGCCCAAAGGAGATACCTTCCCCCAATCAGAATTTATGAGCCTTTGCTCAAAGGAGATACCTTCCCCCAATCTGAATTTATGAGCCTCTACTCAAAGGAGATACCTTCCCCTCTGCTCTGGAAATGATCCCTCAGAAGATCAACTGCCTCTACCTCTTTCCAGCACGTGGAACTCCTTTCCATCGAAGACCTCCTGTCCTCAATGCTTAGCCTAAGAGACCTTTGCCTTCTATGATCACGCCCATAGAAACTCAGCAACCTATACCAAACACAGTCAGTTAGTCTAGTACAAGTCTTCCTCTGTCTGTCAGATCTGTCCAACACTTGAAAAAATCAATCCTCTACACACAAGCCTTCTCAAAGACTTGCAAAATCTATCCTCAGGTTCTTCTCAAAGAACCAATGCACCTCTGTTCTCAAGTTCTCTGATAGAACTATCAAACTCAGCTCATAATTCCTCTGCTCTCTCTGCGCAATCACAACCGCACTTGGTTGAACTTCAACCTTTGCACTCTCTACGCAATCACAATGGCACTTAGAACAATTCACCATGACTCTTCACTCACTTTGCACACTTTGATATCATCTCACCACTTCTACGCTATCTACACTCTTTCGGATGCATCTCGCACACTTCGAAATCATCTCGCCACTTCTGTGCTATCTACGCTCTTTCGGCTACATCTCACACACTTCGATGCACATTCAACGACGCATTCATCAACACATCAACTCTCCAAACAGTCCTCCTTTTATAACAAAATTTTCATGATGAAAACTTTAATATTAGTCGGCTGTTATAACAAATGCAAACCCTAATCTTAGTCAACTACAAACCCTAATTTTAGTCAACTATCATCGATCTTCATCGACTTCAACTCATGAAGATATTCGATAACTCAACTGCTCGAAGACTTCATTTGGTAACTGACCCTGTAGCTGTCGCACTGTCATTTGTTCACTTTTCACATTTTAGCTGCAAGAATTCACTCTGTATCTGCCCCTGTAAATGCCATGGAGATGTCGGTCCTCTGTCATACTTCTCATTCCAGTCGGGTTCTTCTTCTTGTCTTGCGCTCTTATGGCCTGTCACGAAATTGCGACATTTTTGTCTCTGTAGCTTCTTTTATTTCTATTGCCACAAAAATGCCACATGTCGCGATATCGTGACACTTTTGCCTCTTTGACCTTTTCTTGGCTGTTGACCGTGAAAACATAACATGTCACAATATCGTGACACTTTTGCCTCTAAACTGTTCCTTCTTTCTTTTATCGCGATATCACGACACTTTTTGCTTGCGTACTCTTTTTCTTTTCTTATGTCGCGATATTGCGACACTTCTAACTCCTTCGTCTTCTTTTTAGATTTTGTCCCGATATCGTGACACTTTTGCTTCCTTAGACTTCCTTTTTGTTTTTGTCATGATATTGCAAAATTTTTGACTTCGTACATTCTCTCTCCTCTTTGAGTCGCAAAACTACGACATGTTGCAAAATCATGACACTTTTCTAACTTGCTTTCTCTCTCCTGCTTAAGTCGTGAAAATGTGACATGTCATGATATCGCGACACTTTTCTAACTTGATTTCTCTCTCCTGCTTAAGTCGCGAAAATGTGACATGTCGTGATATCGCGACACTTTTCCTCCTTATCTCTTTTCTGTTCTTCGGGTCACGAAAACCCGACATGTCACGATATCGTGACACTTTTTCATCCGTACAATCCCTCTTGTAAATTGTCGTGAAATCATGACACTTTTCTTTGCGAGCTCTTTCTCTCAAACCTGTCAGCTTCAGGTTTGCAAAAGGCCTTTGAAACTGTCATGCAATAACCTTCATCAAAACAAATTATTTGACATCAAATCTAATTCCTTCAAAAGCTTCTTGACATCAATGACAACTTATATACTTGAGCAAAGGCAATGTACCTAAAGTACCCAAAATTACCAACAGATTTATCCCACATGCATCCCAGAATGGGATGCAAGGGGTATTGTTGGCATTTTTGCCACATTGATTTTCATTGAAGTATTAATGTGTACATTATTGCAAATCTAACGTTTATACAGGAGAGAAAATGAGCAAAAATGACTAAGTCCAGAAACTGCAGCGATTCGCTGACAAGTCACGAAATCGCGGTCAACGTGGTCAACGCAGGCAGGTTGGGCGGAACCGTCGCGATATCGCGACGTGTTTCATTTTCATGATTTTCAGCGGGCAAAAGAGGAACAGTCCAAAAATTGTCACGAAATCGCGACAAAAAACTCAGCCGACGACCTAACTTAAAACTTGCAGCGCGTCGCTAACATGTTCCAGAATCGCGACATCGGGAGCTTCGAAGAGTCAAGTGGTAAAAGTGCAGCGATTCGCTGCATGTTGGTTGAGCGGAAGTCTTAAGTTAAAAGTGGCAGCGATTCGCTACACGTTAGTTTCAAAGGCTTGAGAGCTCGGAAGTTGCAGCGATGCGCTGCATGTTTTAAAATCGCGGGGGTTTTGGCTCGAAAGACAAAGGACATAAAAGTTGCAGCGATTCGCTACAATTTCGATGATAAGGCCAACCGACATGAATATGCAGCGAAATGGCGACAGGAAAGGATAGAAGACTCCCAAAGGCAAAAGGTGTTCCATTTTCGCAACCCCTCTAAAGGGCCGTACACGGTGCTCAAAATATGTAGCGATATCGCTACATGTTCCGTTTTCGCGGGGCAGAGCGCAGGGAAGAGTCAAGGGACCAATATGCGTAGCGAAATCGCTACCTGTACTATTTTTGTGAGGTTGAGCTAGCGATAGAGAAAACAAAGTTGGAGACATGGAGAAAGAGCGACAGGAAGCATTTTCATGGGTGTAAGTGACAGAAAGCGTACGACATCAAAATGCGTCGCGATTTCGCTACCCATTTCGTTTTCGTGACCTGTGCAGTTTCCCGCCAAGTGCAGTATGAATGGCCCGAGGGGTTTTCCTCGATTTCCAAGGATTTAATGCTGACCCGAATTTAATGTAATGTGGATTTCCAAAGCGGTCAAGGTTGGAGAAGCGCCCAGGCCACCAAAATTGCAGATTTCATGCGTTCGAGGCTGATCTTCGTGGATTAATTCAACGGTTTTCATGCACATGTTCAGAGACCGATTTAATGTAGGAGACCGTTGATGTCTAATTGTATTTAATTTTTGTTTCCTCGAGGCTGCAATTGAGGGGATCGTGTGCTTAATTTCCGTCACATATTGTAGATCACGAGAAGGATGGTGGCAAATATTTAATGTTGCAAAGAGGACGGACCTCTATAAAAACCAATGTAAACTTCATTGGAAAGGGTTGGAAAATTCTCTGCTAGAGACTGGAAGTTCATTTGCAGGAATAAAGGATTGGCTTCTAACTTTTCAAGCGGTTGCATTGGTGATTTCCTTTCTGTTCATGTTGCATTTCTAATAGCATTTGTATGTCTTCATGGCTGTTACATTTAAATTCTACATATTGGATTTGAATATTGCCGTAAGAGTATAAATTCTTGGAATGTGATTTTGGAGGATTTTCTGTATGCATCGTGCGAGAGTTAAGTTAGTGACTTTTATTGCTTGTTGTTGCTGCACTTGAAGTTTCCTCTTTGCTATTTTCTGATCCCATCACTTCGGCTCTTGTGGCCATATTTCCCATTTCTTTCTGTAACCTTTTCAATTTCTTTCCAGTAACCCTTATCTTACACCAAGTTTAGAATAGTGAAGGGAACCAGCCCACTCTGGAGATTGGTCTGGAAGCCATTTCTTGCTTCCAGCCTTTCAATGTTGGCCGGGTCTAGGGTGCACTTGTAAAATCCTTTCCTGTGGCAGATTTTGGACCAACAATTTTTGGCACGCCCGGTGGGACAGATTTCTTCTGTCTCTAAAAGAACTCATACTGTCGGAGGTTTAATGTTCGCCTTCAGACTGTAAAATTAGAGCATTTGGTGACTCTGCCGAACTCAAAAATTATTCATGATCACGAGATCACAGTCCAAGAAAATTGGTGATCTGGTTCAGTTTTTTGAGCTTGATAGTTCGAGAAGTGGTGAGCATTCCAGGTTGGTTTCCTCATCCCTTCCATCCTCTGTTGTACAAAACTCTGGTGTTGTTGCTAGTGTTCCATTTTCCCAGCCATATCCACTAGTTCCAATGGCACAATATCCTCCACCCAAAAATTTTTTGGCATGGAATAGCTCTGGAGCCTTGAACTTGCAGGCTCAGAACCCAGTTCCTCAGGCTGCACTGAAGGCTTTACCGACTTACGATGGGACTGGTAAAACCGCATATGAGCACATTAATGATGTTGCTTCCTTAGCGGCCATCCATGATATCACCGATGAAGATGTAATGGTGAAGTTGTTAGTATGTTCTTTGAGAGGTAAACTGCTGTTTTGGTACCGAACGCTGCCTCCAGGCACCATAACATCATGGGATCAATTTGGTGATTTGCTAGTTAAACATTTTCATGAACAGGCTGACCCTTTCTCATTATTGAATCAGTTCACTGTCATACAGAGACATCCACAGGAAGAAATACCTGATTTTAATGTCCGATTTACCAGAACTTGGCACAGAATTCCTGATGGTATTCGGCCTGCTGATGAATTGGCTGCACTTTATTATCTCAGAGCGTTCCACTCAGATATTGGCTGGGCTGTTCGGCAGTCCAATGTGACAACGTTTCCAGAGTTGTTTGAACAAGCAATTAAAGCAGAAGCAGATCTGGTTGCTGTAGGGAGACTTCCTCCAAAGGTAACTATGCCTCTCATTCCAGATTTGCCTCAATATTTATACGGTTCACAACCACAGCCCATGCCAGCTATGTATCCCACACCATCATGGAGTTCTAAAGCACCTCAGGTTGCACCTGTCCCAGTTTCTCAGTTGCCTGCTTTAGCTCCTTTACCGCTTCCTGCACCTAGCATTCAACCATCTCCCGTTTCCACTGCATTTCCCGCTTTGCCAGCACCACCAGCTCCTTTGCCCTTACCAGCACCTCCTGCACCTGCAAACCCTGATCCATATACAACATTATTGCAAGAGGTTAAGTCTGCCAACTCGGCCATTAGGGCTATGGGAAATAAGATCACACTCATTGAGAGGAAGCAAGCCGAAAGAGATTTCCAGCCAAGGAGATTTCAACCTCCTCAAATTACTAGAGATCAAGCTGCCTCCACAAGCAAAGCACCTGAAAAAGGCTTGACTGCTCTAGTAAATGAAGAAGCAGCCCATGCAGACGGAGTATATTGGTGCTCGACCTGTAATGACCCTCATGGAGAGGATACATGTATGGTTCACCTGAATTATGTGCAGACATTGGCTGCCAGCTCTTCAGGTGGACAGGTTAATATGATCTCAGAAGCTGGGCATAGTTTAATATCTCCAGTTGAAGAACGAGTTTCAGTTCTGACAAGAACTGGAAAGAAGCCCGTGACTGTTGATCCTGTTGACTTACAACCTTTGAAAGTGCCGGCTGATATGAAAAAGCCAGTGAAAGCTCCTGTGCCAGTTCCAAGGTCTGATGCACCTATTTTGTCAAAAGATCCAGCTTTTAACAGAGTTCAAGAAAAGGCTGCAGCTGCACCAGCAAGATCAGAAGCAGAGGAGCAAGCTCGTGAAAAGTTGAAGTATCCATCACTGACAAAGAGACTAAGGGTGGAAGCTACACAGCAATATCGTACCAGATTTGAACAACCTGCTGAGAAGAAAGACCTTGCTGCAGTTTCATATAACATAGTTGAAGAACTTAAGAAGACCCCTGCTAAGGTAAGCCTCTATGACGCTTTGCAATTACCCGGTCAAGTAGACTTATTACAGGAGTCATTAAAATCTATCAAGGAGAATGAAAAAGGTCCTACCCAGACAGTTTATGCTCAGTCCTTAACCACCTCTGCTACTGGTAAGAACAGACCACCTCCATTTTACTTGTCATTGCAAATAGAAGGTTGGATTGTACATAATTGTATGATTGATTCTGGAGCCGCAACCACTGTAATGCCCAAGGGAGTCTGTGAAGCAATGGGAATGGAGTATACCCGGAGTAGTCCTGGAGTCCTGCAATTGGATGGTACTCCTGTTAAAATAGTAGGTGTCATTAAAGATGTACCAATTGTCCTGCATACTATGCCCCAGATCACTGTCATTCAAGAAATCGTTGTGGTAGATTTAGAGCCCTACTTTAGTATGTGTCTATCCAGGGAGTTTACTGCAAAATTAGGGGGTTATTTGGCACTAGATTATTCCCATCTAGAAATTCCTTTTAAGGGTAGACGTCTCAGGATACAAAATGAAAAGCCTTCCCCTTTTCACATTGAGAAGTTGGAGGACGCAGGAAAAGACATGCAGTCTGTCCACATGCTTACTGAAGAAACTGAAGATTCTATTTTAATGAGTGAAGTTTTAAATAATCTTCAGTTGGATGATCAGTTTTCTATGCTTAACTTCAATGCCATGATGGAGACAGAGATTGGTTGTTATGCCATTCAAAAACCTGAGAGTGAAACAAAGCAGGAATTGTCTAACTCCGCTGATCAGAATGATGCTACAAATCAATTATGGCAGTTATATTTCGATGGTGCTAGATGCAAGAACGGTGCAGGGGCAGGTATCGTGTTAATTTCTCCTTCTGGTGTCCAAAGAACTTATTCTTATCGGCTTACATGGAGTTGCACAAATAATGCTGCTGAATATGAAGCATTGTGTTTGGGTTTGAAGAAAGCAAGGAAGTTAGGAATTGAACAGCTCAAGATTTTTGGTGATTCCGAGCTTGTGGTAAATCAGATCACGAATAGATGCATTTCAAAGCAGCATTACCTGAAAGCATATCGAAACCAGGTTTGGGATTTGTTTGAATTTTTCACTGCTTTAAATATTCAAGCTGTTTCCAGAGAGATGAATAAACATGCAGACCTGTTAGCATCTCTTGGAGCTAATTTTTCCCCTGTTGAACAAGTTGTGAACAAACCCAAGACAGTTAGAATGGTATACAGGCCCAGTGTGCCAGACAAAGAAACTTTCTGGCAGGTCTTTGAAAATGATGAGCAAATTGTCAATTTCTTGATTCATGAAACTGCCACTGTCGAAGGGAGAACTTTGGAGGATGAAGAAGCAGAGGGTCTTATTCAATTACGGAACAACCATATTCCAAAGGGTCTCATAACTCTGGAGAGTTTGTTCGACCAGCATGATCGATCCTCTAGATATCGAATAGAGGTTGATAAGAAAGAGTATATGGAGTTAGAGCTTCAGCCTAACAAAGTGATCAAGGTTGGAACTGACTCAACCCCAGAGGAACTGCAGGAGATCAGGCAGTTATGTGAGGAGTTTTCTGATATTGTAGCTTGGAGCTATGAAGATTTAAAGGGCTACAACAAACAGATTGTGCAGCATACAATTGAATTGGAGGAGGGAGTCCGTCCTTTTCGACAAAAATAGCGACCTGTTAATCCAAAGATTGAGATGTTGATGAGGGCTGAGCTTGTAAAGATGCTTCAAGCTAAAATCATTTATCCAGTTAAGCACTCAACCTGGGTTGCCAATCTTGTCCCAGTTCGGAAGAAGAATGGAGATATTCGATTGTGCGTTGATTTCAGAAATTTAAACCGTGTCTCATTAAAGGATCATTATCCTCTGCCACGTATAGATCAAATATCGCATGTTGTGGCTGGAGCTCAGCGTTTTTCTTTCTTTGGATGGATTTTTTGGATATAACCAGATCTGGGTGAAGGATGAAGATCAGTATAAGACAACATTCACCACAAAGTGGGGCACTTTTGCTTATCAGCGAATGCCTTTCGGACTATCAAACGCTGGGGCTACCTTCCAAAGAGCCATGGACATTGCATTCAAGGAATTGTTGAACAAGATCATTGTGATATATCTTGATGACATGACAGTATTTTCTCATAAACGAGAAGATCACTGCTCTCACCTGAGGCAGATTTTTGAAAAATGCAGGGAATTTGGGATCTCTATTAATCCAAAAAAGTCTGTGTTTGCAGTGAAAGAAGGTAAGCTTCTGGGCCATGTGATTTCAGAAGATGGGTTAGCAATAGATCCAGGCCGAGTTGAAGCTTTGAAAAAATTGTCACTGCCTGCAAACAAGAAGGAACTTCAGTCTTTCTTTGGACAGATTAACTTCATAAGGAAGTTCATTGCTGACTTTGCCCAGGTTGTTAAACCAATGACCGAATTGTTGAAGAAAGATGCAGTTTTCCAATGGACAGCTCGAAGAAAGGAAGCATTTCAGGAGATCAAGGAAAGAATAGCGCAGGCCCCTGTCCTAATTAATCCTGACTATTCCAAGGATTTCATATTATATGCAGTTGGAGAGGATGACAGTTATGCTACGGTTTTGACACAAAAAGGAGATGATGGGAACGAAAGGCCCATTGCCTTCCTCAGTCAGGTCATTCTACCTCATGAAGCCAAGTACAATTTTATCGAAAAATAGGTATATGCAGTTATGAAATCCCTGAAGAAGTTCAAACATTTTATATCTCAGAGCAAGACAATTGTTTATGTGATTCATCCAGATGTTAGAAATTTCATTCTTCAAGGAGAGTTGGGTGATAAACGTGCTGGCTGGGTCACCAAGATCCAAGAATTTGATGTAGAAATTCACCCGACTAAGCTAGTGCGTGGTAAAGCTCTGTGCCAGCAATTGGCAAAAATGGCAGCATCTGGTATAGAGGAAGATCGGGTAGAAGCTCTTGCTGGTGATGATAATTTAATGAATTTCTTAATTCAAGAAAAGGATTGGACAGAAGACCTTATTGATTACTTCACAATTGGAAGATGTCCTTCACAGTTGAATGCTTCTCAGAGGAGAAGATTTCGTTTGCAGGCTCTGCGATATGTTTTGTTACCAGATGGTTTATTTTTTAAAAACATTGATGGTGTTCTTTTGAAATGTGTTAAAGAAGCAGACAAGGCTAGGCTCTTGGAAGAGTTTCATTCGGGTCTCTCAGGAGGACATTATGCAGGAAGACCGATGGCCTTGAAGATAATTCGAGCTGGTTATTACTGGCCGACCCTGTTTTCAGACTCTTTCAGAATTGCACAAGCCTGTGATAAGTGTCAGAGATATGCAGGAAGAGTAAGGAATGCAGCACTGCCTTTGCATCCAGTTCAGGTTGAAACACCCTTTCAGCAGTGGGGATTGGATTTTATTGGAATCATTGATCCCAATTCCTCAGCTGGTCATAGATACATTTTAACAGCTACAGACTATTTCACAAGGTGGTCTGAAGCTATTCCCACAAAGGTGGCCAATCAGACTGTGGTGATATCATTTGTTGAGGGTCTAATTACGCGCTTTGGCATCCCTGATGCCATCATCACAGATAATGGAACTCCATTCATTGGAGCTGAACTGGCTGAGTTTGCTAACAAATATGGCATTTTCCTTAAGACATCTTCCAATTATTATCCACAAGGAAATGGCTTGGCGGAGTCAACGAACAAAAATTTGCTCCGGATTTTGAAGAGGTCTTTGGGAGAAAACAAGAGATCATGGCACCTGTTATTGAATCAGGCTTTATGGGCAGACAGGATTTCAGCCAAGAAGTCCATTAAAACCTCACCTTATGCCCTAGTCTATGGGAAAGAAGCAAGGTTGCCGGTTCATCTTGAATTACCAGTGTTACAGCAGTTGCAGTCTTTCCAGGACGATGAGACAGACCTGAGTTCCTTGGATCTGCGAATAGCACAGTTATTGGAGTTAGAGGAGCAACGTTCAAAAGCATATGATGAATTTGCCAAACACACACAGGATATTTCGAAGTGGTTTTATAAGCATTCTGCAGCTCGTCCATTCAAAACAGGCGATTTGGTGTTGAAGTGGAATGAGAATAAGGCTAAGCCTGGCAATCATAAGAAATTTGATGCTTTCTGGGAGGGTCCCTTCCGCATTACTAGCACAGGTGCAGCAAATTCGTTCTACCTGGAAGACATGGATGGCAGCCCACTTCCGATCTCAGTAAATGGCTTTCATCTGAAAGCCTATACTTCTTGAACCAATATTTCAGTATGAGTTTGTATATATATAAAAAAAAAAAAAAGAAAAGAAACGAATATATATATGTTGTTTTACTTTTTATTCTGTCACCTTGGGGTTTGTCTTTCTTTTGTCTTTTCCTTTCCCAGCAGTTAGTGGTTATCAGAAAATTCTTCTTTTCCCTTCCCCATTTCCTTTCTTTCCTTTCTTCATCGTTTTCTTTCTTCTTCTTTTTCTTCTGCAGTAGTAAAAAGAGTAAGCCACAGCTGTTGTTTCTTTCCCCTTTTCTGTCTTTTCCCGTTCCTTCTCATCCCTGTCCTCTGAGTTTTGTCATTACTGCATTTACTTACAATCTAGTTTATTTTCATTCCACAGTCTTCATATATTCGTTTCCATTCATCAGTTCATTCATTTTCATTTCATTTCCATTTTAGATGGCAGTACAACAGCATTCTGTTGTTGTTCTACTAAATCACTTGCTCACTCCATCATTTCATTATTATCATCATTCCATTGCAGTCACTGCTTGCGCAATCGCAAGAGCTCACTCCACTATCCATCCCACTCCATTTATTTCATAACCATTTCTATGCAGGTTCTTCCAGTTCCAGCTCTTTAGCAGCAGAGAAGTTTTGCAGCAGTCCATTGCAATGTATCTCGGCAACTGACTTTAAGTTTTTCATGACTCTGTGCCCAATGGATTCAGGCCTGGATTCTTGCATACAGCGAGCTGTATACCCCGCGAGCCGCCAAGAATGTTGGCATTTTTGCCACATTGATTTTCATTGATTGAAGCCTAATGTTTATGTTGTTGCAAATCCAACGTTTTTACGAGGCTTTGATGCAGTTTTGGAGCAAAAAGGAGAAAAAATGAGCAAAACATGACTAAGTCCAGAAACTGCAGCGATTCGCTGACATGTCACGAAATCGCGGTCAACGCGGTCAACGCATGCAGCCAAAGAGAACTGTCGCGATATCGCGACGTGTTTCATTTTCGTGGTTTGAAAAAAGCAAAGGAGGGAGAGCGACAAAATGTCATGAAATCGCGACAAAAAGTTCAGCCGAAGACACAAAGTTAACATTGCGGCGCGTCGCTAACATGTTCGATCGCGGTATTGGAGCTTCGAAGACCCAAGGTTAAAAGTTGCAGCGATTCGCTGCATGTTTGTTAAGAAGAGGAAGCCATGGGAGTTAAAAGTGGCAGCGATTCGCTGCACATTTGTTGCAAAGGCTTAAGAGCTTGAAAGTTGCAGCGATGCGCTGCAATGTTGCAAAGTCGCGGGGGTCGTCGGTCGAAAGACAAAGGACATAAAAGTGGCGGCGATTCGCTGCAATTTCGATGATAAGGCCATTACCGACATGCATATGCGGCGAAATGGCGAAGGAAAGGAAGAAATCCGAAGGCAAAGGGTGTAGTATTTTTGCAACCCTCTAAAGGGCCATACAGGTGCCAAAATATGTAGCGATATCGCTACATGTTCCGTTTCATGGGGCGAAGCGCAGGGAAGAGTCAAGGGACCAATATGCGTAGCAGAAATCGCTACCTGTACTATTTTCAAGAAAGGTTGAGCTAGCGATAGAGAAAACAAAGTGCGAGACATGGAGAAATAGCGACATGATGCATTTTCGCGGGTCAAAGGTGGTCAAAGCGTACGGAGTCAGAATATGTCGCGATTTCGTGACCCGTCGCATTTTCGCGACCTGCGCAGTTTCCCGCCAAGTGCAGTATGAATGGCCCGAGGGGTTTTTCTCGATTTCCAAGGATTTAATGCTGACCCGAATTTAATGTAATGTGGATTTCCAAAGCGGTCAAGGTTGGAGAAGCGCCCAGGCCACCAAAATTGCAGATTTCATGCGTTCGAGGCCGATCTTCGTGGATTAATTCAACGGTTTTCATGCACATGTTCAGAGACCGATTTAATGTAGGAGACCGTTGATGTCTAATTGTATTTAATTTTTGTTTCCTCGAGGCTGCAATTGAGGGGATCGTGTGCTTAATTTCCGTCACATATTGTAGATCACGAGAAGGATGGTGGCAAATATTTAATGCTGCAAAGAGGACGGACCTCTATAAAAACCAATGTAAGCTTCATTTGAAAGGGTTGGAAAATTCTCTGCTAGAGACTGGAAGTTCACTGCAGGAATAAAGGATTGGCTTCTAATTTTTCAAGCGGTTGCATTGGTGATTTCCTTTCTGTTCGTGTTGCATTTCTAATAGCATTTGTATGTCTTCATGGCTGTTACATTTAAATTCTACATATTGGATTTGAATATTGCCGTAAGAGTATAAATTCCTGGAATGTGATTTTGGAGGATTTTTTGTATGCATCGTGCGAGAGTTAAGTTAGTGACTTTTATTGCTTGCTGTTGCTGCACTTGAAGTTTCCTGCTGCTATTTTCTGATCCCATCACTTCGGCCTGTGGCCATATTTCCCATTTCTTTCTGTAACCTTTTCAATTTCTTTCCAGTAACCCTTATCTTAACCAAGTTTAGAATAGTGAAGGGAACCAGCCCACTCTGGAGATTGGTCTGGAAGCCATTTCTTGCTTCCAGCCTTTCAATGTTGGCCAGGTCTAGGGTGCACTTGTAAAATCCTTTCCTGTGGCAGATTTTGGACCAACAGGTATATAGGCCACGACGTGCGTATATTACATCAATTGCCTGTGAGCAATCGATGAGATTTGCCTACCATTTTGGATGTTGCCACGTGATGCCAGGGGTGGGCACATAGTCAAAGTTAGTTTGTCGTGTCTGGGTCTGTCTAGTGGTTGTCCGCCATGTGTCGTCTTTGAGTCAGGGTCTGTCTAGTGGTTGTTCGCCACTTGTTGCATTAGTGTCTTGGTATATCATATGTAAAGTTGAGATGTATCAATTTAGGGATCAAAGGACCTCCTACCCTCATGGATCCTGAGGTGGTCAAAGATCGAAGGGTGCTCCTGCCCTCTTAGATCCTGATCGTGGGTCCCACATGTCCTATTGGGAGGGGAGGGCGCTCCTACCCTCTCTGCTCTCCCAAGAAGATAAGGAAGCCATGTGGCTTGTGGGACCACATGGATCATGGGATTCCTTAGCAGGAGTTAAGGTGACAGCTACCTTAGGCTTTGATCGTAGAACCCATCGACAGTGGTTTGCTGTTGACTACGGGCTTGGGCGATCGTCTAGCCTGATCGGGATTAGGTGGATCATCCCGCCTTGGGGCGATCGCCTAGGTGGCCCACGATTGGCAAGTTGATCTGACCTGGCTAGTGGATCATCTGGGTGCTTTTCCTAGGCACTGGAAGGTTGGATTGACCTGGCCAGTGAGGGGCTTGCATATGTTCCAGCTGCCATCATGCTCGCTTGTCGAGTGTGATGACAAAAAAAAAAAATTACCAAACCTCTGGCATGGTTGGCTCTGATGCCAATGTGACCAAAAATATTAGGTGAAGAAATAATGCATTTGATCATTAACATTAAAAATAGTTAGTCTATGCTTAAATAATAGACTAACTAACAAATAGTAGGGAATAGAGCTAACTACCCTCTAACAATAGAATAGGAAGGGAGTTGCATGATGCTAATCACTAACCTAGGTAGAGAGTTCTAACCATAACACTAACCTAAATATCTGACATAGGATATTTAGGTACTTACCTAGTTTAACCATGAGGTAAAATATCTCATGGTAATTACATAGAAAAGTAAATGTAATAACCCCATGTAGTGTAATGCAATACACTACCTTATTTTATCCTAACATTTTCATCACTAACCAAAGTTTTAGCAAAAGGACAAATGATATTGTCAGCATCAATGATAGCTGCAAATCTACATTTACATAAGCTATGGATAGAAATAAACTCTTAGATATGGTCTAGAATCTTGGATCATATAAGACCCTTTCAGGTGTTGGGAATAGTCGAGAGAAGGAAGGTGGAAGCAGTTAAAAATATTTATAAGGTTTTTTAGGATGATTTTGTTACACATATCAAGCGAGAGGGAAATAGGGTGGCATATTATTTAGCAAAATGGGAAAAAAATATGGAGGAAGGGATATATGTGGATTCTTAGATGGAAAATCAAATAAGCTGATACTAAAGAATCCAAGGGATGCGAGAGGTGGTTGAAATCGATAGCATAATAGGAAGAGCAACTAGTGATTCTAATGAATCTATCACAATTAGGCCACATAGCGAAACAACATGAAGATAGAAGGATGGGTAATTTTTGAGCCAGGAGGGATTGGTGGAGGATTTTGTTTCTCGTATTTTCTATCCAAATCATTTTACTTTGTAATACAGTTTCTATAAATATAATATATTTTTTCAAAAGAAAAATTCACCTCAAAAATATATTATTCCTAACCATTGCGTTTCTCTTTGAGAGGTTTAAAGTTCAATTTGTGATGTGTGTGTTGGTATGCATTGTGTGTTATTATATATATACATTATTCAAATAACTTAAGAATTTAAATTATATTTATAACTTTATATTAGATAAGATAATATTTTAAAGTCATTTTTCTATAGACATTACTTTTTTTAATTTTTTTTTGAATTTACATGGTGGAATCAGTAGCTGCCACGAATCAAGGCAGGTTGTTCAGCTTTTATGGCTGCCATAGTATTCTGCATTGTCCATCTTGAAATTTTCCACATAGTTCTTCGTGCAGTCTTCCCTTATAACCACCATGCCACAATAATTTTAAATATTTTACGTCACTGAAGCATCAGGAAAGGGAAACCACCACATAGTTCTTCATATAGTACATCCCTATAGCCACCACGCCACAATAATTTTAAATATTTTACACCACTAAAATTTCCAAGAAAGGGACAAGCATTTAGTTTGGAGAGGCCTAATATTTGAACCTTGGATCTTTGCACCCCTTACGGGGTTTGGTTGAACTAATTGGTCTACACCTCGGACCTATCTATAGCCATTATTAAGATGTTAATAATTACCTTTAAAAATAGTTACTACCCAAACATAGAGATAATATATATAATTTTATGTTTGTTTAAAAAATATATAATAATTTCATAATATAACCTATAAATTAATTGAATTGTAAAATAAATTGTTTTTCTTATAAAATATTATAATAAAGTGATGATATTAAAAAATAATAATTCAAGGGGATATGACAAGGTTTCTTGGCCCTTCCTATTCCGTGTCTTGAAGAATTTTGGCTTTGGGTAGAGCTAGATAGATATAATTTATGTTTGTGTGTCTATAACCAGATTTTCTATTTTGATCAATGGAACTCCACTGGTTTTTTTAGAGTTCCCAAGGTATCCATCAAGGGGATCCTCTATCTCCATAATTATTTATCTTTATGGTAGAAGCATTGGGGATATCCATAGCTTCAAATTCCTCTATCGAAGGCTTAAAACCTACTTTATTGAGTAATCCTATCTCCCACCACAAATTTGTATATGATACACTATTATCATGTCCGACTTTTGTTTTATAGGCCAAGGAAATCAAGAGGATGTTGATTTTATATGAATGAGTGGTAGGGTATATTATCAAATTTTGAAAAGCAAGCTACTTTTTGTGAATAAATCAGCATATCGACAAAGGAAAATAGCCAATATTTAAGGTGTTGTATTTCTTCCTTCTCATATTCTTACCTGGGCCTCCCTTTGTTCCATACTCATATGTTGAGCTCTCTATGGAACTCAATAATTGAGAGGATGTAAAAAATATTGGCTATCTAGAAAGGGTTTTGTTGAGTCAAGCTAAAAAAATTGTATTAGCAAAAAATTGCCTCTAAAGTATCCTTGTATATTTCATGTCAATATTCAGAATGCCAGGCAACATTGTTAAGAAATTGGAAAGAATTCTCAAAGCTTTCCTTTGGGCCAGACCAAAGCTGAAAGGTAAATTCCACTTAGTCTCCTAGGACCAGGTCTGTAGCCACAACATAAGAGGTGGTCTGGGCTTAAAGGATGTGTGGATAATGAATAGAGTGTTAATTTCCAATCAAGACTAGAAGCGGGTTTGGATGACCAGGTGGAATGGGTTAGGATCTTGAAGGTGAAATACCATTTTAATGACTTCCTCTCAAACCCATTATTCGCTAATGGTTCCTCATTTTTGTAGAGTTTTTTGAAGGATTATCCCCTCCTCTAAGGGAGACGTTGGATCTTAGGTGATGGTAAATCCATTGATTTTTGGTAGGATGCATGGATTGTTGACCATCCTCTTGCCATGGACCCAGATCTCATGATTACTGAACTGTCTTCCAGAGCCCTGGGTATTGTAAAGTGGTAAACTTCATCACCATTGTAAATGGTCATAGGAGATGAATGATACCACCCTTGAACATCATAGATAGAGATGTGTAGATGTAGAGGATAGAGGTTCTTTTGAATCATCAAGTCTTGTTCTTTGTGAAGATGGATGACAAAGCTATTTGGTAAGCGAAATCTGAAGGTTCTTTTTTAGTTTTCTCAGCTTGTGCTTTGATTGAGCTAGATTTTTAGTATTGTAGCCCTAATAGCAAAATTTGAATCCATAACGGTCTCCCTAAGATCAACATATTTCTTTGGCTAGCTTCCAAGAACAAATTTTTAACTAATGAGAACCTTCAAAAGTGGGGTATTATGCTCCCTAATATATGTTATATTTATGAATCTTATTAGGGGATGAAAAAGCATATTTTATATAGTTGTTTCTTTTTCAAAGGGGCCTATGCAGTTATTCTAGAGAATTTGGCAATTACTTGGATTTTTCCAACTCTCTAAATGATATTGTCTCCCAATGGGAACCCCCTTTCTTATCCCCTAGGTTTAGATGTCTATGGAAATTTCTTCTTCCTCACCTCCTATGGAGCCTTTGGAAAGAAAGGGATGCACAAGCTTTGAAAAAATTGAGATGTAACATCCTTTAGGTGGGTCTTAGATCCATATAGAGGGCTATGGAAAATGTGGCTTCAAAATTCCCTTAGTCAAAAAATGGCTATCAAAGAATTCCAACATCAAAGCTTTATTACATTGGTCTTAAGAAAGTGACATGACTAGATCCAATGGTGGGTGACAGATCTTATATGATAGCGTTGATAGATCTGTGGGACCCTCACACCAACATATTTTATTTACCTAATGGGAATATGATAGTGATACTAGAGGCCATCTATCAAATTTTGCACATTCTAATAGAGAGGCATCTGATTGTATCTACTCATCAATATTTGAGAGAGATGGTTTTACAAAGATACTTTGTAAGGGACTGGTCATAGGCACTACAAGAATTACCAAGCGGGGGCATCCTAGTGGAGTTATAGTATGAGGTAGAGGTATTTACTATGAGACATACCTTACTAATGATGTTTATCTCCAACATGTTGCTACCAGATTCGTCAGGTATCAGGTTTGCCTGGAACTTTTTGGAGTTGGTATTTTCACTGGTGGAGTGCACCATAGAGAGGCTTCTAGTGATGGATTGGGGAACTATATTACTAGAATAGATTTATAATGAGTTGTACAAGATCCACTCCCATGGGTAGAAGGGCCTGAGATGTAGCTTTCTACTGTAGGTGTGGGTATGGCAACATATTTTTGTGGATAGACCACGGGGACTACCTTGGATGACCCTAGCACACATTATAGATAGGGATATAGGCTATGGGATTCTATGGCAGTGATACCAGGAGATGGGTTAGAGTCATCCCTATGTAAGAATTATTGATCATTATACACAGTAATTTACATGACTCAGGGTAAAGGAGGTGACATGGAGATCCTACAGGGATTTTCTAGCATGGCCTAAGGCTGAGGCACAACTTTATCAGGTGAGGTAAGAAATATGACTAGTTGGGCAACATAGGACCAAGAAGGAGTAATTCTCATATGATTGAGTGCTATGGTAGTTTGGGCTATGCCAAGTGTTTCCTAGTGAGCCAATGATATAACAATACCATGGGGATGAGAGGGCATTTACTTGACCTATAGTTGAGGCAGTTGGAGAGGAGGTAGTTAGACAACACAAGGACTATAGCAGATTATGAGTCCTAGTGGGTTATGTGAAAATGGCAAGGAGATGGACCTCTAGGAGGTGGTACCTCTATAGTGATAGGAGAGGCTTACAAGGATGCTCCAAATGATGGATATGATGAGACTCTAAATGAGAAGGAGCCAGACCTACGCGAGTGATATGTACATCATCGAATAGAGGATGAGTGGATAGATATCATTAATGGAGGGGATCCATAGGATGACTATGATGAGGATATATTTCATGAGCAGGGATTGTAGGCACAGTTAGTAGCATGAGATGCTACTATTTTTGAGATACAGGGTAAGCTTATTAGAGGTAGATGAGATCATGCAAAGGAGAGGGATCTCCTACAAGCATAGGTGTAGAGTGCATAAGATGATATTGATAGGCAGGTAGTAGAGTTAGCTACTCTTCAGACATAGGTTAGGGTAGGGAATCCTCACCATGGGGTATCTAGTAGTGGCTATATGGCTAGGCTACAATAGGAGGTGATATAGCTCTAGATCTTACTCAGCAAGTACTAGGCACAATGTTGATATGATACTACCTACACACAAGACTTAGAGGATGAGATAGCACAACTTATAGGGTATTTACCAACTCGCTTTACTACTAGTGGGTCCTAGTATATTAGGAGAAGTGGTACATGATAGTCATCATATAGGATGGGGATGCCTAGTTCTACGAGGAGAGCAGATAGGACCAGGGAGATCATATCTGGGAGCTCTTGATGTGTATCGACTGAGGATGGGGGTGAGAATCATAGTATCAATTTTGCATGACCATGGATTTTGAGACTCTATGGGGATTTTTGGATTTTTGGTAGCATGAGGTCTGAGGACCCACTTTATTGTCACCTACAGGTAGCTTTTGGACTATGATGTATCATTTTATCCCATATATATACATGAGTTTTTTTGTTATCATCATGTGTTTCCTTATTGCTTTATTAGATGCATGCAATGCTTTTGTATGCTTTACTAATGCTTTTATGGATACTTATCATGGATGCATGTATTCTAATATGATGTGATTTGATGATATGTAGATAAGCATATGTAAAATGAAATGGATAATTTGTTAATCTATACTAATGAGATATGAATATTATTTGACACACTAGATGCTAGCACCATAGATCCAAAATTAATCTTATTCATTTTGAATTTAATCATGAGATTATATAATAGATTGTGAAAATATAAACTAACAAAATGTGATAAGATAATATGTAATGGACTGAATAATATGATGTTATATAATGTCATTGATATTTTCATGAGACTCAAAAACTCTAGTGATCTAGTCAAAAGTTGTATATTAACTATGCAAGACTTTTTGGCAAGGTATAAATCTACTAGATGACCAAAATATTCAATATCCATTTATGTGCACATGATTTCATTACTATGATAACACATAAAGTTACCCTAGTGCCAAACAGGATTGTTGCAGCTCATTTGTACTAAATATCACCCTTTGAGTATCATTATCCTAAGCTTTGTACGTAGTTGGATTAGACCACTAGGTAATACTGTCTACCAGAAGATAGCTCATCCACATGCAAAAAATGGTTTGTACAAAAGTAGGTAGCTTATTTGATAGACATATCATCATACGTAAGGATATCACCATTGCCAAGAATGCTTGATGCCACCTAACTTGTAATGAGGATCATTTTTAAGGTTTTCAAATGTTGAGAATTCCAAGCATTCAAGTCCAGTACTCTTTTATTTTATTTTATCTTTGAATTTCTCTAGGGATTTTATCATTTTTATTTTGGTGAGCAAAGGATTTTGGTAGTGGTGAGAACCATTTTTTATTTTGATTTTTGCTTTTACTAATGGTGAAAACCACTATTGTTTTTTAATATTTGTAGTGGTAAAAACCACTATTTATTTTTCTCCTTGGATAATTGCCCCAATTTGGCATGAAGCCAGGGATTTTTATTACTTTGGGGAAGGAGGAGCTTGTCCTTTTGTCAATTATCAGCATTTTTGAACCATTCGCACATGGGGATGAGCGAGGTAAATTTTTTTCTTAGGGTAACACGAACTACTATGTAGGTTTCATCTTTCCATATGCAAAAAATTAGATTTATTAGTATGAAAATGTGTTTCGGATTATGACGTATACAAGGTACAATCAAAGAGGACTCTACCTTCTAAAAATTAGGATAGATTTTTATAAAATCTAAAAAGAAACTAGAAATGGCTAAGTTATTGAAAACCCTAAATATGCCTTATAACCAAGGGCCAGGTGAAGGGAAATAGACACACATATGAAAGGTGGAAAATGTGGATGTAAATGGTATTTGAAATGTAGAGAATTAATATGACTTTTGACAAAGTTTATTTTAATGATGGCTAGTGGACAAACTTGGTGCTAGATATATTTGCTCAATTCTAAAAATGCAAAATGCAAGTGGACAAACATGGTGCTAGATATATGTGTATGCCTAATGCAAGTGAGTGTATAATGCAATTATATGAAATGCAATGCAATATTTTTATGTTTTTGATATTTTAATGATGTTTTTGTATTTTGATAAATATATATACACATTTGACCAATGGGCTTAGTGGATGCCATTGGGACATTTTGGGTGACAAAAGGGTTTATAGATACCTTTGGAGCTTTTTTGGGTGACCAAAGGGTTTACAGATACCTTTAGTGATTTTGGGGTGACCAAAGGGTTTGTTGACACCTTTGGAGTGTTTTGGGGTGACCAAAGGGTTTGTAGACACCTTTGGAGCATTTTGGGGTGACCAAAGGGTTAATAGACACCTTTGGAGCATCTTGGGGTGACCAAAGGTTTTATAGATACCTTTGAATAATTTTAGAGTGACCAAAGGGTTTATAGATACCTTTGGAGCATTTTGGGGTGACCAAAGGGTTTGTAGAAACCTTTGGAGCATTTTGGGGTGACCAAAGAGTTTGTAGATACCTTTGGAGTATTTTGGGATGACCAAAGGGTTTATAGATATCTTTGGAGCATTTTTGGTGACCAAAGGGTTTATAGATACCTTTGGACCATTTTATAGTGACCAAAGGATTTGTAGACACCTTTGGAGTATTTTGGGGTGACCAAACAGTTTGTAGACACCTTTGGAGAATTTTGGGGTGACCAAAGGGTTCGTAAACACCTTTGGAGCATTTTTGGGTGACCAAAGGGTTCATAGACACCTTTGGAGTGTTTTGGGGTGACCAAAGGGTTCGTAGACACCTTTGGAGCATTTTAGGGTGACCAAAGGGTTCATAGACATCTTTGGAGCATTTTGGGGTGACCAAAGGGTTCATAGACACCTTTAGAGAATTTTAGGGTGACCAAAGGGTTCCTTTGGAGTATTTTGGGGTGACCAAATGATTAATAGACACATTGGGAGAATTTTGGGGTGAATAACGGGTTCATAGACACCTTTGGAGCATTTTGGGATAACCAAAGGGTTTTTAGACTCCTTTGGAGCATTTTTGGGTGACCAAAGGGTTCGTAGACACCTTTGGAGCATTTTAGGGATGTAGTGATTTAAGCATGAAAAGTCCGCAAGTGAAGGATATTCAAGAGATCATGCTTCTCACATTCTTCAATGAAAGCTAGGTGATAAGTTCTAGGTCCAATATGACTAATGATAATGTAAGGACCTAACCAGTTTACTACAAATTTATCCCTCAAATGGGGTGATAAGTTAGAATTTTATTGGTTCTATTTTATAACAATATCACTAACCTGAAAGTGTCTAGGATGGACTTTCATGTTATAGGCTCTTTTAAGCCTAACATGATAAATACGTAGGTGCTTAAGAGCATTAACATATCGTTCAAGTAAAATTAATTGATCGAGGTAAACCTACCATGTGGTGTCATCATCGATGAACTCTTGCATGGATATGCACAACAACGATATTTATAATTCTAAGGTTATGACAACCTCAACACCATATACAAGTGAAAATAAGTTTACCCCAATGGGTGTCCAAATACTAGTGCGGTAAGCCCAAAGGGCTAGAGGCAATTGATTATGCCAATATTTGTGATTCTTCTTACTCATTTTTTTTAAGATTGTAATTATTGTTTTATTTGATGCTTGAACTTACCCATTGGCTTGTGGATAATAGGGCATAGAAAACATGTGTTGGAATTTATATTAAGCTATTAAAGCATGCACATCCTTATTGTTAAAAAGTGGCCCATTATCTGAAATTATCTTTTATGGAATACCATAACGACAAATGATATTATGTAGCATGAACTCTGCAATGCGAGGTCTAGTCATAGTGGTAAGGGGAGTCACTTCCATTCATTTTATGAAATAATCAGTGGATATTATAATAAATATATGATGGCCTAAAGAAGAGGGTGATATTTTATTGATTAAGTCAAACCCTCATTGTAAAAATGGCCAAACCGAGTGAATCAGTTGTAAGTCCTGAGAAGGTACGTGTGTCAAATTAGCATGGTGTTGATACTTGATGCACTTATTAACATAAGTGCAACAATATTTCTCTAAATTTGTCCAATAATAACCCATGCAAAGAATGCGCTTAGCGATGGCCATGCCGTTGAAATGGCAACCACATGTATCGTTGTGCAATTGGGTGATTTTACAAACTGACTCTTGATGATCTAAGAAATAAAGGAGGATACCTTAATATCTTGAATGATACAATATGTCTCCAAGTAAGATAAAATTTACCATTTTTTGCCTGAATGCATGCTTTGCAACATGCGACAATCCAGAAGGAATATTACCAAGATCTAGGTAATTTTTGATTTGGATGGACCAATATTGTTTTGTAGAAGCCTCAATTGAATTAATTACTTAACCCTTTTGAATTTCATCTCTCGTGAATGCTTATTGGGAGAGAACTTGTAAATATAGTGTTCTGTTGATATCAAAAGGAGTTTGAGGGAAAAAAGTCCCCCAAGCGGTATTACTTAAGAAATTGTGAATTTGAGAGAACCGTTCATGAGAAGTTTCAATTTGAATCATGTGGATATCTGGCATGGATTTAGGATCCTCATTCTTAGTAATAGATTACAATAGCAATTTAACTTGAATTTTTTTTATATCATCATAAGGGTTCTATGGAATTAAAGACCCTAAGGAGGCCATTGTATCCACAAAATGATTAGATGAATGATGGAGTACCTCAATATCATACCATTCAATTTTTTCAAAAGTTTATCCACTATGGCTTTGTAGGATTGAAATATTGTACATCTACATTGGAATATTACTTTGACCTAATTCACTATGAGCAAGGAATTTCCAGAAGTTCTAGTACCACCAAACTTAAACAACAAATTTCTAGAAACAACAATTTCACAGATAGTCAAGGTAAGTACCTAAACCTTCATTTTGCATTAATTATATTTAGAAAAGGGTAAATTTAAGTTTTTTTTATGTATTTTATTGGGTGATTGAAAGATATATTTTCCCTTTCCTAAATTTCAAAATAACAAACAAAAGAAAAACATAAAAAATAACAGTCTTAATCATGCATTTGAATGGTTTATCTGCATGTGACCTACCTAACGGTCAGGTCTTCATATAGGATGAGCACTTTTTTAGGTTTTTTATTCATGCATATCTTTCTGAAAGTAAAATATTCATTGTGCATTTAGTGAACTAGCATTGAATTCTCTGATATTTTTAGTGAACCTATCTCTTAACACCACAAGTTCTAGTACCACCAAACTTAAAACAACCATTTCTATTGTACACAACTGCTACTAAGCATGCCTTAGGAGCCTTATTAGCCCAATATGATGATCAACATAGAGAGGGTGATCTATTACATCAAAAAAATCTTGGTAAACTATAAAACCCACTATACATCCATCAAGAATATTTTCTTAGCAATAGTCTTCTCATATATCAAATTAAGGCATTACATGCTTACCCAAAAGACTTATATTTTAGAAAGAGTATATCCTTTATGATATATCATTTCAAAACCTTATCTATCAGGAAGAATCACAAAATGGATCATTGTCCTTAGTGAATTTGATATGGAATTTATAAACCAAAAATCATTAAAGGGTTAGGTTATAGTTGACCAAATCACTACGACCTCTTTAGAAACTGAACAACCTATAAATATATCTTTCCTAGATGAGATGGTTACATCAATAGAGGTCCAAGAACTCAAAACATGGTTCTTATACTTCAATGGATCACGATATGCAATAGACGTATGGGTAGGAATTATCCTAGTCACTCCACAACAACAACTCATCACATTATCATTTAAGCCCTATTTTTCTTGCATCAACAACACAAAAGACTATGAAGCTCTTATTTTAGGGCTTAGAGTCACGATAAAACTAAATATTAGAAACATAACCATATATGGTGACTTGTAGCTAGTAGTCAACCAAGCGAATAAAACTTATCAGACCAAATATGAAAAGCTAAAACCCTATAAAGATATTGTAGACTTACTAAAAACCCACTTCGATTAAATAATCATAGAAGTCATACCTCGCTCTAGTAATTATCATTATAACACCATGGCAACAACTACATTCCTCATCCCTCTAGAATTGGAGGATGAGGAATCCACTATCATTATAAGGTCAATCAAGGAACCTTATTCCATGGAATAATACCTCCTACCATCCAACATATGTAGTGTTGATACAGCCATATCTCAAACACCTTTGTATCAAGACACCTTCAACTTCCTCAAGGAAGGAACATTCCCTAAAGGATTCAATTTCAAAAATTTAGGTAATTTAGACTAAAATCTTGTAAATATATCATCATTGAAGATATACTATATCGACGCTCCTTTGAGGGTATACTCCTTAGATGCATAAACTTAGAAGAAGCACAAACCATCATAAAAGAAACCCATGATGGATCATGTGGTAGTCATTTTAGCAGCTTAACTATCACAAAAAGGTCCTTAGTATGGGCTATTATTGGCCCTCCATGGAAAAGGATACTCACAACTATGTCAAGAAATGTGATAAGTGTCAATGTCATAATAATTTGGTACATACCCCCTCTCAAGAACTACAACCTATAACATCCACATGGTCTTTCTCCTCCTGGGGATTGGATATCATAGGTAAAATAAATCCTCAATCATTTGATGGACATAAATTCATTATAACTACCACTAAATATTTCACTAAATGGGTTGAGGAAATACCTCTATCATTTTCCATTGGAATTCAAGTATAAAAATTCATCTTGAATCAAATAATTAGTTGATATGGTATTCCCTGAACTATAATCGTACATAATGGTAATCTCTTTAAAAATAAAGAGGTCACCAAATTATGTTCCAAGTATAAAATCCAACAAACATGGTCTACTCCTTACTATCCACAAGGAAATGGACTAGACAAATCCTCTAAAAAAAAAATAATCAAAATCCTTAAGAAACTAGTCAATAAAAATAGTCGAGATTAGCACCTACAACTTTACCCCGCTTTATGGGTGTATCACAGAAGTGTATGTATTCCCACTAGGGCAATACCCTATGCCCTAGTATATGGTATGGAAGTAGTCTTCCCTTTTGAACTTGATATTTCCTCCTTAATATTTTTATTACAATATTCATCTATAGGAGATGAATACCGAACAAACCACCTACAACAACTTGAAATCTTATAGGAAAAATACATAAACACTTTAGAACACCTCATAACATACCATAACAGTTTTTGATGAGATTACAACAAGAAAGTGCATCATAGGTCTTTTGAAGTTGGGGATTTAGTCCTCAAAGAAAATTAAAAGAACACTCACGTTGATGTCAATATAAAAGGAAATTTTGAACCCAACTGGTTGGGTCCCTTTATTATCATAGCCAAATTTGGATCAGGATCTTACCACCTAGCCACATTGGATGGTCAAGAGCATAAAGAACCAATTAACATCATTCACCTCAAATGATACTATGCATAAATCACATCAAGATGACTACTTGCTCATTTGATTAATACACGTTAAGGATCACCACATGATCATACACACCCTACCCCTTGCATGTTTTCCTCGTTTTATTTATCATGCCATTGAGTCAATAGGGTTTAATAATATGTAAAGGCAAAACCTTATTATAAATACATTTGCATTGCATCTATCTAGGCTAACTCATATGTTGAGTAAACTCTTAGTCCAAAAATCTTGTCCTCTACTACCTTTTTCTATATGTCTCACTTCATTACCCTCATATTTTTTTTCTTTTAATTCCTCTCTTAGGTTAAGTGATATATGATGCAATCATCCATAACCCTAATGAGCCACGCTTCTCCCTTTCTTCTATCCCAATAGTGGGAGTAATCAAATAGACAAACAACCATGAAAGTTCTATCTACACTCTTTCCTCTACAAATTAAGCAATACATACAACCTACTTTCTTCTATCTTACACATAAGTCATGTCATCAATTTCAACAACACTCTACAATATTATCAACAACTCACACCTACATTTCTCAACAAAGCAATTTTATGTTCCCAACAATACTCATGATTATTCTATAGACTCCTAAAAGACATCTCTTTCTCTTCTATATTACAAAAATATGTATTATAGAAGAGAAATCACAAGCAGTATATCGAATGTGTTATGGCATATACACATCACATTCTCCACATATAACTCATATGATAGTCCATTCAGGGATGGGAAATCACATGAAACCAATTTCTTATAGATTCATAATCATTTATGAATTCCACTAGTTACTAGTTGAATGGGGTTCTCTTCCATGATTGGCATGTCAATTGAGTTCACAATATCATACCTAATACATCAACACTTGCCTACTCATTCGATTGGTCGTGAGGTTTGATGAGTATCATAAATCACATCATTTAATATTTAATTTTTGTCAATCCATGGCGGTGTCCAAGGCTATATACGATAGCAAAAATAGGTAGCTAAAAATTAGCTCATTTAGGAAATAGACTTTATTGATGGGACAAGTTAGATTTGGGGGTTTTTGGTGTCACTTATAATCCTATGAACTGAATTTGAATTCTAATTACACTTGTAGAAGTAAAATTATAGAAATGGAAAGTTTACAGAAAATGAAACCTGATTACTCTTACATAATTAAAATGATAGGTATGAAAAGATTCTAAACAATGAAACCTAATTACATTTGCAGAATTGGAATGACAAGAATAAAAATATTTCAAACAATGAAATATAATTACATTTGCAGAATTGGAATTATAGGAATGAAAATATTGTAGAATTGAAATACACAAGCTGATAACCATTCAACAAAATGAGAATGCCAAGAAGCTAGAAACAACTACTAAAAATAGAGAAAAACCACAAATACTGTAAATTCTAAATTTATGCTATTGTGTCAGCTGAAAAAAACACACATCTATTATGAAAATAAAAAATACAAATACTTCATACATTTTCAGTAAACACATTTAGTAAACAAGAAATAGAAATTGCCAAGTTTTCTACTAATCTGTTGCAGCAAAAGTTCATAGAAAAAACTGTCAACAATTAGTCCTTCCTTTGGGCCTAGAAGTGGCCCTTGCTCCCTAATCCAGAATAAGGTTAAATAATACTGCTAACTACTCAATGCTCACATATTCTCTCAGAAAATCAAATGTATAGAAATACTGCACTTTATTGACTATCACACAACATTACAACATTGCAGGAGAATCCTGCTAAATTGTTGTTCTGCTATAGCTTCTACTTCCTAACAATAATTTTCTCTATGTCTATTGCTACTTCTCTCTATATATCTACATATATATGCTCAACCAACATGGGAGCCTATTATTTATAATAATCTATTACATGTGCTATGATTATAATTTATTCTTTTGTTGTTTTTCAGTGATTCAATAGTTGTTTTGAAGTTGTCTTCCTCAAATTCAACAAACTATTATACTGCAACATCTTCATTATCCCTTGTTGTGTATTCTTCAATGGTGGAAATGAGTTGAAGAGATGATAAAAACATCTCATACATCTATATCTACTCCCAAATTTCCATTTCCCACCTTTCTAGGCTTTCTTTTTACCTTTTTGACCAAAATTGGTCCTTCTTCGCTCATTCCAGAGCTACTCCAAAATATTTGATAGTGCAATAACTTTAACACTTATCTGTACACCAGATGCTTAGGAAAGTTGGTTTTATCGGTTATGTAGTCTTTCCAAGTCCTTAGAATATAATTTCAACAAATTTTACATGCTGTAGTTGACAAATTCCAAGTCATGCTATTTATGGATAGCTGGCTAGAATTTGTATGGTCAAAATTCTGTGTTTTAGATTTTTTACTCAATCACAGCGGTTTGGCATCTTTTTGCAATTTAAAATGGTTATGAAACAAACAAAGTAATTGGAATGCCACTAGATTAGGGTACACATTAGTACACTTTACCATATACTTCAAATACACTTGCATTTACTTAGTAAATCAACTAAAACAGTGCAAATAAATACATAAATGGTCAAAACAGAGTATGATGCTCCTAAGCATTTAAACATGTAAATATTAATATATAATGCATTCAACTATCAAAATTAACATAGAAACATAGCATAAGGTTTATAAATAAGTTTGTGAAATGTCTAAAATATTCCATAACTGAGGCAAAAAATGACCTCATCATTTTCCCCCCAACCTATTCTAATGCATGTCCTCATGCATTTTGCAAGGCCACAAAAGCACAAAGATCTATGTTCAAATTTCTTTCTTGATAATTCCATATTTTCTCTTTATAGTATCCTCTAATTTCTTATAGTTGCTTAAAACAATCTTGAAACTGCTCGTCTTATTGAGGATCATTGTCAAAGAAATAAGGAATAGGGGTTATAAAAATAGGTATTCTGTACCTTAGACCTATCCAATGATCTTTCACTTATAGGATGGTTTGGATTATGCCTTCTGATCTTCTTCTGGACCATAATAAATCATTGGCTGAGATGGGTTCTCTTTTCTGTAGTGATATTGGTAATTCTCCCTATCTAACCTGGCAAGCTTATAAAGCATTTGCAAAATGTTCAGCACAATATATTTGAAAACTAGACATACAATCATTAATATTGTTTAGATAAACCAAATTGATATTGTTTTCTCTCATCATGGTAAAATGTTGATTGGTGGAATCTTGTGATTGGGATGGACGGGTCTTAGTAGCAACTTAGCTTTTAATTCAACTTCTTTACTTGCCATTTTCTCCTGATCCCAATACAATTAATGTCGTAGGGTGGACATAAAATCTCTCAACTGAATATCCCTTGTGAAAATGTGTGATAGAATTATCACATTTTTTGGCATGAGAAATTGGTGTAGGAATAATTCACACATCATATTTTTTTTGTTCTTCTGGTCTATGCAAATAGGCTTCTAGAAACTCCTCAACAGTGTCCATTTGATAAGGGAGATTGAAACTAATCCTCATCACTTACCAATAGAGGTATTTTTCTTTCAAGATCAAGCTGTAAAACTAAGTTGGTCTTCTAAACTAGACTAGGTATTCTACAACCTGGCAAAGATATTGTACCTGTCCCTGCAATGTTTTTACTTCTGCACTTTGGGCATCAAGCTTCTATTCCAAAGGTGTCAAATATGAAATATGTGTTTCCATCCTTTGACACTTTAGCATCCAGTGTGCTATGTCTTCATTATACTTTGGAAATGTAACTATCTGTGGAGGTCTAACTATATGCTATACTTTTGGAGGTAAATCTACTTGCACCCCAATTTTTGTTGTTTCAATTTGATGTGTAACAAAAAATTGGTGGGAATGCATGCTTACTTGATCCTTCATTTCCCTTTCACCACTGATATCTACTGCTTCCTGTGGTATCTGTGCCTCTTGTTGTTGTAGGTTATCAGGGTATATAGCTTCGAAATATCCTATAGATGGTTCTGAAACTTCATGTTCAGGTCTAAGGATATTTTCATTTTTTTGAACATTCTATTGTTCATCTCTTTCAGCTCTTATGATGGGTGACCCTTCCTCAGGTAGTTGCTCATGTGTTGGTGCCTCAATCTAGGAAGGGGATTGTGGCCTAGCATTTGGTATGGCTACTTCCATATTCTGATCTGCCAACTCCAACAAAATTCTTACCAATTCATCTTCAGAATTAGATTTTGTATGTTATGGCTCAAGATTTAATAACCTAGCCTTTAGACTATCCACCTCCTATTGTAAATCAACAATTTATTTATATTTTTCCTTTATAGAGGTATCATTTTGCTCAATCCATCCCATCTGTGTCTTAATGACACTTCTTGAAGCACATAATTGTTCTTGTATATCCTCCTCTTCTTCTAATATGGAATGTGCTTTAGAATTAGAAGAATAAGCAGGTGGGTTATCCATTGTAGGTATTTTTGTATCTATAAATGTATCCTTTGTACCTACATCTACAAACATTTCCCTCTACTGTGTGTCTTTAGTAGATGTATCAAGGTGTTCTCTTTGATCTTCATCCATTTGTTGATGTAGTTTTCTATGGCTTTTTTTTGTGGTGATAATGCTTCCACATCCACTACCTCCTCAATTTTTTTATCTTGCTGAAGTCTAGAGGACCTTCATAATCCAAGGGTAGACTACTTCCTTTTGTGTTTTCTGATGGTTTTTGACAATTCTGGAGTAGATTATACTCTGTATGGAGATGTCTCCCTTTCAGTATGAGTTTCCCTGCTTGAACTCCCTGATTGTTTAGTGGTTTGCATCAAAAATACAGTCACATATTTAGAGAATGTTACTTTCCTCCTCTTTCCTATAGGACTAGTTTTAGATTTTTCTTCCCTTTATATTCTAGTCCTAGAAGATCGAGGTCCTTGTGGTGAAGATGGAATATCATTTTCAGAGGCTTCATATCCTACCTCTTCTTCATTATCTTTAGGGCTTTTAGGGCTTTCATCCCTTGTCTCTTCTTCATAAACCATTTCATTCCAAGAAGAGAAAAATTTGTCAAAACTCCTAGGTTTTCCCCTAAAATGATATTTGCAAATAATTTTAATCAGTCCATGATGCTTAGGGGTTCCCTTTCCTTCCTAGTAGCATTTTGCCATGTTCTATAACTCCTGGTGTAAATATAGAGGTAAATTAATCCTAACTTTAGGGTTTTGGCTTCCATGCCTTAAATGATTCAGGATTTTAATATAGTTGCCAGACGACACAACAAATTGCCCTTCACAAGTAAAAAATATGATTACCCATACAACTACTTATTCCCAAGGGTGTTGTAAACTAGTTTGTTTTACCCCTTTGCAAATATTATTATTCATTTAAATTTCAATTGGTTTATCTCCCTCATTTCTGAAGTGATTAACTATTTATGTTAGGGTATTTTTACCATTTTTTGAAATTTGTAACCCTTGCAAATGTAATTCAGTGATTTGGCTTAATATTTTAGGTGTTACCTGGATTGCCATGCCACTGATGTTAGCTTGGTTGATTCTAAAAGTTCATGCAAACTGTACCACCAATCCTTTGGAGTACCCATCAAATTTGTTCAAAAACGACATCAACCCTCCTGTAAAAATTTGTAATGACTCAGGATCCCTCTATAGATAACTGGTATTTTCTGGCTCAGCCTTATTATTTTTGCCCATATTCAAATTTCCCTTGCATTTTTCTTTCTCAATGCCCTGTGATTTTCCTTGCAATACTTCATTCTTCTGGTTTGAAATCGACAATTTTTAGTTAAGTAATGCTACAATAATTTTCCATGATTTTCAGAATATGGAAATTAATGTTTGAATGCAGGAACCATCTTCGAAATGTGTCGAGGATTATGAAAAAACAAATTAATTTTGATAGGTACATGGCAAATGACAATTCCCTATGATGACAATCAAATTATCTTTTATGACTTTGCTGAGTTGGCAATTAGTCGTTGGTCAGAAGATGGGCGATTTGTAGGTTAATATCATTTGTTGAGGTACCTTGTTTGCATACCCAAAGATCGTGTAAGAAACTGAAGCATGTGGTTGTTCAAACAATCTTTCCCATTATTTCTCAGGATAATGCAACATGTGACTCTTCTTGATTCCTGTGCCTTGACCTATTTTCCAACTTTGGACGACGGAATTTAAAAATAAACTTATGCCACATGGCATTTCATGTTTCCTGACCAAATGTGCCTCTGTTTATTCTGAAGTTATTTTTTTCATTCCGAAGTACGAACACTGCTTTATTTCGAAGCTCAAACCTATCCTTATTCTGAAGCTTGTTTCCTGTTCTGCACGAGAACAATCAACTTTCTCATTCTGGAGCTGAATATCATTCTGAAGTTGTCTTAAGCAGCATTCTTATTCTGGAGCTTAATATCATTTCGAAGCTCTACACACCTTCCCCCCGGAATAAGCTTTACTGACTGCAATTTTTTTCAATTCTTTTGTTTCTTTCATCCCGTAAAAATAGCATGGAATTCTTTCTCTACCTTCCTTTGACCATATGGATTACTTTTGGATTTTTTTCAAACCTTATGAATGTTTTATACTAACTAGTAATTTTTATACACTACATACTAAATATCTACAATGATTAAAATGCAAAGGGCATATACCTGATTTAACCACTTATCTACATTTGTACAGATGTATGTTCCTACTGACTACCAACTTAGCTCTTCTACAGAATAAGATAGGTGCAGTATGGAGAAAGGATAAAATAGTGATTGTGGGACCAAAAAGGCAAACATACCGAAAAATCGATTTTCATGCAAGACAATTCAGAAGTACCTCCTAGGAGGTTTTCACTTTCTGAATTATTATTTGTTTTTTTTTATATATATATTTTGTTTTCATTATGTTGAATCTATTGTGGAAGAGGTAGTTCCTTCCATAATGTATACATACAATTGCTCCACTTGCTTTAGAAATTCATCCTTAGTTAGTGGTGCATGGTATATCCAGAGATGATGTCCATTAACCACTAGCTTCCTTCATGAATCATCAATAGGTGAAAGACAAATATCTCCATTTCCAAACACTTCTTCAATGTCCAAGCCACCTAGTTTGTAACTTACCAAGAAAAATTTCATAGCAAGAATCAAACAACAAATCCCAATCACCTTGCTAAAATTCTCATTACTGAATGTGACTGTTATGCCACAACTTCCACTGTGCTTGAATCATCTCAGTTTGATGCAATGCCTCCATTCGTAGTTCATCCAATGCATTGAGCTACAAAATCTTGTCTTTTTGTTCTTTTGACAAGTCAATACCAACTTCCAAAGCAGTTTGAAGTGTTAGTAATTCAAATTCAATAGGCAAAAGAGGCTTTTTACCATAAACCAATTCATAGGGTGTAAATCCTATGATGGATTTCCATGTAGTTTTATAATCCCAAACTGCTTTAGGTAGTTTGTCCATCCAATTCCGCCTATGGGAAGCTACTGTTTTGGTTAAGATTCTTTCTAATTCTTGATTTTTTACTTCAACTTGACCATTTACCTAAGGGTGATAAGGTGAATATTTTTTGTGCTTAATTTCATATAGTTTAGTAAAGGCTTCAATAAATTTTGATCTAAATTGAGGTCCATAATATGTAGTTATAGAATGTGGGGCTCCAAAACATAGAAGAATTTGTGTATACAAGAAATCAACAACCTTTTCTTCATGAGTATATTTAAAGGCACACACTTCTACCCATTTAGTCACATAATCAATACATAACAAGATATGCACCTTTCATTGAGAAGGTGGGTCAATAGGTCCTACAAAATCTAGCCTCCACCTCTCAAATGGTTCTATATCGACTTGAACTTGTAATGGTATTTCATTGGTATAGGTAGGTTTTCCCATTATTTGGCATGCATCATAATGTTCGATATATTTTTTACATCCTTATGTAGATATGGCCAATAATAACCAGTACCTAATATTTTTCAAATTGTACTCTTTACTGAGTAATGTCCTCATGATGGTTCATCATGGCATGCATGAAGAATGTCATATACCTCATCCTTGCGGATGCACCTGCGTAAGACATGGTTAAAAATGCATTTAAAAAGTATACCCCCTATCCACTTGAAAGATGAACTTTGCTTGATTAATTGTTTCTTTTGTTTAGAAGTGAAGTGAGGAGGAAATTTCCTTGTAGCCAAGTAATTGGCTATATCTTGCAAACCGTGGAGATTGCACAAAAATAGAAAATAGTTTTTCATTAGGAAAAACATCTTCAACAAATTCCCATATGTCTATGTTTGGTAATATTAATAGAAAATCTGCCACTATATTGGCTTTCCCTGGTTTATTAACTATGGTGATATCAAATTCCTGCAATAATATTAACCAACGAATAATTCTTGCACTAACCATAGGTTTATTCATCAAGTACTTAATAGCAGCATGATATTTATGGATGAATACTTGATACCCTATGATATAGTGTCAGAATTTATTGATAACATATACCACGACTAAGAATTACTTCTTAGTAGTGGTGTAGTTATTTTCTGCTCCTGTCAAGTTTTTACTAATGTAATAAATGGCATAATGTTCTCCATTTTCAATCTGACCTAATATGGCTCCAATTGCAGTATTGGAAGCATCATTCTAAATATGGAATGGCAGTTTCCAATTAGGACCTCTCAACATCGAGGGAGTTTTTAACTTCTCTTTCAATGTTTTAAAAGACTTTTGACATTCTGTAGACCAGGTAAATTTAGAATCTTTAGTCAATAATCCAAATATTGGATTGGCTATGGTACTAAAATTTGCAATAAATCTACGGTAGAAACCAATATGTCCCAAGAAACTCCTAACATTAGTTTGATTTTTTGGAGGAGGATGATGACCTCCACATTTTTGGGGTCAACGTTGATCCCATGAGAGAAAATGTGATGACCAAGAAAAATCCCTTCCTCTATCATCATAAAGTATTTTTCAATATTTAAAGACAAATGGTATGTTTCACAATGTGTTAAAACTTTTTCAAGATGTTCCAAGGTAGAATCAAAAGTTTCTCGACATACTGTGAAATCATCCATATAGATTTCCACACTTTCATTTGTTAAATCAGAGAATATTTCCAAAACAGATCGTTGAAAAGTTGTTGGAGCATCACATAAACCAAAAGGCAACACCCTATAAGCAAATGTTCCCCAAGGGCATGTGAAATTAGATTTCTCCTGATATTTTGGTGCAACTTGTATCTGATTATATCCGCTGAAACCATCAAGAAAACAAAAAAAATCTTGCCAGCAAGGGTGTCTAACACTTGGTCTATAAATGGTAATGGAAAATGGTCCTTATGTGTGACCTTGTTTAACTCTCTATAATATACACACACTCACACTTTCTCATTTTTCTTTGAAACAATAACCAACGGGAAACCCATCAACTATCTAAAATTGGATAGATGAAATCTACATCTAAAAGTTTTCAATTTCTTCCTTGACAATGTCTCTTAGAGTAGGATTCAAACATCTTTGAGGTTGTCTCTCAGGTTTAACATCTTCAGTGTATATCCTATGTGTACATACATCAGGATGAATTCCTGATATATCCTTGTAACTCCAAGAAAATGCCTAAACATGTTTTTGTAGGACAGTAAATAATTTTTCTTCTTGTTCATTTTTCATCCAGCTATTAATGTTCAAAACCTTCCCTGGCTATACTTCAATTTGCTTTATCCTTGGATGAATAGAATTAACTGCTCCATACTTACTAATTAAATAATTTAATGGAAAATGTTGTGGTGGAAGAGTATGTAATACTCTTGATTATGTTTCAAAATTAATTCCTGATGGAATCAATTATTGCATAGGACAAATTAATTCCTGATGGAATCAATTATTGCATAGGACATGTGAAAGAGGTAATAAGATGATGATGCCACCCATATGGTAGTGTGAAAGAGCTTTCTTATATTGGAATGGACGAAAGGTGCTCTGAGGTCTGTTCCTCATATTTCCATAGCAAATGATGAATTATAGCAAATTAGGTGAAACAATATTGAGATTAATCAAAATTATTCATTACTAACATTAGCATTAGGACTAATGTTATATAATACATAAAATAGCAATACCAACTAATTCTCCCTTAACCACACTAACAAACATGTCTGGTCAAGTATAGATTTAGGTTTAGGATTGACTACCTAGGATATTTAGGCTTTAACCTACTTACCATTAGATATTTGAAATAGTAAATATCTACATGGTAATAGTACAAAGTAAATGTAATAATATATGTAATATAATTCAATATACTACCTATTTTACCCTAACATCTGCCTTTATTACATTACTTTGATATACAAAGTTTACTTCGAAAAAATTCAAATTTGACACGTCCAAGTGCCTTTGTGAAGATTTCAGCAACCTCTTCATTGGTGGGAATGTATTGGAGCTTGATTTTGTGTTTAGGAACTTCATCACAAATGAAATGACAATCTGTGTCAATATGCTTTGTATGTTCATGATGTACTGGATTATTTACCAAGTTCAAAACACCTGAGTTGTCATAAAACATGTGAATAAGAAGTTTCTTTGGTAGGCCCATGGTAGCCAAGATGCAACTTAACCATATTACTTCACACATATCTCCACATGCAATGTGATACTCTACCTCTGTTGAAGATAAAGCAACCACCTGTTGCTTTTTACTATGCCATGAGACAGGACCAAATCCAATATGAAATACATATCATGATGTTGATTTTCTGTCATCTAGGGATCCAACATAGTTAGAGTTAGTGTAACTCTATAAGAATAATGAGTTATTCTTCTTATACTCTAGACCATAATATAAACTACCTTGAATGTAGTGAAGAAGCCTTTTAGCTACTTTCCAGTGAGAGACCTTTGGTTCCTACATGAACCGAGAAAGATAGTTTACAGCATAAGTAATGTATGGTCTATTATTGGGCAGATAGATGAGGCTTCCAATTATCTATCTATATAGCATGCCATCTATCTATGGTGGTTCATAATATCATGATAACTGAAGCCCTGATTCCATCAGTGTTGCTTTGGGCTTACAACCAGTCATACAATATTTTTTTAGTAAAGTCTTGGCATACTTTTTTTGAGTCACCCTAAGATGATTCTTCTTTTGTTCTATCTCAAGGCCAAGATAGTAGTGGAGAAGTCCAATATATATCATATCAAATGACTCTTTCAAGTCATCCTTCATAGTGTTAATCAATTTCTCTAAATTATCGATAATGATCAGATCATCTACATATAATACAAGAATCACTATTTTAGAACCTGTGTTCTTGATATAGAGATTTGCATCAGATGGACTTCTCTTGAAACCATGTTGTAGGAGGTGACTATCCATTTTGATGTACTATGATCTTGGGGCTTGTTTTAGCCCATATAATTATTTGACCAATTTGCAAACTTGTTGCTCATGGCCTTCCTCAAAAAATCCTGGAGGTTGAGTTAAGTATACCTTTTCTTTTAAGTCACCATTTAGAAAGGCACATTTTACATCCATCTGATATAATTTCCATCTGAATTATGCTGCCATAGCACAAAGAACTTGAATGGTGATCATCATTGCAGTGGGTGCAAAGGTTTCCTCATAATCAAGGTCTTCCTTTTGGGCATAGCCCTTCACCACAAGATGGCCTTATGCTTATCTATGGTACCATCGGCCTTATATTTTATTTTGTAAACCCATTTGTAGCCTATGGGCTTCTTTCCTTTAGGCAAATCGACCAACTTCCAAGTTTTGTTTTTAATGAGGGATTTATGTTCAGCATCCATAGCTGCCTTCCACTGAGGCTGACTAAGTGCTTCATCAACTATAGAAGGTTCATTTTCATCATATTATGACATATAAACCCTCTCCTCATCAACTTCCATATCTTATCCACTTTATAACTCTTTATTAATAGAAAGCTCTTGAAAATATTTACAAAGATCATCAATTGAAGTAGATGATTCTGTATTTTTTGGTTGATATATGCTTCATGTCTTTGGATGATTGAGAATGAGATCTGGTGGTGAAGTGAGTTTGGAATATTTCATAGTATTAGTATACCATTTTGGAGGATTTTTATGTTTTTGAGGAGTCTGTGGTTGTTGCTCCTCATCTTCTAGGTATACTGATGTAGTGTTATATGTAAAAGCTTCATCAAACACTACATATCTATTAACATGTATTTTCTTGGTGAATGGATCTATCAACCAATAGCCTTTTGAGAATTCATCATATCCAAGAAAAACACACTACAGAGTCTTCTCATCTAACTTTTTTTTTTTTAGGTATATGTATTAAAGCCTTACACCCAAATACTCGTAGATGAGATATGGAGGGTTTCCTTCCACTCCATGCTTCCTGAGGAGTCATACCTTCAAGATCCCGTGTGGGAGCCCTATTTAAAAAATATATTGCAGTTGTTACAGCCTCAACCCAGTAAATATGCTCAATATTGGCTCCCTTAAGCATACATCGAACCATTTTTAGAATGATTTCTTCTCTCAACAACTCCATTTGACTGAGGAGAATAGGTTGTTGTTAACTGTCTTTTTATCCCATGTTTTTGTAAAAATGAGGAAAATTATTTTGATGTGTATTACCCCCTCAATCTGAATGGAGGGTCTTTATGAAACATTCTGATTCTTTCTCAACAAGTTTCTTGAACTACTAAAGATAGTCAAATGCTTTAGACTTCAACTGCAAGAAGAAGACCCACATTTTCTGTGAGTGATCATCTAAAAACAATTGAAAATACCATTTTCCACCATAACTAGTAGATATAAGACCACACAAATCTATGTGAACTAACTCCAAAGGTACCTTAGATCGAAAGGAGCTAGGTTCAAAAGGTACTCTATGTTGCTTTCCTGCCAAGCAATCTGAGCACATTGGCAACGTAGATGAAAGAGTAGGCAGTCCTTTCACCATTTGATATTTACTGAGTTCTAGTAAATACCCTGAGCTTAGATGCCCAAATATCTTATGCCATAGAGAAGTGGCCTCTTTTGTGGTTACTTTCATTGTAGTATGTGGTGAGGTAATTGCATCTAAGGTGAAAAAACCATGTTTGTATGAACCTGTTGCTATCTATTTTCCTTTCTTAGTGATAAAGCAACGTTTCTTTTATTTTTCCACTTTGAAATTGACATTCATGTTATTGTCCAGGATTTGTGGAACTGACAAGAGATTATTTTTCAATATTGGTACATAAACAACTTTTTGAATCTTACATTCTCCATTTGGAAGGGAGACAGAAACATTTCCTTCTCCCTTAACTCGATAGGTCTGATCATCAACAATGGTTACCAGTCTACCTTCTCGAGCCTCAAATGTCTCAAACTAGGACTTATCACCAGTCATATGTTTACTAGCATCTGAATCTATGTACCAAAAAATATCCTTGTGAGGGGAGTCCGTATGTGTCATGAGCCTTTGTGTGCTCGTTTAGAGTTCAAACTAGAATCTTCAGTGATAGTAACATGTCCTTGTTGTTGTTTGTTATTGTTCTTTGGTTTACCTTTGCCCTTATTTTGTCCTTTTTCATTGGGTGGTTTGTTCTTAAACCAACATCTTTTGGTTTCATGAGTGTCTTTATCACAAATTTTACAATACAACTTCTTCTTATAAATCTCTTTACCTTTACCCTTGTATTTGTTAGAAGAAGATCCTTTTTGTTGATTCCACATTTTCTTTCCACATTGTCTGTTTGAGAAAAGGGCATCATTGGATGCCTCATATATTTGGATTTGATTAGCTTCCTTAGTTTGAAGCATATTTACCAACTCTACAAAAGTCACTATCCTTCCTGAGACTTGTAGTGAAGTGATCAACATTATATAGGAGTCGGGAAGAGCCCTCAAAATGATAGAGGTTAGGACTTGGTCTTCTAATTTTTCTCCTAAAGATTGTAGTTTTGTTTTCAATTCTACCACTCTATAGAGGAATAGCTCTACTATTTATCCAGATTTCATATGAAGAGTATGAAGCTAAGTTTGAATGTTAAGAATCATTGATTGATTCTTTCCCTCAAATATGGTAGCTAAGGCATCCCATGCCTCCTTACCATTTTTAGCTTCACTGATTTGAGGTTGGATATCATCAGTAATATCTAGTAAGATCAATAAGGAAAGTATTTTATCCTTTTTATCATAGGCTGTTTGATATGCTCCAAGTGATGTGGGTCTAGTCTCATTGCCAGTCACTATTTCCCATATATCCTCTATAGTTAAAATGGCTTTCATCTTAGTTTTCCAGGCATAATAATTTGAACCTTTGAGCAGTTGGCTCTCAATGAGATACTTGTTGATCATGGCCATGGTGAAGGTTTCAAATTTGATATGACTAAGATGACTTTATCTTCTAGTATACCCTTAAAATAGTATATGGAAGATTTTAATTTGCTCTTTAAGTTATTTAATGACACTTGCCTTAACACCCTTAACAAGGGATGAAAAGTTTGAGGAAATTAAGCTAAACAAATAGAGCAAATTAAAGGGGTAGGTTTTGAAAGACTTATGATTTTTCTCTCTAGGATATTTAATGGCACTTGCCTTAACACCCTTCAAGAAGGATGGAAATTTTTATTAAATTAAGCCAAACAAAGAGAGTGAATCAAGGTGTTTGGATTTTTACCTTTTGATGGGGTGTAAAAATTGACTTGTTTAACCTGTGCAAGGTGTAGCACGATTTTAGTGAAGTTTAGGTTTATGAAATGCTCTTCAGTGTTCTTTATGATTGTTTAATTGCACACAAAAAAAACATGATTGTTAGCGCAATAATCAAAACAAGAGAGCAACCCAAATTATTATCACTATAGGTGTCGGATGCAACCGAGAATGCACCTAGTATAGTTAATTTTAAATAAAAAGTGTCGAGTACAATCGAGAATGCACCTTTCTTACTTTGCAATATCCCTCCTTTCTCTTTACAATTTTGCAAAAAAAAATAGAATCACCAAATATGACTTCTATCCCCCCTTAATTTGTACAAAATTTTAAAAAATTCAAGCACTCCTTTAAATACAAGTCGACACACAACCCACGTTTGAAAGGCTTCCAGACCAGTCAACACACGACTTTGGTTTTTTTCTTCAACACTCAAGCATGAGGATCAAAAAATAGGTTCAAAATATTTCTCAAGTTTACAACAAAAAATTTGCAATTTTATGTCTTATATCGCGTTTGTGAAGGAGAAAACAAAAGCTAATTTTTGATCTTTTTGCAAAGAAAATGACCTATGTTCTTCCTCAATGTTTTAAATCTCTTTGTTTTGAAATAGAAGTTTGAGTTGCTATGTATTTTTATCTCCAAAAATGTATGAAGAAAACTATAGAGATTTGAGGATTTATTGCAAAAAATGTTGAAGAATTTTTTTTTTTTTGAAAAATAATTTGGTTTAATTTAAAAGATCTCTAAGTAAAAAAAAAACTAATAAAATACTTTTAAAGACTAAAATTATTTATAATTAAGCAAAATTGGGAAAAAAAATCAATTATAAAGGCTTAAAATTGACATTTTGACCAATTTATACTATATTATAAAAAAATATCAAAAAAAATATTAAAAAGCTTTAAAAACTATAGAAAATTTTAAAATTTAATTAAAAAAACAAATAATGATAAAAACCTTGCAAAATGGTGGCGCACAGGCTCGAACACGCGACCCACTTGGCCCAAGGTATCCACCTTGGCCAACCAAGTTGTTGGCTGGCTTGGAACTGAAGCCCCGACACTTGGTATTGAAGAAGCCGATGGGCTTCTTCAAGGGATCTATGAGATTTATCCCACATGCATCCCACAAGGGGATGCAAGAGGCTTGAAAAACCTCAACACTCCTCTGTGGAGTGATTGCCTATGGGCAATTTGAGTTGATCCCCCACCCTTTTTGACATCGCTATGTGGTGCCAAAGGGTTGTCCATTGATTCTGATTCATCATGTGGCTGTCCACCATGTGTCAGGTCTGAGTCATGTCATCTGTCCAGTCAACTCGCCAAGTCAACATCTTAGGGTGCGTGTAGTCTAGAGGTCTTCGAATCTTAGCATGTGTTAGGTCTGCTGGGATCAGAGGGCCTCCTGCCCTCACAGATCTCAAGGTGGTTGATGATGTGAGGGCCTCCTCCCATCTCAGATCCTAATGGTGGGGTTTGAATCCTAAGGATCAGAGGCCCTCGTGCCCTCTCAGATCTTGGGTGGTGTCTGGTGTGCATCCAACTAGGAGAGGAGGGCACTCCTACCCTCTTGGCTCTCCCAGTCTATGGAGTCCACGTGGGAGCGTGAGGGTGCTCCTACCCTTGATGCACTCCCACTGGTGGCTCTGTGGGGGCTCAAGCCCTATTATCAGGAGCCAAGGCAGGGCTCTTGCTCTCCATGGGCATCAAGGTGGTCGATCGATTGTTGAGCCTAGTCGATAACAAAATTTTGTTGATCTGTTGGCTCGATGAGAGAAATTGATCACTTCTCTTGATGCTCTCCTTGCCTTGGGTTGCTGTCAATCGACCCCAAGGTTTCCTAGGCCTTGGCAGGTCGAGCTGACCTAGCCAGACATGGGCCTTGCTCTACCATCGAGCTCACCTATTGAGGTGGGTTTGGTGGCATCCAAATGTCACCAACTCGTCCTTTGGGCGAGCCAAAAAAATTGGCTTTGATTCCAATGTAGTAAATTAGGTGAAACAATATTGATATTAATCAAAATTATTCATTACTAACATTAGCATTATGACTAATGTTATATAATACATAAAATAGCAATACCAACTAATTCTCCCTTAACCAACCTAACAAACACGCCTGGTCAGGTATAAAAGTTAGGTTTAGGATTGACTACCTAGGATATTTAGGATTTAACCTACTTACCATTGGATATTTGAAACAGTAAATATCTACATGGTAATAGTACAAAGTAAATGTAATAATATATGTAGTATAATGTAATATAATACCTATTTTACCCTAACATGAACAATGATTTGATCCTATTTAAGCCCTTGTTCTTGTAATGTCTCTACTAGGACAGTTTCATCCTCAAATATTTCTCTTTCTTGTGAATTTATTTCCTCAATGTGTTCCTATTGGCATTTTTGCCACATTGTTTTGATTGTTGATTATTCATGCATTAACTGTTGAAGTTCTCACTCCTCTGTGTTTTCTCTACAAGTTTTGGTGCCAAAACAACTAAGTCCGAAAACAGTCGCGATATCGCGACAAAAAACAGCATGGAGAGCACGAGTTCAAAACCGTCGCGATATCGCGACATGTCGCGTTATCGCGGGTCTTTTGAGGAGAGAGAAGCCAAAGTCGGAGAATGTCGCGATATCGCGACGTGTTCCAAAATCACGGTCAAAGTGGTCAACGGAGGCAGGACAATAAAATGTCGCGATATCGCGACATAATTGAGCAAAGGGCAATGACAATGAAAAACGTCGCGAAATCACGACAGAAAAGTGAACAAGGGCCAGAATGTAAGAAACGTCACGATTTCGCGACATGTCGCATTATCGCGGGCAAGTGGACGAAAAAGCATAAGGCATGAAAGGCGTCGCGATTTCGCGACATTTTTGACGATGGGGCCAAGCAAGAAGAATACGTCGCGATTTCGTGACAGACAGCAGCAACAGTAGAGAAAGCAAGGAAACGTCGCGATTTCGTGACATATTGTGGAGGAGAAGCTAAATAGAGAAGATACGTCGCGATTTCGCGACATGTCTTGTTTTCGCGGTGTGAAAGCGTAGAATGAACAAAATGGTACGAAACGTCGCGATTTCGCGACATGTTTCGTTTTCGCTGCTTGTAAGAGGATGAAGGCCATAGAAGAGAAAACGGTCATGATTTCGCGACATGGTGCAGTTTCGTAGGTGGACAGAAGAAAGACACAGAAGCAGGAGAATTGTCGCGATTTCACGACATGGTGACATTTTCGCGACTTGGAGGAGTGAAGAAGGCAGATGAAAGAACATGTTGCGATTTTGCTACATGTTGAGGAAAGAAGTCCCAACAAAGGAGAATGTCATGATTTCACGACGTATCAGGGAGATAAAGCCAAAGAGAGAAAGATGTAGCGAAATCGTGACATGTCGTGTTTTGCGGTTTGAAGCGATGCAAAGACAAGATAGAGCAAAGAACGTCACGATTTCGCGACATGTCATATGTTTTCACGGAAAGACATAAAGAAGAAGGTAAAGAGCAAGAATACGTCACGATTTCGTGACGCGTCACATTTTCGCGGCCTAAGGTGACGAAGGAGAACAAAGGAGCCAAATACGTCACGATTTCGTGACATGGTTGATTTTTGCGATCCAAAATGGCAAAAGCGTACGAAAGAGAAATACGTCACGATTTCGTGACATGTCACGTTTTCGCGACCTGTCACAGTTTCATGCCAGAAAGCAGTTCAAACGGCCCGATGAAGTATTATGATTTCCAAGGATTAAAAGCACTCCAAAATTGAATGTTTTGTTGCTTTCCGATGCGTTCAAGGTAGAAGAACGTGCTCAGGCCTGTAGATTTCGAAGCCACCAAAATTGAAGATGCCTCCATTATTCAAAGCTTCTATTCGTGATTTTCTAACGGTCCTAGCATGCTTCGAGGATGACCATTTAATGAAGACGACCGGTTCCTTGTTTCATTTAATTTCTGGTTTCTCCGAGGCTGGTTTAAGGGGATCATTTCCTTATTGCTGCTGCACATTTTGTGGATCTCGAGGAGGTTCGTTTCATATTTTAAATGCTACAAAGAGGCAAGACCTCTATAAATATCAATGTAGATCTCAGAAAGAGACATCGAGAGAGAGACTTTTGCTGAAAGCTTTTCAAGTTCTTTGCATGAATGAAAGATATTTGGCCTCTGGTTTTGCAAGCAACTTTCTGTGTGTTTTTTCCTTCTATCTCATGCATTCCTCATTTACGCTCGTATTTCTTATCTGCTGCTTAATTTGAATTTTGTATCTGAGTTTAAATATTGCTGGTGAGGAAGTGAGTTCTGGGATGCGATTCTGAAGGTTATCTGTGCAAGGTTGTAAGTAAATTACGTCGATATCTCTTGTTATATGTTGTTAGTGTGCTTAAGGTTATCTGCTGCTAATCTTTCCCGATCTGACAAATTTGGCCTGTGGCTATATTTCCCGTTTCTTTCTGCATATTTCCTATTTCTTTCCTGCAACTCTAGTCTTCATCAAGCTTAGATTTAGTAAGGGAACCAGCCCTCTCTGGAGATTGGTCTGGGAGACATTTCTTTCTCCCAGCCTTTCAATGTTGGCCGGGTCTAGGGTGCATTTATTTTAAAATCCTTTCCTGTGGCAGATTCGTGACCAACAGTTTTTGGCACGCCTGGTGGGACAGACTGTTTCTATCTCAAAAAGATCCTATAGTATTGAGGGTTTAATGTTCGCCTTCATGCCGTATAGTTAGAACATTTGGTGACTCTGCAGTACCCAAAAATCTCTGAACGTGGATACAGTGAAAGTTGTACTTCATGATCACGAGATCAAAGTCCAAAAAAGTTGAAAATCTTGTTGAGTTTTTTGAACTTGACAAACACAAAAAAAGGTGAACACTCTAGGTTGGTTTCCCCATCGCTTGCATCATCTGCCATATCCACACAAATCCCTGGTATTGTTACTAGTTTTCCATCTTCTCAGTCACATACACTAGTCCCAATGGCCCAGTATCCTCAACCCAGGAAGTTCTCGGCATGGAATGGTTCGGGAGCTTTGAACTTATTGGCACAAAATCCAGTCCCTCAAGCTGCTTTGAAAGCTTTTCCGACCTATGATGGTACTGGTAAGACTGCTTATGAGCATATTAATGATGTAGCTTCTTTGGCGGCCATTCATGACATAACCGATGAAGATGTGATGATAAAGTTGTTGGTGTTATCCCTGAGAGGTAAATTGTTGTATTGGTACCGATCGTTGCAACCAGGCACCATTACATCATGGGATCAATTAGGAGAATTGTTAGTCAAAAATTTTCATGAACAAGCTGATCCATACTCTTTATTGCATCAATTTAATGTAATTCAAAGGCACCCGTAGGAAGAGATAGCTGACTTCAATGTCAGATTTACCAAAAGCTGGCAGAGAATTCCTGATGGTCTTCGACTTGCTGATGAGCTAGCTGCATTTTACTACCTTAGAGCGTTCAACACAGACATCAGTTGGGTTGTCCGACAGTCCAACGTGACTACATTTCTAGAGTTGTTCGAACAAGCGTTAAAGGCAAAAGCTGATTTGATTGCTATAGGTAGGCTTCCTCCAAAGGTAACAATGCCTATCATACCTGATCTTCCTAAGTATTTGTACTCTGGTTCGCTTTCACAGCCCATGCCTTCCATGTATCCTACCCCATCATGGAGCTCAAGTGTGCCTCAGATCGCACCCATTCCAGTTCCTCAGCTCCCTACTTCAGCAAATCCCCAGTTGCCTGCACCCAACATTCTGCCATTCCCTGCTTCCACTTCATTCCCGGCATTGTCGATGCCACTAGCACCTTTGCCCTTACCAGCACCTCCTGTGCCTGTAAATCCTGATCCTTATACGACACTCTTGCAAGAGGTAAAATCTGCCAATTCCGCTATAAGAGCAATGGGCAATAAGATCACACTTATTGAAAGGAAGCAAGCTGAGCGAGATTTCCAGCCTAGGAGATTTCAGCCTCCGTCGATTACTAGAGAACAAGCTGCTTCAACAAGCAAAGCACCCGAGAAGAACCTGACTTTTTTGGCAAATGAAGATGCAATCCTTGCAGAAAGAACATATTGGTGTTCAACATGTAATGATCCACATGGCGAAGACACTTGCATGGTTCATTTGAATTATGTGCAGACATTGGCTGCTAGTTCTTCGGGAGGGCAAGTCAACATGATCTCTGAGGTAGGTCATAGCTTAATGGTTCCATCTGAAGAACAAGTTTCAGTTCTCACGAGGACTGGAAAGAAGCCTGTTACAGTAGATCCTGCTGAGCTAGAGCCATTAAAAGTGCCAGCTGATTTGAAGAAACAAGTGAAAACTCCTGTGTTAGTATCAAAGCAAGATGTGTCTGTTTTACCAAAAGATCCTGTTCCACACAGAGTACAAGAAAAAGCCGTAGCTACACAGGCAAGATCGGAAGCAGAGGAACAAGCAAAAGAAAAGCTGAAGTACCCATCATTAACTAAAAGGTTGAGAGTAGAAGCCACTCAGCAGTACTGATCGGAGCAGATATGACCCCCCGTTGAAAAGAAGGAATCTACTACGGTTGCATACAACATTGTCGAAGAATTGAAGAAGATACCAGCTAAGGTTAGTCTTTATGATGCATTACAATTGCCTGGACAGGTAGATTTATTGCAAGAATCCTTGAAATCTGTAAAAGATAGTGAGAAGAATTCAACCCAGACAATTTATGCTCAAGCGTTAACCACTTCAATCCATTGGCAAGAATAGACCACCCCCATTTTATCTGTCACTTCGAATGGAGGGTTGGATCGTGCATAACTGCATGATTGATTTCGGTGCCGCTACAACTGTCATGCCAAAGGCAGTTTGCGAAGTTATGGGTATGGAATACACACGAAGTAGCCCTGGAGTCTTGCAGTTGGACGGTACTCCTATGAAAATGGTAGGTGTAATCAAGGATGTCCCGATTGTTTTACACAGTATGCCTCAGATTATAGTCATTCAGGAGATAGTTGTGGTTGATCTAGAACCGTATTTCAGTATGTGCTTATCAAGAGAATTTACTGCTAAGTTGGGAGGCTACCTTTCACTGGATTATTCTCACTTGGAGATCCCTTTTAAAGGTAAGAAGATCCGGATTCATAATGAAAAACCTTCCTCTTTTCATATTGAAAGGTTGGATGAAGCAGGAAAGACCATGCAGTCTGTCAACATGCTAACCGAAGAGTTAGAAGATTCTGATTTGATGAATGAGGTTTTGGATGAGCTTCAGTTGGAAGACAAGTTTTCGATGCTTGATTTCAATGCTATGCTGGAGACCGAAATCGGTTGTTATTCTATTACAAATCCCGAGGATGGCGCAATGCAGGTATTCCTTAACCAAGATGATCAGAGCTCTGTCCCCGATCAATTATGGAAGTTGTATTTTGATGGGGCAAGATGCAAAAATGGTGCAGGAGCAGGTATTGTTCTGATTTCTCCCTCTAGCTTACAAAGAACATATTCATACCGTCTCACTTGGAATTGTACTAACAATGCTGTCGAGTACGAAGCATTATGCCTAGGCTTGAAAAAGGCAAGGAAATTGGGAATTGAACAGTTGCAGATTTTTGGTGATTCTGAGTTGATTGTAAACCAAGTAACAAACAGGTGTATTTCCAAGCAGCATTATCTCAAAGCATATCGCAACCAAGTGTGGGACCTATTTGAGTCTTTCACAGCTCTGAGTATTCAAGCCATTTCACGAGAGCTGAATAAGCATGCTGATCTTCTAGCATCTCTTGGAGCAAATTTTTCTCCCATTGAGCAGGTAGTAAAGAAACCAAAAACAGTAAGAATGGTGTACAGGCCTAGTGTCCCAGACAAAGATACTTTCTGGCAAGTCTTCGAGAGCGATGAGCAAATCATTAACTTTTTGATTCAAGAAGCTGCCACTATCAAAGGAAGAACCTTGGAGCACGAAGAGACCGATGGTCTGATTCAGTTGTGGAATAATCATATTCCGAAAGGTCTTATCACTCTAGAGAGTTTGTTTGATCAGCATGATCGGTCCAAGAAACATCGGATTGAGATCGACAAGAAGGAGTATATGGAGCTGCAGTTGGAACCCAATAAGGTCATTAAGATTGGGACTGATTCTACTCCTGATGAACTGCAAGAGATTAGGCAACTGTGTCAAGAATTTTTTGATATTGTGGCCTGGAGTTATGAGGATCTGAGGGGATATGACAAACAGATTATTCAGCATACTATTGAGTTGGAGGAAGGAGTCAAACCCTTCAAGCAGAAGCGACGACCAGTGAACCCAAAGATTGAGACTCTTATGAGGGCCGAACTTGTGAAAATGTTGCAAGCCAAGATTATATATCCGGTTAAGCACTCGACTTGGGTCGCTAATCTGGTTTCGGTTTGAAAGAAAAATGGAGACATACGACTGTGTGTAGATTTTCGAAATCTGAATCGTGCATCTCTGAAAGATCACTATCCCTTGCCTCGCATTGATCAGATACTTCATGTTGTTGTTGGGGCTCAGCGTTTCTCACTGCTAGATGGTTTCTCTGGATATAACCAGATTTGGGTTAGGGATGAGGACCAGTATAAGACTGCATTCACAACCAAGTGGGGCACTTTTGCTTATCAGCGAATGCCTTTCGGATTGTCCAATGTTGGGGCCACATTCCAGAGAGCCATGGACATTGCATTCGAGGAGCTTTTGAACAAGATTATTGTCATTTATCTTGATGATATGACTGTCTTCTCACATAAACGGGAGGATCATTGTTCTCATCTGAGGCAAATCTTTGGAAAATGCAGAGAGTTTGGTATTTCCATTAATCCAAAGAAGTCGGTTTTTGCAGTAAAGGAAGGTAAACTCTTGGGGCATGTCATTTCAGAATATGGTTTGGCAATTGATCCATCTCGAGTTGAAGCATTGAAGAAACTGTCGCTCCCTGCCAATAAGAAAGAGCTGCGCTCTTTTTTTGGGAAAATTTTTTTTTTAGGAGTTTTTTTTTTTTTTCCCCCCCCGCGCGCCCCCCCGCGGTGTTTTTTTTTTTAAGAAAGATGCAGAATTTAAGTGGACGACCCAGAGGAAGGAGGCATTCCAGGAAATTAAGGACAGAATAGCGCAGGCTCCTGTATTAATTAATCCCGATTATGCGAAAGATTTCATTCTGTATGCAGTTGGAGAAGATGAGAGCTATGCCGCAGTACTCACACAAAAAGGAGATGATGGGAATGAAAGGCCCATTGCTTTCCTTAGTCAGGTTATCTTACCTCATGAGGCAAGATATAATTTCATTGAAAAGTAGGTGTATGTTGTCATGAAGTCCCTTAAGAAATTCAAGCATTTTATATCTCAGAGTAGGACAGTCGTCTATGTTATTCATCCCGATGTAAGGAATTTCATCATTCAGGGTGAGATGGGTGATAAACGCGCTGGTTGGGTCACCAAAATTCAAGAATTTGATGTTGAGATTCATCCGACCAAGCTGGTGCGAGGTAAGGCCTTATGCCAACACTTAGCAAAGACTACAGCATCTGGGATAGTTGATTTTCAAGCAGATGATCTGGCTGGAGATAAGAATCTGATGAACCTCTCAGTACAAGGACAAGATTGGGTTGATGACCTGATTAACTATTTCACAACTGGCAGATGCCCTTCATAGTTAAATGCCTCACAACGGAGAAGGTTTCGCCTGCAAGCTCTCAGGTATGCATTGCTGCCCGAAGGATTGTTTTTCAAGAATATTGATGGAGTTCTTTTGAGGTGTGTCAAGGAATCAGAGAAGGCTAGACTCCTGGAGGAGTTTCATTCTGGCATATCAGGAGGACACTATGCAGGTAGACCAATGGCTTTGAAAATTATTTGGGCTGGTTACTATTGGCCAACTTTGTTCACAGATGCTTTTAGGATTGCCCAAGCATGTGACAGATGTCAGAGGTATACAGGAAGGGTTAGAAATGCATCATTGCCCCTGCATCCAATTCAGGTTGAAGCACCTTTTCAGCAGTGGGGGCTGGACTTCATTGGGATCATTGATCCGAATTCTTCAGCTGGACACAAGTATATCTTGACAGCTATAGATTATTTCACGAGATGGTCTGAGGCTATTCCAACCAGGGTTGCAAATCAAGATGTGGTGATCTCTTTCATCGAAGGGTTGATTACACGTTTTGGCATTCCTGATGCTATTATCATAGATAATGGAACTCCATTTGTTGGAGCTGAGCTAGCAAAATTTGCAAACAAGTATGGTGTTTTCCTGAAGACATCCTCTAACTATTACCCTCAGGGGAATGGCTTGGCGGAGTCCACAAACAAGAACTTGTCGCGGATTTTGAAGAGATCCTTGGGGGATAACAAGAGATCATGGCACCTTCTACTAAATCAAGCCTTGTGGGCAGATAGGATTTCAATCAATAAGTCTATCAAGACTTCACCATATGCCCTGGTATATGGAAAAGAGGCAAGGTTGCCTGTTCATCTAGAATTGCCAGTATTGCAGCAGTTGTAGGGATTTCAGGATGATGAAGCAGATATGGATTCCATGGGTATGCGGTTGGCTCAGTTGTTACAGTTGGAAGAGCAACGTTCTTTGGCCTATGAGGAGTTTGCTAAGCATACATAGGTTATTTCAAAATGGTTCCATAAAAATTCCACTGATCATCCACTTAAGGTGGGTGATTTGGTCCTGAAATGGAATGAAAAGAAAGCCAAGCCAGGAATGCACAAGAAGTTTGATGCTCTATGGGAGGGTCCATTCCGTATCGTCAGTGCCGATGCAGCAAATTCGTTTCATCTGGAGGATTTGGATGGCAGCCCACTTCCTATTTCAGTGAATGGCTTTCATCTGAAAGCCTACATTCCATGAAGTATGAGTCCAGTATTACCTTGTACAGTTATTTTGCTTTTGTAAAAAAAAAAAAGAAAAAAAAAAGGAAAACAGAAAAAGAAAAAAAAAGTATTCTGATCGTCAACTTCGGCTCTTTTTGTATGCGAGCCCGCAGGTACGTTTATTTCTTTCTTTATTCTTCTTCCTTCCCAATAGGTAGTGGCTTTTGTTAATTTCTTCCTTCCCCTTCCTTATTTTCATTCCCTTCCTCTTCTTCCCTTCCCTTCTTCACTCATTTCTTCTGCTGTCTGATATTAAGCCACTACTGTTGTTTCTACTCCTCCCTCTGATATTCCCATTTCTTCTCTTCCTTTTCTTCTAATCTGTTGTCGTTTCAGTATTTATCCGCAGTTCATACCGCATTCACCATCCCATCCACTTCCATTTCATTATCCATTTTTTTCTCCATCCCCGTAGCTGGTGACACAGTAGCTCTCTCTTTAGTTGTTGTATCTACCGCTTCACTCTTTCCACTCCCATCATTCCATCATTTACTATTTCCATTCCATAGTCCTTATTCCGTTCATTCCCGTTTTGCAACCATGGTGCTTTCATAATTGTCATGGAAATCCTTTTACAGCACCTGGTGAGCTAAGCCAAATACAGATTTATTTGAGTTTTTTGTTAGTCAGCAAAAGTTGTTGCAGCAGTCTACAGAGATGTTTCCCATCAGTCAGCATTCACTTTCTCTTAGTTTTTCTTGACTCTGTTGCCCAATGGATTCAGGCCTGGAGTTCGTGCATACAGCAGAACTGTATACCCCGCGAGCCACCAAGAATGTTGGCATTTTTGCCACATTGTTTTGATTGTTGATTATTCATGCATTAACTGTTGAAGTTCTCACTCCTCTGTGTTTTCTCTACGAGTTTTGGTGCCAAAACAGCTAAGTCCGAAAATAGTCGCGATATCGCGACCAAAAGCAGCATGGAGAGCACAGGTTCAAAACCGTCGCGATATCGCGACATGTCGCGTTATCGCGGGTCTTTTGAGGAGAGAGAAGCCAAAGTCGGAGAATGTCGCGATATCGCGACGTGTTCCAAAATCGCGGTCAAAGTGGTCAACGGAGGGCAGGACAATAAAAGGTCGCGAAATCGTGACATAATTGAGCAAAGGGCAATGACAATGAAAAACGTCGCGATATCACGACAGAAAAGTGAACAAGGGCCAGAATGTAAGAAACGTCACGATATCGCGACATGTCGCATTATCACGGGCAGGTGGAAGAAAAAGCATAAGGCATGAAAAACGTCGCGATTTCGCGACATTTTTGACGATGGGGCCAAGCAAGAAGAATACGTCGCGATTTCGTGATAGACAACAACAATAGTAGAGAAAGCAAGGAAACGTCATGATTTCGTGACATATTGTGGAGAAGAGGCTAAATAGAGAAGATACGTCGCGATATCGCGACATGTCTTGTTTTCGCGGTGTGAAAGCGCAGAATGAACAAAATGGTACGGAACGTCGTGATTTCGCGACATGTTCCATTTTCGCTGCTTGAAGGAGGATGAAGGCCACAGAAGAGAAAACTATCACGATTTCGCGACATGGTGCATTTTTGCGAGGTGGACAGAAGAAAGACACAGAAGTAGAAGAATTGTCGCGATTTCGCGACATGGTGACGTTTTCGTGACTTGGAGGAGTGAAGAAGGCAACATGAAAGAACATGTCGCGATTTCGCTACATGTTGAGGAAAGAAGTCCCAACAAAGGAGAATGTCATAATTTCACGACGTATCAGGGAGATGAAGCCAAAGAGAGAAAGATGTAGCAAAATCGTGACATGTTGGATTTTCGCGGTTTGAAGCGAGAAAGTGACAATGATGATGATGAGCAAAGAACGTCGTGATTTCGTGACATGTCATAGTTTCATGAGAAAAGAGTAAAGAAGAAGGTAAAGAGCAAGAATACGTCACGATTTCGTGACGCGTCACATTTTCGCGGCCTAAGGTGACGAGGGAGAACAAAGGAGCCGAATACGTCACGATTTCGTGACATGGTTGGTTTTCGCGATCCAAAATGACAAAAGCGTACGGAAGAGAAATATGTCGCGATTTCGTGACATGTCACGTTTTTGCGACCTGTCACAGTTTCGTGCCAGAAAGCAGTTCAAACGGCCCGATGAAGTATTATGATTTCCAAGGATTAAAAGCACTCCAAAATTGAATGTTTTGCTACTTTCCGATGCGTACAAGATAGAAGAACGTGCTCAGGCCTGTAGATTTTGAAGCCACCAAAATTGAAGACGCCTCCATTATTTAAAGCTTATGTTCATGATTTTCTAACGGTCCAAGCATGCTTCGAGAATGACCATTTAATGAAGACGACCGGTTCCTTGTTTCATTTAATTTCTGGTTTCTCCGAGGCTGGTTTAAGGGGATCATTTCCTTATTTTTGCTGCACATTTTGTGGATCTCGAGGAGGTTCGTTTCATATTTTAAATGCTACAAAGAGGCAAGACCTCTATAAATATCAATGTAGATCTCAGAAAGAGACATCGAGAGAGAGACTTTTGTTGAAAGCTTTTCAAGTTCTTTGCATGAATGAAAGATATTTGGCCTCTGGTTTTGCAAGCAACTTTCTGTGTGTTTTTTCCTTCTATCTCATGCATTCCTCATTTACGCTCGTATTTCTTATCTGCTGCTTAATTTGAATTTTGTATCTGAGTTTAAATATTGCTGGTGAGGAAGTGAGTTCTGGGATGCGATTCTGAAGGTTATCTATGCAAGGTTGTAAGTAAATTACGTCGATATCTCTTGTTATATGTTGTTAGTGTGCTTAAGGTTATCTGCTGCTAATCTTTCCCGATCTGAAAAATTTGGCCTGTGGCTATATTTCCCGTTTCTTTTTGCATATTTCCTATTTCTTTCCTGCAACTCTAGTCTTCATCAAGCTTAGATTTAGTAAGGGAACCAACCCTCTCTGGAGATTGGTCCGGGAGACATTTCTTTCTCCCAGCCTTTCAATGTTGGCCGGGTCTAGGGTGCATTTATTTTAAAATCCTTTCCTGTGGCAGATTCGTGACCAACAGTTCCTTCACTATTATTGTAGCCAGGGTGGAAACAATTTCTTCCTATTCTTCATCAGATTCAGGAAACCATATCTGTCCAAAAAATTTTGTTGAAGGTTGGGCAGGAGGCTAAAGGGAAATATTTTTAAGATCAATGCCATTTGAAATAGTCATTTTCCCAAATCTGCAGTCTATAAAAGCAGGCGCAATGGCAAGCCAAGGTCATCCTAGAATGATGGGATAGCCATTGGCTAAATTTCTAGGTTGCAATACCAGGAAATATATAGGATATTTCTAAGAAGAGACCTCTATGAAAATGTCTTCTAGTATCCCCTCTGGTTTTGCAACTGATCTATCAGCCATCTCTAATATTGTAGTTGTAGGATTGAGATTATTGAGCTGCAATTTTTTCATTGTGTCTTTAGTCATTACATTAGTTACAGCTCCAAGATCAATCAATACACTTGGAATTTGCACTAGCCCAATAGTGACTATGACAACTAGAATTCCTGTATCACTATACTTTGGAGGAATAAGTTTTACAGATAGCAGGTCAACCAACTTCCCTTCTACTTGCACAATTTTAGGAAAGGACTTTTTATTTCTACCAAGTCTTTTGATACATAACTCCTGAATTATTTTATCGATTAATGGCACATCCTTTATTGCTTGCAATAAAGGAAGAGATATAGTCATTTTACTAAGCTCTATGACTAATTCTAATTTAGGGATAGTTATAGTATTATCAAATCTCTCACGATATGGCACTACTCCTGAAGGAGGTACATTTTTCATCTGCACATTTTTTTGTTTTTATTTTTCCTTTCCCAAAGTTGTTTGCAATTGTTCTGGATTTAGATATTCTTGTTGTCCATCAATTTCTTCAATGGTAGGTGGAACAAGGTCAGGTAATACCTTTCCTGAACATAATTAGATATTACTGTAGTCAAGAATAAGAACTACAACAGTTTCTTCAGATTCAACTGCATAGATAGGTGTTGTTTGTCTTGTATTATTTGGGTTAGCCACAGGTTGATATGGAAGTGGAGGTTGTTTTACTGGTTGTGCTTGTTGTGGTTGCATTCTTCCTTGAATGTTCTGATTAGGAGTAGGCATCAAGTTTTGAGTCTATCCTTGATACCTTTGCTGCCCTTGATATGATGGGTATTGTTGCCCCCATATTTGACCATGTTATTGATTCTATGTCCAAGGTGATTAATCCAACCAAAGTGTGACTAGTCTTGAGGAGTTATCCAAGAGGATTGCTTCCAAGGTTGTGTGGGTGGTTCTACATATCCCCATGGCATATTCCAAGGATTTTATCCCCAACCCATGGGAAAACAAGGAGCATTTTGATATTATGAAAATTTGCCTCCTTGCCTTTGCCCAATAACATTAAGTTCTTCAGTCTAGGTTTCCAGAATGTTTTTGAGTTGTAGAAGAAAATGGCATCTATCAGTCACATGCTCCTTTGAAAAAATACCACAAATAGTTGAGATAGAAGTTTTTTTTAAGGGATAATCTTGTAAAGCATGTTTTCTTATACATCTTGGACAATAGATAGCCAAGGGTGGTTTAGAGTTGGATTTTGTATTTCTCTCCCCTAATGCAGAATTTAATTGGACAAGAATATCAGTTTTCATGTTAGCCATTTCTTCCATCAAATTTTTTATATAATTTTTTATTAGAATTCCACTTCTTTCTTCTTTGCCTAGTGTGAGAATAATTTATGCATAATCCTACGATTTCATCAATATCAAGGGTGTTTACATCTCATTTTTCCATTAAGTCTAATACTTCCCTAGAATCATCTTGTAATCCTCTCAAATTTATGGTTTTTAACAAGTCTAGTTCTACAATACCACATCTATTTTGAATAAAGGTAAACCTATCAAGATGGTCCTCGAAATTCTCATCTTCTTCTTGTTTAATCTAAAACAATTCATCCTTTCTATTTCACACTCTACAATACTCCTAATACTTATCCAAGAATGTAGTTTCCATTTGATCCCAAGTACATATTGAATTAGGTTCAAGACTCATAAACTAACGTAAAGCTACATATTTGAGTGTAGAGGGAAACAATTTTAGTTTTTGATTTTCATTTACATAATCATAAGTCTGACATAGAACCTTAAATTCAAACAAGAATTGGTACGGACCCTCAAAGATAATTTCTCTAAAGGTTGGTAAAACTGAAGGTGAAATTATTTTCATAGGAGCATTCTGAGTAGGATTCAGTTGAATAGGGTATTCAAAAGTCCTAGTAGGGTTTTCATATTGGACCATAACATCCCTATCGTGTTCTTCTACCATAGTTTCTCCCTCACTTTTGACTTTTGCAACCTATTCGGATGGACCTGAATCAAGGGTATGTCTACAAGTAAGTGCTTCTAAGAGTTCCTCTTACAGAGGTCCCAAAATTTTAGCTTATGAAGAATATGATTCTTGTTTAAGTCTTTCAAGTATTTCATACACAAGCAAGTCTTCTCTTGATCATGAAGAATGTCTTTCTAGGAAAGAGCCGGTTTTGATAAACCTTCCTCTTTCATCTCTTGGCCTATGCATTCATGCTCATTTGTTAAATGAATTGGAGTTTAGTTTTTTAGAACTGTTATTGTACTAAGATAAAAATTCCTGGGCTATTTTACTTCTCCTAAAAAAACCTAGTTGTCCCCAACAATGACACCAAAAATTATGAGTATCGTAAATCATATCATTTAATATTTAAGTTTTGTCAATCCAAGGTAGTGTCTAAGGCTAAATACGATAGCAGAAATAGGCAAATAAAAATCATCTCATTATAGAAAATAGGATTTATTTATGGTACAAGTTAGCTTTGAGGGTTTTTGGTGTCACTTCTAATCCTATGAACTGAATTTGAATTCTAATTACACTTGCAGAAGTAAAATTATAGAAATGGAAAGTTTGCAGAAAATGAAACCTGATTACTCTTGCAAAATTGAAATGATAGGAATGAAAAGATTCTAAAAAATGAAACCTAATTACATTTGCAGAATTAGAATGACAATAATGAAAATATTATAGAATTGAAATACACAAGTTGATAACCATTCAACAAAATAGAAATACCAAGAAGCTGGAAACAACTACTGAAAATAGGGGAAAACCACAAATGCTGTAAATTCCAAATTTATGCTATTGTGTTAGTTGACAAACACACACATATATTATGAAAATACAAACTACAAATACTTCATACATCTACAGTAAACATAGTTAATAAACAAGAAATAGAAACTGCCAAGATTTTTGCTAATCTATTGTAGCAAAAGTTCACAGAAAAAACTTGTCAGCAATTAGTCCTTCCTTTGGGCCTGGAAGTGGCCCTTGATCCCTGATCCAAAATAAGGTGAAAGAATACTTCTAAATACTCAATGCTCACATATTCTCTTGGAACATAAAATGTATGGAAATACTGCACTTTATTAACTGTCACACAACATTACAACATTGCAAGAGAATCCTGTTAAATTGTTGTTCTGCTACAACTTCTACTTCCTAACAATAATTTTCTCTATATATATTGCTACTTATATCTATATATCTACATATATATGCTTAAAAAGCATGGAAACATATTATTTATAATAATATATTACATATACTATGTTTACAATCTGTTATGTTGCTATTTTTTAGTGATTCAACAACTGTTCTAAAGTTGTCTTCCTCAAATTTAGCAAATTGTTATGTTGTAGCATCTTCATTATCCTTTGTTGTGTGTTCTTCATTGGTGGAAATTAGTGGAAGAGATGATAAAAACATCTCATACATCTGTATCCACTCCTAAATTTCCATTTCCCACCTTTATGGGCATTTTGTTTACCTTTTTGACCTAAACTAGTCCTACACTTATTATGAAGCTGCTCCAAAATATCTGATAGTGCAACAACTTTGACACTTATCCGTACATCAGATGCTCAGGAAAGTGGGTTTGACTGGTTAGGTAGTCTTCCTAAGTCCTTAGAAGACAATTTCAACAAATTTTACATGATGTAGTTGATAAATTCCAAGCCATGCTATTTATGGATAGCTGGCTGGAATTTGTATGATCAAAATTTTGTGTTTCAGATTTTCTGCACAATCACAGTAGTTTGGCACCTTTTTGCAATTTAAACCAGTTAGGAAACAAGTAAAGTAATTGGAATGCCACTAGAACAGGGTACACATTAGCACACATTATCATATACTTCAAATACACTTACATTTACTTAGTAAATCAATTGAAATAGTGCAAATAAATGCAAAAAATGGTCAAAACATAGTATGATGCTCCTAAATATTTAAACATGTAAATATAAATATATAATGCATTTAGTCAGCAAAAGTAGCATAGAAACATAGCATAATGTTTATAAAGTAGTTTGTGAAATATCTAAAATAGTCCATAAATGAGGCAATTCCTGGCCTCATCAAGGGCCATGAGTCCTTTAATAATCCATTTGTATATGGATTAACAATTACTTGTCAACTTTATATGAATATATAATTAAACATACACCTCCTCTCTCGACATATCATTTTAGTACACGATAAAACATAAATCAGATTCTCACATGCCATATTTCTAATAAATAATAGAAATTATATGGTTCCCTTGATCTGATGATGTGTAGGTTTACAACTTCCTTGTAGACTTCACTAGACACTAGATCAAGACTACTTTTATTTCCTCTTTGATCTATTGTGTTGACATGCTATCAGCCATATCAAAATCTCAATGAATGCTTTTGATAGTCCACGAGGGTATCACAAATATCATTTATCCAATATATTGTAGGCCTATAATTAATTGTGTGCCTCAGTAGGCACTAGATCAATGTTATCTTTGTATCCTCCTAGATCATGTCGTGCACATTCCATCAAAAAAAATCAAGTCTCTCACAAATTTTTGTTTAAAAGGATATACCAGAATATGAGGCCTCATGGATCCAATGCCTTGTAAGCATACAATTGTTTGTATGCTTCACCAGATACTAAATCGATATTGTCTTCATAGCCACTTGAGCCTCTACGATAGCAAAACATACAAAAATTATACACTCAACATTATCTATTTGTCTAATAATGCTACCAGACCCAGGTGTTGTAGGTGAGTTGGAGAGGAGAGGGCAATCCTCCAAGGGAGGTCCCAGGTTCGAATCTCCACCCTACCAAAAAGCTAAATTGGGTACCCAAAATCCAATTGATAATATTGGTGCGGGCAAGGTCGGGTGCGACTCCCGGGTGACTTTGACGGTGTAGAACCCCCTGTTCGTGGTCTCCCAGACCAAGGCAGCCCCACAAGGGTTTTTTGCTTAAAAATAATAATAATAATAATGCTACCGGATCAATAGAGTTCTATTTATAGTCAATCATATTATGCAAATATGCCATCAAACATCATAAAACTAAAATTGATCACCTATCAAATAGATTTTCTCTATCTATGCACAAAAAATAGATGGAGAACTTCCTCATTATCGATAGGTGATGACAACTTATCAAATTTTATTCTAAAATTGAAACATCTTGGCTAACTTATATGCTCTTTGGAGGTATCAAGGGTTGGTAATTAGTAGTTTACGTATCCATAATCATTTATGACTACATCAAGCAGTCGATTATCAAATCCTTATGCATCCTAACAGTTTATAAGATCGCATGGATGTTAGATGACTATTCATTCGAATGAGTTCATCCGAACTCAAGGTATGGTTGTCATATGCACATCTAAGATGAGGTAAGGTCCTTCACCCATATCCTGCACATAAATTTTTGTGTACATACACCGAATATGTGAGAAGGAGATATTCTTCTCTAGGATTGTACATATGGAAACTTTGCCCTTAGTCTAAAATATTTTATCCATAAAATACAAAATCAACAAAAGCTTTCATAACTAAAAAAGGATTATCACAAACCAATTACAACACCAACTTATCATTCTTTAAGACGTTTGTAAAAATCATTCCCACTCATTTCGCAAAAAAAATTGCAAATAAAGAATAACCAAGTCATAAAAGCAATTGAAAAATCATCTTATCACCTTACAAAGCTTCTGTAAAAGAGCACTTTTTGTAACTTTGAAAAAAACTTTGCAAAGAACATAAAATAAAATTTCAAAATGTATTTTTAACAATCATCCTATTACTTTACAAAAGTATTTGTAAATATAACTCTCATTACTTTGTAAAACATTTCCAAATATATCTTGCAAGATATTACAATAATCATACAAGCAAAACTTTTTAAAATCAACACAATCAACATCACAAGCATTCACAAACTTCATATCAAAGCTTTGTAAAAGGCTTGCAAAATTTAAAATCTACACAGCTAAGCATTTCATAAAGAATGACACTTAGAAATTGATGAAAATCAAACTATATTTCATCTAAGAAGCTAAGTGTGTCATAGAGAATACCACTTATTTAATGGTGAAAAATCAAACATATCTTATCTATGAAGTCAAATTTTTGTAGAGAGCAACATTTGAACATTGATAAGAATCAACATCTACCTTATATACACAGTCAAATATTTGTAGAGAGCAACATTCGAATAGTGATAAGTATCATACTACATCTACCTTATCTACGTGGTCAAATGTTTGTAGAGAGTAGCATTTAAACACTGATAAGGATCATACTACATCCACCTTATCTATACAGTTGAATGTTTACAGAGAGCATCATTCACACATTAATAAGGATCATACTACATCCACCTTATCTACATAGATGAATGTTTGTAGTGAGCAACATTCAAACACTAATAAGGATCATACTACATCCACATTTTCTATGCAGTCAAATGTTTGCAAAGAGTAGCATTCAAACATTAATAAGGATTATACTACATCTATCTTATCTATGTAGTTGAATGTTTATAGAGAGCAACATTCAAAAACTGATAAGGATCATACTATATCTACCTTATCTACACAGTCAAATGTTCATAGAGAGTAGTATTTGAACACTGATAAGGATCATGTTACATGCACCTCATCTACACAGTCAAATTTTCACAAGAGAAACATTTGAACACTGATGAGAAAAAAAATATACTATCTCTTGTACATATTATAGGTACCTCATCTACACAGTTAAATATTCGTGAGAGTAGAATTTAAACACTGATGAGAATAAAAATAACATACTACCTCTTGTACATATTATAGGTACCTTATCTATGTAGTAAAATGTTTACAAAGAGTAGAATTTGAACACTAATGAGAAGAAAATATTTTTATCTCTTGTACATATTACAAGTACCTCATCTACGCAGTTAAATATTCATGAGAGCATCATTTGAACACTAAGGAGAAGAAAAATAATATACTATATATTATACATATTATAGGTACCTCATCTATGTAGTCAAATTTTTGTGAGAGCAACATTTGAACACTGATGAGAAGAAAACATTTCACATATCTTGTACATATTACATGTACCTCACTATATTCTAAATGATATCACAAATACAGCATTATGGACCACCATTTAGACATAATGAGATCATATCCCTACTTATGGAAATCCTTATGGTAAATATTACCTCATAATGAGCATTATCCTATATCAGGTCTAGAGATCATCGCTCACATACAAATACATCGAGATGTTTATTCGTTACTAGGACATCTTCCCTCATCCAATAAAATCCTATCTAAACATCATTGCACTACAAAAAAAGCAAAACATTCACATCACATAGACCCAAAGATAAAATATATCATCATGACCCAAAACAACCAATATGTAATCATCATCATATATATATACACCTCGCAACATAGAAATCGATAAGAGAAGGTACATCACAAGAGGAAAATGATGCACTCATTCCATATAAGGATGTAATACAATCCCAAAATTAGTGCATTCATTCCCAATCATATTATAGGGTCCCCATAACATGAGGTATCTATATCCCTAGAGTCCATTTCTAGAGGAGGAGGGCATGGTCACTGGAGGCCAACAATCCCCCATGTACCACTCACCATCATAACCCTTGACTACGTACTCAATGAAGATGGTACCCTTTGCTCCGTAGGTACCACTACATGATATAGATCATGATAACATATGATCCTACTTTGTACCCTCAACTCAAATAGTCAAGTGACACATCTACTTCATAAACTTTGACCTTGTACTCTCAAATAAGGCCCTAGAAGTTACTAGCTCTCTCTCAAGTGGCCCTGTAATGATGGCCATCACCTTGCTATCCAAACCTTGTCTTACTGCATCATGAGCCTCATCCCTATTCCTAGTCACCTACTATAGATAAAACCTGAGGCTAGTAATGATCACATGATCAAGGGCACACTTAGCCACAACCTAGTCCAAGGAATATTGAAGCCTCAAAATGGTCTCCTCGTTATCTGTCTGCACCTGTGTCATCTCATCCCTTAATTGAGCTACCTCTACCAAATTTAGGGCCTCCAAAGCCACTAACTGACCCCTCACACTCTCCAAGGTTTTATGTAGTGCCCTTAATCTCTACTACTATAACATACACATCATCCCTACTTGGATCAACATCTCCTCCAAAATATGGGTCTACCCCACCAAAATATTATCCACCTAAGCCCTATGACCCTCCATTGATTGAGACACTTAAGAGGGATAAAATCTAATGGAGTTACATCTAAAGGAGCAGATATCCTCATACTCTATCTATCCATCCTCCTCTGTCATTCGTCTCTCCCAATATGATGCTTAGTTGCCTATAAAAAATTCAGCATACCCAAGAATATTTACCTCTGCTCTCTCAATGATGGGCCTGCAATCAGGTTATGGGGTTTGAATTACCTATACCAACCATATTAATTTGCTATCACACCCACATCATCTAGTGTAGGAGTCAATACTGTATGATCATCCTTATCGACCTCCAAAAAAGTGAGAGGATCCATAGGGTCCCACCAAGTCTTGTAATGAACTTATCGCATCCAAACCTCCCCCTTAGTTGGTATCCCCTATACCTCCTCAAACTGATTAGTAACCTAATCATAACAATACAACTTAAAATAATTATTCCCATCATCCAACCATAGAACACATCTCATCCTAGCCAACTCCTTGTCGTCCTCAGACCAAGCATACACCCCTCTCTAAGGATGCCAACTGACATGAGCTATCTGCATATCCTTGATGAAGTGCCTCACCCAAACCAGATTACAATATGAAGGATGGATAAATCTATACCACTAATAGACTGTAGGAAGCTCATGATAAATCCTCCTCATCACCACTATAGGCTATCGAATAGTTATATGTTCCCAAGACCAAACTTGGAGTAAAGTTCAACAAGTTAAGATCTGAGGCTATCGATAAACCACTCTATATAGGGTATGATCTAATATAGATAAAATAGCCAGAGCTCAGGCATAAACTATTTGACTATCTCTCATCCTCACTATGATGTGTCCTCATACCCACTACATAAATATCCTGCTAGTATCACTCACCATCAACCCTTATAATATCAAAGCCAAAAGTGTCATGCTCCTATCAATGTGCCCTTTAACATAAGCATCATTGATCCTCAAACCCTTCTACATACCTAAAAATTTACCATCCTATAAATTTTTTGATATCCCTACAGACAAATTCATCCCCACATGAATAGAAACTTCTTGAATTGACACTCAAATAATACACCATACATCCTCTAAAGTGACTATCATTTCACCCATCGACAACTTGAAAGTATTGGTGGACGGGTACCACTTCTCCACGAGATTTTTCAGCAATGAATGGTCAAACTCCAACTTAGGTATATATCCAATATAATACAACCCCACCATTTTCAAAAGTACCACATCCTTAACTCTTCGATCACCCCCTAAGATGCACCCCAAACACTTAGTACGACACTCTTGATTGGTCAAAACCTTCATCGCTTATAAAAATACACCATAAATAATGAGTGAAACAAAACATCAAATCATTTCAAAACTTCACAAAAATACCACCATTAGATAGCCCTCGAAGAGAGCTTTTTGACAAGTATAAATTTAACTATATTTGCATGCATATCAAGGTTAAATATGCCAAAAAAAATTAGGCTATTTTGACCAAAATCACCACTGGTGCCAAATTCACCAGTGCCAAATTTGCCACTGGTACCAAAATCACTAGTGGCACCTTTACAAAAATCATGACTGGTACCAAATGTGAGAAGCAGAACAACAATTCAATTATTTGATGAAGTATAAATAATACATTAGGGCCAATATTAGTTCGGAGGTTGTGGAACCACCCAATACCAATATAGGTGTAGTTGTAAAAATATAACAACTAGCCTAAATTAATCAATTCTAACAATATAATATTGTTAGGATTGAATTAAATAATGAAAGAAATATTGAAACATATTATAACATCCCCCCATATTACAATATTTCAAGAAACATGTAACTACTAGCTATACTATCATCCCCCCATTATTTTGAAATACATAGAGAGATGCGAAACAATTCAAATTTGACACGTGCAAGTGCCTTAGTGAATATATCTGCAACTTGAGCATTGGTGGATATGTAATGAAGCTGGATTCGGTGATTTGGTACTTCATCTTGAATGAAGTGGCATTATGTATCAATGTGCTTCATTTTATCATGATGCACTGGATTCTTAACAAGATTCAAAACACCAATGTTGTTGTAGAACAAGTGTATTGGAGATATTGATGGAAGACCCATACTTTTCAGGATGCGACGCAACCATATCACTTCGTACATAGCTTCATGTGCAACACGATATTATACCTTTATTGATGAGATAGCAACCACCTAATGCTTCTTACTATGCCAAGATACAAGACCATATCTAATATGAAACAAATATCCTAAAGTTGATTTACGATCATCATATGATCCGATATAGTCAGAGTCCATGTATCCCTGTAAGAAGAATTCGTTGTTCTTCTTGTATTCTAGGCCATATTCCATTATGCCACGGACATAGTGAAGAACTCGTTTTGCTACTTTCCAGTGTGTAGTCTTAGGTTCCTGCATGAACCTCGAAAGATAGCTGACAGCAAATACGATATCTGGCCTAGTGTCAGTCAGATATATGAGACTCCCAATCAGCTGACGATAGAGAGTACCATCTACGTGAGGTTATTTGTCTTATCATGATAACTGAAGTCCTATTTCCATTGGTGTTGCCATCGGCTTGCAGTCATTCATGCGATATTTTTCTAGTAGTGTCTTGGCATATTTTTTTTGGGACACTTTGATGTAGTGCTCCTTTTGGTTCACTTCCAGACTAAGAGAGTAATGGAGAAGTACGAGATTTGTCATTTCAAAATATTTGCTCAAATCTTGTTTGACATTAGAGATCATTATTTCTAAACTCCCTATTATGAGCATATCATAAACATAGAGTACAAGCAACACTATTTTAGAGCCTTGCTTCTTGAAATAGAGGTTTGCATCAGAAAAACATCTCTTGAATCCATGCTATAGTAGGTGATTATCCATTTTTATATACCAAGCCCGAGGGGCCTGTTTCAAACCATATAAGGATTTTATCAATTTGTAAACTTTCTATTGTTGGCCTTCCACTTCAAATCCTTCGGTTTGAGTCATATAAAGTTCCTCTTGGAGATCACCATTTAGAAAGGCACTCTTGAAATCCATTTGGTGCACTTTCTACCCATACTATGCTGCCATAGCACAAAGAAATTGAATGGTTGTCATATGAGCAATAGGTGTAAAAGTTTCCTCGTAGTCAATACCTTCTCTTTTAGCATAGCCCTTTGCAACAAGTATTGCCTTACGCTTATCTATTGTTCTATATACCTTGTACTTGATTTTGTACAACCATTTGTAGCCTATGGGCTTCTTTCCGTATGGCAGATCGACAAGCTTCAAAGTTTTGTTTTTCATCAAAGACTTATACTCTGCATCCATAGCAGCCTTCCACTGAGGCTCACCAAGGGCATATTGCATTGATGCAGGTTCAATTTCATCTATTGAGGGCATAAACACCTTGTCATCATCAATATCCATATCTTCTGTATCTCTCACTGGTGAGAAACAATGGTGAAATTATTCTATTGATCAACAATGCATTACATAGTTTTATAGTTCTTGAAAGAACTAAAAATAGACACGGTGGTTGAGAGAAATCCTCTTAAATTTATTAGAACAAACTAACTTAAAGATAGATCTTATCCTAACAATATGCTAATATTGGACTATGGTCAAACATTGACCAACCAAGCCAAAACCTCAACGTATGCTAATCAAATTAACTAGAAATATGTAAATCAAAACATTAAACTAAAACTAAATACTAGGAATTAATACTTAGGACTAAGGAGGCAATGTTGAAAATATTCCAACATTCTCCCCCTTGATTCTAAAGACACTCATGCAAGATTTCTTTAAGCATCACAGAGTTGGAAGAAATTATTTCTCTTACGTTTCCTCCAATATTGAATCAAGAAATCAGAATTTACAAAATACTTATGGTGGCACTCCTTCCACTCTTCATGTGGAATTTCCTACAAATGCTTGAGTGCCTTCTTTTTTTGATTAGCTTTCCATTCAAAAAAATTATTTCCTCTTGTGGTTTTCAGAAACCACTCTCCTACATATTTATAATTATAGTCTTTAAACCATGCTCTCACATTTTGATCTTCTTTTACATATTCAACACTAAACAATACTCCACATGAGTATTTACAATTAATCATATCACATAGATGATTATACCATACAACTCTTTCACATATTTCCACACAAAAAATCACAACAAATATGGCCATATAATGACCAACTACATATGCAACATAAAGTTGCTCCTCACACAAATATTCTCTCAAAAAAATGACTTTACAAGAATCCTTCTCCCAAGGAATTTTGAACACATCATTTTGATCCATGTGACCCAAGTTATCCATCACTATCTTCTCTCCAAGAAGACTCTTTGTAAAAGTTATATCAATGAGACAATATCTTTTCAATAATATCTTTGGAAAACATTCTACTTTCTTTTCATTCTTGCTCACAAAAAACAAATCATTAATCATAAAAACATTACCTATAGTATGAGTAGATTTGGTGCTTCCCATAAAGCTATTTTTTAGCAGTTCTACTTCAGGGTATGTTGCTTCAAGATCAATTATCAACTCTTCACTAATATTTCTCCTCCTTTGTTCAATCCAGGTTGGTGTGTTGAAACACCATTCATTCAAGCAATCATACATTGTTGCCTTTTCAAGACAACTCTCTTTCTGCAATGTAGTCACTCCAAGTGAGTGATCATCATCCATGAGTGATGTTTTCTTTGCCATTACAATAAGAAAATCAGTAATATCATTTTCATTTTGTGTTTCTATCCCATTTTATTTCTCACTTTCTATATCCCAAATGAGGGAGTCTTGTGGGGTCTTTTATTCACCCAACACATCCTTCACCCTTTATGAGTGATCTTCTAACAAGAAGCTTATAGCTTCCATTTCCTCTTCATCAAAATTTTCTTGTGGATCATCATCCCACATTACTTTATTTGCTCTTTCAAGAGAGCACACATCCATTCCAATTGAATGGTATTCAAGCCAATGATCATCCATGAATATTGCTTCTCCAACATCATCTTATTTATTCTCCTTCATGAGAATTGTAAATGCATTCTCCATAATACACTCTTCATTTATCTCCTCCATGAGACATTCTTCATAATACATTTCACTTTGATGGTCTTCAAGCAAGGAACACTCCAATGTGAGTGTTTCTCTTCGTTCATCTTCAAAGTCTTCTTCCACTTTTGAGTGGTCTTCACTACAAGGTCCTTGAGCAATTGTATCTCCATTGAGACATCCATCCTCTTTGCTATCAATGTGAATGCTTTCCAAGCATGCCATTCCTGCAAAACATTTATTAGTACAATTTTTATTTTCATATTTTTCTCCTCCTGAAAGAAATAATTGACTATTACAATTTTCCAGGCCATTACAATACATGTATACAACTATGGGTGTCTCAAAATAACTCTCTCCAATGAGAGCTATACAAGGCTCATTCACCTTCTCATCCTCTTCTCCATTAAGGGATTCCTCATCTTCATCTCTCTTCTATTCAAGAAGTTCATCATAACTCTTTTCTTCAAACATGTCTTCCTCTTCAAGGAAGAATTCATCATAATAAGAATGTATGTCTTCATATGAGTCTTGAAAAGAATCTTCAAAATCTCCTTCAAAAGGATCTAATTTAGAAACGTCTTCAAGGAAGCAAGGTTATTCCTTGATTAAACAATATTCATGATTGTCACACACGGCTTTATGGGTGTCCTCATAAAACCCATAAGCATCCTTTAACACTTGCCATGCCATTGTTGCTGTTCTACAATTATCTATGAGAGGGAACACACTCTTTTCCATTCCTCTCCTCAAATCCATAAAAGCTAAGCAATTTGAATATTGATGCTCCTTCTTTTATTTTCTCCACTCACCTTGTAGCTTGCTCCAAGAGGGTTCCTCATAGCCTTCTTGAACTATGTCCCAAAAAAAAAATCAATATTCAACAAAAGTATCTCTTCTTGTGGTTTTTAGAAACCACTCTCTTACATATTTATCATTATGGTCTTTAAACCATGCTCTCACATTTTGATCTTCTTTTACATCTTCAATTCTAAACAATACTCCATATGAGTATTTATAATTAATCATATCACATAGATGATTATTCCATAAACTCTTTCACATATTTCCACACAAAATATCACAACAAATATGGCCATATAATGACCAACTACATATGCAACATAAAGTTGCTCCTCACACAAATATTCTCTAAAAACAATGACTTTACAAGAATATTTATCCCAAGGAATTTTGAACACATCATTTTGATCCATGTGACCCAAGTTCTCCATCACTGTATTCTCTCCAAGAAGACTCTTCATCAAATTTGTCTCAATGATACAATATCATTTCTTTTCATTCCTGCTCACAAAAAACAAATCATTAATCATAAAAATATTACCTTTAGTATGAGTAGATTTGGTGCTTCCCATAAAGCTATTTTGTAGCAGTTCTCCTTCATTATATGGTGCTTCAATATCAACCATCAACTCTTCCCTAATAGTTCTCCTCCTTTGTTCAATCCATGTTGGTGTTTTGAAACACCATTCATTCAAGCAATCATACATTGTTGCATTTTCAAGAAAACTCTCTTTCTGTAATGTAGTCACTCCAAGTGAGTGATCATCATCCATGAGTGATATTTTCTTTGCCATTACAACAAGAAAATCAGAAATCTCATTTTTATTTTCTGTTTCTATCCCATTTTTCTTTCTCACTTTCCTTCTCCCATATGAGGGAGTCTTGTGGGGTCTTTTCTTCACCCAACACATCCTTCACCCTTGATGAGTGATATTATAACAAGAAGCTTATAGCTTCCATTTCCTCTTCAACAAAATTTTCTTGTGGATCATCATACCACATTACTTTATTTACTCTTTCAAGAGAGAGCACATCCATTCCAAGTGAATGGTCTTCAACAAAAATAAGCCAATAGTCTTCCATGAACATTGTTTTTCTATCATAATATTCTTTATTCTCCTCCATGAGAATTGTAGATGCATTCTCCATGAAGTATTATTCAACAAACAGCTGATTTGGTGTCTTCTCCATAAGACACTCTTCTTGATATGTCTCCTTCATGATACATTCTTCATCATACATCTCACCTTGGTGATATTCAAGCAAGGAAAACTACAATGTGAGCATTTCTCTTCTTTTATCTTCAAATTCTTCTTCCTATTTGCTATCAATGTGAATGCTTTCAAAGCATACCATTCCTGCAAAAAATTCTTTAGTACAATTTTTCTTTTCAACTTTTTCTCCTCCTAAAAGAAATAATTGTTTATTACAATTTTCTATACCTATGCAAGACATGTCTTCAATGATCTGTGTCTCATAATGACTCTATCCAAGGAAAGTTGTACAAATATCTTCATCTTTCTTATCCTCTTCTCCATTAAGGGATTATTTTCTCTCTTTCACATAAGGCTCTTCTTCAAGTATGTGTTGAACTTCAAGAAATAATTCTCCATTATAAGAATGTATGTATTCTACAAAAGACATACCTTCATATGAGTCTTCACAAGACTCTTCAAAAGCTCCTTCGAAAGGATCTAATTCAAAAATTTCTTCATGGAAGCAAGGCTCCTCCTTGCTTAAACAATACTCATGGTTGTCACACATGGATTTATGGGTATCCTCATCAAACCTATAAGCATACTTCAATACTTGCCATGCCATTGTAGCTAATCTACAATTGGCTATGAGAGGAAAAACATTATTTTCCATTCCTCTCCTCAAATCCATAAGAGCTAAGCAATTTGCATATTGCTGCTCCTTCTTCTCTTTTCTCTCCTCGCCTTGTAGCTTGCTCCAAGTGGGTTCCTCATATCCTTCCTAAACGATATATCCCATAATTATTAATCCTTCAATAAGGTCTTCATAATTAGGCTCCAAAAAGCATAATTATCTCCATCAAATTTTGGTACAACCAAGTATGCATACATGGCTTCCTTTTATTTACCAAAGTCTCAAACACCCAATTTATAATAAATTGGCCAATAATGATTGAAACAAACTAAATTTTTTCTTGCAGACTTCTGATATACTTATCTGAAAATCCACTAAATTTCAGATCCAAATTCACACAAATGAAAAATATGTGATCAATTTAATTTTGCACTTGCTAGATCTTAGAGGGTTTTTGAGACAACCTCAATGTTCTTCACATAAATCAATCCATACAACTCCAAAATTTATGAAAATTAAACTCTGTATTTTTTAGATAATAATCTGAAAACCCTCTAAATTTTAGAAAAAAATTCACAAAGGTGAAAAGATGTGATCATTTACTTTTTCCCTTTTTATCACAATTCTGGATCTAGGATTTTTGAAGAAAAAATCAATATTCACACAAATCAATAAATACAAATCCAAATGACCTGAAATTTTGTCTAAATTATGATTTTATCTAAATAATATTTCTCCCAAAATTTGAGAAGAAAATACCTTGTATTCCACCTTATAAAACCATTTTATTAAAAAACTCAAATGATAATAAAATAAGCAAATTAGCTCCAAATAACCTAAAATTTGGATTGCATCTTATTTATACAATTATATAACAACCCTAAACATTTCATAAGAAAATACCTTAGAATGCATGAGATATTAATGATTTACTCAAGCTCTTCCTTGCAAATCTGTTGAGTGCTGGCCACTTGAGTTTCTTTGACAAAGTGCATGCTTTAGATCTCTTCATGCCACTCTCCATAGGTTTTGATCCGTCTGAGAAAACCTGATCTGATACCAAATGAGAAATAATGGTGAAATTGTTTTATTGATCAATAATGCATTACATAGTTTTATAGTTCTTGAAAGAACTAAAAATAGGCACGGTGGTTGAGAGAAATCCTCTTAAACTTATTACAACAAACTAACTTAAAGATAGCTCTTATCCTAACAACATGATAATATTGGATTATGGTCAAACATTGACCAACCAAGCCAAAAACTCAATGTATGCTAATCAAATTAACTAGAAATACGTAAGTCAAAAAATTAAACTAAAACTAAATACTAGGACTTAATACTTAGGACTAAGGAGGCAATGTTGAAAATATTCCAACAACTAGATCTACACAAAGTTCCTCAAAATATTGACACAAATCATCAACCCCAGTAATCTCTGCTGTAACTTTCTCTTGTCGAGCCATGCTGCTAGTATGAGGCCTATCCAATGTTAAATCCAGTGGAGTGGATAGCTTAGAGTATCTAATTGTACTTGTATACCACTTTGGATTCTTCTTCTATGGTGATGAAGAAGATGAAGAAGGACCTCCAACCTTAGATGAAGGAGACTTCTCAACCTTAGTTTTCACAAGGTCTAGGTATACATCTGATGTGTTTTATGATGTGAAAGCCTCATCAAAAACTACATCTCTACTGATGTGAATCTTCTTGTTTAAGGGATCAATCAATCGATAACCCTTAGAGTGCTCATCATACCCAAGAAGAATGCACTTCAATGTTTTCTCATCTAGCTTCTTTATCTTTTCTTTCGGTATGTGCATGAATGCTTTGCAACCAAAAATGCGTAGATGAGAGATGGAGGGTTTTCTGCCGCTCCATGCTTCCTGTGGAGTCATTCCTTGTAGGGCCTTACTGGGTGCCCTATTCAACAGATATACTGCTATGGTGACAACTTCTACCCAATTTTATTGCCCAATTATAGCTCCTGTGAGCATGCAACAATCCATTTCCATGATGGAACGGTTCCTCATTTCAAAAACTCCATTTTTCTGAGGAGTATAAGCAGTAGTCAACTATCGTGTGATCCCATTTTTAGTCAAGAATGCAAAAAACTCTTTAGAGGTGAACTCCCCCCTTGATCTGAGCGAAGGGTATTTATAGAAGTCCCTGAATCCTTTTCAATAGATTTATTGAATTGCTAAAAGAAGCCAAATGCTTCAGATTTCATTTGAAGAAAGAATACCCACATCTTTCATGAGTAATAATCCATGAATAACTAAAAATACCTTTTACCCCCCATAACTATTGGGTGTCAAAGGACCGCAGAGATCCATGTGAACCAAATCTAGAGGTTTATTTGCTCTTGTAGAGCTCCTTTCGAATGGTACTCTATGCTACTTTCCTACCAAGCAGTTAAAGCAAATTGGTAATGTGGTAGAAAGGGAAGGAAGACCGTTTACCATCTCATACTTACTTAACTCAAGTAAGTAACCATAACTCATATGTCCATATCTCTTGTGCCATAGGGAAGTTGCCTCCTTTGTAGAGACAGTCATGGCCACATATAGAGTAGAGATAGCATCTAGGGAAAATACGCCATGCTTATATGAAGTGGTTGCAATGTTCCTACCTCTCCTGGTAATAGAACAACACTTCTTGCCTCCATCAACCCTAAAGTTTACAACCATATCCATGTCCAAAATTTGTGTGACTGACAACAAGTTGTTTGCCAATCTTGGAACATAGAGAACCTTCTCAATCTGACACTTGCCATTAGGAAGAGTAACAAAAATTGTACCTTCTCCCTAAACCTTGTAGGTTTTATCATTGGCAATAGTGATGGGTTTGACCTCTTTGGCCTCAAAAGACTCAAACCATGATTTATCGCCAATCACGTGCTTACTGGATCTAGAATCGACATACCAAATAGGATCTGTCTGCTTGGATACTGTGGTAGTCATGAGAATTTTGTTTTCTCTCTCAAAATCCATGTTAGATTACTGAACAACAACATTCACTTATTGTTGTTTGTTCTTTTGTGGTTTGTTCTAGCCTTTCTATTTTGATTGTTTATTCTTATGCCAACATCTGTTTGTATCATGACCTTCTTTGTCACAAATCTTGCAATATCTCTTTTTCTATTGAGGTTTTTGAGTTTGTTTCCCTTTTGAATCCTTTTGAGAACTTCCTCCCTTCTAAAAATTACCTTTATTCTTGTTCTGCTCCTTCCTGTCGGTGTATAGGGCAGTGTTAGAAGAATCATCTCACTGTAGTTGGCGTGCCTCCTCTTCTTGAAGTAAATTTACCAACTCAACAAAGGTAACTTGTCTCTGTGATACATGAAGTGAGGTGATCAACACTCTAAAATAATCTAGTAGATATCTCATTACCACTGAGGTAAGGATCTTATCATCAATTGGTGTTGCCAAGGAATTCAATTTTCCTTTCAACTCAGACACTCTACAAAGAAAGTTTTCAACTGTCTTTCATGCTTAGACTGTGTAATTGAGACTGAAGAAACAGAATGGTGGAATAATTATTTCCTTCATATATAGTTTTAAGAGCATCCCATGTCGCTTTACTATTTTGACAGTCAGCAAAATGAGGTTGAACTTCATCAGAAACAACAAGAAAAACAAGCACTTTTGCTCTGCTATCTATCGTATCAAAGTATTTCTGACCAACAATGATAGTTATGGCTCCAGATGTAGATGAATGTATTTTTGTTGTTCCATACACAACATCCCAAATATCATCCATATCTAGGATAGCCTTCATTTTGTTTTTCCATGGTGTATAGTTTGGACCTTTCAACAACTGATGAGCATCAGTCATTAGTTTTGCAGACATTGTGAAGGTTCCTTATAACACCAAATGGTCCCCCATTCAATATACCTTAATGCCAGGCTGTTATACCATATAAAATACCTGACCTTACTTGAGGGAGACTATAGGTATTTTAAAAAACCAAAAAAATTACCTGCCCTTACATGAGGGAGACTGTAGGTAATTTTAATGATTATACAATACGTGGTACTTAGGCGGTACTAAAAGGGAATCACCTCATTGATGCCACTAACCTTAGAAAGCCTTCAATCCACATGCATGTGGCGTATCTTCCCCTATAAACTTTGGATATCTAAACTTTCATATGGATTTAAGCCTAAACACGAGAGTGATTGGGGTAGTGGATGGAGTAAAAAAATAGCAAAATGGTAAACTTATCTCTCCCCGATGATTAATAGAGAACAAGGCCAAACATTGTTTTCGGTAGCTATATTAGGTGGTGGATACAGTAGTGCAATCATGACAACTTTACCTATAAGTGTTGGCTAGAGGTATCACAAATACCGAACATTGCAGTGCAATAAATTGCACAGATGGGTTTTAATTATTCTGGGGACTTAGGGAGTGAATTTGATTTTAACTTTTAATGATGTAGTGCAAAGCAAGTAAAAATGTAACATACAACATAAAAGTGCCCATAGAAATAAACCACTAGGTGTCGGGTGCAACCGAAAATGCACCTTTACAATAATGCCAAAATTTGCTTTTTCTCAAAAAATTACTCTCTTTCCCCCCTTGATTTTTCGAAAAAAAATACCCCCCCTTTTAAAACTTCTTCTTATAAAACATTTTTAAACATTTTTTTTTATATCTAAAGTTAAAAAAAAAATTATTATCCCATATAGTAAAAATTATCTTATTAAAAATAATAATTTTAAACTATAAAAGAAATAATATAAAATATTAATTTTTAACTTTAGAAAAAAAATATTAAAAAATAACTTAAAAAAAAAACGTTTTACCTTTGCTTTGGGGGGGTCGGCGGGATTCGAACCCGTGACCTCAGGCTCCCGAAGCCTTAACCACTTGGCTCACCGCCAGGTGAGCCAGTGGGTTGATCTATAATAGATCAGGCTCTGCTCTTATTTCAAGAGCCTCCACAAGCCAAAAGGCCCTCACGACAGCGCTCCCTCCTCAGCCACCGCTCGGATGAAGCACAGGTGGCGCATGGGTGGCGACGGGGTTGCTGGCTCACAGACAGCCAAAAATACCATCAAAATCACTCTGTAAGGATCCTTTCGAATTGTTTTCTCCTTTGCAATTAAATACAACCAATTTTTTACCTTAAAACTTCAAGAATGAAGCAAAAACACCTAAAAATGGATTGGCCATTGATGCCCTGTGTGATGAAAAATTAGCTCTGGAAGATTTTTAAAGGATAAAATCAATTTTTAATCCAGCCAATATGCTCTGATTTTTTTCCTTATTCTAGAAAATCCCATAAATGAAAAGCACTGAAACAATGATAAGGAAAAATACCAACTGTGTCATAGTTTTGATGTCGGTGACATGAAGAGTTGTAGGTGACAGGCGCGGTTGATTTCTTCAATATAGATGCAAATAAAATATTTATTCCACATTTATGGGATAGTGAGGTGTATAAGGTTTTAAAAGAACCTTTACTCCATAAAGGAGTATAGCCTCTCAAGGAGAGGCTCTCTCCCAAGAGGGTCGTAGGTAAGCCTTGGTGTTGGCTCCCACGACGTGTTGGTTGCCACGCTTAGCCCATTTCGACCATATGGTCGATTGCTCCTTTGTTATTTTGACCGTATGGTCGACGCTCCTTTGCTATGTTGACCGTATGGTCAATCTCTCCTTTAGTTGTTCGTCGATCACTTCTTTCGATCTAAAAACCAATTTTTTGAGAAATCCAATCAAACTTGATTAAAACAAATTCTCTAACTTGATTAATTTTTTTTTTCATAATTTCCAAACGATATTTAAAAATATCCACTCATCTAGAGCTTTGCTACTACGAGATCTCTTCGAGATAAATGAGAGTGGCAGAGGTCACACTCTGATACCATGTGAGAAATGGAACAACAATTCAATTATTTGCTAAAGTATAAATAATACATTAGGGCCAGGATTAGTCCAAAGGTTGTGGAACCACCCAAGACCAATAGAGGCGCAGTTGTAACAAAATAATAACTAGCCTAAATTAATCAATTCTAACAATATAATATCGTTAGGATTGAATTAACTAATGAAAGAAATATTGAAATATATTCTAACACCAAATTCACCATAAATCCCAAAAAACATAAAAATATACCCTAAATAAGAAATTTTAACATCAATATTAAAATATACCTCTTGATCTTGCTTTGATACCTCAATTGTCCTTCAAATCACATCAGCACGATGCACCCATCCTCGAATATTCACCATCTCCTATGATAACCCCATCTCACTCTTTACAACTTTTTGTAATGGATAAAAGTGTAAATGAGGTCGCTTTCACCTCTCCCCTGGATTTTTAAACCCTAAAACCCTAATTAATTTCAAATACTCATTATCTAAAAAAATCATACCAAAATCTATAATTTAGCATATGGGTTTCAACAAGTCCTATCTCCCAAAACAAATTTTTCACAAAACCTAGAAACTTTCCCCAAATATTAGGGCTTCTAAAACAAGGCATATATATACAAATCCTTCCAAACCAACTAAAATATTCAATAAATATTACGTAGAAATCAATTATAATTCCAACACAATACAACATCAAAATTGAGTATCAAAACTTAAATTTTGATGTAACATCTCAAATATCACGTCAAAACTGGGACAAAATGTAGATACCTAATTTTGACATGCCTATCACTATCTCCTAAAACTAATCGTAAACACTTTAAAAACTTTCAAAATATGGCCTACTAATGACTATACCTCAAAATCAATATCTCCCATCACCCTACATACCCAAAAATACTTTCCACCAATTTTTTCACTTCAACCAAATTCTTCAGTGGCAAATTTGGCAAGCTAAGAGGTAAATTTGGCAAAACTACCAAAACAAAAATTTCTATCCAAAAAGCCTAGTTTTACCAAATTCACCATCCCTATGGTGAATTTGGCTAGTAGCAAATTTTTTAGCCCTTCTCAAAATTCAAAATTTCAAAATCTTGTTTGACCAATCACCAAATTCACCATTCTGAATCAAATTCACCATGCCTATGGTGAATTTGACAAAACAACCGAGAATATTCCACATAAACTATGTAGCCATGGATTGAGCATATTTATACCTCCACCATTGATCCCACATGCTCCAACAAGGTTTGAGATTTTTTGTTTTGAATGCATTCTTATCCAATTTTCCCTCCAATCCCTCCAAATCCTATTTAAATACCTCCTTGGGTAGGCATTTGGCAAGGATTTATACTATAGAAAATATCTTCCCACATTGCTAAGCATTTGTATTTCTTCTTTAGGCTCTTCTCAAGCAATAATATAAGTTTTATCAAGCATTAGAGTAATTTTCACAAGCATTGGAGGTAAGCCAAGCAAGGCTAGGGAGGACTTGGGAGTAAGGATATCACCATTGGAGGCAATAACAGAAGATATCCTAGCTTCCTTCTTCTCTCCTTTCACCTTGGTTCCATAGCATTCCGTCCCATATGGTTGTAGCCTTGCTAGCTTAATACCTCTCATTTTATTTTGTGCATTTTATTTTATATGTTAAATCTTTCATCATATTTCCTCTAACATTTTCTTTGGCAGCCTTTGACTTAGTTTTTGCAGCACTCTAAAATTTTTTTGCAACCTCCTTTTTACATAATTTTCTTCTATATTGTCATCTCTCACATCTCTCTTGTAGGTTATTTTAAATTCATCATTTCTTATATCATAATTTATGATCATAATCCTCTATTTTGCAAGGTTTTTCATATTTTCCATTTACATATTTTCTCACTAATCTCTTTGTTTACAAGCTCTTTTATTCTTCCTACAACATACTAACATATCTTGTTTCCTTCCATGTTATTCTACTTTCTTAGATTTAGCATTCTTCTCTTACATATTATTTCTTCATTGCATGCATTTCATTTATGGTCTTTTCAATTTCATATGTGAAGATCTATTTTATACTAGGAAATTACTCATCCTTTTGTTTGGATTTAGGTAGTATTTCCTATTATATAACATCTAATTTTACATGCAATTTTGCTTCAACTGAGTTTTATTTTTAGCTTCATACATTCACTTGTTCTTGCTCATTTATTTTATAGAATTGTACAAGTTTCTTAACACATTTTGTCTAATCTTAAAATCAGTCCTCCAATTCCTCCTTATAGCATTATTAGGAACTTGTTTCACCTTACTTTAGAATTTTCTAAGCCTCTTATTATCCTCCCCAGATTTTCATAAGTCTGATTTCTCAATATTTATAAATCTCCCTTGGGGATTTCACCCTTTTCAATAGTAAATAGATTTTTAGTCTGTCAATTCTCATATTGGAAAGATTTTCCCTTGATTTCTCTGTATACATACCTTTTGGAGTTTGTTAGGATTTTTCCTTCTCAATTTCAAACCAAATATTGCTCAAATCAAACCCCAATTTGGCTCTAAATATTTAAAATCTTATCCAGTACAAAATTCACCACACCTATGGTGAATTTGGTAAAACCTGACTTCTGAGATTGTACTCTCTAATTTTCTCACTCACGGGTCCTCTAGACTTTAGTAGGAACCCTCTCATAAATTTCTAGCTCAAAACTCATAGTGTAACGTACCAAAATTGACCTAGAAACTTAGTGTTCTCTGCCCAGGACAAAATTCACTACCCCTATGGAAAAATTGGTGGTCTGTCCTATAGAACCAGATTTACCGCTTAGACCAAATTTTCTAGTGGTGAATTTAGTGAGACCTAGTGGCGAATTTGGTAACAAGCCAATATTACTTCAAAAAAAGGTATTCATATTCATTTATTTTATAAAAAAGGGGGTCTTATCAGCAACAAATATATCCAATCAACCTCACTACCCTTAGACAAGCATCCAAAAATAGAAACCATAATTTTTGGTTTTTGTGCATGTTTACCAAATTTGCCACCCCTGTGGTAAAGTTGTCTTGAGTGGCGAATTTGGCTCTGTGTTGTGGTGAATTTGGTAGACAGACTCTGGTAGAGGTAACTTGATCACTTGGACCTTCCCTAGCTCCATCATTTCCTTTCTATGTGTCATATTTTTAACTGTTTGATGTTCCAAAACCTAAAACCACATTTACTTTAGGAAATTAAGGTATTCCAACTAGAAACACAAAATTGTTTTACAAAACCTTAGCATATATTTACAAAATACAACAATTTCTTTACAAAACATTAAATGATAAATCAACTAAAGAATCCTAAGGATATTTTTAGCACATCTTTCATATTTAAGCACTTAGGCAAGAAATTGAATTGTATTTAATTGCATTAGGCTAAATTTTTTTTCTTGCATATTTCTTTGTTTGCCTTGAAAACAAAAACCTCCTTAGACTAGTGCATTCAAAAATTGAATTACGTTTTGGATAACTCCTGTTTGCTTGCATTTATATGGATTAAGCTAGATATTGTGTTTTAAATGGTTTTAATGATTTAGGTTCAAATAACCATTAAGGCTCAATAAAGAGTCAAGATTATTAGGGATCCAAAAAATTTAGGTGATTTTCCTAATTGTACACAAAACACTATAAAACAAGCATTACATAAATATTTCATGACCTTGATAATTTAAAAACCATAGGGGTCTAATTATGTTGAGTATTCAATATCCTCAGGATCTCCTTTGGAAAGAGATCCGCAAGTGGGGAAGTGGAGATTCTGATAAATCTCCCCTGCACACACTTGACATTAATTAGATTTAAAAGGGAAAAGAACACGAGGTTTTCCCATCGCCTACAGGATCAAATAGTGAATACTACTGATCTCAAGAGATCTAGATCTTTTCATGCTAACTATTATATAAAGTTATTTCTTACAGAAAATAGACATTATGTTGGATATTTTGAGTCCTCTAAGTCAAAGTTGTCATTGATGTCACCTGATAGAGTTATCACTCTTATCAAAAAATTCAACAAGAAATAAAGTCATTCAAGGTTGTCACATTCATCCAGGAAAAAGCTTCATCGATGAAAAATTGAAAGGAAAAAGGCTCCATAATATTTTAATATTAATGGGAGCACAGGTTAAGCGATTGGTCCATAAAAACCCAATATGGGTTATTGCAAAAGTTAAAAAGGAGGTTTAATTATTATTTATAAATTATTTAAATTCACAAGGTTTTTCAATTTTATAAATGATATTTGATTTTGCCAAGGTTGTGCATAAAGACAAGGCTCCAAGGTTTATTTAAACTAAAACCTAAGGTTGGTTTGTTTTAATTTATAATATTTAAATTTAAATTTAAATTTAAATATATTATAAATTAAAACCGTGCTGAAGTTGAATTTATTTGATGGCGAACCAACTTGCTCACACCAAATCTGTAATCACATTCAACAGATTAGAACAAAATTACAGTCATGGCAATAGTCTGCCCACAAAAATTCTTTATTCCCGACAGATAGTTCTGTTACAACATCTTCCGCCTGGAAGAAACAACAATCTAACCGGTCCAGAATGGCCTCTTGTCTTTACGTCTCAACTCTGTTTCTGCCAATTTTTCGACCCTTGGGCATGTCTTTGCTTCCCCTTTTAAACTTTCTATCGTGACGCTCCGTCTCCCTTTTTTGACGTTTTCGTTTCATCTCCCATGTCCCTTCATTGTTCTGGCTGTCAAAACATTCTGACTCTTCATCTTCGTCTGCTTTCACTGCACCTTGGTATACCACGGCTCGACCGTTTCCTCTGTAACGGCTCCTATAACCGCTTGTGCTTCCTTTTCCTTTGTTTGGTCACAAAAATGTGACATGTCACGATATCATGACACTTTCGGTTTCCCTGCCTTCCTGCCCTCTTCAAGTCACAAAAATGTGACATGTCACGATATCGTGACACCTTTGACTGCTCCGCCTTCTTGTCCTCTTCAAGTCACAAAAATGTGACATGTCACGATATCATGACACTTTCGGCTCCTCTGCTTTCCTGTCCTGTTCGAGTCACAAAAATGTGACATGTCACGATATCATGACACTTTTCGCTCTTCTGCCTTCCTATCCTGTTCGAGTCACAAAAATGCGACATGTCACGATATCGTGACACTTTCGGCTCCTCTGCCTTCCTGTCCTGTTCGAGTCACGAAAATGTGACATGTCACGATATCGTGACACTTTCGGCTCCTCTGCCTTCCTACTTTCCTCGAGTCACAAAAATGCGACATGTCGCGATATCGTGACATTTTTGGCTTCTCTGCCTTCCTATCCTATTCGAGTCATGAAAATGCGACATGTCATGATATCATGACACTTTTGCTTTTCGGCCTTCCTACCTTTCTCAAGTCATGAAAATGTGACATGTCGCGATATCGCGACACCTTTTCCTTTCGGGTCCTCTTTCTCTTTTTCGATCGCGAAATCATGACATGTCGTAAAATCGTGACATTTTCCTTCCTTGCTTCCTTTCTGCTTCTTCGATCGTGAAATCGTGACATGTCGCGAAATCGTGACATTTTCCTTCCTGACCTCCTTTCTGCTTCTTCGGTCATGAAATCGTGACATGTCATGAAATCATGACATTTTTCCTTCCTTGCCTCCTTTCTGCTTCTTCGGTCGCGATTTCATGACATGTCGTGAAATCGTGACATTTTTGCTCCATGTCTCCTCTCGCCTTCTTGAGTCACGAAAATGTGACATGTCGCGATATCGTGACACTTTTCCTTGTCGCGATATCGTGACATCAAGGCACACTTAGAAAAAAAAAAAGAAAATAAAAATTTTTCTTTGATGCAAGATTGCTCTATCGCCATCGGATGCTCCTGCATCAGACACCCGGGGTGGATTGAGAAGTGTCCTCTACTTCTATACTGTTGGAGGAAGACCCAGGCGGTCGACCTCTATCTTTGACAACCAAGTTGCATCTTCGGAAGGCCTGCCTTTCCATTTGACCAAATATTCTGAATACTGTCGGTTCCTGGTACTTCTGCCTTCTCGAGTATCGAGTATTTCCTCTATCTCATCTGTGACTGGTGCAGTCACTGGAATGTTCCACAAATCTGTTCTTGGTGCCTCACTACTATCTCCTTCATGGTATTCTACCAAGTCTAAAATATTAAAAACAGGTGATATATTCAGCTCTCTCGGCAGTTCCACTTCATAGGCATTACCTGAATCTCTTTTACCTATGATCCTGCATGGTCCAAACTTCTTCATCTTCAGTTTGTTGTAGGTTTTGTTAGGAAACCTTTCCTTTCTCAAGTGAACCATGACCTCATCTCCCACTTGAAACTCTTTGAAACGTCTCTTCTGATCTACTTTGGCCTTGTACTGAGTATTCATCTTACTGATATGTTGTTTTACCTCCTCATGCAAACTCTTTATGTGTTCTGCAAAATCTTCAGCCTCAACACTACTCTTTTCTCCTTTACCCATCGTTCTCAATTCTGAAGCATTCCTTGGGTTGTTCCCATACACAATCTGGAATGGTGATTTACTAGTACTTTTGTTGATAGAATTGTTGTAAGCAAATTCTACTTGTGGTAAAATCAAATCCCATCCCTTGGGCTTATCTCCTATCAAGCATCTTAGAAGGTTACCCAAACTTCTGTTCACCACTTCTGTTTGTCCATCAGTCTACGGGTGGTATGCAGAACTGAACTTCAAATCCGTCTTTAACTGCTTCCACAAAGTTCTCCAAAAATAACCCACAAATTTGGTATCTCTGTCAGATACTATACTCTTGGGTAGACCATGAAGGCGTACCACCTCCTTGAAAAACAAGCCTGCAATATGAACTGCATCACTCATTTTTTGACAGGGAATAAAATGAGCCATCTTCGAAAACCTGTCAACCACAACAAAAATGGAGTCATTCCCTCATTGTGTCCTTGGTAGGCCAAGAACAAAATCCATACTGATGTCCTCCCATGGTCTTTCTGGTACAGGTAATGGCTGATACAATCCTGTATTCTGCCTCACTCCTTTAGCCATCTGACACACTCTGCAACTCTGCACAAATTTCGTCACATTCTGCTGCAACTATGGCCAATGGTAGTTTTCACTGACAAGGGCAATGGTCTTATCTCGACCAAAATGCCCAGCCAGTCCTCCACTATGCTTCTCCTTTATCAGATTCTCCCTCATTGAACTTCTAGGAATGCACAATTGGTTCTTTCGGAATAGCATCCCATCTTGGATGGTGAAATCCAGCCACTTAGTTCTATCCAAAGTAATAGGAGACAAACATGCCTTCCAAGCTTCTGCAAAGTCCGGATCCTCCGGATACAAACTCCTGAGTTCTTCAAACCCAACGACTTCCACCTTCATCTCCAACAACAAATTTTGTCTTCTACTCAAGGCATCTGCAACTCTATTAGACTTCCCACTCCTATGCTTCAAAATGAAGGTATAACTCTGTAGAAATTCCACCCACTTCAGGTGTCTCTGATTCAGTTTTCCTTGACTGTTAATATACTGCAAAGCTTGATGGTCAGTATATAAAACAAACTCCTTTGCTAACAAATAGTGCCTCCATTTCTTCAGAGCCTGAACTATAGCATAAAATTCCTGATCATAAACAGAGTATTTCTTCCTAGCATCATTTAACTTCTCACTAAAATATGCAACAGGTTTACCTTCCTGACTCAACACAGCTCCAATGGCACTGCCGCTAGCATCACAATCAACCTGAAATACTTTATTAAAATCTGGGAGTATCAAAATGGGTTGTTCCGTCACCTTCCTTTTTAACATTTCAAAACTTGTACCTGCCCTTGTAGTCCACTTAAACTCCTTCTTATCCCCTCTCATGGTTTCTGTCAGGGGTGCGCAAATACTGCTAAAGTTTCTAATGAACTTTCTATAGAAACTTGCAAGACCATGGAATGATCTTACTTCCATTATGTTCCTTGGAGTAGGCCACTCAATGATAGCCTTCACCTTTTCTGGATCCATTTTTAGACCCTCATCCGAGATGACAAATCCCAGATACACCAACTCCTTTTTCACAAAACTGCACTTCTTCAAATTAATCAGCAACTGCTCCTCCCTCAGCTTTTCAAAGACTGTCCGAACTTGCATCAAATGTTCTTCCAATGTCTTGCTGAAAATCAGAATATCATCCAAATAAACAATAACAAACTTCTCTAGGAATTCTTTCAACACCTCATTCATTAACCTCATGAATGTACTTGGTGCATTGGTTAGACCAAACGGCATGACCAACCACTCGTACAAACCCTCTTTGGTTTTGAAAGTAGTCTTCCACTCATCACCTTCTCTGATGCGAATCTGATGATACCCACTCTTTAAATCAATCTTTGTGAAGTATTTAGCTCCACTCAAATAGTCCATTATATCGTCCATTCTAGGCAATGGAAATCTATACTTAATGGTAATCTTATTTATGGTTCTGGAATCAGTACACATTCTCCATTCTCCATCCTTCTTCGGTGCTAGTACTGCAGGTACTGCATAGGGACTCAAACTTTCTCTGATCAATCCCTTCCTCAACAACTCTTGAACCTGTCTGTTCAACTCCTCGTTCTCCATGGGAGACATTCTATGGGCTGCTTTATTGGGTAAACTGGCCCCTGGAATCAAGTCAATTTGATGGCTAATATTTCTCACTGGTGGCAAGCCCTCAGGCACATTATCGGACACAATATCAGGAAATTCTTCTAATAGACTTTCAACCTCTATTGGAATATCCATACATTGTTCCTTCTTAACGGTAGGAATTAATGCGTAACACATAGACTCCCTCTTCAGGCCATCCAAAAATTTTCTACCATCTACCAGACAGATTCTTGCGCTACTGCATACCTTTTCATCCACTTCCCTCGATGGCTTCAACTTGTGATGCCTCCCATATTTGGTCAGAGAGTAAGTATTCGCATGTCCATCATGCACCATGCGTCTGTCAAATTGCCATGGCCTCCCCAACAACAAATGACAAGCATCCATAGGCAAAACATCACATAGAACCTCATCTTGATAAGTTCCAATATGAAATTTAACCAAACACTGCTCACTGACTAATGCCCTATGATCTTTCTGCAACCATGCAATCCGATATGGATGCGGGTGTGCCCTCTTCTCCAGTTTTAGCTTAGTCACCATTTCTCCTGAAACCAAATTGTCTGTGCTACCATTATCTATGATAACATTACAGGTCTTACCTGCACATTTGCATCTCGTGCGAAATAAGCTCTTCCTTTGATCCACATCTTTCCCTCCATTCATCAATGCTCTTCTTGTCATCAACACTTCTCCTTCTTCTGCTTCTTTCGAATGTTCAGACTCAGCACCTTCATCTGCTACAGCAGCTCTGGCATGATCTTCAGGTCGCTTATTCGTCCTCTCTTGGTGTTGGGGACACTCATATGCCCGATGTCCCTCTTCTCCACAATGGAAACATGTTCCACGAAATCCACCTCTTCCATACCCACGTCCAGCTCTACCTCTTCCCCTTTGGTAACCGTTGTTCTGATTACGGGGGCGGTAAGTATTCTCCTCTTTTTGATCTTGGCTGGTACTCGTTTCACCAGTCTTATCCCGATCATCAAATTTTCCTCCACTGGTCCTTCCCCCAGTTCTTCCACCTCGACCTCTTCCTCTTTGTTTGCCTTCAAATTTTCTGTTCAGCTTCTCTTCAACCTTCAAGGCAAACTGATATGTATCCTCAATGGTGGTAATTCTGACCAAACTGAGTTCTTCTTGGATATTCATTCTTAACCCATTTATGTAACGGGCTACTTTCTCCTTACTATCCCCTGAATGTCCAGCTCTTATTAAAATCTGGTAAAACTCCTCGGTATATTCCTTGACAGATTTGCTTGACTGTCTCAAGCTCTGCATTTTCCTCAACAGCTCTAATTCGTAATCTGCAGGAATAAACTGCCTCTTCAACTTCTCAACCATTCGGTCCCATCTGGTTATCCTTTCCTTTCCTCTCCTATTTCTTTCTAGTTGTACTTCCTTCCACCATATGCTAGCATGGCCTTTCAACTTTGTTTTTGCCAGTTTGATCCGATCTGGATCTACAACCTCTTCATACTCAAAATACTCCTCCATATCATTGATCCAATCAATCAACTCTTCTGGATTGAGTTTCCCAGAGTACGTGGAGACATCAAACTTTGGCTTCTTCTCGATCTGAGTTATGGCCTTAACTAATCTGACTTCTATAGGATTCATTGCTTCCTCTTCCTCTGATGGATTATCAACCTCCCAAACTTCATCTTCACTATGGTCTTCTCCCCTTGGTTCAACCCCTCTTCGCAACTCCTCTTGCAGGGCTTGCACTTGCCTCTGCAAAGCTTTGAAATCTTCCTCAGGTACCACATTCCTCCCACCACCATGGTTTCTTCATGGAGGCATTCTTCCTCACTCTCTTCGCACAACCCTTCCATAGATCCTGGTGCAAACTGCCTCACTTTCGATGATCTGTTCGCACACTCAGGAACTCCTGCTCTGATACCACTTGATGGAGAACCAACTTGCTCACACCAAATCTATAATCACATTCAATAGATTAGAACAAAATTACAATCATGGCAATAGTCTGCCCACAAAAATTCTTTATTCTCGACAGATAGTTCTGTTACAACATCTTCCGCCTGGAAGAAACAACAATCTAACCGGTCCAGAATGGCCTCTTGTCTTTACGTCTCAACTCTATTTCTGCCAATTTTTTGACCCTTGGGCATGTCTTTGCTTCCCCTTTTAAACTTTCTGTCATGATGCTCCGTCTCCCTTTTTTGACATTTTCGTTTCATCTCCCGTGTCCCTTCGTTGTTTTGGCTGTCGAAACGTTTCGACTCTTCATCTTCGTCTGCTTTCACTGCACCTTGGTATACCACGGCTCGACCGTTTCCTCTGTAACGGCTCCTGTAACCGCCTGCGCTTCCTTTTCTTTTGTTTGGTCATGAAAATGTGACATGTCATGATATCGCGACACTTTCGATTTCCCTGCCTTCCTGCCCTCTTCAAGTCACGAAAATGCGACATGTCACGATATCGCGACACCTTTGACTGCTCCGCCTTCCTGTCCTCTTCGAGTCACGAAAATGCGACATGTCACGATATCGCGACACTTTCGCTCCTCCTTCTTCTGTTCGAGTCACAAAATGCGACATGTCACGATATCGTGACACTTTCGGCTCCTCTACTTTCCTGTCCTGTTCGAGTCACGAAAATGCGACATGTCGCGATATCGCGACACTTTCTGCTCTTCTGCCTTCCTGTCCTGTTCGAGTCACGAAAATGCGACATGTCACGATATCGCGACACTTTCGGCTCCTCTGCCTTCCTGTCCTGTTTGAGTCGCAAAAATGCGACATGTCGCGATATCGCGACACTTTCGGCTCCTCTGCCTTCCTGCTTTCCTCGAGTCGCGAAAATGCGACATGTCGCGATATCGTGACATTTTCGGCTTCTCTGCCTTCCTGTCCTGTTCGGGTCGCGAGAATGCGACATGTCGCGATATCGTGACACTTTTGCTTTTCGGCCTTCCTGCCTTTCCTGAGTCACGAAAATGCGACATGTCGCGATATCGCGACACCTTTTCCTTTCGGGTCCTCTTTCTCTTTTTCGGTCGCGAAATCGTGACATGTCGCGAAATCATGACATTTTCCTTCCTTGCTTCCTTTCTGCTGCTTCGGTCGCGAAATCGCGACATGTCACGAAATCGTGACATTTTCCTTCTTGACCTCCTTTCTGCTTCTTCGGTCGCAAAATCGTGACATTTTTCCTTCCTTGCCTCCTTTCTGCTTCTTCGGTCGCGATTTCACGACATGTCGTGAAATCGTGACATTTTTGCTCCATGTCTCCTCTCGCCTTCTTGAGTCGCGAAATCGTGACACTTTTCCTTGTCGCGATATCGCGACACTTTTCCTTGTCGCGATATCGCGACATCAAGGCACACTTAGAAAAAAAAAAAAAAAATCAAAATTTTTCTTTGATGCAAGATTGCTCTGCTGCCACCGGATGCTCCTGCATCATTATTCAAAGCATCAAGTTGATTGCATAAGAAGACAAGGACATTATATATAATTCCATCAAAGACATTAATCACTCACCCTTGCATTTTTGTTGAGCGAATTCGAAAAGGATTGTGATTCTTAAAGGCTTGACGATTTATGAAAAGTGGAAGTAGAGATCGTGCGGAGTTGTTGAGCACATAGGCCAGCATGGCTTAGTGGTGTGTTGTCTTGGAAAGATAGAGGAGGTCCTACGTTCGATTCTATTGAGGTTTGCTTGCAAGGACAAAGTGCTCGAAGCACATTTTGATTATTTCGAAAAGCACTGATTTGCGAGGTGTTTGATGTTGGTCATGCCTTTTTAGGCATGTGAGGGCATGTGGCCCAACGATGGCTTAGCTACGGCTAAGGTGTTGGGAAGGAGGACGTTGGGGGATCAAATCCCTTCGAGAGGCAAAGGCAAGTTAATTTTTTATGTTTAATTTTTGTTAAATAGCCTTAAGGAGAAATAAGGGTTATGCTATGCCCTAGAAAATTAAGAAATTTTGATGGTTTTATTTTTGGAAGGGTAGCATATTATATATCGTTGGAAAGAATTTTTCAAGGGTTATTTGATTAACTTTCTTAGAAGGAGAAATAATTTGTGTGTAAAGATATATTTCTAGTTTTGTAAAAGGGGTTCAAAAGTGAGTTTGATTTATTCTTTTTCAAAGGAGATTATTTCTTTCATGAGAGGACATGGTGAATTTTATTGAGTAGGAGTAATTAGGTGTTATTGGGATATTATTTTTATTGTTGTGATATTACTCAAGTCCTCTAACCTCCTTGTGGTTGATATGGAAATATTTGAAAGTGTGTTGAGTTTAATATATTTTATGGACAACTACTTGGCATCAAAAAGGTATGGGCAATATGTGAGACAAGCAAAGTCTCCCCAAGATCGAAGAATGCTCCACAAGATCAATCACACACAAAAAAGGAAAAAACCACAACACCAATATTAAGTGGTAAAACCCTACTTCAAATGAAGAAGGGAAACATCCACTATGAAGCTCACTATATTACTCAATGATTCAACAGTACAAGAATGCTTCAATGTTATGCAACAATATGCATCAACATAACCTACAACACAAGTCAATATGACAAGATACGATAAGATATGATAAGATATGATAATATGTAGTAGAAAACACCCCTATTTAAAGAGAAGCTTTTCTACTACAACCCTAAATCTTATCACAATCTAATCAAATATTAGAAAGTGCTTTAGTTACTTTCTAATTTTATCACAATCTAATCTTTGAGATATGTGATAAGTGGCATCTATCAAATATTAGAAAGTTATTAGTTACTTTCTAATATTTTCTAGAAAAGGGGGAATAACTTTTTCCCATAAATTAAATATTCCTAGCACCCTTATTTTATTTATTAATTGGGTGGGAATATTTTTACATAGAATTATTTTCTAAATATTATTCTTTAGACTTTATATTTTAGTCTAAGAATAATTTACACAATGTTGCATTACATATTCCAACACTCCCCCTTAATGCAATATTGGGGAAAGGAATTATGAGACAAAGAAACATTCTCCCCCTAAAGATACAAACGGGGATGAGAATCAAATGAGTAATATAGTTACAATGAGCTTCTATGACCAAGAATGGTCTATAATAAGGCACCAATACAAAATGGGCCAAAATGAGACTGCAAGCCCCCAACGGAGTAGCTTCAGATACAAGCAGCTTACAAAGCCATCCATCAACCACAAGTGGTTGCAAATGACAAGAAGAAAACATCACAAGGGTGTCTTCAGTAAGCCTGCAAAACCCCAAACGGAAGTACCTACAAGCTACAAGCAGCTCAACATAAGATCAGTTAGATACATCATCATAAATATATTCACCACAACATATATGAATATCCAAAGATGATAACAAAACTGATCTAACAAATAGTGAACTATAAGTCATCACAAAAATATGCCAAGCCATACTTATAGTCACGTGCTATATAGTTGATCAAAAAATATCATGTACAAAGTTGCATAAAGCAAACAAGGAGTACCATGATAATGCAAACTCTAAAGTACCATGTACAAAAGTAGCACAAGGCTAACAAAAAAGTACCATGTACAAGAGTTGCATAAGGTATATGAAAATAATAAAGTGTGCACACCGGTTGCATAAAGCCAACCATAAAATATCATGTACAAAAGTAGCATAAATGCTAACAAGAAAGTACCATGATAAACCAATTGCATAATGCCAACTACATAAAAAAACATGTACAAAGTTGCACAAGGCAACAAGAAAGTACCATGTAAAAGAGTCGCATAAAGCAATTGCATCATATACCATAATTGCACAATGCCATCTACAAAGTAACATGTACAAAAGTTGCACAAGGCAAACAAGAAAGTACCATGTTCAAAAGAGATGCAAAAAGCAATTATACCACCAAATATCAACTCATATATATAGCACAAAACACCTCATAAGGATGAAGTTGTCATCACACAAGTGTAACTACACTTCATTCCCCCTTGAGGACAACTTCACCAAACCAAGTGAGTCCCTCAACTTACAAAACTGCTCCTTGGGAAGAGGTTTGGTGAACAAATCAGCAGAATTAGAAGATGATGGGCAATACTCCAACTGAATAGTCCCATCCAATACCTTCTCTCTGATAAAATGGGCTTGGATTTCAACATGCTTTGTCCTTTGATGCATTACAGGATTTTTAGCCAAGGCAATAGTTGATTGATCATCATGAAAGATAATCATGAACTACTATAACCATCTTGCAATAAACAACTATAACCATATTGCAATTGAATAAACCAAGATCAACTTGCAATAGATTAACTTGCAATAAGAAGGTAACTAACCATAACAATCATCTTGCAACAAAATAAACTAACTTGAATTGAACCATAAAACATTTGTTAAATGTTAGATAGTCAATAAGTTAGTAAGTTAGTGTTCATTTTAGGTTTTGCTATAGCCTAATGAATTGCCAATTCATCTCACCCAAGGTCAACCAAGCTACCCAAAAGGGTACGGGTACGAGGACCCGAAAAGGACTTGCTACCGATAGAGCGGATTCTTTTGGATTCAATAGGTGTTTAGCAAATATAAACTGTGTTGCAAGATTAAGTAAATTTTAATCAAATACTAAAGTTGTGGTTAGGAAGTTGATTCATTTTTAACCTTCTTGATTAATATGAAAATTAGTAAATTGCAAGTTAGTTGGTTAGTAGATTGTTTAGTAGCAAGTTAGTAGTTAGATTAGTTGAGATGCAAAATGTAAGAAAGATGAACAAGAGATAGTGGAGACACAAAGCAAAACACAAATACCTCTCTCTCTCTCTCTCTCTCACTCTCACTTTCATTCTCTTTTACTTTCATAATGAGAGATACAAGTTACATTAATTTACAGTATGCTTCAAGCAAATACTGGAGAGAGATTAGAAGAAATTAATAAAAATAGGGGAAGAGAGTGAAAAAATTGATCCAAAATTGCCTTGTATACTCCAAAACATACTTGGATAACCTTGCAAAACAAGCAAACTCACAAACAACCATTGTTAATGTGAGAAAAAAAATATTGCATTTTAAGGAGAATAATAATAATTTTTAATACAAAAAATTGCTTTAAAAAAATGCAATTAAATTAATAAAATTTATTTTATTAATAAAAAAAAATGGTATGAAAAAGTTTAAAGATTTTTATAAAGCAAAACTTTTTCAAAAAGCAAAACTGTTTTTTTTTTTTTAAAACAAAACTATTTTTTATAAAGCAAAACTATTTTATATATATATATATATATATATATATATATATATATATATAGCCGACTTTTTTTTTTTAAATAAAAAAAATGACTATATATGGAAATAGGGGTTTTTGGGTCTTCCGGATGCAACCATGGGGTCCGTTTGGCTCCAAAACCCTTCCAGAAAAAGCTTAATGCCAAAAATATTTATAGATTTAAAATGAAAATATTATTTGCAAAAGATCTAACAACTAGATCTAAAAACATAATAAATCTATAAACCCTAATGGCAGATTTGCAAAATAAGTTTACATAAAATACCCAAATATCAAATGCATGCAAAAAAAAAATATACCTTAATGGGTTTTTCACCTCAAAGGATTGAAGACACTTGATGGAGATCCCAACCGCTCTGATACCAAATGTGAGACAAGCAAAGTCTCCCCAAGATCGAAGAATGCTCCACAAGATCAATCACACACAAAAAAAAAAAAACCACAACACCAATATTAAGTGGTAAAACCCTACTTCAAATGAAGAAGGGAAACATCCACTATGAAGCTCACTATATTACTCAATGATTCAACAAGACAAGAATGCTTCAATGTTATGCAACAATATGCATCAACATAACCTACAACACAAGTCAATATGACAAGATACGATAAGATATGATAAGATATGATAATATGTAGTAGAAAACACCCCTATTTAAAGAGAAGCTTTTCTACTACAACCCTAAATCTTATCACAATCTAATCAAATATTAGAAAGTGCTTTAGTTACTTTCTAATTTTATCACAATCTAATCTTTGAGATATGTGATAAGTGGCATCTATCAAATATTAGAAAGTTATTAGTTACTTTCTAATATTTTCTAGAAAAGGGGGAATAACTTTTTCCCATAAATTAAATATTCCTAGCACCCTTATTTTATTTATTAATTGGGTGGGAATATTTTTACATAGAATTATTTTCTAAATATTATTCTTTAGACTTTATATTTTAGTCTAAGAATAATTTACACAATGTTGCATTACATATTCCAACACAATATTCTCCACTGACTTGATTGGGTGATTGATTTATGAAAATATCATTGGAGAGAAAACGATTGATTGTGGTTTCCTTTTCAAAAGTGGTTTGTTTAATGCTCCAAGGTTTTTTGGATTGAGAGTTGTGATTAAACCTTGTTTTATAAGTATTGTTGTTGAAGCCAATTGGTTATGCAAAGAACTTGAATTTGAGTTAGAAAATAACATGAGTATCATTGTTATGTGAGATTTGTGGTTGAGCATTGTTAAAAATATTTTGAGTTGGTTGATACATGCTTGGACTAGGGTTTGTGAGAAAGGGTTGTTCCTTGAGGTTAGTGGTTGAGGAGAATTGATTGAGCCTAGTCAAGTGCTTGTGTGAAGTGGTTGTTCAAGTTCCATGAAACAAACTTTTCTATATTCTGATTTGAGTTGAGTTTGATATTTATTATAGCATATTAAGTCTCTAAAAATTCTATCTATGCTTCTATGAGATTGATTTGAGTTGATATTGAGATTGAGTATAGAACATATTGAGTCCAACAATTCTCTCTATACTTCTATGAGATTGATTTGAGTTGAGACTAAGATTTGAGTATAGAACATATTGAGTCTCTAACAATTCTCTCTATGCTTCTATGAGATTGATTTGAGTTGAGATTGGGATTTGAGTATAGAACATATTGATTATCTAACCATTCTCTTTATGCTTCTATGATATTTATTTGAGTTGATATTGAGCTTTGAGTATATAACATATTGAGTCTCTAAAAATTCTCTTTATGATTCTATGATATTGAACAAGTTTTGTGTGGACTTGTTAAGCAAATTTGAGGTAAGTATTTGAGAAGGCTTGTGGACTGATTTTGTGTAAGCTTTTGTGGAAGCTTGCAATGCATATTTGAGAAAGTCTTAGAGAGGACTTATTGAGTAGATTTGAGCAAGTTCTGAGTGGACTTGTTAGGCAGATTTGGATAGGTTATGTGTGGACCTATTGAGCATATTTGAGCAGGTTCTGTGTGGACCTATTGAGCATATTTGAGCAGGTTTTGAGTGAACCTATTGACAGAGCTTTGGAGGTGATAAAGTATAGAGGATAGAGTCTTAGTGGATAGAGATCCAACAACCAGGATAATTGAAGACAAATATTTTGAGTGAGGAGTCTTCAAGTGGAGAGAGATCCACTAGTCAGTGCATCAGAGAGACAAAGTATTCTAGAAGATCACTAGCTAGAGTTGAAGGGGAAAGAGTTATCCTATGGAAGAGATCAAGGAACTTGATATTTAGAGGATCAACATATCCTTTGGAAAAAGGTCCATAAACATTGTAATTGGGAAGGATTCCCAAGAGATTATTTAAGAAATATTTAGAAGAAATATTTTCTCTATGGAGGTAGCCCACATTGGGTGAACTACTATGTATTATGTATTTTCTCTATGGAGGTAGCCCACATCTCTGTCTCTATTGTGTATGGTGTTCTATGCATTTATTTGATTACTGCTATTGATATTGCTATCTATACACTACATAATATTGAATTGAAAAAAAAAGTAAAAAGTGGTCTTATACTATTCACCCCCCTCTTAGTATAAACTTGTGTTATTCAATTGATATCAGAGTGGGTTCCTTCAGAAGAGTTTGACAACTTGAAGGAAAAGTGGTCTACGAACATAATGGATCGAAAGGAACAAAAGGATGGGTCCTTCAACAATGCAGTACCGATATGTTATGGAAGTGAGTTCTTGTATTGGTGTTTGCTGGTGAGATTCCACCTGGTGGCACTTGGAAATGAAGTTTAGGATGTAGTGGAATTTGGATATGATTCAACAGCCAATCCTCCTAGAGATAATGAATGTAAGCTTCTAATGCATGCAAATTCAAGAGCTATTAATTTTAATTATAAAAAGGTTGTGTAGATCACAATCTATGAAGGTTATGGAATGTACAACAAAAAAATACATGTGGAAACTATTGCATACCATATATTAAGGTGATAAAAGTATCAAGAAAGCTAAGATCAGAAATCTTAAAGGAGAATTTGAGAACCTAATAACGAGGGATGATGAAAACATTCGTGACTATCTCAAAAAGGTTGAAGAACTTATACATGAGATGAAAGGTCTTGGAATTAAGGTTGATAAATCTGATGCTTGTGATAATATCTTGAGAACTCTTCCAAAAAGGTATAGTGAAAAGGTTTCTATTATAAAAACATCAATTGATAGTGATTATTTGACAAGGAATTCTTTGCTTTGCATGCTTACTACTTTTGAGATAAGAACAAAAGATCATATTCCTCCGAAAGAAGCTACATTCAAAGTGGACAAAAAGAAAAAGGGTAAGAATATAGAATCAAGCAGTGAGTCATCTAGTGATGAAGACGAAAATTATGGTAGAAGAGATAAAGGTTCTAGAAGACCTATAGATCTAATATCTATTAAGTGTTTCAATTGTGAAAAGTATGGACATTATGCAATAGAGTGCAAAGAACCAAAGAGTAACAATGATGAATAAAAATAGGATCACAGGTACAGGGAATCAGAAAGACACAGGTACTAGAAGAAAATCAAGGATGGAAAAAACAAACAAGGGAAGAAGTTCTTCCAAAGGCAAAAGAGAAGCTACTATGCGGATAATGCAAGTAAGTACTCAATTGATAGTGATGCTAGTTTTTTAGACAATGATAGAGATGAAGTCCTATTTATGGTTGAAGAGAAAGAACCAGTCAAGAGAAAGACTCTAATTATTCTCAATTTTTTTAGATGTGGTAGATTTGGACATCTTGAAGATGATTGCACAAGGGATGCTTATAGTTTCAGTGATAATGATTTTGAATATGCACTTGATAGACTAGATGGAAATATTCTAATGGGATTAGAATATGAAGTGAATGATCCTATAGAATACAAGACAAAAGAAAGAAATGATATGGACAAAGGTAAAAAAATAGAGGATTATTCAGTAGAGAATGGTTATGATCTCAAGGGATAACTTATCTATGCCCTTGAAATAGTAAAGAAGGTAATAAAGCAACAATATAAGATTGAAAGTCAATTTCAATAATGTGATGAAGAAAGATTATTTCTCATAGAGGATCTAGAAAAGTCAAAGGCTAAGGCAAACAAGTTAAAAGATAAGTTAGAAGAAAATATCTTGGAATGTGAAAAGTTAACACAATAAGTTGCCCTAATAAAGGAATATTTAAAATATTCCAAGAATAAGCTATATAAGTATGTAAACATTGCAAAGAGTGTGGATAAAATAGTCAAGATACAAATAAGAGCAACAAACAAGACAGGTCTTGGAAGAAAACAAGTTCAAGAAGATAAGTTAACCATAAGTATCGAAGATACTTCAAAAGAAGAGGATATTTCAAAAAAGGGTTTATCATATGAGAGCAGAAGTGAAAGTGAAAATCATAAGGATGATTCAAATTGCAGTGAGTCCAACAGGAACAGGGACAATGGGTAAAGAAGATTCAGATGGAACAACAATCAAAACAGGTCAAGAGGAACTAGAAGACCAATGGGTTCTAGGCAAGGTTTCTTCAATGGAAGATGTTTTTCATGTCAAAGGTTGGGGACATGGCTTAACAGTGCATGACACATGAAAGATAGAATTATGGGAAATGATAGATTTTCCAAGGATATTGCTACTCATGCAATGAGTTTGGTCAAAAGGTAATGAATTGCAAGGTTCATGATAGAAGAGGATATGGCCTCACTAGAAGAAGTCCTAAGACAGTTGCACCTCCAAGGAATAATAATATTAAGTGTTATAAGTGCAATAATGATGGTCATATAGCAATATGGTGTACAACAATTATTCCAAAATCAAGCATGAACAAAAATAGGAATATGAACAGGAACAAAAATGTGAATAGGAACAGGAACAGGAACAAGAACATAGATGAGAACAAGAACAAGAACAAGAAAAAAAAAATAACAAGAACATAGATGAGAACAAGAATAGGAACATGAATAATAATAGAAATAGGAACATGGATAAGAACAGGAACAATAACAAGAACAGTAACATGGATGAGAAAAAGAATAGGAATAGGAACATAAGTGATGACAGGAACAAGGATGATGACTTAGAAAGAAAAAGTGAGAGGATTCAAAAGAATTAGAAAATAAGAGAAAAATATAAAGACAAAGAGCAGTGCTTTTGGGGAGTAGAAATACTGCCACCCCAGAATTAACCACCCCATGAGGTGGTGGGGGAGGGGCTAAGCTAAGAGGCTCATTCTTAGCCCCAATCCCCAAAGATGACCCTTTGCCATTGATGTAAAAGAGGGAGAGATTTGTGTATGTTGGGGAGAGATTTGATATGGGTAGATACTTTATATTTGAGAGAGCATTGAGCCAGGGGGAGCAAAGTCTCAAGGGGAGCAGAAAATAAGGTCAGGTTTCAGTAAAAGGATATGGGTTGCCATCAATGACAAAGGGGGAGATTGTTGGACATTTTGAGTCCTCTAAGTCAAAGTTATCATTGATGTCATCTAATAGAGTTATCACTCTTACCAAAGAATTCAGCAAGAAATAAAGTCATTCAAGGTTGTCACACTCATCCAGGAAAAAGCTTCATCAGTGCAAAAGTGAAAGGAAAAAGGCTTCATAATATTTTAATATTAATGGAAGCACAGGTTAAGCGATTGGTCCATAAAAACCCAAGACGGGTTATTGCAAAAGTTAAAAATGAGGTTTAATAATTATTTATAAATTATTTAAATTCACAAAGAATTTAAATTATATAAATAATATTTAATTTTTCCAAGGTTGTGCATTAAGACAAGGTTCCAAGATTTATTTAAACTAAAACCTAAGGTTGGTTTGTTTTAATTTATAATATTTAAATTTAAATTTAAATGTAAATATATTATAAATTAAAACCACACCGACGTTGAATTTATTTGAAGCACTGACGTGATTGCATAAGAAGACAACAAAATTATCTATAATGCCATCAAAGACATTAAGCACTCACACTTGCATTTTCATTGAGAACATGCGAAAATGCTTATGATTCTTAAAGGCTTGGTGATTTATGAAAAGTGGAAGCAGAGATCGTCCGAAGCTGTTGAGCACATAGGCCAGCATGACTTAGTGATGTGTTGGCTTGGCAAGAGAGAGGAGGTCCTGCATTCGATTTGCTTGAGGTTTGCTTGCAAGGACAAAGCGCTCGAAGCGCATTTTGATTATTTCAAAAAGTGTTGGTTTGTGAGGTATTTGATGTTGGTCGTGCCTTTTTAGGCACGTGAGGGTGCATGGCCCAACGATAGCTTGGCTGTGACTAAGGCATTGGGAAGGAGGACGTCGGGGGATTGAATCCCTCCGAGAGGTAAAGACAAGTTAAATTTTTATGTTTAATTTTTGTTAAACAACCTTAAGGAGAAATAAGGGTTATGCTATGCCCTAGAAAATTGGGAAATTTTTGATGGTTTTATTTTTAGAAGGGTAGCATATTATATATTTTTGGAAAGAATTTTTCAAGGGCTATTTGATTAACTTTCTTAGAAGGAGAAATAATATGTGTGTAAAGAGATATTTTTGGTTTTGTAAAAGGGGTTTAAAAGTGAGTTTGATTTATTCTTTTTCAAAGGGGATTATTTCTTTCATGAGAGGACATGGTGAATTTTATTGAGTAGGAGTAATTAGGTGTTATTTGGATATTATTTTTATTGTTGTGATATTACTCAAGTCCTCTAACATCCTTGTGGTTGATAAGGAAATATTTGAAAGTGTGTTGAGTTTAACATATTTTATGGACAACTACTTGGCATCAAAAAGGTATGGGTAATATTCTCCACTGAATTGATTGGGTGATTTATTTCTAAAAATATCATTGGAGAGAAAAGAATTGATTGTGGTTTCCTTTTAAAAATTGGTTTGTTTAATGCTCCACGGTTTTCTGTATTGAGAGTTGTTATTAAACCTTGTGTTATAAGCATTTTTGTTGAAGCCAATTGGTTATGCAAAGAACTTGAACTTGAGTTAGAAAAGAATATGAGTATCATTGTTATGTGAGATTTGTGGTTGAGCATTTTTTGAAACATTTTGAGTTTGTTGATACATGATTGGACTAGGGTTTGTGAGAAAGGGTTGTTCCTTGAGGTGATTGGTTAAGTAGAGTTGATTGAGCCTAGTCAAGTGCTTGTGTGAAGTGGTTGTTCAAGTTCCATAAAACAAACTTTTCTATATTCTGATTTGAATTGAGATTGAGATTGAGTATAGAACATATTGAGTCTCTAAAAAATATTTCTATGCTTCTATGAGATTGAGATTGAGTATAGAACATATTGAGTCTCTAAAAATTCTTTATATGCTTCTATGAGATTGATTTGAGTTGAGATTGGGATTTGAGTATAGAACATATTTAGTCTCTAACAATTCTCTCTATGCTTCTATGAGATTGATTTGAGTTGATATTGGTATTGAGAAACAATGGTGAAATTGTTCTATTGATCAACAATTCATTACATAGTTTTATAGTTATTGAAAGAACTAAAAATAGACACGGTGATTGAGAGAAATCCTCTTAAACTTATTACAACAAACTAACTTAAAGATAGCTCTTATCCTAACAACATGATAATCTTGGACTATGGTAAAACATTGATCAACCAAGCCAAAACCTCAACATGTGCTAATCAAATTAACTAGAAATATGTAAATCAAAACATTACACTAAAACTAACTACTAAGACTTAATACTTAGGACTAAGGATGCAATGTTGAAAATATTCCAACATTCTCCCCTTGATGTTAAAGACACTCATGCAAAAGTTCTTTAAGCATCACAAAGTTGGAAGAAAATAATTTCTCTTACGTTTCCTCCAATCTTGAATCAAGAAATCAAAATTTGCAAAATACTTGTGGTGGCACTCCTTCCACTCTTCATGTGGAATTTTCTGCAAATGCTTCAGTGCCTTCTTTTGTTGATTAGCTCCCCTTCAACAAAAGTATCTCCTCTTTTGGTTTTCAGCAACCACTCTCATACCTATTTATCATTATGGTCTTTAAACCATGCTCTCACATTTTGATCTTATTTTACATCTTCAAAACTAAACAATACTCCACATGAGTATTTACAATTAATCATCTCACATAGATGATTATACCATACAACTCTTTCACATATTTCCACACAAAATATCACAATAAATATGGCCATACAATGACCAACTACATATGCAACATAAAGTTGCTCCTCACACAAATATTATCTCAAAACAATGACTTTACAAGAATCCTTCTTCCAAGGAATTTTGAACACATCATTTTGATCCATGTGACCCAAGTTCTCCATCACTGTATTCTCTCCAAGAATACTCTTCATCAAATTTGTCTCAATGAGACAATCGCCTTTCTTTTCATTCCTGCTCACAAAAAACAAATCATTAATCATAAAAACATTACCTTTAGTATGAGTAGATTTGGTGTTTCCCATAAAGCTATTTTGTAGCAGTTCTCCTTCATTGTATGGTGCTTCAAGATCAACCATCAACTCTTCACTAATGGTTCTCCTTCTTTGTTCAATCCATGTTGGTGTGTTGAAACACCATTTATTCAAGCAATCATACATAGTTGCCTTTTCAAGACAACTCTCTTTCTGCAATGTAGTCACTCCAAGTGAGTGATCATCATCCATGAGTGATGTTTTCTTTGCCATTATGACAAGAAAATCAGCAATCTCATTTCCATTTTCTATTTCTATCCCATTTGCCCTCTCACTTTCCATATCCCAAATAAGAGAGTCTTGTGTGTTCTTTTCTTCACACAACACATCCTTCACCCTTGATGAGTGATATTCAAACAAGAAGCCTATTGATTCCATCTCCTCTTCATCAAAATTTTCTTGTGGATCAACATCCCACATCACTTCATTTTTTCTTTCAAGAGAGAACACATCTATTCCAATTGAATGGTCTTCAAGCCAATGATAATCCATGAAAATTACTTCTCCATCATCTTCTTTATTCTTCTTCATGAGAATTGTAGGTGCATTCTCCATAATACACTCCTTATTTATCTCCTCCAGGAGACATTATTCATCATACATTTCACTTTGATGGTCTTCAAGAAAAGAACACTCCAATGTGAGTGTTTCTCTTCCTTTATATTTAAATTATTCTTCCTCTTTTCTATCAATGTGAATGCTTTCCAAGCATGCCATTCCTACAAAAAATTTATTAGTACAATTTTTCTTTTCATATTTTTCTTCTCCTAAAAGAAATAATTGACTATTAAAATTTTCCATGCCATTACAAGACATGTCTGCAACTATGGGTGTCTCACAATAACTCTCTCCAATGAGAGCTATACAAGGCTTCTTCGCCTTCTCATCCTCTTCTCCATGAAAGGATTCCTCATCTTCGTATCTCTTCTCTTCAAGAATTTCATCATCACTCTTTTCTTCAAACATGTCTTCCTATTCAAGGAAGAATTCACCATCATAAGAATGTATGTCTTCATATGAGTCTTGAAAAGACTCTTCAAAAACTCCTTCAAAAGGATCTAATTCAGAAACTTCTTCAAGGAAGCAAGACTCCTCCTTGCTTAAACAATATTCATGATTGTCACACATGGCTTTATGGGTGTCCTCATCAAACCCATAAGCATACTTCAACACTTTCCATGCCATTTTAGCTGATCTACAATTAGATATGAGAGGAAAAACATTATTTTCCATTCCTCTCCTCAAATCCATAAGAGCTAAGCAATTTGCATATTGCTACTCCTTCTATTTTCTCTCCACACCTTGTAGCTTGCTCCAAGTGGGTTCCTCATAGCCTTCTTGAACTATATCCCATAAGTCTTGAGCCTTCAAGAAGGTCTTCATCATTATGCTCCAAATAGCATAATTATCTCCATCAAATTTTGGTACAACCAAGTCTACATACATGGCTTCCTTTTATTTACCAAAGTCTCAAGAACCCAATTTATCATAAATCAGCCAATACTTATTGAAAAAAACTAAATTTTTTCTTGTAGACTTCTGATATAATTATCTAAAAATCCACTAAATTTCATATCCAAATTCACACAAATGAGAAATATGTGATCAATTTACTTTTGCCCTTTCTATATCTTAGAGTGTTTTTTAAGACAACCTCAATGTTCTTCACATAAATCAATCCATACAACTCCAAAATTTCTTAAAATTAAACTATATATTCTTGAGACAATAATATGAAAACCCTCTAAATGTTTGAATAAAATTTTCAAAGGTGAAAAAGATGTGATCATTTACTTTTTCCCTTTTTATCACAATTCTGGATCTAGGATTTTTGAAGAAAAAATCAATATTCATACAAATCAATAAATATAGATCCAAATGACCTTAATTTTTTTCTGAATTATTATTTTATCTAAATAATATTTTTACCAAAATTTGAGAAGCAAATACCCTGTATTCCACCTTATAAAACCATTTTATTGAAAAACTCAAAATGCTAATAAAATCCATAAATTAGCTCCAAATAGCCTAAAATTTTGACAGAATCCTCTTGATACAATTAAATACCTCAATATTCATGAGATATTAATGATTTACTCGATCTATTCCTTGCAAATCTACTGAGTGCTGGCCACTTGAGTTTCTCTAACAAAGTGTGTGCTTTAGATCTCTTCACACCACTCTCCACAGGTTTTTATCCATTTGAGCAAACCTGATCTGATACCAAATGAGAAACAATGGTGAAATTGTTCTATTGATCAACAATGCATTACATAGTTTAATAGTTCTTGAAAGAACTAAAAATATACATGATGGTTGAGAGAAATCCTCTTAAACTTATTACAACAAACTAACTTAAAGACAACTCTTATCCTAAAAACATGATAATCTTGGACTATGGTTAAACATTGATCAACCAAGGCAAAACCTCAATATATGCTAATCAAATTAACTAGAAATATGTAAATCAAAACATTAAACTAAAACTAACTACTAGGACTTAATACTTAGGACTAAGGAGGCAATGTTGAAAATATTTCAACATTGAGTATATAACATATTGAGTCTATAAAAATTCTCTTTATGCTTCTATGAGATTTATTTGAGTTGAGATTGAGCTTTGAGTATAGAACATATTGAGTCTCTAACAATTCTCTTTATGATTCTATGAGATTGAACAAGTTCTATGTGGACTTGTTAAATAGATTTGAGGCAAGTATTTGAGAAGTCTTGTGGACTGATTTTGTGTAAGCTTTTGTGGAAGCTTGCAATGCATATTTGAGCAAGTACTAGAGAGGACTTATTGAGCAAGTTTTGAGTGGAACTATTGAGCAGATTTGGACAGGTTCTGTGTGGACCTGTTGAGCAGATTTGAGCAGGTTCTATGTAGATCTATTGAGCATATTTGAGAAGGTTTTAAGTGAACCTATCGAGAAAATTTAAGAAGGTTTTGAGTGAACCTATTGACAAAGCTTTGGAGGTGATAGAGTATAGAGGAAAAAGTCTCAATGGATAGAGATCCAACAGCCAAGACAATTGAAGATAGATCTTCTGAGTGAGGAGTCTTCAAGTGGAGAGAGATCCACCAATCAGTGTGGCAAAGAGATAGAGTCTTCTAGAAGATCACTAGCCAGAGTTGAAGGAGAATGAGTTCTCCTATGGAAGATATCCATGAAATTGAGATTTAGGGGATCAACATATCCTTTGAACAAAGGTCCATAAACATTGTAATTGGGAAGGATTCCCAAGAGATTATTTATAAAATATTTAGAAGAAATATTTTCTCTGTGGAGGTAGCCCACATTTGGTGAACCACGTTAAAATTTGTGTCTCTATTGTGTATGGTGTTCTGTGCATTGCTTTGATTATTGCTATTGATATAGCTATCTATACACTGCATAATATTAAATTGAAAAGAAAAGTAAAAAGTGGTCTTATACTGTTCACCCCCCTCTCAGTATAAGCTTGTGTTCTTCACATTGTAGAAGAGACTCCAAGAGTAGAGTCTTGGTGAAGTTTGAAGATTGGAGATCTCCATTTCTAGATTGAAAAATTTCACATTGCAAAAATATCATAAAATCCTTGATCTAGAAGAAGAAGGCCATAGAAACCTTGATCCGAAAGAAAGGCCATATAAGTCTTGATCAAGAATTATGAATTCTTTCATTCTAGTTTCTAACAACTCGTTGCAAGAAAAGGAGATTCAAGATAATTTTGGGAAGCTTCCTACAAGAGAGATAGGAATAATATATTATTAGATTCATTCCAGTACTTGCAGAAACAAGGAGAAGACTAAAGATTTCAAAGTCCTCGAGAAAAAAGAGATCTCATTACAAGAGCTGTAAATCCTGCAGATTGCAAAATTAAATAAAATGCAACAATAGCCTTATAGCAGACTCAAGGAAGAAGAGACTCCAGAATATGAGTCAAGGATGAGATAGGATATTGGTGATCTTCATTTAAGATCAATACCTATAGAATAAAAAAATACCACAAAATATTTAACTTTGAATAATACTTTAGAGAAAAATTCTTGATTTAGAAGGAGAGAACCTTGTCAGAAGAAGACTCTAGAGAAGAGTCCATGAAATAGGAGATTGATGATCTCCACTAAATACTACAAATTACAAAATAAAATGACCAGCAGAGTTACATTCTAGAATCTAGAAGTAGAAGATTTCAGAGATCCAATAAGAAGATCTCATCACCAACACTTCTAGAGTAGAAGGTTGAAGAAAATGTCTCAATTGGAAGACTAGAGAAGTTGCAAGATTGAATATTAGATAAGTCTCAAGGAGGAAAAAGAACAAGGATTGGAGAGCCTTATTGCAGAGCTTATAGAAGCATCATAAAAAATGAGTTCCTAGGAGAACTCATTGGAGAAAATCCACTACCAAGGAGAAGCTTATGATAGTGAAGGACTTGGGATAATTATTGCCATCAACAATAAGCCAAAGATAAGAAGAATTTGGAAAAGAGTGCTAAATACCAAATAATAATCCAGTGAAGACATCAAGACATTCAAAATATTGAGAATAAGATCTTGTTTGAAGTCAAAATTCAACAAGAATATTGAAGGAGGATTAAGATAGAAGCCTACCAAATCCAAGAGATTTGGAGATTACCTCTCACAACAAGAAGATACAGTTCAAAGATAAGTGTTATTTGAATCTACAGTACAAAAAATAAGGTCACTAGAAGGATCAAACCACCAAACTCTAGGCTCAAGATAGAAGGATCAAGACCACATTTTGGTCAAGCTAGAAGCTATTTTGGATAGCCAACAAGAAGTTGCAAATTCATCAATTACAAGGCAGTAACTTGATGAATCTAAACAAAAATATCTACATCATCTGTAGAAGCCATTAAAATGTAATCAACTTGGGTGAATTTAGTTGAACTTCAAATTAGAGTTCGTTATCAAATTCCATTAAGCACCATATTTGGATTAAAGTTGCAAGGAGAAGGGCTCATATTATAGTCTTCAAGAAAGTGCAAAAATGAGAATTCATTTAAAGATATATTTGCACAATAAATAAGAGTTGGATATTTTTTGAAAGAACAAAAATTATTACCTACCTATTATCTATCTACAAAGAAAGAAGACTACATCCTACAATATTGATTGTAGTGAAAATTACAGATTATTCATTAAGGGTTCTTTACAAATTGCAGAGATTATTAAGTGCATTTGAAATTATTTTGAGAGTTTATTTACAGAAGCAATAAGGTGAGATTATTGTTACCATTAAAGTGCATTATTAATCCATTAGCACTATACTAGTTGATCTTTAATCAATTACTCTCAAAAGGGTTAGTTTGTATTTATTGATTGTTCAATATCAAGGGCATAAAACCGACAGATTATCAAAGTGTCTAGAGAAACTATTTGGTGCACATAACTTGCAACATTTTGTGGCCCAAAGACCACCAAAATTAGATCAAATTACTTTAAGGATAAAATGAGAAAGCCATCATAAAAAATAGTAAAAGCAATTAAATTGATTATATGAACTTGTCTTTTTATTTGGAATGAGATACTGCTAATGGTTTTGTTTATGCAAGACAAGGAACATTTCTTAGATAGATAGGAAAATTTGACAAAAAAGGTAAGAGGAAAAGTGATGATTTGGCTCATGAGTACATGGAAGCTCACATGGGTGAGTCTCATATAGATGCATTGGAATGAAATACATTATGTTTGTGTGTGCCATGTGTAAAATGATTAGGTTGTTTTTTGTTTAAAAAGATATATGCATTCATATTTTTTAATATGGCAATGAAAGTGCCAAAGGCATGGGAGCATTAATTCATTAAGTATTTATGATTTATATTTGTTTGTGTATTTATCAATAAATTTGAAAAGGGACAAATATTAGTGTATATATATAATATACTTGTATAAAAATGTATAAATAAAATATGCACATATTATTATTGAAAAAATATGTTGGGGATATATATTACACATGTTTACATGATTTTTAAATTAAAATAAAAAGAGAATAAGAATACATCTCTGTTACCCATGATCTAACTGAAGGAGTGGAAAATAATGACAGAGTAATCTACGAATTAATCATGGAGGAAGTTATGGCTTGTGAAAAACTACTTTATGTTTTTATGGGCGTGAGGAGATTGGTGGTTAAAATACTAATAAAATCAACTTGGAAAAAAGAGAAATGGGAATTAGATGGGAGTTTATACTATACTCTCTACTTTTGCATGTGGATTAGAATAGCTAGGGATTTTGGGCGAAAGAAATTTGAGAGTGCATATTTGATATCAAAATTTAGCAAATGATTTACCAGGTTGGAATGTTGCTTTACATATTTTGATTTTGTTTGAGAAAAATGGTTACTTTCATTTTAGAGAAAATAAATGTGAAATTGAAATTATTTCTCTATGTGAATTTTGTGTGTGCATATTGTGCAACTATGAAGTTTGCTATGATAAACAAAATGGATTATGAATGCACTGTAGCACCCTAAAATTGGCGCAATAAAATTGAAATAATTACATTCACCTTAGTAAATAAATTTAAATTCAAATTTAACCTCCCAAACCGCCCGTTAACCGCCGAGAAACCCGTTTCCTCTTTTTCCGTGCCATTTTTAGCAGTTGTTTTGACCGTTTGACGATATCGTCTCCGATCAGACGATATCGCCCGCATTTGATGATTTCGTCTGGACTAGAACGTCCAGACGATTTTGTCGCAAAACTGAATTTGCATAGTTGGAATCCGTTCCAACGGGTCTCCAATCCGGGCAGAAGCGTGTCTGCGCCGTTGGGACCCTTCCCCCATTGGAGATCTCCCAAATTGGGATGATCTCCAACCTCCCAACAACTATCCTATGCCTATTTAACTCTAAAACTTTTCCTTCCCCAACCCCTGGCTGAATTTTTATGTAAATCAACTCCCTATGCGCTAAAACACTTCAAATTTGCTCTTGCACTAGTCCTATATTAATTTTATTGCAGGTACACCATTGGTTTTCAGCCGGAGCCAGCATCTATCGCAGTCGACGAACCTGTCAAGATCGGAGGCGATCTCATCAAATTCGGGACGATCTCGTTCTGATGCGAGACGATTTCGACTGTAGCACACATCGAGGCAATCAGTGCCTGGAGTTTGCTCTTCTTTCTCTTTTCTCTGTCATTTTATGCTATAAATTAGATTGTCTATTCAGTTTTTATACTATATTGCATCTGGAGTTCACCCATTTTGTCTAGTTTGCATATTAAGATCATATTCTGCTATTTAAACACTGTGATTTGCATTTACTTTTGTTCTTGTATATTGTTCAATACTCATATTACTTTTTCATATAGTTTGCCCCTATTTACAAAATAGAATTTCTTGTATTTCGCATCATGTTTCTCTGTTTTGCGGGTCTATGATGAATTCGTCTGACGAATTCGTCAGATTGCAGACGATCCTGTCAGTTTAGACGATTTTATCAAATTGAAGGCGATCTGTTGAATTGCAGACGATCCAGACTGCTACAAGTAATCAGAAACTTCATCAGACTTCCGGATCAGGTAATCTTCATTGGCCTCCTGCAAATTCTCTATTTCTGCTTTCTTTTATGTTTGTTGTATTCATTTAAATTGCATTTTCATGTAGTTTAAGTTAGAATCATTCGGCCAAACCTAGGATGAATGTTTAAAAATAAAACGAACTCATCAAAACTCATTCCCAAAACCTAGGCGTGGAAACTGCCACCAAATGTTTCCTGGTGAACCCACCATCCGTCGAAAAATCACCAAAATGCACCTCCCTTGAGAGGCGGGACCTTCGCAAAGTCCTCTCGTCCGAGGTACCGCACCATCCTTTTCCCATCCTCCTTTCGGGCGCGGATCCAATAGCCTGAAGGTAGGGATGCAAAAAATTTGGAGCGATACATTTTGGTGAACCCGACGTGAAATGCATCATAACCTTTTGAAAACAAAAGCAAAAGCAAACAAAAAAAAAAAAAATTAGAACAACTAAAACTTAGATGCATTTTAAAACATTTAAGGTTCAAAATCATGTTTAGATGGTAGCTCCTAAAAAGAGGTTAGCAGTTACTATAAACGTAGTAAACCAATTAGCAGCCATAGAAGTTAATTACTGTCCTTAGTATCCCTGAAACAAGTAGAAATCAATCCTTGTGGGACGAACTTATTAGGAGACTTAGTATCATTTCATCTAGGTCCACACAACTTAAACAGATTAAGAGGCTAGTCTTGGATAGAATCCTGGATCCTCATCAATTAGTGTTCTATCATGAACTTCAGAGAGCTTGCCATAGGTGGTTAGCCTATAGGAGAGCTTTAGTATCTTCAGAGTTGTTCGGCTTCGAGGAATACCTCGAGAATGCAGACATTGTACACCGATTCCTAGGCCTTGTAGAGGACCAAGAAGTTGTTCTCACAGATAGGGAAAGATGGAATAGAGTTCCGCGAGCTGTGCTATATCGAGAGTATTGCCATGAGCTTTACTTTTATCAACCGACATCTGAAAGCAGACAATATCACCATAGCCCTTTTCATCAAATTCTTAAAAGAAAACTTTCAATTTGAAGAAGAACATTTCATGACCCACTGAACAGACTTGAACCTATTAATGATATCCATAAGTTATTCATAGAAGATTAGTTCATCTACTTTCAGCCTTATTATTATTGTGTGCATTTATTGTTTCATTTGTTGTCTTTATTATATTGTTTCAAAGAAAAACTAAAAAACTAAAAATCAAAAAAAAAAAATCAAAGAACATAGTAAAAAACTTAAACATTTCATTTACAATATTGCATTAGGTATATATAAATATATACCTTTTAATTTGTTGCATATATATATATATATATATATATATATATATATTTGCTGAAATCAAAACTTAGCACCATGACTAAACTTAGGAATGGTAAAGAAATTTTAGGAGAAGGAGAAGATTGGCTACAAAATACAACTGAAAACCCAAATGTCCTTCTTGGAGATACAAATCCGGAAGGTGAAACTCTAGGACAATCAGATGAAGACTTAGGTGAAGATAAGGAACAAGAAGGAAGTGTTAAAGAATCTTCATCCCCTAGAATAGCTCCAAATGGAGGCATCACTTTTGACAACGCAGAACATTTTCAAAAATTTCTTAATCAACATATCGACGTCCTTAATGTGGCAGTCCGTATTGATAAAGGGGAAATTAGTGATGCTCAAGCAGCCTTAGAACGGGCGCTTGATATGCAAACTAATCCCTTGTCTTTCATTGATCAAGAAAGTGATAAGGGTGGACCATCTAATGCGAATATGGTCACTATAGCCCAAGCCATGACCAAACAACGGGTCACCCAACCTCCTAAGCAACTTTTTACTCAACCTAAAATCACTCCCGCACAAAAGAAAATTCCCTTCACTACTTCCTTCCTCCAAACTATTGAGCAAAATGCTTTAAATAGACAAAAATCTAAAACAAAGCCAAATACAAACTTTCAACAATCTACAATACAACACAATCCAACTTCAAAACTCCTCCATAATATTTTTCCTACCAATGTTTTACACAATAGTAACATGGCATCTAATCTGCATGTTCCTCCATCCTACGCCCATAACACTTATGGCAATGCCCCACCGAATCAATATGGGGGGCAAACTAGTAGTTTGGAAGCTATGGTGAAACAATTGGCTTCACGTATGGACCGAGATAGATCCCTACCGTCCCTCGTATAATTATCGAGAGATTTGTAGCCAACCATTGGATCCCATAGTGGTAGCTCAACCATACCCTAAACATTTTCCCATGCCCGTCCTGCCTATCTATAAAGGAACCGAAGATCCCATAGAACATCTTCGCATGTTTAGGATAGCATGTCACGACATATCGCATGACGACTTGCTATTACTAAAAATGTTCCCCAAAAGTTTAGGTGGAATGGCGTTAGAGTGGTATTATCAATTGCCCACTCATTCCTTAAGAAACTTTGAAGAAAAAGCTGAGTCATTTGTTCATCAATTTAGTGCCTACATCGAGAGGCATGTAACTATTAAAGACCTATACAATTTAAAACAAGATAAAGACGAATGTTTTGCTGATTTCTTAGCAAGATGGAGACAATTGACAGGAAAACTGCACTTTGTGCTACCCTATAGGGAAATGTTAGACATTTTCATTAACAATTTACAAGAACAACTTTCTTATGAACTATCAACGACTACTTTGACTACCTTCGATAAAGCTATAGACTTAGCTCGAAGAGTAGAAGATGCCTTCATTAGGAGAGGCCAACTTAGAAAGAAGGATGATGAGAAAACATCTAGAAATCAATATAAAAACAAACGAGGTTGTCGGTGATGGAGTCAGCGATAGCAGAAATGTTGCTAATGTCAATGCAACAAAAACAACAAAAAAATTCATCTTGAAACCTCTTGATAAGCCTCCTCGAGAGTTCACTAGATTAAACCAACCTTTATCAACTATTTTACCTCAACTTCTTGAAAGAGGTTTAATCCAACTGCCAGCTATCCAGGAACCTGACCCAAGCATACCTGGATATAGAGCTGATTTGCACTGTGATTTTCATAGAGGTCCTGGACATTCTACCAACGCTTGTAAGAGATTGAAACATAAAATACAAGATTTGATTGACAATAATGAAATGGAAGTGCAAGCCTTCCAACCTAAACAAAACCCTCCTAATAATACTCAAAATATCTGTTCCCCAAAATCAAAATCGAGAATGCCAATCAAACTTTAGACATATTTCAACACCCTTTACCAAGACATGGTAAAGAGGTAGCTAATCAAATTGAACATCATAATGTTCCCCCTCCTACCCGATATGTAGGAACCATTAGCGGGCAATTACCTATTCAGGACTCTCACACATTCGACACAACCTTATCCCTGGTTACAACCAGGCCCTTACATAATTTTCAAACTTCTGATTCTAGCGATATAGAGTCAGATAGTGAAAGTGAAGTAGACACCATTCAATCGAATAGTTCTGAAAACGAATCAGATCCTATTCAACCTATCACAGATGCTAATGTTCCAGAAGAACCATTTCCCGGAAGAGTCACTACTCGACCTTCTTCTAATGAAGTCCTTCCTTATGAACAAGCCATAAACTCTCAACCGAGACCGTTTCAACGTCGTCACTATAACATTGTAGGTACCATCGGAGTCGTCACCCGACAACAAGCTCAAAATCCCCAACAAGAACCAAACCAGAACGATGGACCAGCTCCATTTGTTCTGAAAAATCCTAATAAAGGAAATCATGCTCCTATTGTTCAACCTAAACCCCCTTACGACATTAATGAGCAGGTTGTCTAATACCACCGCGAGAATCTCCCTTTTAGATTTATTAAGATCCTCTCCCACCCATAGGGATGAATTGATGCTTACTTTGAGCCAGATGATGGTACCTCAAAACATCCAACTTGAAGCTATGGCCAATACTATCATCACGCGAGAGATTGATTGTATTGACTTTCGAGATAAAGATATCCCACAACACAGTTTACACAAGGATAATCCCTTGTATATTACAGCTTTAATTGGGGATGTAGCTGTCAAACGAGTCATGATTGATAATGGCTCATCTCTAAACATCTGCACCTTTGACTTCTACCAACGATTTGGTTTTAGAAGTGATGAAATGAAGAAGACTGATATGATTATCAAAGCCTTTAATGACGAAACACAAGAAACGTGTGGAGTCATTACCCTCCCATTGCAAGTTGGTCCTAGAACCCTTGAGACAAGCTGTGTTTATTGTACATTGCCCGACATCGTACAATATACTTTTGGGTCGCCCTTGGATTAATGCCATGCGAGCAGGTCCCATCAACTTTACACCAATGTGTTAAGTTTGAGTTTAAAAATCAGTTGGTCACTATTCATGGTGACCCTAGACCTTTTGATATGTGTGCATTGGCAGAACCAGTTGGAGTGCAATTTTGCCCTGCTCTGTCATCCACATATCCTAGTTCTTCTTCATCTAAAACTGTGAAATATAAACCCATCACTTCATCTATTCCTCCTCCATTAACTTCATCTTCCCATATAGATCAACCACCTTCTAAACAAATTACTGTAGAACTTCAAAAAGCTCTTAAAACTACAACCAATTCTTCAAGTTCTAATCCCATAAATTCAAAACCTATAGACACATCTATCATACCTTCCACATCTCAAGACATAGGTAATAAGCCTTCTACATCTTATGCCCTTTCTGATGATCTTTTACCAGATTTATCTACAACCTTAATATCAGAAAAAATGAATGCTTTCATGCAAGATTCAAACCTTTTAAATCAATTGCCGCCATCTCCTCGTACTTTGGGCCTCCCACAACCTATGGGAAGTACTTACCAAGTCGGGAGTTGCGCCTTCATTTACAAAGGATATGAGTGGGGAAGAATCCCTCAGAATATCAAAACCCATCATGATGGATATGCTCGGTGCTATTTTACCAACGATTATATTAAAGCTAAACCCATGATGCTTAAAATGGGATATAAAGGGAAAGGCTTAGGACCTTTCCAAAATGGCATGAAAGAACCTTTCGAGGTAGAACCATGGCCTGCCCGATGTGGTGTGGGCCTATTACCTAGTAAGGGTCAACCTTTTCCTTTTGAGGATGATGATCATCTCATATGCTATCAAGACTATTTGGATAGACATGTTGATTTGCCTCTTAAAAATCCGTCATTTTCATGCAACATGCTATCCATAGCATACCCTGAAATGATTGCTGACCCCGATGAAGAGTTGGAAGGAGATATCTTCCATGATGTCTCTGTTGAAGAGATGTTGTACAACGGGTTTTATTTTGATGGTTCTATACCAACCATAGCTCAACTTGAGGCCACTGACCCTCAGAACGAATTATCTAAATTAACTTTACAAGAATTACAAGAGTTGGGCGTTTCACCCGCCCCACCTAATTTTGAAAGAGATCTACACATGGAGGTAGAAAATGTCATTAAAATTAATATTGGAACTGAGGACAACCCTCACATAATCAACATTGGAGCGGAACTAAGTCAAGAAAAACAAAAACAATACATAGCATTTCTTAAAGAGTATGAAGATGTCTTCGCTTGGACATATGAAGATATGCCGAGTCTAGACCCTTACGTAGTCATGCACCATCTAGTGGTCCATCCGGATGCTAAACTCGTTAAACAAAAACTTAGAAAAATGCATCCCAAAGTGGCTCTGCTAGTCAAAGGGGAGTTAGAAAAACTCCTGAATGTTATCTTCATACAAGCTATTGATTATGCTGAATGGATCTCCAATGTAGTTCCAGTCACCAAGAAAGAAGCCACCAAAGTTAGGGTTTGCACAGATTTCAGAGATATTAACGTTGCATGCCCTAAAGATGACTTTCCTCTTCCAAATATGGATCAAATTATTGACTTCACTGCTGGGAGTGGGATGATGTCCTTAATGGATGGATTCTCCGGCTATAATCAGATCAGGATAGCTCCTGAAGACCAGGCGAAAACAACCTTTATTACCCCCTAGGGTACCTTTTCTCTGGAAAGTGATGCCATTTGGCTTAAAGAACGCCGGTGCAACTTATCAACGGGCTATGACCTACATTTTTCATGATATGATGCATGATATCCTACATGATTATGTAGATGATATTATAGCGCGCTCTCTTATTGAAGATCATCATTTAGACGATTTAAGAAAAGTTTTTAATCGATTACGAGAATATCTCATTCGATTAAATCCAGAAAAATGTATATTCGGAGTTAAATCCGGCAAGTTATTAGGGGTTTTAGTTTCTTTACGTGGTATCGAAATTGACCCTCTCAAAATTGTGGCTATCAGTGATATGCCCGCACCCACTAATATATCTGAATTACGAAGTTTACAAGGTAAACTTCAAGCTATCCGTCGCTTCATTGATAAGCTGGCGGACAAAACTGGTCCCTTTCTTAAACTCCTTAAGAAGGATGTCCCCTTTAATTGGGACACAAGAATGTAGAGAAGCTTTTGAACTTCTCAAGCAATATCTCCTTAACCCTCCGGTGCTTTCACCGCCTAAATCTGATCGCCCATTTCTTCTATATATTTTTGCTTCGATTACGCCTTAGGAGCTATGTTAGCTCGGCTTGATGATGAAAAATGAGAACGTGCTAATTATTACATTAGCCGCACCTTCATCGGTTATGAAACCCGCTATACGAGCGTTAGAGAAGTTATGTCTAGCGATCGTGTTTGCTACGCAAAAATTACGACATTACATGCTTAGCCAAAAAACGTATGTCATTGCCAAATATGATCCTTTAAGATATCTCATGAGTCGACCTTATTTATCGGGTTGCACAGCCAAGTGGGTTCTTGCTCTAAGCGAGTTTGATCTCACCTTCATAGGACAGAAGTCCGTTAAGGGTCAAATCATAGCAGATCAATTAGCTGTTGCACCCTTAGAGTCTACTCATCCCCTCATTATCGAGTTTCCTGATGAATGCCTTCAATTAGAGGCAGACCTTGTTGAACAATGGTCCTTATACTTTGATGGAGCCCGATGCATGAGTGGGGCTAGGTGCGGGTATTATTTTAATATCTTCGCAAAAACATCTTATTCCTCTGTCCTTCAAACTAACCTTTGCTTGCACCAACAATACTGCTGAGTATGAAGCTCTAATCCTTGGATTACGAGCTGCTTTAGCGCTTAAAATTAAAAACCTCTTAGTTTTTGGGGATTCCCAATTGGTTATAAACCAAATTAATGAAGTTTATCAGACCAGAGATGATAAAATTCACCCATATAAGGCCTATGTTTTACAACTAATGGCCTTGTTTGATCAAGTTACCTTGGAAGCCATTCCTCGAACTAGCAATCGTGCATCTCTCTTACCCTTGGAGTTAGACGACGAATATGCTACTATCATCATTCATCGACTCTAGAACCCGCTTCACATAAGTCATGCTTAGAGCCTTTGGATGTGTTTCTAATCAAGGAAACTACTCCTGAACTCTGGTATACAGACATATTTGATTTCCTCCAAAATGGGACTGTCTTCTGATGGACATAAGTTCATCATAACTGCTATTGAGTATTTCACGAAGTGGGTTGAAGCTATGCCTTTAGCTTCGCCCGGTTCACGAGTCTCTAAATTCATTTTTAATCAAATCATCTGGAGGTTTGGAATTCTTGCAAATCTATCTCGACAATGGAACTCCGTCAAAAATAAAGATGTTAAAAAATTATGTCAAAAATATAAGATTCAACATCGCTGGTCTACTCCCTATTATCCTCAGGGTAATGGTCAAGCAGAAGCTTCTAACAAAACCCTAATCAAAATTCTCAAAATACTAGTCAATAAAGCCGGTCGTGGATCGGCATATTCAATTATATCCGACCTTGTGGGCTTATCGAACTAGTGTTCGAACCCCCACGGGCACTTCACCATTTGTTTTGGTATATGGTGCCGAAGCAGTTTTTCCATTTGAATTGGAAGTTCCTTCTTTGGCTCTGCTACTTCAAGACACCGAAGTAGGAGATGAATATCACGCTGGCAGACTCAGTCAGCTGGAACTCCTAGATGAAAAATGCATCAATACTTTAGAGCATCTCCGGGCATACCAAAACAAGCTTAAAAGAGCATATAATAAGAAAGTTCGTCATCGATCCTTTGAGATTGGCGACCTTGTTCTAAAAGAAAATCAAAAAAATACAAATGCAACCAAAGAACTTAAAGGTAAATTTGAGCTCAACTGGCTCGGACCGTACATCATTACTGCAAAATTTGAATCAGGAGCGTATAAATTATCTACCTTAGATGGTAAAGAACTTAAAGAACCCATGAATATTTCACATCTCAAACGTTATTATGCATAAATTTGGTCATTTTCATCCATGTGTATATTTTTTCAAAATCATTATCATGTATTTCTTTCAATTTATTCAAAAAACCTCAAAAACATTCATAAAATCTTCAAAAATATTTATTGCATTTTTTAAAAGCACTTGTAAAGGTCCTTTTGCTCCAAAACAAAAATCAACATAAAAATCCAAAAACAGCTATATGCTTGACTCTTTCGAAACCAAAACAATATACAGAATAAAGAGAGAGTCAACATTCTCAAAACTTTCTCAAAATCATTATTTTCTTACAATTATTGCAATTCTATGTTTCAACTTATTTTGGATAAAACTAGCATTTATTTGGCATCCCTCACTTGCACATTCACACAATAAATATCTTGATTTTATCTGGCATGATTACTAATCTCTCTTATATCAAAGTTCACAAAATTCAATTAAATAAAGTTTGAGCATAGAGAATTGATCTTGTTATTTACTTAAACCAAGCACATCTTTTCACAATGAAATGATTATATTTGTAATTTCCATGTTTTGCTACATAGTAGAACCGATTTCTTGAGTGAAAAGTTTTCCTTGCTATCCTATCATGCACATGGTCTAGAATCTTTGAGAATTGGCAAAAGGACAAGCTCACCCCTACCCAAAATAAAAATCCCTTGCTCTACAGCTAATCTGAGCAAGTATCCCTAGAAAAAAAAAAAGAAAAAAAAATTCAAGAAAAAGAGAAAAGAAAAATGTTATGTCAGCAATGTTCCAAGCATTATCAAGCAAAAGAAATACAAAAAGAAAAATAAGCAAAGTTCAAAAGAAAGCAAGAAAAGCAATAAAATCCCTTTCCCTACCCTTTGAAAAGAAAAGAAGGGTGAATGAGCTTGAATCCATGGAATTCTCAATTATTCGAAAACCGTGAGGTAAGCCCCATAACGAGTGGTTTGTGCCCAACCTGCTTGGCCTTGGGTAACTCCTAGCGTGGCGATATGTCTATCACATTAGCGACCTTCTTTTGTACAGACCTATGTCTGCTTATGGATTAGCTAGCTCTTGATAATCCGATCTACATAGTAGCCTAGTATGGTTATATGCATCTACATCATGGTTAATGAACACTTATTTGGTTTCTTCAAATCACTTGTATCATAGTATCTTGCTCAAAACTGGTAAAACAAAAAAAAAACCTTATATAAAAAATAAATAGAATATAAAAAAGAAAAAAATATAAACCAAATTTAATCTTGCTCATATTTTCTGTTCATCAAAAATTAATCATGCAATAAAACTATCCTTTCTTTGATCTTCGCGATGATGGTATAAGTATATACCTACATATTCTATGCCTAGCGCAAACCATTGTAACAATTTTATTTCCTGATTTATCAAAGATCATACAAAACATATGACTTCATTTTACACAAATTATGCTTTTGCGAAAGCAAATACATTTTTACTATGTTATGTCATTATGTCACCTTTGCATTTTGCAATGATGGTATAATTCTTAAGGAATTATTCACAAATTTTATCACACTTAGGAATTTATGCCTAGCAAAAATCATTTCACAATATTTCATGCATAATATTTTTATGGAAATCTGAAAGCAAACCATCATCATCATCATTTGCATCATCACAACAAAGTCTTAAGACAGTCTCTTAAGCACTCTTTTCTTTTAGCAATATTTCTATCCTGGGACTAGCTTGACGACCGAGTGAGCAGCGACTCCATGAAATGGTCTATAATAGTGACAATGTCCTTTGAAATTATTGTTAGAAATCTCTTTTTATTTTTATCACATTTCATTACAACCAATCAATTTGTTACATCAGATTATTTCATTTAAAATATTTAAAGCATGACATCCAAGTTATAATATTTTCCAAAACGACATAATTACATGAATCATCAATAAAATCATTACATCAATCAACTCAATCAATCAATCAAACATAAAAAGCATCATAAGCATCACATAAGACAAGTCATATGATCAAAAAATATCTCATCTATATATATCAACAAAATATATACATCATCAAAACTGGATTGGTATGCCACAATCTGTACCTCGACATACTCAATCCTCTATCAATACAAGTATAATACAATATCAGTGGCAATATCCCGCCCTCTAGCCTCGAGAGCCTCTAGATCTCTCGGCCTCATCTCCTCCCCCGCCCTGCGGAGGACGAGGTGGTCCCATCGCAGTATGTGTGGTACTGCGAGTCCTCGTCGTCGATCGGGATGAGCTCCTCGTCGACCCTGTCCTGATAGGATCTGCTATGGCAGGTGGCACCTGTATCCTCTGGCCCTCTGGCATCGCCTGGTAGTATAGCACCTGATAGAATGCGGTCTGAGAAACCGACCGCATCAGCTCCTGAGTGCTCACCCCTCCGCCTCGTGCCCTGAGATGAGCATTCTCGTCTTGTAGCTGTGACACCTCAGCCTGGTGCTGTGCAGCTGCATCCTGTAACGTCTGCACCTGAGCTCGCAGACGATCTCTCTCTGCCGGAGAGTAGCCATCTCGCTACTCTCGCCAATGTCCACACCCTTGCCCTTATCAGGCGATGGTGGCCTCTATGGAGATGGGGGTCTCACCTCCCTCCTCTCCCTCTCCCTCTACCACGGCCTCTCCTGTGCCTGTGGCCTCCTCCGCTCTCCTCTGCCGTGACCTCGGGCTGCCTCTACTACCGCCTGGCGTCGCCTCCCTATCCGATGCACAACTGCATGGATCGGTCCCTGTGCCCTCGTCATCCGAGGAGGGCGGATGCCTGCGTACCAGGCATCGTAGCCATCGGCTACCCCTGCGTCGTCCCCATCCACTGGCTAAATGGGGGCATCGTCTACGTCCTGACTCTAAAATTGCTACATATCTGGAGCCCCGTTAACTATGGTGTTATCCCGGACAGTTCATGAAAACTCATAATCCCTGAGAGATGGGATCCCCTACTATAGACCGAACTATCGCAACACTCGGTCGTAGCGGTGGAGCTCCACCTCTCCCCTCTCCATCCATAGCCATCAGACTCGCTTGATGCGAGCCAGCTCCTGTGCGTCCTCTGCCCACCCTGGATGCTACCTCCATGGCATTTAGGTGATCTGGTCTGGGACCAAGTCATCTAGTAGTCTCCGGGACACCGACAGGTCGATCCGTCGCTGTGCCCCTCTCCGGAGCCACCAGTAGAAGACTCGGGGCCTCTCCCCGTCAACCCCTGTTAGTGGAAGCCCTATCGGCCTTCGCACCGCAATGTGCTCCCAGAACCAAACCTGTAGGAGCGATTTCATGACCAGACATCGCCCGCCCTTGTACATGACCCCGTAAAGGATCCTGTACAATCGGCATAGAACAAAGCTGCCCCAAGAAAATTTGTAGCCATGGTCGCGCATGTCGCAGATCACATCTACCAGCATCCATGGTACCCTGCATCCGCTCTGGTGGCACAGCAGAAGTCCACCAACCACCCTAGCCAAAACTCGTGTCAGTGTAGATGCCCCAGGCATCTGGCACAGTGCCTCGATGTTCACTCCGTCCTTCTCCAGGGTGAAGCTTGGGTCACCGCAGAGTCGTCCCATCGCGTGGCCCTGATTGGCCACAGGTGTGATCATCCTCCCTTGTATGGGGATTCTAAGAATCCTCCATACATCCTCTAGTGTGGGAGTCATCTCCCCTGTTGGTAACCGAAAGCATGAAGAGCCCGGGTACCACCTCTCTGCTAGGGCTGTCAGTAGCCCCATGTCAGTAGAAACCTATGGCATCTCTGCCACATGCTGCAAGCCGGCCTGTGCCAGTAGATCCCACTCTGCCTGGGTGAGAGCGGCCAAGTCGTCTCTCAGCCCACCGTATTTCCACTCTCTGCTCTTTAGTAATCCTCTCTGCAAGCATAAACAATCAAAACAACAAACAATCATTAATAACAATTTTAGCAATCAATAATGCCACTTAAAGATCAAATTTTTGCAATTGATGATATCGCCCACTATTGGATGATATCGTCTGAAATTTGAGCAAAATCGTCTCGCGTGTCGAAATCGTCTCTAATTTGACGAAATCGTCCCTTTTTCGCCGATTTCGCCCTTGGGCGAAATTGACGAACTTGAGACGATTTCGTCCAACTAGGGACGATTTCGTCCGGATGACGTCGATGGCCAAAAATGGCCGCGATGCTCAAAATTCATCCTAAAATTCATTTACAAAGCATGTAAATTCAAATTAAATCAATCTAAACTAAGTTTAAACCCTTACCCGTAGACCGTGGCGGACCTCTGCAGATCTGTGCGCTGTCTCTACCATTTTTTGCTCCAGAGCTCTAAAAACAGTAAAATGAACAGTAACAATGAATTAGGGTTTTACCCTATTTTTCTTAATTTTATTCAAAATAATTCACAAATAATTTTTACTTTTCCGCGTTTTTACCTCAAACGTTCGATTTGGGTAAAAACACGGAGGGGGCACCATAGTAAGCTGTCGTACGATTCGACCAAGAATCATCGCCTAAAAATGGGAATAATTTTTTGCTTTCTCGTAGATCGAGAAGAACTCATCTTTAACGCATTTTCTTCGGAAAATTCGCTAAAGAGGGGGCAAAATGTAGCACCCTAAAATTGGCGTAGTAAAATTGGAATAATTACATTCACCTTAGTAAATAAATTTAAATTCAAATTTAACCTCCCAAACCGCCCGTTAATCGTCGAGAAACCCGTTTCCTCTTTTTTCGTGCCATTTTTAGCAGTTGTTTTGACCATTTGAAGATATCGTCTCCGATCAGACGATATCGCCCCAAATTTTACGATTTCGTCTGGACTAGAACGTCCAAACGATTTTGTCGCAAAACTGAATTTACATAGTTGGAATCCGTTCCAACGGGTCTCCAATCCGGGCAGAAGCGTGTCTACGCCGTTGGGACCCTTCCCCCGTTGGAGATCTCCCAAATTGGGATGATCTCCAACCTCCAAACAACTATCCTATGCCTATTTAACTCTAAAACTTTTCCTTCCCCAACCCCTGGCTGAATTTTTATGTAAATCAACTCCCTATGCGCTAAAACACTTCAAATTTGCTCTTGCACTAGTCCTATATTAATTTTATTGCAGGTACACCACTGGTTTTCAGCCGGAGCCAGCATCTATCGTAGCCGACGAACCTGTCAAGATCGGAGGCGATCTCATCAAATTCGGGACGATCTCGTTCTGATGCGAGACGATTTCGACTGCAACACACATCGAGGCAATCAGTGCCTAGAGTTTGCTCTTCTTTCTCTTTTCTCTGTCATTTTATGCTATAAATTAGATTGTCTATTCAGTTTTTATACTATATTACATCTAGAGTTCACCCATTTTGTCTAGTTTGCATATTAAGATCATATTCTGCTATCTAAACACAGTGATTTGCATTTACTTTTGTTCTTGTATATTGTTCAATACTCATATTACTTTTTCATATAGTTTGCCCCTGTTTACAAAATAGAATTTCTTGTATTTCGCATCTGTTTGCTATTTTGTAGGTCTATGATGAATTCGTCTGACGAATTCGTCAGATTGCAGACGATCCTGTCAGTTTAGACGATTTTATCAAATTGAAGGCGATCTTGTTGAATTGCAGATGATCCAAACTGCTACAAGTAATCAGAAACTTCATCAGACTTTCGGATCAGGTAATCTTCATTGGCCTCCTGCAAATTCTCTATTTCTGCTTTCTTTTCTATTTGCTATATTCATTTAAATTGCATTTTCATGTAGTTTAAGTTAGAATCATTCGGCCAAACCTAGGATGAATGTTTAAAAATAAAACGAACTCATCAAAACTCATTCCCAAAACCTAGGCGTGGAAACTGCCGCCAAATGTTTCCTGGTGAACCCACCATCCGTCGAAAAATCACCAAAATGCACCTCCCTTGACAGGCGGGACCTTTGCAAAGTCCTCTCGTCCGAGGTACCGCATCATCCTTTTCCCATCCTCCTTCCGAGCGCGGATCCAATAGCCTGAAGGTAGGGATGCGAAAAATTTGGAGCGATACATGCACAAATTATAGTTATAATTCTCTAGACTTGAAATTGTTTCACTGTGTGATTTTCGTTTGAGCTATGGTGCAATTTTGAAAGCTCATAATAAAACTGGATAGGATTTGAATTGCCCAGTTCATTGTGTGAATACTATTACATGGAAATCATGAATAATAGCGAATTATAAACATATTTGGCTTGAATAACAATGGAAAATGTTTGGTTATTATTGTGAGCTTTTCTATGTATGTGATGCATGTGAAAATTAGCTGTAATAATTACAATTGCATTCATAAATGAGCCAAATCTAATCCCCTACACTCTACAAATTTCAATGATGGAAAATCTATTAATAGTGTAAAGTAGTTTGCGATGATGGCAAAGAGTTTCCACATCTCCCTTTTCCAAATACGTTTTGGAAAGGGCATGAAATCTAGAGCTTGTAATCGATTTTGTAAAAACTTTTAAATATAATATATTCAGATGCAACAATGGTTTAACTTCCAAATAAATTAATTTAGTGGTAAACTACCATGTAGGAATGACTTGTGTCATTTTAGATGATGGCTAGTCACTGGTCATTATAAGGCGAACAAATTGAAAAAAATATGTGTTATCTTTTGTATGAGAATCATTGAAGAACTGAGATTATTATAGGAATAACTATATTCCTTTTATAGGATTATGTCTCTTATATAGTGAAACTTAAATTTTGTTCTAGGTAACAACATTACCTTATGCTTGCATGTATTGTAGAATTTTGGAGTAATTTAATATTATGGTTTTACTTCACTTTATGTGTAAGATAAGTGGAACTCCGATTGTAGTGTTATTGCTTGGGTAATCAAATTAAAAGAAATTTTAAGGTTGTTTATGACTTTACCTTGTCTTCCAAAAAATGATTTGATAAAGTAAATGCTCATTGCATGATTTTATTATCAACTGCAACATTTTCTGTAAGATTCTATTTATTGTTTCCAATGAATACCAATTGTTATTTTTGGAGCAATATTCTATCTATTATGTATTTGTTGGACTGAAGTTGTAATAAAATTTAACTCTGAGTGTAATTTTTTAAAATTATGAAGGGGTTCCAAAAAATTCTTTTGTAAGACATCAGGTAGATATATCTTAAATAAAGCATAATAGAGAGAATGTGAAATCTAGTTTATAAATTTGGCAATGATATGAACATAGTCCTTGTCTTGAAAACTCTTTTGAGTAAGTTTGAAAATGTTAGAGCATTTAGGGATTAGTAATTCTGAGTTATAGTGGCAAGTGAGTGTGATTACTTGTCGTGTTTTACCTCAGCAGAACATTACTAGAAAATTTTTATATCTTTGCATATAAAATCTAGAGCGAGAATGTAATCTAGTGATCAAACCTTTATATTGCAATCTTCAAATTATTTTATTATGGTAGTTGATAAAAGGATTAGAGTTGATTGCATTAATATATTATTTCCTAAAAAGCTCTAGTTAATGAATATGGTCAAATAGAATTATTTGAGATGATTAAATGAACACGTTTTGGAAAAAATGCATTAATAAGCTTTGCTAACATTTATAGTTGTTATGGGATGCTTTAATGGTTATATTTATTTTGGAATATTGTAAAATAGCAATATGCTTTATTATTTAAAATAAGTCAGAGTAGATATTTATTTTTAAGAAGGTTTTCTTTGATATAAAATTTGTTTTGTTAAAGAAGTTTATCTTTAAAAAGTGAATATTTTAAGTGATACTTCTATTTGGGTATGGTAGAGCTAAGTGACCAAATCGATGCTAAACTATATATTTTGGCTTAGTATAATTGTATTGATATACATGATAGATAACAAAAACCATAGGATATCAAATGTTATCTAAAGAACGAGCTAGTAACCTTTGTAATCCTTAGTTCTTCGAACAGTTGGTAAGCATGCCTTGTCTATATAAACTAATTATTCTATTGCGTATATTTAACAATCTTAGACACCCATTGATGTTGAGATATAGATATGCATACAACATGTCTTGAGAGTGACTATAGTATAATAAAGAAGGTTAGAGCAAGTGACCTAGTTAGTACTAGTAACAAGATGTGGTATGGGATATCTTATCTAGGTCACTATCGGGGAGTACAATGATAGGTTCCTGTATCACATTGGTTAAATAAGGCTAGCATGATAATAGTAGCTAGTTATGGCACATCATTTGGTATAGAATAAATGATTGTAAATTAAAGTGGATATTTGGGACTAAGTTTAGTGTTAAGGTAATTGTATGGCTCTTGTTGACTCTGAGTAGTGACACAATCAACAAGATACTAGACATAAGTACACCAATCCCTTACATACTAAATTGGAACAAGCTGATCGGTTAGATCAAGGTTCAATATGCTAAGGGATGAGAAGTATGAGTCCATACTTTAGGTGATATGGTCCCTAAAGTATAACCTCTATCGTGGTTCAACCCCCATGCCATATCAAGAGGATGATAAATGAGAGAAGTTGACTCCACTAAAAGAAACCTTCCATAGGATTTGGTCAATCTCATCCACTTGAGTGGCTGCCTGCAGTAGTCTTAGTACTCAAAAAGTGGTAGGTTATACCTGCACTAATTTAAATTTTTTGGTAATGATTCATTGGGTGAAACAAATTTGTTGTGAATAAGAAAGCAATTTTTAGGTTAAAAAATAAACTTAGGAAACAAATTACCCTAAGAATTTACTTGGATTATTTTTTGTGGTGCAACCAGGTGAGTAGACTTAGGTTTGTACAAAACTCTACAACTGAAGGGAAACACCTCCTAATCTAGTTGTTGAATCAAAGATAGTCCTCCAAGTTTGAGTTCAACCTCTACGAACAAAGGGTAGCTGAGATCCATTTGCATGCATAATGTAGCATAAACAATTATGTTTTCCTCCATTGTATCTTTAGAAAAACCTAAATATATTCCAAGAAAATTACTTATGGTTTTCAATATCTACTCACTCTAGAACACCATTGGAAGTGCATACAAATGGATCCAAATCAGGACAACAGTGGGTTCAATTTGAGGATAAAATTCCACTCTCCAGGATTGAACAAATAATCCTATTGGACCATGGTTCCTCTTTTTTATTTGAAAGCCTTATTTCTATCGACAAGTGAGGAAAAACTAAAAATAAAAATATCCATTACTAATAAACACAAATAATACTCACCAAGAGGCTTCCAATTTTGTTGAACCCAAGAATGCAAAAAAATTAGGGTAGGGTAAATACACATGAATTTGCAGATCAGGTCATTATTGGATCTATATAAGACTGTTTCTTCTACCATCCTCTACTCAATGACAATCTTTGAACTTGATTCTGACTATGGCAAGCATCCATTAACTCTTTGAGATGTTGATCTTTTTACAACATCAGTAAAGAGAATTTTTGTTGGAAATATTAAGTATTTTGAGTTGTCATTGATGTCAAAGGAATGATGTCAATAGGTTGATGTCAAAGAAATATTGGTATGGCATAAATATTCTTCAAGGTTGAAATATTAAAGTGCAAGGTAAAATCTTCAAAGGATGCATGAGGTAATGAAAAAGGTGCAAAAGTTGTCGAGGCTTCAATATTGCAAGAAAAGGACAAGCCCCTACCTTCCTTCGAAAAGATTTAAATTTTATAATTGGAGGCAAAAGTTCAAAAGTTTAAAAGTTATTATTATAATATTTTTTAAATATTATAATATAACTTAGGATAAGGTTTTAATAAAAAGTGTGTCATTCAAAATTAATTTATCTCCACCGTTGACGTTTGAGAAATTATAAAATTGCATATTTATTGAGGACTAACTCATTGGAGCTAAGGTTGTGCATAAAATCATTGAACGCATCGAGTACATCCAAAATTTGCAAGAAATAGGAAGAAGACAACACACACACACTTTTTGAGGTAGAAGCAAAGGGTCAAATAGAAGGGTGCACCTTCATTGTTCCAATTTGGCAGGCTAGCGTAGCTAGTCGTTTGAGAAGCACTAAGGAACTGGCAGAGAGGAGGTTAGGTGATCGATTCACAGTGGCTCTAGTTTTTTTTTACATTTTGGTAAAGGATGAAGAACCCAGAAGGAATAAAATAGATATCATGGACTTACGTTTTGTGTGGGTAGATAGCTCATGTGAAAACCTAGCTGAAGCTAAGGCACTACTAGAGAGGAGGTCAGAGGGTCAATTTGCAATGGTTGCATTTTTGGAAAGGGTATATTTTTAATTAATATCCTATGGTATACGTTGCTTAGGGAGTCATAAGGTTAGTTTAATTAAAATTTATTTTTCTAACTAGGAGTTATAAGGGTATGTTTTAAAGTCTTTTTTCTTGAAAAATATAAGTGATAATGGTGCTTTTGTTAGCGTACTATATTTATAATTAGACATAGGCTGGTATATTGTTATACCTGCATCCTGTTGAGATGCGCCCATTCCGGGCTAATCCAGGAATGTTGTTTATGCCTACTGTATTATTTAAACTCCCCTGCAATAATTCAAACTAGTTCGCTGTTTTACATGGTATCAAAGCCATTCTGATTTTTTGGGCGAGGTGAAGGGAGCTGAATTTCCCGCACATGTTTTGTTTGCTTTTCTCTGTAGCACTGTGGCAATTTTTTTTGCTGAAAGGTGAGTTTGAGCAAGAGCTGGCAGCGGGAAGCAGAGAGGATTGCCAGGCGGAGAGTCTTGCAGATTAAAAAAAAAAAAAAAAAAAAAAATTTGGCACACGTTGACTGTCCACGCGCGACAGAGGGAGCCTGCACGAGGAGGCCCCCCCCATTGCGGATGAGGCTGCGCACGCAGGCAGCCGCGAGCACGTGACGTAGGCGAAAGCACTACAGATGGGACATCCGCTGTCCCCCTGTGCGAGACGCAGGTGGAGTCCCCCCTCCCGCCCCACGTGGCGGTAGTCCCCCCTTGTTGAGCGCACGTCGCACGAGGACCCCCCCCCTCGGGCTAAGCGGTGACGTGACGCAACGCTCATGCACGTGGGGTTCCCCCCCCGTTGAACACGCTGTGAACGCAGCGCTAACGCTGACGTCCAGCGCCCCCCTTCCCCCGCGCATCCAACGCTGGAACGCAGCGTCCGAGAATTAAAAAAAAAAAAGAACGCAGTGAAGGAGAACGACAACGGAGGAGGCAGAGGAAGCCACAGTGGGCTTGGGAAGCAGAGAGGAGGAGGAGAAAGCAACAGAGGAAGCTGCGCTCGGGCAGCAGACTGAGGACCCTCCTCAAATACGAGGGGGCCCTTTCTCCTCCCAGATCAGCCCACGGGCTCACTGGCAAGTGAGCTGCGTGGTGGGTTCCGGGAACCCAGCAGTCGGGAGTTCAAATCCCGCCGACTCCCCCCTTTCAAAGGTATAAATTTTTAAACAAACATCGAACTGAGTTTTATTATTCAACAATGTTTAAATAATGGTTACAATGTTGGGAATAGTCACCGGCTGAAACATAACTGTTACAGGAGTTGTAACAGTGTAACAGCACATCTAAATAATGTAATATAAACAAAATACGCTAACATACGCTAACATCCCCCCTTTCAAAGGTATAAATTTTTTTTTCAAAGGTTTTATTTAATTATTATTTTTTAGTTAAAATTTTTAATTTTAATTTATTTTTTTTATAGTTTTTAAAACTTTATAAATTAAAATTTAATTTTAATTTATTTTTTTATAAGTTTTTAAAAACTATATAAATTAAAATTATTTTTTTTAACTTTAAATATATAATAATTATTAAAATGCTTTGTTAAAGAGAATTTTTTTAAGGGGGGATATTTTTTTCAAAAAATCAAAGGGGGAATGTGAGTAATTTTATGAAAAATAGCAATTTGGCGAATTGTAAAAGGTGCATTTTCGGTTGTGTCCGACACCTTAGGGTTTCATTCAGTGGGAATTTTTTTGATGTATGATGCATTTTCATTTCTAAGCACTACTTCATTAAAATATAAATCACTCCCTAAGTCCTCGGAATAATTAAAAACCCATCTGTGCAATTTATTTGCACCGTAGCGTTCGGTAAAAATGGTACCTCTGGCCCACACTTACAGGTAAAGCTGTCATGCTTTGGGCTACTGTATCTATCGCCTAATATAGCTGCAACAACGACATCTGAGCTTGTTCTCTATAAATTGTCGAGGAGGAATAAGTATGCCATTTTTGCATTTTTTTACTCCATCCACTACCCTTAATCGTTCTTGTGTTTAGGCGTAAATCCTGACGAAGTATTCTTCATAGTGTTTAGGGGAAGTTACGCCCCACGCATGAGAATAATCTTCTATGGTAGGTGCCATCAACAAGGCGATTCCCTTTCAGTACCGCTTATGTTCCACGTATCGTATGATCTCTAAAACTCACCTATAGTCTCCCTCACGTAAGGGCGGGTGATTTTTTTTATCTTTATAAATACATATAGTTTCCCTCATGTAAGGTCGGGTATTTTGTATGATATAACGGCCTAGCAAAAGGTATATCGAAAGGGGGACCAATTGGTGATATAAGGAACCTTCACTATGGCCGTTGTTGCAAAGTTGATGACTGATCCTCATCAGTTATTGAAAGGTCAAAATTATACACCATGGAAACATAAGATGAATGCAATTCTCCAAATGGAAGATTTATGGGATATTGTTACTGGAGTAACACCTAGGCCTTCACCAGCATCAGGATCCACAGGTCCTTCCGTAGATCAGATAGCTTTTGACAAGAAAGACAGTCGAGCAAAGGTGCTCATTTTGTTTGCTTTTTCAGATGAAGTGCAACCTCATATAGCTGACAAAGCAAGTGGTAAAGAGGCATGGGATGCCCTTAGAACCATCTATTAGGGAAAGAATGATTCCACCATTCTTCATCTTCAATAACAACTTCATAATCTGAGTTTGAGACAGGGTGAAACAGTTGAACTCTTTCTGTGCAGAGTGTCTAAATTGAAAGAGAAATTGAATTATTTGGGAGATTCTGTGGACGAAAAGCTTCTCATTTCAATTGTGATGAGAGCTTTGCCTTCTTCATTTGATATGTTGATCACCTCCATCCAGGTGTCTCAACGACAAATTACCTACATCGAGTTGGTCAATCTACTTCAACAACAAGAGGCACGCCAACTTCACAAGGATGATTCTTCCAATACAGCCCTATACACCAACAGGCAGGGTTCTAGGAAGAAAGGTAATGGGCAAAAAGGAGGCAAATTTTAGAAAGGAGGAAATTCTCAACAGGATACGAAAGGAAAAGGCAAACAACCTCAATAGAAGAAGAGGTGGTGCAAGATCTGTGAGAAAGACAACCATGACACCAAAAGGTGTTGGCATAAGAACAAGCAAAAAGGCCAAAACAAACCACAAAATAAAAACAAGCAACCCCAGGTGAATGTTGCTATTGAAGAATCTGACTCAGATTCTGAATGGGCACACAAGGTGCTCATGACTACCACAGATTCCACATAGAGGGATCCTATTTGGTATGTCGATTCTGGAGCTAGCAAACATATGACTGGCGATAGATCGTGGTTTGAATCATTTGTGGCCAAAGAGGGCAAACCTGTCACCATTGTTGATGATAAAACCTATAGGGTTCAGGGAGAGGGTACAGTTTCAGTCACTCTTCCTGATGGCAAGTGTCAGATTGACAAAGTCCTCTATGTTTCGAGATTGGCTAACAATTTGTTGTCAGTCACACAAATCCTGGATAGAAATATGGTTGTCAACTTTCATGTTGAGAATGGAAATAAGTGTTGTACTATTACCAGGAAGGGTAAAAAGATTGCAACAGCTTCATATAAGCACGGCTTATTTGCCCTAGATGCTATCTCTACTCCACATGTTGCCATGACTGTCTCTACCAAGGAGGCAACTTCCCTATGGCACAAGAGATATGGGCATCTTAGTTCTGGTTACTTACTTGAGCTCAGTAAGTATGAGATGGTAAAGGGTCTTTCTTCCATTTTTGCCACATTGCCAGTGTGCTCTGACTGCTTGGCAGGAAAGCAGCATAGAGTACCATTTGAGAAGAGCTCAACAAGAGCACGAAAACCTCTGGAGTTAATTCACACCGATCTGTGCGGTCCTTTCACACCCAACAGTTGTGGAGGGAAGAGGTACTTTCAGTTATTCGTAGATGACTACTCATGAAAGATGTGGGTTTTCTTTCTCCAACTGAAATCGAAGCTTTCGCATTCTTCCAGCAGTTCAAGAAATTCGTTGAGAAGGAGTCAGGAGCTTCTATTAAAACCCTCCGCTCAGATCTAGGGGGGGAGTTTACCTCTAATGAATTTTTTGCATTCTTAGATAAGCATGGAATCAAGATACAATTAACAACTGCCTATACTCCTCAGCAAAATGGAGTTGCTGAGAGAAGGAACCGTTCTATCATGGAAATGGTTCGTTGTATGCTCACAGGAGCTACTCTTGGGCAACAATATTGGGCAGAAGCTGTCACCACTGCAATATATCTATTGAATAGGGCACCCATAAAGGCCCTAAAAGGAATGACTCCACAGGAAGCATGGAGTGGTCGAAAACCCTCCATATCTCATCTACATATTTTCGGATGTCACGCTTTCATGCACATACCGAAAGAGAAAAGGAAGAAGCTAGATGAGAAAACATTGAGATGTATTTTTCTTGGTTATGATGAGCACTCTAAAGGATATCATTTGATAGATCCTTTGACCAAGAAAATTCATGTCAGCAGAGATGTTGTCTTTGATGAAGCTTTCACATCATAGAGCACATCTAAAGTACACCTAGATCTTGTGGAATCTAAGGAAGAGAAGATTTCTTCGTCAACACAGATAGGAGGTCCTTCGACATATTCTTCAACACCATCGAAGAAGAATCCAAAATGGTGTACAAATACAATCAGAGATGCAAATTTATCCACTCCTCCCAATTTGAACTTGGATAGACCTCGTACACGCAGTATGGCTCAAAAGGAAAAAGAAGCCAAAGAAACTGGTGAGGTTGATGATATTTGTCAATCTTTTGAGGAACTTTTTGTAACTCCATGTACAGAAGTAGAGGATATGGATATTGATGATGACAGGGTGTTCATGTCTACCATAGATGATCTTGAACCTGCATCAGTGCAAGATGCTCTTAGTGAGCCTCAGTGGAAGGCCGCTATGGATACAGAGTATGAGTCTTTGATGAAAAATAAAACTTGGAAGCTTGTTGATCTGTCACATGGAAAGAAACCCATTGGCTGCAAACGGGTATATAAAGTCAAGTACAAGGCAGATGGAACAATTGATAATCATAAGGCCCGTCTTGTTGCAAAGGGCTATGCTCAAAAGGAAGGCATTGACTATGAGGAAACTTTTGCACCTACTGCTCGGATGACCACAATTCGGGTTATGTGTGCTATGGCAGCACAATATGGGTGGAAAGTTCACCAGATGGATGTCAAAAGTGCCTTTCTAAATGGTGATCTCCAAGAAGAAGTCTACATGACTCAGCCTGAAGGATTTGAAGTGGAAGGCCAAGAGCAGAAAGTTTGCAAATTGGTCAAATCCTTATATGGTCTGAAACAAGCTCCTCGAGCTTGGTATATAAAAATGGACAATCACCTTATGCAGCATGGATTTAAGAGATGTCCGTCAGATGCAAACCTCTATTTCAAGAAACAGGGTTCTGAGATAGTGTTGCTTGTACTCTATGTTGATGATCTGCTCATTACAGGGAGTTCAGAAACTATGATCTCTACTGTCAAAAGAAACTTGTGTAAATATTTTGAGATGACAGATCTCAAACTTCTCCATTATTGTCTTGGTCTGGAATTCAGCCAGAAGGAGCACTCCATCAAAGTGTCTCAGAAAAAATATGCCAAGACATTGCTGGAAAAATATCGCATGACTGATTGCAAGCCAATGGCAACTCCGATGGAGAATGGACTTCAGCTTATCACGATATGATGATTCACCTCGGGTAGATGGTACTCTCTATCGACAGTTGATTGGGAGTCTCATATATCTGACCAATACTAGGCCAGATCTCGTATTTGCTGTCAACTATCTTTCGAGGTTCATGCAGGAGCCTAAGACCACTCATTGGAAAGCAGCAAAATGTGTTCTTCACTATGTTCGTGGTACTATGGAATATGGCCTAGAATACAAGAGGAACAACAAATTCTTCTTGCAAGGATACACGGACTCCGACTATGCCGGATCATTTGATGATCGCAAGTCAACTTTTGGATACATTTTTCATCTGGGATCCGGTCCTGTCTCTTGGCACAGCAAGAAGCAACAGGTGGTTGCTATTTCATCAACAGAGGTAGAGTATCGCACCGCATGTGAAGCTGTGTGTGAAGTGATATGGTTGCGTCGCATTCTGACAAGTATGGGCCATCCATCAAAATATCCAATACACTTGATTTGCGACAATCAGGGTGTTCTGAACCTCGTCAAGAATCCAGTCCATCATGAAAGAACAAAGAACATTGACACACAATGTCATTTCATTTGAGATGAAGTTCCAAAGAAACGAATTCAGCTTCAGCACATTCCCACCGATGCTCAAGTTCCAGACATTTTCACTAAGGCACTTGGACGTGTCAAATTTGAATTGTTTTGCAGCTCTCTTTGTATTGCAAAATGATGTAAGGGGATGTTAGTATAGCTATTAGTTATTACATTACCCAAATAATGTAATAAATGGGGATGTTAGCGTACTATATTTCTAATTAGACATAGGCTGGTATATTGTTATACCTGCATCCTGTTGAGATGCGCCCATTTCGGGCTAATCCAGGAATGCTGTTTATGCCTACTGTATTATTTAAACTCCCCTGCAATAATTCAAACTAGTTCGCTGTTTTACAGCTTTTAAAATATTATTGTCTTGCAAAAATTATGAAAAGGAAATATAAAGGAAATAATTTTTGCATGAGAGAACTAGGAGTTATAAGGTGTTTTGTGGTCTAAATATTATGTGTATTTATGCATGGTAAAATAAATTTTGAAGATATTTATTCATTGTTTAGAAAAGCCTTGTTTTGGGAAATTAAAAGGAGTTGTAAAGCAATATATTTGTCCATATCCTTTTGAGAAGAAAGTTCATGTGGATGATTTGAGAAAATTTACTATCTAATCCTTGAAGTGGCACTAGAAATATAAGTTGTTTTTGAGACAGGTATTTGAGGGTATATGTTCATCAATATTTTTGAGGTATGGTGGTTTAACTCTTTCTATAGGAGGTTGTGCTTTGAGGAAATAATTTTAAAGTGGAGATAAAAGGGTTGATTAGTGTACATTGTTGGAAATATTTGAGTTAGGGTTTGAGACCTACTTGTACTTCATTGTTGAATAATATTGGAAATATTTGAACTAGGTTTTGTGAACAAGTTATGCATCCTTGATTAGTGAAATTGGAATCACATGTTCTAAGGTTGAAGAAGAAGTTTGTGCATATTTGTGAAGCATTTTGGGTATTGGTTTGAGTGTAATTGAATGTGAAGTGGAGATAAAAGGGTTGATTTGTGTACATTATTGGAAATATTTAAGTTAGGGTTTGAGACCTACTTGTACTTCATTGTTTAATAAGATTGGAAATATTTGAACTAGGGTTTGTGAACAAGTTATGCATCTTTGATTAGTGAAATTGGAATCACGTGTGCTAAGGTTGAAGAAGAAGTTTGTGTATATTTGTGAAGCATTTTGGGCATTGGTTTGATTGCAATTGAATGTAAGTGGGAAATTATTAGAGATCAATTTTGTGAAGCAAATTTATGCACTAGCCTTAATTGATTTAAAAAGAAATTTGCAAGAAGTAGAGATATGATTTGTTGAATGTGAGACATGTGAAAGCAACTAATTTAATGAATGTGAAAAGAACATATTGAGAATTTGCATTGCATATTACTCCTTATATATTCTTGAAATAATTATGGGTAGAATATGTCTAAAATGCCTAGTTGAAGAAACATTTCTGAAAGAGATCCAAGCATTAATTTGAATATCATTTGTATGCAAGATTTGGGATTGGTTGAGCATATTCTGTGAGTTATTTTGAGCATGTGTTAGAATAGATTTGAGCATATAATTTGAGCATGTGTTAGAGCATATTTGAGCATGTATTAGAGAATATTTGTGCATGTGTTTGAGTAGTCTTGAGCAGAGTTGAGAACAAAGTGGTTAGCTATTTTGAGTAAGCCTTGTGAGAAGGCTTAAGGTAGTTTTGGGTAGATTGTATGAGCAGGTTTGATTGCTGATGTGAGTAAGCCTTGTGAGAAGGCTTAACACAATTTTGGGCAGATTGTATGTGTAGGTTTAAGATAGATTTGTGCATGTAATGTGTGCAGATTTAGGACAAATTTGAGAATAAATTTGTGCATGTAATGTGTGCATATTTGGGATAGAGTTAAGATAGATTTGTGCATGTGATATGTATAGTTTTGGGACAGAGTTGAGATATATTTGTGCTTGTAATATGTGTAAATTTGTGAGAAGACTTGGATAAGGTTTTAGATAGATTTGTGATAAGACTTGAATTACATTTGGATAGATTATGTGAGTAGGTTTTGAGATACATTTGTGCATGTAATGTGTGCAGATTTGGGGCAATGTTGAGCAAGTGATTTGAGCAGATATTGGTGCAAATTTGAGTAAGACTTTTGTGAAGGCTTGGAGTAGTTTTTGAGCAGAGTGTTGAGCTGGCTTTGGAGCATACCAAAGAAAATGGAGTAGAGTTCTCTTGTGGAGAGACATCCAAAAACCAAAGAAAAGAGGATAGAGTTCTCCTATGGAGAGAGATCCACAAACCAGAGCAAAGGGGATAGAGTTCTCATGTATATAGAGATCCACAAACTAGAGTAGAGGATATAGAGTTCTCCTATGGATTGCGATCTATAAATCAAAGCAAAGAGGATAGAGTTTTCCTATGGATAGAGATCCATGAACTTGAGCATAGGAGATTGAGTGCTCATTTGGACAGAGGTCCATAAACATTGTGATAGGGATTTGGCTCCCAAGATATTTATTGAGAAAATTTAGAAGAAAAATTTTCTTCATGGACATAGCCCATAGTGGGTGAACCACGTTAAATTTGTCTCTCATGTGTGCGATGATTTTTGCATTATTTATTTTACTACATTGATATTATTTCTATTATCATTTGGAAAGAAAAGTAAAATTTGGTCTCATACTGTTCACTCCCCCTCTCAATATAAGCTTGTGTTCTTCAAATTTTAATGCAAATTTTTGTGCTTCTTCAGTCTCTGCTAGAGATTTTTCCTTCAACAAATATGTAAAAGAACTTTATCTCTTTGAAAGAGAATATGGAGATATCTCCATTTAGCCTTCCTAGGATGATAATCTTATCTTCAATACAACATCAACTAGAAAGCACTTTTTCTACTTAATTAATGCCCTTGTTTTCTCTTCCCTTAAATAAACCTAAGTTAAAACTTTAAAACTTTCAATAAAAAAATTAAAATAAAATTAATTTAAAAAAGAATTATTTTTATTTTTTTAATTTGTTTAGTGTGATAATCCCCTACGACCAATGGTTGGGGAGACTTCCCCAACCATAACCCCTCCTAAAACCAATAACTATGCTTATCAATAGGAAATTTAACTAAAAAAGAAAAATTTAAGTACATTATATTATATAATAAATCACTTCACAAATATTAAAAATAAATTTATTTTATTTTCACTAATTTTTAATTTTTACTTTCCTTTACAAGAAAAGGGTAAAAAATTTAAAATAAGAGCATGCAATTTTATAAGAAAACTCAAATAAGATTATACATTTTATAGTTATTACTTTAAATGATTATTAAACATTAGCGAATTGTTCTTGGCATGGTGGCTTTCTATGATCATCAAGTCTTTTAGGGCATATTGTTTCTTTGTTTGTGTAAGAACTTAATAAACCTTTATTTTTTTTGGTAATATTAAAAGTGAAGAGGGTTTTAAAGGGATCCCACAACCAATACAAACAAAATCCACCAGGGTAGGATAAACCAGAACAAAACCTCACCAGGAAGACATGAGGTAAACCAGAAAAAGACTGCTAAGACCAGTCCCCTAGGACACATAAGGAGGGAGAACTGAGGTATTTCTACACCAACTTATCCAAACCTTGAGCAACAGAAGCAACTAAACAAGTTACATTTTTAGATAGGTCCGGAGCCGATTTCATAAAGCTCCACAACTTTCTTTGTTTTGTCAATTAAATTCAAATCACAAAAAATAGAATGTTTAAACTCATAAGAAGCCTCAAACAATGAAAACTGTAAGAACAAGTGACTAAGATAACCAATAAGATACCTAGAGGATGAGGAAAAGAACCCCACAACCCAAAAAGTAAACTCCAGGAAGTTCTCCATGAATGGGCTAGGTGTCCTCAAAATGAATATATCTTCCACAGGTGTAAAGATCAACCAAGACACCTTGGCCAAAAAATTGCCACGTGAGCGCCATCTCAAGGCAAAAAGGAGAGCATTGAAAAGGGCTTCAACTCCCTCGGGATTAGAAATATCATAAAATGGCCAGCAAAACAAGGTAAAATTCCTAAGGAAATATAGACAAACATAAAGGAAAAGAAAATCAGATACCAACATCCACAAAGAATGTTCAAGAGACTAAAGAAATGTCTGGAGGGCTCTCCAATTGAAAACATGAAAGGACGTTGGGAAGAGAGATTTTAAAATTTGAAACTCAAAATGCAATAGAGGGAAAGGGACACCATGGAAACTCATTAAGCTACCAACAAACCAAGAGGGATCGATAGGACGATGCTGCAGTCTGAAGTAAAGGCACTTTGTCATCATCCTAGCTAAGAACAACAACCAACACCAACTAGGAGTAAGGAACTACAATGAAAAGGTGAATTGTCTCAGGAGGAAAATTAGTACGTTAGATCAACAAGCACTGACTAGATACACCCAGATTTACAAGGTAGTCAGCCATCGCATCCCCTTATCTATACTCGTGCCTGATGATTGAGTTCTTCATGGATAATAAATGGGCTTTGGATTCATCTATTAAATTAGAGATTCGCCATCCTGGTCTACAATCACATTTGAGAATTTTAATAATATTTAATTAATCTCCCTCAATAACAGCCCTTATGAGGTCTTTAAGCATTTGAATTCTAAAAAATGAAGCCCGAGTTTCAGCAAAGTGAGAGGATTGGACACCAATATCTTTTGCAAAGGCCAAAATAGCATTGCCAAAATGATCCTGAATGATGTCCCCAACGCCAGCCTGGACTATATGTCCTTTCAATGTCCCATCAAAATTAAGCTTAAACCATCCCGGAGGGGGTGGGTTCCAGTGAATAGAGGCACGTAAGTTCGGAGTAGGAGGTGTTCCTAATTCTTGGTAGAAACTATGAATACGCTCAATCAAAAAATCAGGGTGGTCCCTATGAATAGAGGGGAGCAAATCCTTCATCACCAATGACACGTTCTCACCTACTTTCCACATTATTTTCTCTCGTAAATGAAAGAAATCTCTCTCTATATTTTTAAATGCCCTCGCATTCTGATCCTTCCAAACTCCCCAAAGAAGGTGAGGAAGCCAAAATTTCCAAAAACACTTAATATGGGGAGAGGAAAAAGGTGATGCCAATTGATGGACTAGGTCACTAATAGAATCTAGTAACGTCCATGCAAGCCCAACATGCTGAAGGCAAAAATAAAAAAAACTCTTGGAAAAATTTGCATTTGAGAAACAGGTGGGAAGAAGATTCCCAATATTTTTTACACAGAAAAAAATGATTAAGCAAATTAAAACCCCTCTTGTGCAAATTTTCAATTGTGAGGACCTTATTCTACATTGCCAACCAGAAGAAAATATTAATTTTTAGAGTTAAATTCTTAATACAAATCTTTGACCAGGGAAAATTACCACCTCCACAAGGGCATAGGAGATAATAAGCAGATTTTACCATAAAAGATCCCTCACTATTGCCATCCCAAATTAATCGATCTGTCACCTCTTCCTGGTGAACAACATACCATCGTAATTCAACAAGAATAGATTCCCCCACAATACGATCCTGAGCAGAACTGAGAAAGGAGAGATATGGAGACCAAAAATTATGATCATTTTGAAGGAAGACGAAATCAGCCACCTTGATGAAACCTGCCTCTTTGGATAGAAGACAAACTTCCTAGAAATGAGGGTCCTCCACAAGTGAACGATCTCTAAGCCAAGGGTCATCCCAAAAGGAGACATACCTATCGTTACCAATCACCCAATGCCTGTTATTTCTGATAAAGTCCCTGGATTTGATCAGACTGTTCCAAAATGAAGAGCCTCCATAGGAGAGAGGATCTGAAAGGAAATGATGAAAATTATATTTAGCTTTTAAAATGTGACACCAAAGGCGATCAGAGTTGGAAGCAACCTTCCAAGCAAGCTTAGACACCAAAGCCTTGTTCATAATAGCCGCACTTTTTAGATTTAGACCCCCTTCCTTTTTTCTTTTACAGACTTGCTCCCATGAAATAAGATGGAACTTTCCCTTCAACTTTAGACCCGCCCAAAGAAAGGCCTTACATATATTGTCAAACTTGGATGCCACCTTAGTAGGAATATTGAAGAGAGACAAAAAATATAGAGGAATACTTTGAAGATTCCTCTAAACTAAAATTGTATTTTTGGCTTGACTGAGGAGGCCTCCTTTCGAGGAGGAAAAAATTCTCTGAACCCACTCCAAAATAGGAGTCCAAAATGAATCCTTCAAACATCCCACAAATAAAGGAAGACCCAAGTACATAATTGGGAGAGAGACAATCCTACACCCCATAATTGAAGCAATCCTCTATTGACAAATCTCGAGGGTGTTAACAAAGAAGATGCTACTTTTGAGATAATTGATCAATTGACCCACCACTCTCTCATAATAATTCAAAATTATTTTCACATCCCGCACATGAAAAATCAATGCCATGCAAGAGAGCAGAGTATCATCGACAAACTGTTGATGAGATATGGGGTTTATCTACAAGGCTAACCTTAGACCAAAATCCACACTTCGACTTTTAATAGATTGACCAAGAGCCTCATCCATGATGATAAAAAGGAAGGGGGAGATTGGATCTCCCTGACGAATACCTCTACACGAGTTAAAAAAGCTAGTAGGGGATCCATTAATCAACACTGAGAACTAGGCAGAAGACATCGCGATCTCCATTAAATTTACCCATGAATTACTAAAACCAAACTTCCTTAGAACCGTAAACAAGAAGGGCCATGACACTCTATCATAAGCTTTGTTGGCGTCCAGTTAAAGGTAAAAGGTCGCTCTGCCACTCTTTTGCATTGAATGAAGAAGTTCATGAATAACAATGGCCCCGTCCAAAATTTGTCTCCCGACACAAAACCACTTTGAGCAAAATCAATAATAGAAGGGAGGATAGGCTTTAATCTATTTGCCATAGCTTTAGAGAAGATTTTATAGACTGTATTACACAAGCTTATTGGCCTAAAATCATTGAATGATGCCATAGAATCCTTTTTAGGAATGAGAGCAAGGAAAGTTGCATTCAAGGCCTTAGGGAAGACCCTTGAGCTCTGGGAATGACGAACAACATCACAAACATCCACACCATAGATATGCCAAAACTTTTGAAAAAAATAGGTGGGAATCCATCGGGGCTAGGGGTCTTAAGAGAACCCATAGACTTCACTACTACCCGAATATCTTCATCAGATAAGGGAGCAAGAAGAACAACATTCATCTCATCCGAGACAAGACAAGGAATTGCCTCTAACATTCTAATTTCAGCGTCTCTATCATGAACTGGCAACGAACATAAAAGAGAACTTAAGAAGTCCACGGCATTTTCCCTTATCTCCATTGCATCCGTAGTGTAGAATCCATCAGATTTGTCAATTTCCCTAATTCTATTCCGACCCCTACGACACAAAGTAGAAAAATAGAAAAAACGAGAGTTACGATCTCCTTCTTTCAATCACAGCTCTCTAGATTTATGTTTCAGAATAGTTCTTCAACTTATTAATAAACCTTTCTTGATTAAAAAAAAAAGTTAACAAATATTAATAATTACTTAAAAAAAAAAAAAAGACTTATAAGACTTATAGTTTTACGAGCAGACCTATGGTTTTCGGATATTGTTGTTAACTACATAAATTTAAAGTTTTTTAATATAAATTTTCTCATAATAAGCTCGAGTTGAGATGTTATGCTATATTTATTCTTTGTAGATCGGCTTTGCGTGAGTTAAGGTACTATAAAGAACGGTTTCTTCTCTTCCACGCTTTCGAAGTTATATTTTAAACGGCCGTCCAACTCATTTATAAAAACGGTCAGTTCGACGTCTTCGACAGAGACAATAACATGATGCCAACGGATATTGTTGTTAACGACATTAATTTTAAACTTTTTAAATTTAAATTTCCTCATAATCAGATCGAGTTGGGATGTTATGCAATATTTATTCTTGGCAGATAAGCTTTGCCTGAGTTAAGGTACTATAAAAAACGGTTTCTTCTCTTCCTCGCTTTCGAAGATATATTTTAAACGGCCGTCCTTCAACTCCTTTATAAAAACGATGAGTTCAACGCCCTTCGACAGAGGCAATAACATGAATCCATCCGCATCTAAATTTTATATAATACTCTGAAGGCCTGCAAACTGATAATATCGACTACCAGTCGTTGTTCACTATAGAAACAGAGGTTCTATAAATGGGCATCTTCGATTACCCACTTCATCCGCGGCGTAGAGCTTAAATCCAGGTTTTGTGTCTAGGCTTGAAGAAGTCTTTGTACAATGGCTTCAAATGTGACTCTGATAGGCCTGCTCATGATCAGTGTCATGCTATACTGTTTGTGTTACTTGTCACATGCGGAGGGCGATCTCAAAGCCTGGCGAGTTCATATGACCCCCTTGCATTCTAAATCCACCAATTTGACTGCCGAAGAACGGTTTCGTGGTGCCGTCGGCAGAAGCACGGCAAGGATGAAAAGAATCGAGAAGTCAATTACTTCCGCAACGAAAGGCCGGAGATTAATATCAGCTTCTCCTCAGGCTTTTGTCACCATAGGTGAAGGAGAATATTTGATGACACTTAGCATCGGAACACCGCTAAAAAAGTTTGTGGCCATCGTGGATACAGGCAGCGATCTGATATGGACTCAGTGTCAACCCTGCAAGAAATGCTACATTCAACCAGATGTCGTCTTCAACCCCTCAAACTCCACCACATACAGTAAGGTCCCTTGTAACGCTTCCCTTTGTTCTGCACTTCCCAATCCGACATGTACACCAGACTGTCAATATTTGTATGAATACGGCGATGGCTCGAGTACAAGTGGCGTCCTATCCTCCGAGACGTTAACCATGTCGGGCGGTCCGGGCGGTTCTCAATCCTTTCCGGGGATTGCAGTTGGGTGCAGCGTTGACACCCAAGGAGACGGTTTCCTTCAAGCCGACGGTCTAGTTGGCCTTGGACGCGGGGAACTATCCCTGATCTCGCAGTTGGGTTCCACTGTTGAATCAAAATTCTCTTACTGTCTATTGTCTCTGAGCAATAAGCCCACAGAAACAAGCCCTTTGTTCTTCGGCGATGCGGCGTATTTGAGTGGAGAAGACAAGTCTACGCCCATGATAACAAATTCCGTCTTGCCGGATCTCAACACGTACTACTACCTGGGCTTGTTAGGAATCAGCGTGGGGAATTCGATGGCCGACATTCCGAGTGGAACGTTTGATATCAAAGCAGACGGAATGGATGGGTTCATTATCGACTCTGGAACGACGCTTACGATTTTGCCACACACGGCCTTCAGTGCAGTGGCCGAGCTTTTGGATTCCGCCATCGGATTGCCGAGAGGCAACGCTACCCAATATGACCTTAGTCTCTGCTATCAGCTGCCTTCTGACCCCAGTAACGTGACTCTTCCGGATATGACCTTTCATTTTGCCGGTGCTGCCGATTACGTTATCGATCCCAAATATAATTTCGATTCTGATCCCAGTGGCAGTTTGTTGTGTCTGATGATGATCGATATGGGTGACGCTCAAGGAATTCCTGCCATCTTCGGAAATTATCAGCAGCAGAATTACCATATTCTCTACGACAATGCTAACCAGATGTTCTCTTTTGCTACTGCTGACTGTGATTCTCTTTAAATCTAGACGTACCATTACATCTTTCTAATAAATGGTTTCTGTTACCTGCGAAATCTAACGGATTTCCTTCACCGGCTTGAGCAAAACAAAACTATTGTTTTCCCTAAAACATTGTCGAAAATGAGAAACAGCGGAAACGTTTCTCGTGTTTTCGCAGTGAAGCTCTTGGATAAGATGTTAACAGGGAGATGTTTTTTATTATTTAAATTTTTTCAATTACAGCAAAAATGTCTGCCAGAGGCTGTTCTTCGGACCCTATCTATCAAACGACCACTGGAAAGACACTACTCCTCTTGTGGCCAATCCTGAAATAAAGTTAAGAAAAAGACTCCAGAAACATAAAAGAGAAACATGTAAACGCTTAGCGTTCCCTTTCATAGCACGAATCTCATGTAAGAGGATATAAATAAAAAGGGAAAAAAATGTTGTTTATTTATTATATAATTATTAATAAAATTTTAATTTTAAAATAAAATTAAAAAAATATGAAAACAATAAATCTTCGCATTATCAACGACAAGAAAGGTAGACTGCAAGGTTTCTTCTTCAAAATCCTCCGAGCTTTAAACGGAAGTTCCTCTAAAAGAACAAATAGTTTCAATATGTGTTATTGATTAATTGCACAAGCTTCTAACATATCCGCCAACTTTCCTAACGACTTCCCTCGAAATTCTAAATCACTGTTATTTCTTAAAAGGGTCCAAGGTTAAAGAATCAAATAATTTGGTCCGAAGAAAACTTTCCTCACGACTTCCCTCGATTTTCTAAATCACTTTAACTTCCTGCCTAGATATTCAAGAAGGTATCAATCTATATTCGTTAGTAAAATGTGAGTGCTAGTAGGTTAATTGTTGAAAAAACCGAAGGCACAATTTTGTTTTTAATATGTTTTTAACGTCTTAGTTTTTTATGTTAAAAAATATATATTATATTAAAGAATTAACGAAATATAGTTTTTACAAATAAAAAAAAGAAGTGGATAAACACGTCACGTGGCTAACGTTATTAGCTGGAAAAATCATTCTCGTTAAAAAATAATGGTAACACAAGTGAACAATTTACAGTTTACATAACTAATGGACAACAAAATAAACTGATTACAAAATGATGATGCTTAGTCACTCCTGATTCCCATCCAGAGACTTTGATAATGAGTCTCTCCCATGTCCAGAAGTTCCGAGAACATAAACCCAACCATAAACTCTTTAAGTTGTCCCAAACATGAAGTTGAGGAGTTGAGGGAGAGAGGAATAGTCACATAGCCATGACCAACTCTCTAAGCATCTTGAGCTAGGATAGGAGTGTAGTTTGGGAGCGAGCGACACTGCTGTCTAGAATTGGACCTGCTACGAAGAGTATTTTGAACTACTGAGCATGGTGTGTTCCCCCACTGTTCAATAAACTCTTGAAGATGAGTGAGTTCCATAGCCACCTTATTGACCTGAAATGTAATCTAAAAATACATAGATGAAATAATATTAGACTTCTCCAAAGCAGATATGTGCAAAGAGGAAGAACACTTACCAAAGATATAGTCATTTCTAGCTCTATATATATACTGAACATGGCCGCCATATGAAACAAGTGCCACACTTCAAACAAAATAGTCGGTAATGGCTGGGGGTCTCCCAAAATGATATGCTTCCACTCAAAAATGGCATAGGAATAGAGTCTAAAAAAGGAAAACAACCACTCCCAAAGGGAATGAGCATGAGCACAAACCCAAAAAATATGGATAAATTCTTCAAATTGAAGATATAAAGAGCAAGAAGGGTTGGGGATGCCTAAATGTTGTAGATGCTCCCCAATAGGAAGCCCTTGGTGCAAATACTCCATGCAAAACAAGAAAATTTGGGCTCCAAGAAAGGAGTCCTGGAACCTATGCAACCAAATAGGTCGAGGGGAGGATACCTTCCATCGTTGATTGAGCTCATCAATCAGGGGGAGGCAAGGAGAGACCCATCCAAACCCCAATAGAAACTTATAAATATATAATGGAGTATTCGGATACCACTTCCAGTCCTTCCACCAAGGTTACTGTGAAAGCATAGAAATCTTATGTAACATGGAGTCAGGGAGAGCAAATTTTACAACCTCAAAGGTATCCTTGTCAAAGTGATTAAGACCAAATTTAGCTCTAAAATTATCCCATGGGATCTAATCCCTGGTACAATGAGAAAATAAATCAGTGATGCATCACACACCTTTGCAAAAGAATCTCAGTGCATGAACCCAAGGAACTTGTGCAAGTGGGAAACCCTAGTAGATGATAACATACGACCACCAAACATTCATTTGGTTGATGGAGAGGCCATGCCAAAAGCTTCAGTGATTCCATATAAGCCAAGGCTTAACACTCTCCCAAGATTTCCAAATACTCCTAATGATAAAGGATCCTGATACTTTGATAGAAACATGGGCAACAAGGAGGGAAGGGAACCCCATACCCTTCCAACTATTATGTCCAAAATGGGAACCTTCACTAATATAGTGTCAGATGAGAATCTTCCAGCTCTCATTACCTATGAGGGATTTGATGATCCACTTAACATGAAAGGCCCAATCTTGATGTTGGGTATTAAGAATGCCAAGTCCACCATGGCTTCTAGGAAGATAATAATATTCCCAGACAACACTGTAGAATCCTATAGCATTATTGGAGGAGGACCATAAGAAGTCTCAGAGAAGCTTATCAAGCTTCTTATAGCAATTTTTGGATGGGGCCCAGTAGGAAGAATAATAAACATGGGTGGCTGCAAGGACTTTAGTGCAAATTTAAAATTTATTAGCAAGGGAGAGTTTCTTGGTGGACTAGTAGGTAAGTTTTTGTTCCACCCTGTTAACAACATACTTCCATAACTTTGGTAACGACCTATTAAAGGCAAAAGGAATACCTAAAAAATAAAAAAAACCCCCCTCTTGGATGATCTTCTATTGATATTGATTAAGCTAATGGAGCATTGGGTTGAGATACTGCCTATAACATTGGGTCTTTCTCCATTGAATGGAGGATCCAGAATCCAGACAAAAAGTGTCTAGGCAAGCAAGTGCTTTTTGAATGACACCTTCTTCCTCAATAAGAGTGAACAAAGATTCATTAGCAAAATGTCCATTGATCAGCTGAGTCTCACCTCTAGGAAGAGAAATTCCTCGAATAGAACCCTGAGCAACATGGTGAGATAGTAAATAGCAAAACCCTTCAACAAATGGATATAAAGTAAAGGAGCTAAAGGGTAACCTTATCTAATGGATCAAAAGAGACCAATGGCTGAGGACTTGTGTCTATTAATGGATAAAACAACCAAAGCCTCAAAAAACAATATTTCCATAGAACTAATGAAGTAAGGCCCAAAACTAAGAGCTTTAAGCATAGCTAGAATTAAGGACCAATCAATCTTGTTATAAAATTTCTCAAAGTTAATTTTTATAAACATAGATTGTTGGTTATAATTGACAGACATAAGGTCATATTGGTGGCAAAATACTATAAGCAAAAGTCATGGATTCACTATCATGAGGTGTATGCGCCTATAGTGAGACTTGACACAGTTAGGATGATCCTGCCATTGGCAACCCAGAAAGGCTAGAATGTATACTAGATGGATGTCAAGTATGCCTTCCTCAATGGAGTGTTGGAAGAAGAGGTCTACATAGACTAGCCACCAGGCTATGAGTTGGAAGATCAATAACATAAGGTCCTAAAGCTAAATAAGACTCTGTATGGGTTGAAACAAGCACCCAAGGTATGGTATAGTTAGATTGATGCCTACGTTCAAGAGAATGGGTTTATCAAATGCCCATATGAGTACACTCCATACATGAAGCAAAATGCACTAGGGGAGATGATGATAGTCTACTTGTATGTAGATGATATGATTTACACTAGCAATAGAAATGTGCTATTTGACCAGTTCAGAACAACCATGAAGAAGGAGTTCAAAATCATAGACTTAGGCCTGATGAATTACTTTCTAGGTATTGAAATTGACCAAATAGGAAATGCAACCTCAAAAATTCTAAAAAGGAAATTTTTGTATTCCTCTAAACATCACTTGTGGCTCTCTCTATTTCCTAACAATCTATCATTTTCTTTGATACCACTATTAGCTTTTGATGAGTATATGATATAGGAAATGTAAACATAGGATGCAAGATACGAAAGATATGATATCTATACGATAATGGCAATATAATATGTAGGAAAATAAATATATGAACTTCTACAATAAATTAGAAATATGCCATTAGTGAAAGCTCACAAAAAAATTACAATGTAGTATAATGGAGAACATGAACACTCCATAAACCTTTTTTAGAGGAACTACATTGTACTCCTCTACCAATTTATACTATGCACTCTCTATATTATCTCCCCTTTCTATTCACTCACTATAAGGTTTATATATAGGAAGATAAGTTCCTCGGCCCTCAATCTACCTTTGACTCTATACTATGACTCATATACATATGGACTACATACACATTTACATCATTGCACATTCTAACACTTGTGCATTTATTACATGTTGAAGTAACTACTTAACTTTACTTTAAAGTAAACCCATACTCTAGTAATGTACCTAAGGTGGTACATTAGCATGTACCTAATACTGTAATATACTCTAACACCTGTTATATGTCTCCCTCCTCTTATTAGTCCAATTATAGTTAGTTCTAAGATATTTAATATCCACTAAGTATAATGCATGAACTCGGGAAATCATAAGTCGATCTCTTGGATCCAAAATTGAGGTACCCCCTTCTTGATCTCTAGATGATAATTTAAGATTAAAATCCCTAGAAAAAATCTAGTCTAACTCCTCCCTCGAGACTCTCATCTTATACACTCCTTTCCATTGATGAATATGACAATCTAGGTTTGAGTCCCATAAACATTTATGATTAAAACCTACTCATTTGTCACATTGTTCCTAAAATATGATATGAGGACACCCATACAAGCTATATGGTCTATTATCATTCATTCAAGAGAGTTCCAAAATATAATTATCCTCCTTGAGGCCCCTTGGGAAACCATTTCCACATGACAAACACCCATCCAAAGTCTAATTATTATTTTACACCTAAGATCCAACAACATTTTTGTCTCGTAGATAAGAAAAAAATTTCTTTTACTTTTTCTAGGAGTCTTTGAGCAAAAAATTGATGGGTTCTACTATTAAACCCCTAATATTCCATGATTGTATAATCATTGTTTACCTTGAGACCAATAAGATTCTATTGGTCTCACCAATATCCCAATGATTAGTTTATCTTCATGAATTGCTATCAATTCCTTATTTGATTTTATACCCACTCTATGATAGCTAATATTCTTTGATCTCTTTTGCACCCAAGTTATCCCTAGAGTTGGTTTTTTGTTATTATTTTTCTATACTCATTATGACATTTATTTTCATTATTATCAGTTGCTCTTGATTATGCACTATCAATACCCCTGCAATCTCTGATTGTGGTAACTCACTACATTCTATTGCCTACTCTAGGATAGGAGGGGGTGCAAGAGAGGCTTAAAAATGATTACTTTTGTTATTCTCATCCTCTCCTTCCATGAATTTTTCTTCTTCCTGGTCCACTAATGTCTTGAATATCTCATACCTATTTGAGGGCTTGTGTTGGGTTTGCTTGTTGTTATCTTTTTTCTTTTTCCTTCTACTTCTTTTGGGTTATTCAAAACCATCTTCTTGTGCTTATCTACCCTAAGAAATATTATATGTTTTTTATTGACCATTGAATTATCCTCCTTATGAATATTTTACATTACTAGAGGAAGCTCCATTTTTGTGTTCATATTGTTTGGTTAGAACTAGGTCAAATACCCATATTTATGGTAACCTCTACAAATAAAGGGCAACAACTTCTAATCTAGTCGTTGAATCCAAGATATTCTTGCAAGTTTAAGTTCAACCTCTATGAAAAATGGTAGCTAAGATCTATTTTCATGTATAATCTAGCATAAATGGTTGTGTTTTCTTCCATTGTGTCTCTAGAAACACCCAAATATATTCCAATGAAATTATCGATGAATTACAATGAGATCATATACCAATATCCCAATGATCAGTTTGTCTCCTTGAAATGATATCAATTTCGTATTTGATTTTATACCCACTCTATGAGAGCTAATATTCTTTGATATCTTTTCCACCTGAGTTATCCCTAGAGTTGGTTTTTCTTTATTGTTTTTTTCTATACCCATGATGACATATCTTTTTCTTATTATCAGTTGCTCTTGATTATGCACTATCAATACCCCTACAATATCTAATTGTGGTAACTCACTGCATTCTATTGCCTACTCTAGGATAGGAGGAGGTGCAAGAGGGACTTGAAAATGATTACTTTTATTATTCTCATCCTCTCCTTCCATGAATTTTTCTTCTTCTTGGTCCACTAGTGTCTTGAATATCTCATACCTATTTGAGGGCTTGTGTTGGGTTTGCTGGTTGTTATCTTTTTTCTTTTTCCTTCTACTTATTTTGGGTTATTAAAAACCATCTTCTTGTGCTTCTATAACCTAAGAAGTATTAGATGTTTTTTAATTGACTATTGACTTATCCTCCTTATGAAGATTTTACATTTCTAAAGGAAGCTCCATTTTTGTGTTCATATTGTTTGGGTAGAACTAGACCAAATGCCCATATTTATGGTAAAATCTACAAATGAAGGGCAACACCTTCTAATCTAGTCATTGAATCCAAGATAGTATTGCAAGTTTAAGTTCAACCTATGTGAAAAAAGGGTAAGCAAGATCTATTTGCATGTATAATATAGCATAAATGGTTGTGTTTTCTTCCATTGTGTCTCTAAAAACACCCAAATACATTTCAATAAAATTATTGATGATTTCCAATACCTACTCACTCCATAAATCCTTTGGAAGTGCACACAAATGTATCAAAAATAGGATAGTAGTGGTTCCAATATGGGTATTAAATCCCACTCTCCAGGGTTGAACAAATAATATTGTTAGACTAGGTTCCTCTTTTTTGTTTTGAAAATCTTATTTTAGTTTTTTATGCTTCTTCAATCTCAATTAGAGATTTTTCCTTCAACAAATCTGCAAAAGAACTTTATATTTTTGTAATAGGATCTGAAGGTGTCCCCATTGGACCCTCTTAGGTGTTGTGGCCATTCCACAACTAGCCCCAAAACTTGGGGACCCACCTTAATTTTTGGAATTTTTATTGAATTTTAATTTCTTTGAGTGATAATTTTGATAGGTTGCTTTGTTGACTAGTGTCTCATTTTGGTTTCTTTTAAGTTGTCTAGTGTGTTGGTTATGTTTTTTTCTTAGTTTTGTTATTTTATTTTTTTGGTTAGTTTTAATGTTTTGAATTAAACCAATTAAAACATTTGAAATTAATTAAATCAAATTTAAAATTTAAAAAAAATAGAAAGCAAGTAAAATTTAAATAAGAAAGAAAATAAAATAAAAATAGAAGAAGAGCAAAATAAATAAATAAATAAAAGAAATGCAAATAAGAATAAAACACACACACACACATATATATAAAATGAATAAAATAAAACAAAATAATAGCAATTATTTTTTCTCATGGCACGCTAATATTTCTTTACATATTGGTTTGGTATTAATTTCTATTTTGACTCTATGATTTTATTAAAGATACTTTGAACTAATGATTTATATTGATGTTGGCATGTTTATAAATAAAAGGAAAGCATATTTTAATTCATTGCTAGCAAAAGAAAAAGTTATGGAAGAAGCGCTTCATTCGAAAGATACTAATTTATTATTGGTAAAAATCATTATGGAAGAAGCGTTTCATTATGATTTCCCACCAATTGGGCAATCATAAGTCGATCCCTTGGATCTAAAATTGAGGTCCCCCCTTCTTGATCTCTAGATGATAATTTAAGATTAAAATTCCTAGAGAAAAATCTAGTCTAACTCCTCCCTCGAGACTCTCATATTATACACTACTTTCCATTGACAAATATGACAAACTAGGTTTTGAGCCCCATAAAAATTTATGATTAAAATATGCTCATTTGTCACATTGTTCCTAAAATGTGATATGATGACACCCGTCCAAGCTATATTTTCTACTGTCGTTCATTCAAGAGAGTTCCAAAAGATAATTATCTCCCTTGATACCCCTTGGGAAACCATTTCCACATGATCAACACCCATCCAAAGTCTATTTATTGTTTTACACCTAAGATCCAACAACATTTTTGTCTCCTAGATAAGCAAAAAACTTATTTTACTTTTTTCCAAGATTCTTTGAACAACAAATTGATGGGTTCTACTATTAAACCCTTAATATTCCATATTGTATAATATTTGTTTACATTGATACCAATAAGATTATATTGGCCTCTCCAGTCTCCCAATGATCAGTTTGTCTCGAATTTTTATCAATTCCTTATTTGATTTTATACCCACTCTATGAGAGCTAATATTATTTGTTCTATTTTCCACCTGAGTTATCTGTAGACTTGGTTTTTATTTATTATTTTTATATACCCATGATGACTTCTCATTTCCTTATTATATGTTGCTCTTGATTATGCATTGTCAATACCCCTACAATCTTTGGTTGTGGTAACTCACTACATTCTATTTCCTACTCTAGGATAGAAGGAGGTGCAAGAGGGGCTTTAACATGATTACTTTTATTATTCTCATCCTCTCACTCAATGACTTATTCTTCTTCTTGGTCCACTAGTATCTTGAATATCTCATACCTATTTGAGGGCTTGAGTTGGGTTTGCTCTTTGTTATCTTTTTTATTTTTCCTTCTCCTTCTTTTGGGTTATTCAAAACCATATTCTTGTGCTTCTCTACTCTAAGAAGTATTAAATGTTTTTATTGACTATTGACTTATCCTCCTTGTGAAGATTTTACATTCCTAGAGGAAGCTCCATTTTTTATTTTCATATTGTTTGGGCAGAACTAGGCCAAATGCCCATATTTACTGTAAAATCTACAACTGAAGGGTAACAACTTCTAATCTAGTTGTTGAATCCAAGATAGTCTTGCAAGTTTAAGTTCAACCTCTATGAAAAATGTGTAGCTAAGATCCATTTGCATGTATAATCTAGAGTAAATGGTTGTATTTTCTTCCATTGTGTCTCTAGAAACGTCCAAATATATTCCAATGAAATTATAGATGATTTCCAATGCCTACTTACTCTAGAACTCCTTTGGAAGTGCATACAAATGGATCCAAACTAGGATAGTAGTGGGTTCAATTTGGGGATTAAATCCGACTTTCCAGGGTTGAAAAAATAATCTTGTTAGACCATGGTTCCACTTTTTTTGTTTTAAAATTCCTATTTCTATCGACAAGTGAGAAAAAGATAACAAAATATCCATTACTAATAAATCACAAAGAATACTCACTAAAAGGCTCCTAGTTTTGTCGAACCTAGGAATACAAAAATATTAAGGTAGGGAAAATATGAATGAATTTACAAATCACGTCATGATTGGATCCATATAAGACTATTTATTTTACCATCCTCTACTCAATGATAATATTTGGCCTTGATTATAACTATGGTAAGCATCCATTGACTCTTTGAGCTGTTGATCTTTTCCAGCAATTGTAAAAAGCATTTTTAATGTAGTTTTTTATGCTTCTTCAATCTCTGTTAAATATTTTTCCTTCAACATATCTACAAAAGAACTTTATCTCTTTAAAAGAGGATCTGAAGGTGTCCCCATTGGGCCTTGCTAGGGAAGCAATCTTATATTCAATTTGGCATCAACCAAAAAACACTTTGTCTATCCAATTAATGCCCTAATTTTCTCTTTCCTTGGATAAGCCTAAGTTAAAACTTTAAAACCTTCAATTAAAAAAATAATAATTAAAAAAACTAAATTACATTATCTCATATAATAAATCACCTCACAAATATTAAAAATTAATTTACCTTTTTCACTAACATTAATTTTTACAACCAAAATTAATGGTTAAAAACCTAAGGAAACTCAAATAAGGTTATGATTTTTATAGTTATTACTTTAAATGATTATTAAACATCAAATTCGGCGAATTGTTCTTGGCATGGTGGCTTTCTATGATCATCACACCTTTTAATGTGTATTGTTTCTTTGTTTGTGTAAGAGCTTTAAAAACTTTTATTGATTCAAATATAAAGTTAACAAGTATTAATAGTTAAAAAATAATAATAAGTATTAATAGTTACCCAGACCTATGGTTTTGGGATATTGTTGTTAACGATATTAATTTTAATTTATTTTTATTTTTCTTGATAATAATTTCGAGTTGCGATGTTATGCAATTTTTATTAGTGGTAGATCAAATTTGCGTGAGTTAAGGTAACTATAAAGAATGTTTTCTTCTCTTCCTCATTTTCGAAGTTATATTTTAAACGACCATCTTTCAACTCATTTATAAAAACAGACAGTTCAACATCCTTCGACAGAGACAATAACATGATGTCATCGGATATTGTTGTTAACAACATAAATGTGGTAAAGTTTTTAAATTTAAATTTCCTCATAATAAGATCGAGTTGGGATGTTATGCAATATTTATTCTTGGCATATAAGCTTTGCGTGAGTTAAGGTGATGCAGGGGCATTTAGAATGATTACCAAGAGAAGACAAAGCAACACAAAGAAGCGTGAGAATGGAAATAGAAAGGGAAAACAATATGATAAGAAGAAGAGGAGATAAAATAATGTGGACACCTACGTGGGAGATGAAACGATGAGACTGGACGACCACAACGAGAGGAAGGCGAAACAATCAAGTAAAGGAAAGAATAAAAAGGTAACAACATACAGACTTTGGGGATGACTAGAACGTAGGAGAGGCTCTAGGCTAAAGATACTTGTTCAAGAGGGAGATATGGGAGAGAAAGTGTTTATATGAATCATTACGTTTGAGTGCACAATTGTAATATGCCTTATGAACAATTATTAAATAAAATTCAATTTCAGCCTGTGAGTGTGATTGTGGTCATTATAATGCTTAAACCCATTACTATAAATGATAATGTGTTGCAGGTTAAACCCATTATAGAATTCAAAATTATAATGCTCTCATGCTTAGAACATTTCCTCAAACATTATGAGGAGATGCCATAGAGTGGTATAATAAATTACCCAATCATAGTATTTATACTTTTGAGCAATTGATTGACCAATTCTTTGAGTGTTTCATCTTAAATTTTAGAAATAAAGTCTCATTATTTGATGTCTATGCTTTAAGACAACATGATGATGAGTCTATCTACAATTTTGGAAACCATTGGAGGGTTGTCATTACCAAATTTCCATTCAACCTGCCAATGGATGAGCTAATCAAGCTATTCACTAAGAGTTGTTTAAAACCTATCGCTTGGATGCTTCAACTATAAACTTATTGTTCATTTGAAGAAGATTTAGCTCATGCTAGTCTCAGTGAGGAAATAAAAATCCAAGAAGGCATACTTAATTCTAAGAAGAAGTATGCAAAATAAGGGTCAATACAAAAGCAACTATTATGGATAACCAAAATTAATATAGGCTACCCCAACCATCCAACCCAATCACATTAATCAAGTGGTCACGAGCCAATCGATAATGACTCAACAATAATCCGTGTAACAAACAACGCAACAAATTGCTTATCATGCGGTACCATTAACAACTCAAGCCATGTAGAACATGATGTCACTTGTGGAAAAATATCCCTAATGATAGTCTATCTGACAAAATCACCAATACACTCCCTTAGTCGATTTATATGCTTCCATTTTTGAAGGTTGTATGAGACAAAAAAACTTGCTTTACCTTAAATTAGACCAAATGATCCTACCAAACATAATAAACATTATCAAGAACATCTATTTTATCCCTAGCATAGGTAAAATAGGCATGCCATTAACAATTTCCATACATTTAAGGATATAGTGCAAGACCTTATTGACTTGGGGCCAATCAAGCTTGACAACCCCCTTGCTCAACAAAATAAAAGCCTTGGTATTTTCAAACACCACTTCCTCATCACGAGGAGGTACAACCAAATATAGGAGGGGATAAAACCAAAAATCCTCCTAATCAAGTCAATAATGTCCAACAATACCAAGGGTTTGTAGGGGCCATCCACATGGTCATTAGAGGTCAAAGAAACAACCAACAAAATGTAAGGAAAACACCTTAAGCAAGTGTGTCACAACCTCCCACGTTGCCTCCCATCCAGGTTTAACCCAATACTTTATTGCCTATTCATATCCCTAGCTAATCAAATATTCTAAATCCATCCATCAATCTTCCACCATCACCAATCATCTCATTGCATAGTCGATTAACTACAAGTCTAAATATAGCTTTCCCTAAATTGTCAATCTACAAGTTGATCAAATAATCTCCTCCACACCATGATGTATTAATGGACATTTTGATAGCCATTGAATTGCAATATCAAGATCTTAATGCCTTCAACAACTTTTTGAGAGCATCCAAACATGCATGTAGCCTTCAATCACATTCTATGACTTTAATATTAAGCCAATCTCATCAGACTCAGTAGACCCTCTATTGCATATTATGGCTCTAATTAAAAAGAATCCCTTTAAAAGAGTTTTAATTAACATCAATTTCTCTATTAATATCATCACCACATTCACCTTAATCATTTGAACCTTTATCCATCTCATATACCCAAATTTTCATTCACCCTAAAAGCATTTAATGATGCTTTGTGTTCCAAAGTTGGACTATTGTTTTCCTTATTGAATTAGGGGCCAAAATGTTGCACACCATGTTTCATATCTTGGAAGTATCCATGGCGTACAATTTACTCCTTTGAAGACCTTGGATAAGGTAAATGAGATGTGTCCCTTCAATACTACATCAATGCTTGAAATATATTCATGAGGGACAGGTACATTGCATACCAAAGGATGTCGAACCATTCAAGTATTGACATATAATTTCAAATACTTATGAGTCCATGCTTCCTTCCACTCATCTTTTCCTATCACCATCAACCAATTCATCTACCACGTCACCATTTTCTTCATCAAAGTTTCCCATTCCTGAGGACATCCCTATCACTAATCTCCATCAAGCTTCCACACCCCCATCATCATCATCATCATTGACTACATGCACATGTGGTTACAGTCAGTCCACATCATCAACATCATTACCATCTACTTCATCAACATAATCTACAAGTTGAATTGATGGATTGTGAGATACCTTCATCTCCATCATTTTTCGAGCCATCATCTAGCCATAGTCATTCCACATCAATTGAGGTCCACCTCGCTAATCCTGGTATTGGTGAATATGTGGTCCAAAACATTATCGTCACACCACTCACTGTATCACCCAAATTTTTTACACCCTTACCTTCAGGCTAAAGGATCCATACCCAAAATGGGTGAGAAAATGATGGAAAAATACCTCAGACGAAGAGGCCCTTTGAAGGTCGCGCCTCTCGGGGGAGGGTTATAAAGGTGAATTTTTGACGGATGGTGGGGTTCACCAGGAAACTTTGAGTGGCAGTTTCCATGCCTAGGTTGAGAATGGGTTTGATTTATTCGTTTTATGTAATCATTCAGATTCCTAGGTTGGAAAAAATGAAGCTAAGCTATTCTATATGAATATTCTGATTTATATGAAGATAACAGACATAAATGAATCCTAATGTGATTGAATACAGAGAATATATAAAATGGAGAAGAGTACACCTAATTTATGATATTTGATGAATATTTTGAAGCTTGTAGGAGTCCAGATCATCTCGGATATGACAGGATCATCTGTAATTATACAGAATCATCCCAAATCATAGGATATCATCTGAGATCACCCAAGATTGTCAGTGACCTGATGAATTCGTCAAACGAATTTGTCAGAAACCTGCAATCAAAAAAATAGACACCAAAAACCAAAAATACAATTGCAAGAATGATGCAAAATGATAGTAATAAGAGTATAGATGTTTGAATGATAAATCCAGATATCAAATTAAATGAGATGCACTATTTTGGAAATTTATTTTAATTTTATCATGCAATTATGCTAAATGAGGTGAACTCCAAGATGCAAAATAAAAGTAAATTAATCTAATGCACCAATAAATAAGAAAAATGAAATAGAGAATGTAAACTTAGGGCTCTGATTACCCCCAAGATGAATTGTAGACAAGATCGTCTGTAATCGTATAAGATCATCACCGATCTTGATAAGATCATCTAAAATTATAGTTGAATCACCTGCGACGATCCGAGCTACCTCCGACTGAAACACAATGAAATCCTGCAACAAACTTGAAAACATAAGTGCAAATGATGGGAGATCACAACAAAAACTAAAATTGCAGGGAAATAATCAACCAGGCAGCCAGGTAGGGATTCAGGGAGGGAGTCAAGGGGATAAACTCGGAAAATCCTAATTTATATAGGATTAGGGGGAGGTTAGGAGGTTGGGAATCATCCCAATTTGGGATATCCCCAATGTGGGAATCTCCAACTGCACAGACACGCTTTTGTCCAAGTTGGAGAGGTCATTGGAACATAAGCTAATTATGAAAATTTGATTTTGGGACGAAATCGTCTAGACGTTTTATTCCAGAAGAATTCGTCTGATTTGGGACGATATAGTCAGATCGACGACAATATTGTCAGATCAACGACGATATCATCCAACGGTCACAACAACCTCTAAAAATGACATGAAAAACAAGGTAAGCGGTTAATGGGCGGTTTCGAGGTTAAAATTCAAATTTCTACTTTTTACTGATGGTTTAACTGTGCCAATTTTAGGGTGCTACATTTTACCCCCTCTTTAGCAAATTTTCCCAAAAAAATGCATTAAATACGAGTTTTTCATGCTTTACGAGAAAGCAAAAATTTATTCCATTTTTTAGACGATGATTCTAGGTCGAATCATACGACTATTTGCTATGGTGCCCCCTTCGATTTTTTACCCAAATCGAACGTTTGAGGTAAAAGTGCGAAAAAGCAAAAATAAAAAAATGTCATTTTGAATAAAAATAAGAAAAATAGGGTAAAACCCTAATTCATTTTTACTGTTCACTTTCGTTGTTTCAAAGCTCTACAGGTGAAATGCTGGAAACGACACACAGATTGACAAAGATCTGACATGGGTTGCGGGTAAGGATCTAATCCTAGTTTACTATGTTTTTAACTTGATTTACTTGATTTTTGACTTGAATTTTAATTAATTTTTTTTTTTGGCATCGCAACCGTCTTTAGGCCATCGACGAAATCGTCTCTATATTTCCGATTTTTTCTAGGGACGAAATCGAAGAAATAGGGGTGATCCCGTCCAATAAGGGGCGATCCCCAAATTGAAGAACAGAGATGATTTCATCCTATTAAGGATGATTTTATCTAAATTTGGTACAATATCGTCCAATAATGGGCGATATCAACTTTTATGGGATGATTTGATTTTAATTTATTTTTTAATGATTATGTACTAATGATTTTTATTGTTTTATTGCTTATTTTGCAAAGGGGATTGCTAAATATTTGAGAGTGGAAATACGGAGGTCTAAGAGATGATTTGGTTGCGCTCGATCAGGCTAAGCAAGATAGATTGGCAGAGGTAGGACTACAACATGTGGTAGAGATGCCACAAATTTCTATAGACATGGGGCTACTTACAGCCCTGGAAGAGAGATGGTATCTGGAGTCGTCCTGCTTTCGGCTACTGACAGGGGATATGACTCCCACTCTAGAGGATGTATGGAGGATCTTGAGGATCTCCATACATGGTCGATTCATGACCCCTTAGGCCAATCAAGGCCACGCTATGATGACATTGTGCGAGGACCCGAGCTTCATCCTGGAGAAGGACGAAGTGAACATCGAGGCTTTGAGGTGGATGCCTAGGGCGTCTCGGTTGACCCAAGTTTTGGCAGGGGTGGTGGGTGGCCTTCTTCTATGCCACTAGAGCAGATGTAGATTACCGTGGCTACTTTCAAATGTGGTTTGTGACATGAAATACAATGAATATAGGTTTGCTTAGGGTAACTTTGTACTGTGCCACTTGTATAGGATCCTTTACGGGGTCGTATACAAGGGGGGTCGATGTCTGGTGTTGTCCTCGCTTCTACAGGTTTGGTGTTGGGAGCACATTACGGTGTAGAGGTTGGTAGGGCTTCCACTGATAGGAGTTGACCAGGAGAGACCCCGAGTTTTCTATTGGTGGCTCTAGAGAGGGTCATAGTGGCGAATAGATCTGTTGATATGCCGAAGGTTGCTGGATGACCTCACCCTAGATCAAATCACCTGGAGACCATGGAGAGAGCATCCAGGATGGGTAGATGATGGACAGGAGTTGGCTTACATCAGGCGAGTCATATGGTTGAGGACAGAGTAGGGAGAGATAGAGCTCCACTGCTATGACCAAGTTTTGAGGTAGTTCGGTCTATAGCAAGGGATCCCTACTCTTAGGGATTATGAGTACTCCCAGACTATGCGAGATAGTACCACACTGAGCGAGGCTCCAGACATGCAGCGGTTTTGGAGTTAGGATGTCGATGATGCCCCCATTTATCCAATGGATGGGTATGATGCAGGGATAGCAAATAGATATGATGCCTAGTATCCAAGCATCAGCCCTCCTCGGATGACAAGGGCACAGGGTCCGATGCATGTTGTAGTGCAATGGATGGAGAGGCAATTCTAGGATGCCATCGATGCAACAAGGGGTCACAAAGGGAGGGATCAATGACGACCTCCTCAAGAGAGACACCAGAAAGTACCACAAGCTCTGGAGAGACAACAACATCCAGAGAGGAGGGAGGAGAGGAGAGAGGAGAGGAGATAAAGACTCCCTCCTTAGCAGAGGGATAGGCCACCATCACCCGATAGGGGCAAGGGTGTTGAGGTGGGGGAGAGCAGCGAGATGGCAACTCTCCTGGTGAAGAATACCTGCCTACGAGCTCAGGTGTAGACTCTACAGAATGAGGCTACAGGACTCAGGAATTGGAGTGGAGGGGCAAGCATTTTGGAGTTGGTGCGGTCGGTTGCTTAGATCACGTTCTATCAGGGAGTGTACTACCAGTTGGTTCTATAGGGCTAGAGGATACAGTTTCCAGTCGGAATTACAGAGCCAATCAGGATGGGGTCATCGAGGACATCATCACGATCGACATCGAGGACCCATGATATAGGACGGGCTTTGATGGGACCACCTCCTCCACCTTAGGGCGGGAGAGGAGATGAGGCTGAGAGCTCGAGGTCTTCTCGAGACTAGATGCACATTGTACATAGACTATTTTTTAGATGATTGAGTATGCGAGGGTATATATTGTGGCATACCAATCCATTTTGATATGATGTATATACTTCTTAATATATATAATATATATATATATATATATATATATATATATATATATATATATATATATATATATATATATATATGATGTTCTTTTTGTGATATGACTTGTGCATATGTTTTATGATGCTTTAATATTTTAATTGTTGATTGACTATTCATGTAATTATGTCGTTGAAAATATTATAATTTTATGTCATGCTATAAAATTAAATGAAATAATCTGATGTAAACAAACTGGTTGTTGTGGTGTGTTTTGATGAAAATAAAGTGTCTTCTAACAATAATTTCAAAGGACATTATCGTTGTTACATGACCATTTCATGGAGTCGCCGCTCGCTAGGTCATCAAGCTAATCCCAGTATGAGATAAATATTGCTAAAAGTAAAAGGGTGCTTAAGAGACTTTCTTAAGACTTTGTGTTGTGATGATGAAAAATGATGATAGTGATGATTTGTTTTCAGATTTCCATGAAAATATTATGCATGAAATATTAAAAATATGATTTTTTCTAGGCATAAAATTCATAAGTATGATAGAAATTTGAACAATTCCCTAGGAACTATACCATCGTTGCAAAAAAAATGAATGTTGACATAATGAAATGAAATATGAAAGTTTTCGTTCTTTTTAAAGCACAATTGTGTAACATAATGATTTAAGCCATATGCTTTTATGGATTAAATAAATGGGAAATAAAATTAGAACGATGGTTTGTGCTAGGCATAGAATTTTAGGTATAGACTTATACCATCATCGCGAAATCCAAAGAAGAAATTGATATAATAGTTTTATTGCATAGTAGTTGATTTTTGATTTTGAGATAAACAAAAAATATAAAAATGAGGACTTTCACTAGGCATAAAATTCCAATTTAGGTTTAGGAACTATACCATCGTCGTGAAAGTCAAAAATATATAAATGTGACTTTATTGCTAGATTTTTGAACATGTTTTGCAAGAAAATTTTGGATTTTTGAAAAAAATGTATTTAATCGATTTTACGCTAAGCAAATATTCTCAAGTAAGAAAGTCAAATTATTCCAGAAGATTTGAATAAATATTTTAAATTATCTCAAAGACAAAATTTAGATTTATAAGGAACCCCGTGTGCATACGTGAGTTCATTGCCGATCTTGATCTATCATAATGATACAAAATCTCTCAAACATAAATGTGTGTGCAATTGTAATGTTCATTTACTGATTTTGAGCAAGATAATTTGATACAAGTAATTTGAATTAACCAAATGAGTGTTCGTTGACCATGATTTATATGCATGTAACCGTACCAGACTACTATGTAAGTCGGGTCATCAAGAGCTAGCTGATTCATAAGCGGACATAGGCCTGTACATAATGTGACAAACATATCACCATGCTAGGAGTTACCCAATTTCAAGCAAGTTGGGCACAAATCACCTGTTATGGGGTTTACCTCACAGTTTTTGAATAATTGAGAATTCCAGGGATTCAAGCTTCACACTTCCTTCTTTCAAAGGGGGGGGGATTTATTGCTTTTTGCTCTTTTGAATAATTGTATTTTGCTTGACACTGAGATAATGCTGAAATATTGCTGAGATGGTACAAAATGATACTAAAATAATGCTTCTGAATAATTTCTCTTTTTCTCATGATATTTCTTGATTTTCTTTTTCTTTTTCTTTTTCTTTTTCTTCCTATACTAGGGATACTTGCTCGTATTGGCTATAGAGCAAGGGATTTTTATTCTGGGCAGGGGTGAGCTTGTCCTTTTGTCAATTCTCAAAGATTCTAGACCATGTGCATGATAGGATAGCAGGGGAAACTTTTCTCTCAAGAGACCACTTCTACTGTGTAGCATCATTTTGAATTTGCAATGAAATCATTTTAATGTGAAAATGTGTACTTGGTTCAAGTAAATAACAAGATCAGTTCTTTATGCTCAAAAATTTATTTAATTCAACTATGGACTTCGATATAAGAGAGATTACTAATCATATCAAATAAGATCAAGATATTTATTCATGTGAGTGTGAAAGTGAGGGATTCCAGATAAATGCTAATTTATCCAAAATAACCAAAAATATAACTGCAATACTTCAAGAATTGACAGGTGCAAAATAGAAGATGTTTTTGAGGATTTTGATGATTTTGATTTTTTTTTATATTTTGATTTTAATTTATGAATTGAGAGAATACATAATATTACTATTTTTGAAATTTTTATATGAATTACTAATATGAGACAATATGTATAATATATACAGTGACGAAATTACTAGATTTATGCATAATAGTGCTTAAGATGCATAATGTTCATAGGTTATTTAAGATCTTTACCATCTAAGGTAGCTAATATGTATGCTCCCGATCCAAATTTAGCAGTGATAATATATGGCCCAAGCCAGTTAGGCTCAAATTTGCCTTTAAGGTCTTTAGTTGCATTAGTATTTTTTTATTTTATTTTAAGACGAGGTCGTCAATCTCAAAGGATTGATTATGAACTTTCTTGAGATATGCTCGTTTGAGCTTGTTTTGGTAGGCACGAAGATTCTCCAAAGCATTAATGTGCTTCTCATCTAGGAGTTCCATCTGACTAAATCTGCCAGCATGATATTCATCTCCTACTTCAGTATCTTGAAGTAGCAGAGCCAAAGAAGGAACTTCTAGTTCAAAAAGAAAAACAGCTTCAGCGCCATAAACCAAAACAAAAGGTGAAGTGCCCGTGGGAGTACGAATGCTAGCTTGATAAGCCCACAAAGCAATATATAATTGAATCTGCCAATCACGGCTAGATTTATTGACCAGTCTCTTGAGGATTTTAATTAATGTTTTATTAGATGCTTCTACCTGCCCATTACCCTGAGGATAATAGGGAGTGGACCAACGATGTTGAATTTTATATTTTTGGCATAGTTTCTTTACATATTTGTTTTTGAAACAAGTTCCATTATCCGAGATGAGATTTGCAGGAATTCTGAACCTAAAAATAATTTGATTAAGAATAAACTTGGAAACTTGCGTTCCAAGTGCAAGAAGCTAAGGGCATAGCTTCGACCCACTTCATAAAATACTCGATGGTGGTTATGATGAATTTGTGTCCATCAAATGACACAGGATTGATTTTTTTGATGATGTCTAAGCCCCATTTTGAAAAGGGCCAAGGAGATGAAATAGCCTGTAGTTCTTGTGCAGGCGCATGGACAAGGTCAGCGTGTTTCTGGAACTTGTCGCAATGGCGCATGTAATCATATGCATCATTCTCCATGGTAGGCCAAAAATATCCTATCCCAAGGAGCTTCTTAGAAATGGTGCTACCACTAAAGTGTCCCCCATAAGATCCATCGTGATCTTCACTCAAAGCTAATCTAGAATCTTATAAATTCAAACATCTCAATATGATACCTTCAAAAGATCTCATATATAACGTATTGCCAATTATTATGAAGTGACTTGCTCGTCTACGTAATAATCGGTGTTGGTTTCTATTAAAACCTTCAGGGAAGGTCCCATTTTGAAGAAGATTGAGGATGTCAGTGTACCAAAGTTTAGGAATAGTTTCATTGATTAGAAAAACATCCAAAGGTTCCAAGCATGATTTAGTTGAAGCGGGTTCCTGGAGTCAATGAATAATTATGGTAGCATGTTTGTCATCTAACTCCAAGGGTAAAAGAGATGCAGCTGTGGCCATAGCGTCAACCGCACGATTGCTAGTTCTAGGAATAGCTTCCAAGATAACTTGATCAAATAAAGATATTAATTGTAATACATATGCTTTATATGGGCACAATTTATCATCTTTGGTCTAATAAACATCATTAATTTTATTTATAACAAGTTGAGAATCACCAAAAACTAATAGATTTTTAATTTTTAGTGCCAGGGCAGCTTGTAATCCAAGGATTAGAGCCTCATATTCAGCAGTGTTATTAGTACAGGAAAACGTTAATTTAAAGGATAGAGGTATGATATGTTTTTGTGGAGATATCAAAATAATACCTACACCAGCCCCACTCATGCATTGGGCTCTGTCAAAGTATAGGGACCATTGCTATGAATGATCCGCCTCTAGGTTAAGGCATTTGTCAGGAAACTCAATGACGAGGGGATGGGTGGACTCTAAGGGTGCAGCAGCTAATTTATCTGCTATGATTTGACCCTTAACAGACTTCTATCCTATATACGTGAGTTAAAAATCACTTAGAGAAAGACCCCACTTTGTTGTGTGACCAAATAAATAAGGTCGACTCATGAGATATCGCAAGGGATCGAATTTAGCAATAACATATGTTTTCTGACTGAGCATATAATGGCATAATTTTTGTGTAGAAAATATGACTGCCAGACATAAATTATCTAATGCTGTGTAGTGGGTTTCATAACCAATTAATGTTCTACTAATGTAATAATTAGCACACTCTCTTTTCTCATCATCAAGTTGAGCTAGCATAGCTCCTAAAGCAAAATCTGAAGCAAAAATATACAAGATAAATGGGCGATCAGATTTAGGTGGCAAAAGTATAGGTGGGTTAAGAAGATATTGTTTGAGGAGTTCAAATGCTTCCTTACATTCGTCGTCCCAATGGAAAGAGACATCCTTCTTAAGAAGCTTAAGAAAGGGTCCAATTTTATCTGCCAACTTATCGATGAAGCGACGAATAGCTTGAAGCTTACCTTGTAGACTCCATAATTTAGATATATTTGTAGGTGCGGGCATATCAGTGATAGCCATAATCTTGAGAGGGTCAATTTCGATGCCACGTAAAGAAACTATGATCCCCAATAATTTACCTGACTTAACTCCGAATATACATTTGGCTGGATTCAATCGGATAAGATATTCCCTTAACCGATCAAATACTTTTCTCAAGTCATCTAAATTGTCATCTTCTTCAGTAGAACGAGCTATAATGTCGTCTACATAATCATGTAGTATATCATGCATCATATCATGAAAGATATAAGTCATGGCTCGTTGATAGGTTGCACCTACATTATTCAAACCGAATGGCATCACTTTCCAATAGAAAGTCCCCCAAGGGGTAATAAAGGCTATTTTAGCCTGATCTTCAGGAGCTATCCTGATCTGATTATAACCAAAAAATCCATCCATTAAGGATATCATTCCACTCCCAACAATAAAATCAATGATCTGATCCATATTGGGAAGGGGAAAATCGTCTTTAGGGCATGCAACATTAATATCTCTAAAGTCTATACAAACCCTAATCTTAGAAGCTTCTTTATTAGTTACTGGAACTACATTCGATATCCATTCAGCATAATCAATGGCTTGTATAAAAATAACATTTAGGAGTTTTTCTAACTCCCCTTTGACTAGTAAGGCCACTTTAGGATGCATTTTTCTAAGCTTTTTCTTAACAAGTTTAGCATTCGGATGCACTACTAGGTTATGCATAACTATAGAAGGGTCTAAACTTGGCATATCTTCATATGTCCAAGCAAAAACATCTTCATATTATTTAAGAAATGCAATGTATTTATCCTATTTTTATTGAATCAATTATGATCCAATGTTGATTATGTGAGGGTTATCGTTGGTTCCAATTTTAATTTTTATGACATTTTCTACTTCCATGTGTAGATATCTCTCAAAATTAGGTGGGGCGGGTGAAACACCCAATTCTTGTAATTATTCCAAGGTTAGCTTGGATAATTCATCTTGAGGAGTCGTGGCCTCAAGTTGGGCTATACTAGGTATAGAGCCATAAAAATAAAATCCATTATGTAATAATTCCTCAACGGAGACATCGTGAAAGATATCTCCCTCCAAATCATCGTCGGATTCAACGATCATCTTAGGATAAGCTATAGATATCATATTACATGTGAATGTCTTATTCATTAAACACAAAGCATCGCATTCATCTAAATAATCTTGGTAACATATAAGATGGTCATCATCCTCAAATGGGAATGGCTGACCCTTACTAGAAAATAGGCCCACACCACATTGGGAGGGCCACGCTTCTACCTCAAAAGGTTATTTCATACCATTCTGGAAAGGTCCCAAACCTTTCCCTTTATATCCCAATTTAAGCATTATAGGTTTGGCTTTAATATACTCATTAGTAAAATAACATCGAGCATATCCATCATAATGAGTTTTGATGTTTCTAGGTATTCTACCCCAGTCATATCCCTTATAAATAAAGGCATAGCTCACGACTTTGTAAATACTTCCCATAGGCTGTGGGATGCCCAAGGTATGAGGAGATGGTGGCAAATTATTTAAAATAAGGGAATCTTGCATAGAAGCATTTGTTTCTTCCGATATAAGAATTTTAGATATATCGGGTAAGAGATTGTCAGTAAGAGTATAAGAGGTAGAAGGAATATTCCCTATGTCTTTCGATGCATAAAATATGAATTTGGTGGATGTAGACGGTGTAGAGGTTTCGATAGATGGGTCTATTAAAGGTATGGAAGTTATACGAGTAGAACACGAGACATTGGTTGTGGGATTAGGATATTTCTTAGGTCCTAATGTGATTTGTTAAGAATATGGTTGAGTTATATGTGGAGGTGCAACTGATGGAGAAGAAGTAGATGACATTGTGGGTGTGAGTTTCACACGTTTAGATGGATAATGAGAATTAGGATGTGTGGATGACAGAGCGGGGTAAAATTGAACTCCAATAGGTTCTGCAAAAGCACACATATCAAAGGGTCTTGGATCACCATAAATGGTAACCAATTGATTCTTAAATTTGAACTTAACACATTGATGTAAATTTGAGGGAACAGATCGCATCGCATTGATCCAAGGATGACCCAAGATTATATTGTATGATGCAGAGCAATGTACAATAAACACAATCATATCCAAGGTTCTTGGACCAACCTGCAATGGAATGGTAATAACTCCACATGTTTCTTGTGTTTTGTCATTGAAATATTTTATGATCATATCAGTTCTTTTCATTTCATCACTTCTAAACCCAAATATTTGGTAGAAGTCAAAAGTGTAGATATTTAAAGATGAACCATTATCAATCAAAACTCATTTGACTGCTACATCTCCAATTAAGGCAGTAATATACAAGGGGTTATCTTTATGTAAACTATATTGCAGTATGTATCTATCCCGAAAGTCAATACAATCAACTTCATGAGTTATTATAGTATCGACCATGGCTTTAGGTTGAATGTCTTATGGTACCATCATCTGACTTAATGTGAGCATTAATTCATCTCTATGTGTAGGAGAAGATCTTAAAAGGTCCAAGAGAGAAATTCTAGTTGTAATATTTGATAATTGTTCATTAATATTATAGGGAGGTTTAGGTTGAACGTTAGGTGAATGATTCCCTTTATTAAGAACCTTCAAAACAAATGGAGCTGGTCCACCATTCTGAATTTGATCTTGTTGAGAATTTTGAGCCTGTTGTCTAGTAACAGCTCCGATGGTACCCACAATATTATTCTACGAATGATGAATGGGTCTTGGTATAGCGTTTATAGCTAGCTCATTAGAAATTAATCGGTGAGATGATGGTCTAGTAGTGACTCTTCTTGGAAATGGCTCTTCTGGAACCATATAACTTGTGATAGGGTGAATAGGATCCGATTCATCTTTAGAACTATTTGATTGATTTGATGTGATTTCCATATCACTCTTAGTCTCGTATTTTATATCACTAAGATCAGGTATCTGAATATTATATAGAGGTCTAGTTGTAACCACGGATAAAGTTGTGTCAAATATTTCTAGATCATTAACAGGTAAATGCCCACTAATACATATCGGGCAGGAGGAAGGACATTATGATGTTCAACTTGATTAGCCACCTCCTTACCATGTTTTGGTAAGGGATGTTGAAAGATGTCCAATGACTGATTGGCATTCTGATTCTGGTTTTGTGGGGTGTTCTTTTGAAAATTATTAGGAGGATTTTGCTTAGGTTGAAAGGCTTGCACCTCCATCTCATTGTTATCAATCAAGTCTTGTATTTTATGTTTTAATATTTTACAAGAATTGGTAGTGTGTCCAGGTCCTCTATGGAAGTCACAGTGTAAATATGCTCTGTATCCGGGTATATTTGGATCAGGTTCCCGAATATTTGGTAATTGAATCAAACCTCATTCTAATAATTATGGTAGAATAGTTGATAAAGGTTTATTTAACCTAGTAAATTCTTGAGGAGGTCTATCAGGAGGTTTCAGTACAAACTTCTCTGCTATCTTCGCAACATTAACATTAGCAGTATTTTTGCTATCGGTGACTCCATCACCCACAACTTGTTTATTGTTATATTTATTTTTGGATGTTTTCTCATCGTCTCTTTTTAAGCTAGCCTCTCCTAATGAGAGCATCTTCTACTATTCGATCTAAGTCTATAGCCTGATCGAAGGTGGTCAAGGTAGCAGTTGATAATTCATAAGATAATTGCTCTTGCAAATTATTAATAAATATGTCCAACATCTCCTTATAAGGTAACACAAAGTGCAATTTTCCTATCAACTGTCTCCACCTAGCTAGGAAATTAGCAAAACATTCATCTTTGCCCTGTTTTAAGTTATACAAATCTTTAATGGTCACATACATTTCGATGTAGGTACTAAATTGATGAACAAAAGACTCGACAGTTTCTTTGAAATTCCTCAAATAATTAGTGGGTAATTGATAATACCACTCTAATGCCATTCCTCCCAAGATTTTCGAGAACATTTTTAGTAATAACAAGTCATCATGTGATATATCATGACATGCTATCCTAAACATACGAAGATGCTCTATGGGATCTTCGGTTCTTTTATAAATGGGAAGAACAGACATAGGAAAATGTTTAGGATACGGCTGTGCTACGACTATAGGATCTAAAGGCTTACTACACATCTCTTGATAATTGTATGAGGGACGGTAGGGATCTATCTAGTCCATGCGGGAAACTAACTGTTTCACCACGACTTCAATATTGCTAGTTTGTCCACCATATTGGTTTGGTGGCACATAGGTATGGGATCTATGAGTGTATTATGGTGTGACATAAGGATTAGATGTTATATTGCTATTATGCAAAGTGTTGGTAGGAAGAGTATTATGAAGGGAATTTGTAATAGTATTATGTTGTACCTTAGATTATTGGTAATTGGTGTTTGGTTTTGTTTTGGTTTTTTGTTGATTTGAGGTATGTTGATCAAGAGCTTGGTAAAATAAAGTAGTAAATGATGGTCTCTTTTGTGCGGGAATGACCCTAGGCTTGTTAAAAGGCACTTTAGATCATTGGGTAACCTGCTGTTGTTGCATGCTTTGGATCGTAACTACTATATCCAAATTGGATGGTCCAGCTTGATCACTCTCTTTTTAAATAAAGGACAAGGGATTAGTGTGTGTTTGAAATACTTCTTCTAGAGTTGCTTGAGTTTCACTAATTCGATCCTTGTCCATATGGGCTTCTCTATTAAAAACACCAATATTAGTGTTAATGAACTTCCAGAATTGTTCCATGTTCTCAAAAGTGATAGCTCCTCCCGGAGACATTTTAGGGGATAAGGATCCTTTCTCTCTAATAGTTTCTTCTTGTTCATTTCCTACAGCAAGCTCTTCTTCTTGCTGGTCTAGGGTTTCTTCTTCTTGAACTTGGTCCTCAGGAGGGACATTTTGGTCAGTTAATGGTCTTCCTAACCAATCTTCATCTTCTTCGGTTTGTTTTCCATTCCTAAGTCTAGGAATTGTGCTAAACTTAGGTTTTAGAAAATATATATACTTATATATATATATATATGCGATAGGGTTGAGAGGTATATATTTTAACTATATACCTACTATAATACTTTAAAAGGAAATGTTTTGTTGTTTTTTTTTGTGTGATTTTATTATATTATTATTTTGCGAGAAAAAATAACAAACAACATGCTAGTTGTAAGAAAAAATAGTAGAAAGAATCACTTAGCTTTCTATTAATAGTTTATGGATATCATTGATAGGGTCAAGTTCATCAGGAGTTATGAAATGCTCCTCTTCAAATTGGAAGTTGTTTTTCAAGAACTTGACAAAGTGTGCTATGGTAATATGATCTATTTCATACTCTGACATGTAAAAATAAAGTTCATGGCAATACTCTCGATACAACATAGCTGTAGGAACTCTATTCCATATCTTTCTATCCGTAAGAATGAATTCTTGATCCTCTACATGAGATAGAAATTTATGTACTACAACTGCATTCTCAAGGTATTCCTCAAAGGTGTATAATTCAAAAGACACAAGTGCTATTTTATCGGCTAACCACCTATGGAAAGCTCTCTGAAGTTCATGATACAAAGTCACCTGATCAGGATCCAGGATTCTATCTAGGACAAACCTCTTAATTTGCCTAAGTTTTGCAGATCTAGATTCAATAATACCCAATCTCCTATCAAGTTTGTCCCACAAAGGTTGGGCTCTATATGTTTGAGGTACTCTAAGCATAGAAGTAATCTCTATGGTCATTAATTGATTTTTAACATTTATGGAGACAACTCGTCTTCTATTATAATCTACCATCTAAGTATGAAATGTAAATTTAACAATTTTCTAATGATTCTATATGTTTTTAATAATGTATTTTTTTTTGGATTGTTTTCAAAAGGTGTTTTTAGTTTCATGTTGGATTCACCAAAATGTATTGCCCAAATTTTTTGCACCCTTACCTTCAGGATAAAGGATCCGTACCCAAAATGGGGATGAGAAAAGGATGGAACAATACCTCGGATGGAGAGGCCCTTTGAAGGTCGTGCCTCTTGGGGTAGGGGTATAAAGGTGAATTTTCGATGAATGGTGGCGTTCACCAGGAAACTTTGAGTGGCAGTTTCCACGCCTAGGTTGAGAATGGGTTTGATTTGTTCGTTTTATGTTTAATCATTCAGATTATTAGGTTGGCCAAAATGAAGCTAAGCTATTCTATATGAAGATTCTAATTTATATGAAGACAACAGACATAAATGAATCCTAATGTGATTGAATACAGAGAATATATAAAATGGAGAAGAGTACACTTGATTTATGATGTCTGATGAAGATTCTAAAGCTTGTAGGAGTCCAGATCATCCCGGATATGACAGGATCATCTGTAATTATATAGAATCATCCCAAATCATAGGAGATCATCCGAGATCACCCAAGATCATCAACGACCAGACGAATTTGTCAGAAACCTGCAATCAAGAAAATGGACACCAAAAACCCAAAATACAATTGCAAGAATGATGCAAAATGATAGTAATAAGAGTATAGATGTTTGAATGATAAATATAGATATCAAATTAAATGAGATGCACTTGTTTTGGAAACTTATTTTGAATTTTATCATGCAATTATGCTAAATGAGGTGAACTCCAAGATGCAAAACAAAAGTAAATTAATCTAATGCACCAATAAATAAGGAAAATGAAATAGAAAATGCAAAATCAAGTCTCTGATTGCCCCCAATATGAATTGCATACTAGATCGTCTGTAATTGTACAAGATCATCGCCAATATTGATAGGATCATCTAAAATTGTAGTTGAATCACCTGCGACGATCCGAGCTACCTTCGACTGAAACACAATGAAATCTTGCAAAAAACTTGAAAACACAAGTGCAAATGATGGGAGATCACAGCAAAAACTAAAATTGTAGGGAAATAATCAGCCAGGCAGCCAGGTAGGGAGTTAGGGGGATAAACTAGGAAAATCCTAGTTTATATAGGATTAGGGGGAGGTTAGGAGGTTGGGGATCATCCCAACCTGGGAGATCCCAACGTGGGAATATCCAACCGTGCAAACATGCTTCTGCCCAAGTTGGAGAGGTCATTGGAATAAAAGCTAATTGCAAAAATTTAGTTTTGGGACGAAATCATCTAGACGTTCTATTCTAGAAAAATTCGTCCGATTTGGAATGATATAGTCAGATCGATGACTATATCGTCCAACAGTCACAACAACCTCTCAAAATGATACAAAAAATGAGGTAAGCAGTTAACGGGTGGTTTGGAGATTAAAATTCAAATTTCTACTTTTTACCGATGGTTTAACTATGCCAATTTTAGGGTGCTACACTCACCATCCCTAATTATAAGGATTTTAATCACCCATGTTACCCACCTTTAGCCATAGGAGTAGTATATGAAATGGATTCAGCTCCAAATAGCTTAAAATTTATGTATGGGGGAATTGATTTTTCATAAAATCTAGCTCCCCAATAGGAACCCAAAGAAATACTGCCTACCAACATTCCAAACATGTCGACATTTCCATATTGCTATTTTCATTTAGTCAATTGACAAGGTCATGAACTAGGATTGCATTAATAGGGAGTGCTTCAACCCATTGATATCTTCTCTTGAACAAGCCTTCCAAAGGCTTAATCTAAATTCAAGAGAAGAAGCCCTCCACCTCGACCATTATAACGATGAAATCTATGAAGAATTCGAATGTATGTTGATAATTTTGGATGAATATGAAGAATAATTAGAGCCCATTATTCCCCATACTGAACAAGATGATTTTTATCTCAACATGTTCCCCATTTATGAGCTCATATTTCACTTGCTTCTTCCATAATAACGAGATGCCCCTACCAGTGAACCACCACTGCCATCTCATTAATCCATTTCATAAACCAATATTGTAACATATGTACATAACACAAAAGTAGTGGTTTTCACCACTAACAAAAAACAATCAACAAAAACACTTTTCTTTCTTTGCATTGCATGTATATATCATTTAGATAAATCCATTTATTTGTTTTTCTTGCTGCTATCCAGGTTAACCAAGTTCATAGAACCGGTTCTTAGGTTCCATCCATTCCATCCAACCTTGCTCACCCCACTCTTTAATCCATATGATCTGACTAAGAAAATTCTAATTGACATAAGTCTCATTGATATGGACTAGATTTCCTTGACTTCATACTTTGTTGAATTTTTCTTATTTGAGGAATTTTTAAGGGCTTATTCCAACTACATTCCTCCATCCCATCCACATTTTCCTTCACCTTCACCTTTGGATTTTAAGGTTTTCCAAGCAAAAATAGATGAGGATAAGATAGATGAGTTTGATTAAATTTTAGATAACATTCATCTTATCCCTACACCCCATCAACTTGAGGAAGGCTCCCACATATCCACTAAATGTACCATCGATGTGGACCTTAGTTTAGACAAAAAAAATCCCCAAATTTTCAAGCTCGGAAAATTTTTATCACATGACGAATAAGAGCAATTAATTTCTCTCTTGAAGAGGAAGAAGGACATATTTGCATGGTAATATAAGGCCATGCCTAGTCTTGACCCTAGTTTTGTTATCTATAATCTCACCTTACAGCCTGATGTTAAGCTAGTCAAATAAAAAATTAGGAGAATGCATCCTACCATGGCCCTCTTGGTAAAAATAGAGCTTCAAAAATTCTTAGACATGAAATTCGTTGTTCCTATCGACTATCCTGAGTGGCTCTCAAATATGGTACCTATTCGGAAACCTAACAGGGTGATACGTGTTTGCACTTTTAATAAAATATGTCCTAAGGATGACCTCCCTCTTCCAAACATAAATACTCTTGTCAACACCTAGAATTGCCATGAAATGCTTTCACTCATGGATGGTTTTTCAGGATACAACCAAATCTGAATAAATCCCGATGACCAACACAAAATAACATTCACCACACCTTGGGGAACTTTTTGTTACAAGGTGATGCATTTTGGCCTCAAAAATGTAGGTGCCACTTATAAACGTGCCATGACATACATCTTCCATGACTACATGCATAATATTATTTAAGACTATATGGATGATCTCTTGGCTAAATCTAAAACTTGACAAGAGCACATTGGTGTATTGGAGAAATTTTTTGATCAACTCCTAGAGCATAATGTAAGGTTGAATCCCAAGAAATTTCTCTTTAGTGTTACCTTGGGTAAACTTCTATGATTCATTATCTCCAAAATAGGCATTGAGGTGGATCATAATAAGGTCAAGGCCACCATGGAGATGCCTCCCCCAACTAACTTAAAAGAATTACATAGTTTACAAGAAAAAATGCAATCAATCCGTCATTTCATTGCACAAATTTTTGATAAATGTAGGCCATTCAATCACCTACTACAAAAGAGGGCACCTTTTTCTTGGATAGATGAGTGTCAAAAATCCTTTGATGACATTAAGCACTACCTAGCTTCTTTTCCATTTTTAGCTCCTCCTTGTCTGGGGGTCCCATTCTATATTTATATTTCAACAACAAAATTTGCATTAGGGACAATGCTTGAATAAAAGAATGAACATAATTGAGAACAAGTCATCTACTACATTAGTCGAACATTGGTAAGCTATGAAACTAGATATGCTTATGTAGAAAAAATTTGCTTAGCAATGGTTTTTGCCACTAAGAAACTTCAATATTACATGCTTAGTCACACAACATATGTTATAGCTAGATACAATCCTCTGCATTATATGATGTCCTGCACTTACAAAAACACCCACACCACTAAATGGATAATGCTCCTTACTAAATTCAACCTTGAATTAATTAGCCAAAAATCCATTAAAGGTCAGGTAATAGATGATCAAGTTGTGGAAGTGATGGGGAGCCAATTTTAATAACAAAGAAAAGACGCAATTTTATTTCGAAGCATGGAAAGTTTTACAATTTGGAACCATGAAAAATTACACAGTAAAAAAAATGCCAAAATAAGCCACAACCTTCGTCTCTCCAGCCTACGCAATCCTTCGAAAAAATCTTTTTTTATCATCACAGGTTCTTGCTGCAATCGTCATTCGAAATTGTACCTGTAACCACTGCAACGGTCCCCTGGAACTGCCTTAGTGACTTCTGGAACTGTCAACTGTCGTTCTGCAATGGTCTGTGAAAACCCGCCTTCTCTTTCCTAGCCAGGTCGTGAAAACGTGACATGTCACGATTTTGTGACACTTTTTTGCCTTTGGTTCTTTTTCGCCAATGTGTCGCGATATCGTGACACTTTTTCGTCCTTCGACCTTCTTTGTCGAGGTGTCGTGATATCGCGACACTTTCGTTTGCTCTCTCTTTCATTCCAAATTTTGTCGTGATATCACGACATATTTTATGTCACAATATCGTGACATCTGCATTTTACCTCTTACTTTGTTCTGAGTTGTCGCGATATCGCTACAGCCTTTATGTCGTGATATCGCGACACTTGAGTTTTTGCTTCCGCCTTTGATCTGAGGTGTCGTGATATCGTGACAACCTTTGTGTCGTGATATCACGACACTTGGGTTTACGCCCGCCGTTGTGCTGATTGTGTCACAATATCGCGACAACTGTTATGTCGTGATATCGTGACAATAGAGTTTGCGCCTATCATTGTGTTGATTGTGTCGCGATATCGTGACAACTGTTATGTCGTGATATCACGACAATAGAGTTTGTGCCCACCGTTGTGCTGATTGTGTCACGATATCACGACAACTTTTATGTCGCGATATCGCGACACCTTTGAACCTTAGAATATTTTTTTATACTTAGAACATTTTTTTGCTTGTTTCTTTTGTTTTTTTTTTTTTCGGTGATGCAAGATTGTTGTGCTGCCCCTGGATGCTCCTGCATCAGACACCCGGGGTAGATTTTTAGAAGTGATCCTCACTTCTGGACGGTCAGAGGAAAACCCAGGCGATCAACCTCTGATTTGGACAACCACGTGGCATCTTCGACAAGTCGGTCCTTCCACTTGACCAAATACTCCGAATATTGCTTGTTTCGGGTACTTCTACCTTCGCGAGTGTCGAGTATGTCTTCAATTTCTTCTTTGTCTGGAGTGGATGCTGGAATGTTCCACAGATCCAGACTGGGTGGTTCGCTACAACTTCCTGCATGATATTCAACCAAGTCTGAAATATTGAAGATAGGTGAAATATTCATCTCACTTGGTAGATCAACTTCATAGGCATTTCCTGAATCTCATTTACCTATGATCCGACATGGTCCAAACTTCTTCATTTTTAGCTTATTGTAGGTTTTGGTAGGAAAACGTTCCTTGCGCAAATGAACCATGACTTCATCTCCTATCTGGAATTCCTTGAAATGCCACTTCTGATCTACTCTGGCTTTGTATGTAGCATTCATTTTATTGATATGCTGCTCTACCTCTTCATGTAAATTATTCATGTGTGCTGCAAAGTCTTCAGCTTCAGCACTGTGCTTTTCTCCTTTATCCATCGGCCTCAACTCAGAAGCGTTTCTTGGGATGTTCCCATGCACTATCTGGAATGGGGATTTACCAGTACTACGATTGACAGAATTATTGTAAGCAAACTCTGCCTGTGGTAAAATCAGATCCCATCCCTTGGGTTTATCTCCTACCAGACATCGTAGAAGATTACCCAAACTTTCGTTGACTACTTCGGTCTGTCCATCGATCTGTGGGTGGTACGCAGAACTGAATTTCAATTCTGTTTTCAGCTTCTTCCACAGGGTTCTCCAGAAATAACCCACAAATTTGGTATCTCTGTCCGAGACAATGCTTTGGGGTAGACCATGAAGGTGCACAACCTCCTTCAAAAACAAGCCTGCAATATGAACAACATCACTTGTCTTCTGACATGGAATAAAATGAGCCATCTTCGAAAACTTGTCAACAACAACAAAAATGGCATCATTTCCACGTTGTGTCCTTGGCAGACCAAGAACAAAATCCATGCTGATGTCCTCCCATGGTCTCTCTGGTACAGGTAATGGCTGGTACATTCTTGTATTTTGGCTGACCCCTTTTGCCATCTGGCACACTCTGCAACCCTGCACAAATTTGGTCACATCCGGCTGTAACTGCGACCAATGGTAATTCTCACTAACAAGAGCAATGGTCTTATCTCGACCAAAATGCCCTGCTAGTCCTCCGCTATGTTTCTCTTTGATCAAATTTTCCCTCATGGAACTTCGTGGAATGCACAACTGGTTCTTCCGAAACAACATCCCATCTTGGATCATAAAATCCAACCACTTAGTGCGATCCACAGTAGTAGGAGACACACATGTCATCCATGCCTCCGCAAAATCTGGATCTGCTGGGTATAAACTCTTGAGTTCATCAAACCCAACAACTTGCACTCTCATTTCTATCAACAAATTATGCCTTCTACTCAAGGCATCTACAACTCTATTAGATTTACCACTTCTATGCTTTAGGACAAAGGTATAACTCTGTAGGAATTCAACCCACTTCAAATGCCACTGGTTAAGTTTACCTTGACTATTTATATACTGCAAAGCTTGATGGTCAGTATATAAAACAAATTCCTTGGCTAGCAAATAATGTCTCCATTTCTTAAGAGCCTGAATTATAGCATAGAATTCTTGATCATAAACAGAGTATTTCTTTCTAGCATCATTTAATTTTTCACTAAAGTATGCAATAGGTTTACCTTCTTGGCTCAACACAGCTCCAATGGCACTACCACTGGCATCACAGTCAACCTGAAACACTTTATTAAAATTTGGAAGTGCCAGAATGGGCTGTTCTGTCACTTTCTTCTTCAATATGTCCATACTGGTACCTACCTTGGAAGTCCACTTAAATTCTCTCTTATCCCCTCTCATAGTTTCTGTTAGGGGTGCACAAATACTGCTAAAGTCTCTAATAAAATTTCTATAGAAACTTGCAAGACCGTGAAATTATCTTACCTCTGTTACATTCCTTGGGGCAGGCCATTCAATGATAGCCTTCACCTTCTCAGGATTCATTTTCAGACCCTCCTATGAGATGACAAATCCCAGGTATATCAACTCTTTCTGTACAAAACTGCACTTCTGTATATTTATCAATAACTGCTCCTCACGCAGTTTTTCAAAAACTGTCCGAACATGCAACAAATGCTCGTCCAATGTTTTACTAAAAATCAGAATATCATCCAGATAAACTATCACGAACTTTTCCATGAAGTCACGCAATACCTCATTCATCAGCCTCATAAATGTACTGGGTGCATTAGTCAATCCAAATGGCATAACTAACCACTCATACAATCCCTCTTTGGTTTTAAAGGTTGTCTTCCATTCGTCACCCTCTCTAACACGTATCTGGTGATATCTGCTCTTTAAATCAATCTTAGTGAAGTATTTAGCTCCACTCAAATAATCCATTATATCGTCCATTCTGGGTAATGGAAAGCGATATTTAATGGTAATTTTATTAATGGCTCGAGAATCAATGCACATTCACCATTCTCCATTCTTCTTTGGTGCAAGTACTACTGGCACTGCACAAGGGCTCAAAATTGCTCGAATCAAACCCTTCCTCAATAATTCCTGAACCTGGCGGTTCAACTCTTCATTCTCTACAGGAGACATTCTATGGGCTGCCTTATTGGGTAAGCTAGATCCTGGCATTAAGTCAATCTGATGACTAATCTTCCTCATTGGCAGCAAACCCTCAGGCACATTGTCTGATATAATATCAAGAAATTCTGCTAACAGATGTTCAACTTCTACTGGAATGTTAGTAGTATCTTCTCTCTTTATAGTAGGAATTAATGCATAACACATTGAATCCCTCTTTATACCATCCAAATTTTTTTTGCCATCTACTAAATAAATTCTAGCATTATTGCATACCTTTTCCTCAACCTCCTTCAATGGCTTCAGTTTGTGGCGTACTTCGTCTTTTGTCAGGGAATAGGTATTTGCATGCCCATCATGCGCTGCACATCTGTCAAATTGCCATGGTCTTCCAAGCAAAAAATGGCAAGCATCCATCGACAAAATATCACATAGGACCTCATCCTGGTATCTTCCAATTTGAAACTTGACCAAGCATTGTTCACTGACCAATGCTCTATGATCCTTCTGCAACCACGCAATCCGGTATGGATGCGGGTGTTGTCTTCTTTCTAGCTTTAACTTAGCTACCATTTCCTCAAAAACCAAATTATCTGTACTACCATTATCAATAATAATATTATAGATTTTACCTGAACATTTGCACCTCGTGTGGAACAGGCTTTTTCATTGGTCTGGTTCCTTCTCTTCATTCAACAAGGTTCTCCTTGTGATCATCACTTCTCCTCACTCTGCTTCTTTAGAGTGCTCAAATTCAACACCATCCTCAACAACCGCAGCTCTGGCATTACCTTCAAGCCTTCTGTTCGATGTTTCTTGGTGTTTGGGACACTCATATGATCGATGCCCCTCTTCTCTACAATTGAAATAGGTTCCATGAAATCTGCCTCTTCCATATCCTCATCCACCTCTACCTCGTCCCCTTTGATAATCATTGTTCTGATTATGGGGTCGGTAAGCATTCTCCTCCTTCTGTTCCTGGTGATTGCTTGTTTCACTAGTCTACTTTTGGTCATCATATTTACCTCCACTAGTTCTTCCACCATGACCTCTTCCTCTTTGTTTACTGTCAAATCTACGGTTCAGTTTCTCTTCCACTTTCAGAGCAAACTGGTAAGCATCTTCAATGGTGCTCATTCAAACCAGACTCAATTCTTCTTGCACGCTGGTTCTTAACCCATTAATGTAATGGGCTACTCTCTCTTTATTTGCTTCTGTATGGCCGGTTTTGATAGAAATTTTAAAAAATTCCTCTGTATATTCTTTAACAGACTTGCTGGACTATCACAAACTCTGCATTTTTCTTAGCAGATCTAATTCGTAATTTGTCGGAATAAACTGCCATTTTAGTTTTTCAACCATTCGATCCCACCTGGTGATCTTTTCTTTTCCTCTACGATTTCTTTCCAATTGCACTCCTTTCCACCATATGCCAGCATGGCCTTTCAACTTTGTTCTAGCAAATTTTATTCGATTTGGATCTTCAACCTCCTCATATTCGAAATATTCCTCCATGTCATTAATCCAGTCAATCAATTCTTCTAGATTTAAATTTCTAGAATATGTGGATACATCAATCTTCGGCATTTTCCCAATTTGAGAAATGGCTTTAATCATTCGAGCTTCTACAGAACTCATCGCTTCTTCTTCTTCTTCAGACGGATCATCAACTCCGCAAGCTTCATCATTGCTTTGGTCTTCTCCTCTTGGCTCTACTCCTCTACGCAATTCTTCCTGCAGGGCCTGCACTTGCCTCTGCAATGCTTGGAAGTCTCCTTCAGGAACCATGTTCCTTTCAGCACCATGATTTCTTCACGGTGGCATTCTGCTTCACTTTTTCTTAGAACTCGTAACCCCAGATCCTGGTGCAAGCTGCCTCATGTTCGGTGCTCTGCTCACACACTCATAATCTTACTGCTCTGATACCACTTTATGGGGAGCCAATTTTAATAACAAAGAAAAGACGTAATTTTATTTTGAAGCATGGAAAGCTTTACAATTCGAAACCATCAAAAAATTACAAACAAAAAATGCCAAAAGAAGCCACAGCCTTCATCTCTCCAGCTTGTGCAATCCTTCAAAAAAATCTCTTTTTATCATCACAGGTTCTTGTTGCAACCACCATTCGGAACCGTCCCTATAACCACTGCAACGGTCCCCTAGAACTGCCTTAATGACTTCTGGAACTGTCAACTATCATTCTACAACGGTCCATGAAAACCCGCCTTCTCTTTCCTAGCCAGGTCGTGAAAACGTGACATGTCATGATTTCGTGACACTTTTCTACCTTTGGTTCTTTTTTGCCAATGTGTCACGATATCGCGACACTTTTTCATCCTTCGACCTTCTTTGTCGAGGTGTCGCGATATCGTGACACTTTCGTTTGCTCTCTCTTTCATTCCAAAGTTTGTCGCGATATCGCGACATCTGCATTTTAGCTCTTGCTTTGTTCTGAGGTGTCGCGATATCGCGACAGCATTTATGTCATGATATCGTGACACTTGAGTTTTTGCTTTCACATTTGATCGGAGGTGTCATGATATCGTGACAACCTTTGTGTCGCGATATCGTGACACTTGGGTTTGTGCCCGTCGTTGTGCTGATTGTGTCATGATATCGCGACAACTGTTATGTCGCGATATCGCGACAATAGAGTTTGTGCCTCGTCGTTGTGCTGATTGTGTCGTGATATCGCGACAACTATTATGTCGCGATATCGCGACAATAGAGTTTGCACCCGCCTTTGTGCTGATTGTGTCACGATATCGCGATAACTTTTATGTCGCGATATCGCGACACCTTTGAACCTTAGAATATTTTTTTATACTTAGAACTTTTTTTGCTTGTTTCTTTTATTTTTCTTTTTTTCGGTGATGCAAGATTGTTGTGCTGCTGTGCTGCCCCTGGATGCTCCTGCATCAGGAAGCTCCACTACCTAGTGATCATCCTTTGATTATTGAGCTCCTGAATGATTCGGTATTTGCCATCACTGAACAAGAAGAAGATGTCATTCTAGAGGAAGACGTCGATATCAACTATTTTTTGATGGATCTAAGTGTACCAAAGGTCAGGTGCTAGAGTCATGTTTCATACACCACATGGGGTGCCTATCCCCTTATCATTCAAAATCGACTTCCAATGCACAAAAAACACTACAAAGTATGAAATCTTAATATTAGGTCTTCAATAATTATAGCTATGAGCATTAAGTGTATCAAGATATTTGGTGATTCTCAACTTGTTGTTAAGCAAATCAATAGAGAATGCTTTAATATGAAGTATAAATGAAATTTCTCTCTAAGTTTGATTGGTATGAAATTAATAGTTTGCCACATTTGACTAATATATTTGCGGATGCGATGGCCTCCATTGGTTCATTGATTCCAAAAGACTCCTTTGGAGAGGTACAACCTCTTATCATTTCAATGGTCTCCAAATCTAAAATTATCTGTGTTGAATCTAAAGATAAAAAGGATGTTTGCTTTATCCAGTCATATCTATATGAGCCTTGGTCAAGCCAAATAGTAGCCTTTATCAATTTGGAACACTCCCATATGACATGTCTCAAACTTCCAAACATACTTTCAAGAAAAAAGTAGTCTATTTCATTCTCTTGAGGGACATGTTATATAAATGTGGTTATGATGGAGTCCTCATTCATTTTCTTGAGGATAGTGTGGTAAAAAGAGCCATAGATTAAGACCATGATGGTACTTGAGGTGGTCATTTTTGTGGAATGGCCATTGCAAAGCATATTTTACACATGGGTTATTATTGGCATACAATGGAATGTAATTGTTGCACTTATGTCAAACATTGTAAAAAGTGTCAAGATCATGCTAATTTAACTCATGTACCATCACAAGATTTACAACCTATTCAAATACTTTGGCCATTTTCACAATGGGATATAGATCTAATTGGAAAAAATTTCACATCCTTCTTCGAGAAAACATACACTCATCATCACAGCCACCAAATACTACACAAAGTGGGTTGAGGCAATTCCTCTAACAAATAGAATAGGACCTATAATTATGGAGTTTATACTTCACCACATCATTTGTCATTTTGGTATTCCCTTGAAAATAATTTCAGACAATGGTAAGTCTTTCAAGAACAAGGATGTTTGAGCACTTTGTGAGAAATATAACATTCAATATAGTTTCTCGACTCCTTATTACCTGCAAGCTGAAGCTTCCAACAATATATTAGTTGGTATTGTAAATAAACATGTCAAATAAAATCATAGATGTTGGCACACACACAAATTCCCTTGGCATTATGAGCTTATCAAACAAGCATCTGCACACCTACATGGGCAACACCATTTTCATTGGTCTATTGATCCAAAGTAATCATGCCTCTTGATCTTGAGATACCCTTCTTATGAATATTTTTGCAAGAATTCATAGATGATGACACTACTAGAAAAGAAAGTCTTGACCAACTCACACTTCTTGATGAGATGTGAGTCAATTCTTTAGAGCATTTACCAGTATATCAAAACCGCCTAAAGCATGCTTACAACACCAAATTTCATCTACATGAATTCCAAGTAGGAGATATTATCCTTAAAGAGAACCAATAAAATTCCAATGCATTACCGCATCTTCATGATAAATTCATGACTTATTGGTTAGGTCCATACATTTTTACGCAAAGAGTGGGTATAGGTACTTATAGGCTTTCCAGTCTAGAGGGAGAGGAAGAAATCGAACCACGTAATGTCATACACTTGAGAGCATTTTATGCATGATTTGATTTCTATATATGTATATATATACATGGCTAATACATAAAAATATTTGCATTCATTTTATTTCCAATATTGCATTCCTATTAGATATACACTTCAAAAACATTGCATTCACCCACATCTCATATTACATTTCACATTTCATAAAATTACATGTTATACATTGCATTTATATCCACATTTCACATATCATATTAGGGACAATTTATTAAGTTCAAGGTTTTGAATTGGTTCAAATAAAATCATGTTGCCTTAATTAGAAGCATCCTCACAATATCATCCACAAAATTCACCTATTTCATTCCATCAAGTCAAACTATCATTTGCCTCCATACATCCATAAAATTCCTAGGTGTTTTCGATCACTCAACCATTCCTAGTGTTTTAAGCACACTCCAAAATACATGGCGAGTTATTTTTAGGACCATTGCACATATACACTAAGAAAATATTATGTTTTAGGAATTGACTCCACAACACTCTTGAACCAAACACAATTTTGCATCTTAAAAACATCTTGTGTCATAGATGGATAACACCATACTTGGTGTAGATCTAAAAGTTTCTCACTCATTTCCTTCATGCTAATGGATCAGCACCTCGAAGGGGAATGGAAAAATTATAGGTCTACACCTCAGAGGAGAGGCGCTTAATGTTGTGCCCTCTTTGGTGATTTTTTGACGAATTGGGTGGGTTCACCAGGAAACATTTATGTGGTAGTTTCCATGCCTAGGTTGGGAGTTTGTTTGATGTGTTCCTTTTAATTAACTTGCATTCACCTAGTTTGGCCAAATGCAACTAACCTATACTACATGCAATTTTAATTCAAATGAATACAACGCACAATAGATTATAGAAAATAAAAAATTGCAATGCTTAATTGTGAAAGAAATTCCATGATCTTACTCAATCCGGATGGTTGATATTGAATATTTTTGCTTGTTGTAGGTAATATCAAAATTTTCAGGGCAATATCGGATGTCTGATTAGATATCAAAAGGTCCAATCTAGTATCGGTAGGTCCGATCTGAGCAAAAACATGTGGTTTCATAGATTGACAACAAAAATAAAAATTTGTAGCATAATATAATCTTGATTAAGCATGAATTAGATCATATGAAATCACTACATGCAATGTTTGAAAATAAAAAATGTAAATCTATGCTATGAATGTAAAGTAGTGAAATGAAATGCACATAAAGGTGAACACCATATATGATTAATGAAACTAATGCTTAGATGAGATGATAAATGACACATGCAATATTGTAAATACATAATAGAGAAATAAAAATACAAAAGAGGTCTAAAGGTGCCCCCAAGCAGTTTGCAGACAAGATCAAACTTGTTCTGGTGATATAGGGTGTTTGATCCTGTATCATACCACCCGATGCACACTTTCAAATCTCTGAACCTACAAGAAAATATGAAACTAGTAAATACACTATAATGCTAAGGATACAAGAATGATAAAAAACCAAGGCGAATCCAAGGAGAGTGCCTATATTAAATAGGCAAGGTGAATTAAAGGGGTTGGGCTAAAAATAAAGGAGAGTTATGATCTCTCCCAATCTGGACGATATCGGTTGATCCAATATCATAATGTCCATGCCATTAGCCAGGTACAGAAAAAAAGGGGTACAACAAATTTTATCATTTTGTTGTTCTAGGTATTTTCTATTTTGGATGATATTGGACATCTGATCTCATACAATGAAGTCCGGTATCGTATCAAATATTCGATATTGGTCAAATAGAGCTGATATCGTTAGGAAGTTAAATATAAACTTGATGCAAAAAGAAAAATCGAGGCAAGAGCTTAGAAAGCAGTTTTAATTAATTTTTAATGTTTTTGACTTGGGTTAAATTGACATGGGTCAATTTTAGGCTATTACATTTTGCCTCCTCTTTAGCACATTTTTGAAAAATGTGTTCAAGAAAAAATGGTATGCTTTATGAGAAAGTAAAATTTTATTGCAAAAAAATGTTGATGCTTCAAATTTTACTATAACTGCATTAGGGGTGATACCCCCTTTGAGTTGTTACACCAAATTCTGTGTTTGGTGTAAAACTTGAAATTTTTGAAATTTAGGGTAAAAGTGAACAAAATGAAGAATTAGGGTAAAATTGAGATTGTTTTTGTGGTATACCCCCTAGTGTCTGAGTATACCGATTTTTGAGATTCTGGCATACCAGTTAGCTTCATTTTATACTTATATTTTGAGATATATATTGATCCTTTTTGTGTATGCAATATAGTATGATTTAATTGGATGATTTATTGCATTTCCTTATGATGGTTGTGTTACATAATCTTTGTAATCATGCTTTGATTTTTGAATATTTTTTATCATGCTTAACTTAAAAGGAAAATGATTTTATAAAGTGTTTTTGGAGGTCAAAGGATGTTTTTGTGAAATGATAAATTTGATTGCTTAGCAATGAACCTCAAAAGGATGTTGTGTTGTTATATGACCGTTGGTGGAGATCAATGCTCACTAGGTCATGAAGTGGATCTTATTGTGAGGAATTTTTGTACTGCTAATACCAAAAACATTATGGGTTGAAGATTAACCTTGAGGCTTATGATGATGAAAGAAGATGTCAATTGTTTTTAAGAGACATTGATTTTGGTAAAATAAGCTGATAGAGATTGTATTTGTGAGAAATATAGAGTGATTTAAGCATGAAAATTTGGAAATTATTGAAATGAGAGTTATTGCTAGGAATTATACATCATCACGAAGTCAAAAATGGAAATGCATAACAGATGATTATGTGTGATTCAAAATGCAATTTTTATTTGAAAATAAATCATTATGTTGCATGTTGAAATTTTTTAAGAAAATATATGTACTCTAATTGCTAAAATGAAGTAATTTGTGGGTATTAATGCAAATGGTTACACAAACTAATGTTTTCTTACAAATTTCAAAGAAATATTTTAAATTATTTCAAGGATAAAATCAAATTTATCAAGAACTAGTGTGTGATGTGTGAGTTCATTTATCCATCCTGATTTTCATAATGATACAAAATATCTCAAGGATCAAATATGTGTGCTTGTGAAGTTTATTTACCAATTTTGAGAGAAGTAATAATACAATACAACTTTTATGAACCAATGTGTGTGTAAGTGAATGATTCATTGACCATGATTTTGTGCATGCACTTGTACTAAACTACTATGTAAGTCAAGTCACCAAAAGCTAGCTACTCCATAAGCGTACATTGGTCTATACAAAAGAAGGTCGTTAGTGTGACATAAATGTCACCATGCATAAGGATACCACCATTGCCAAGTCGACTTGATGCCACATAACTTGTAATGAGGATTACACCATGGTGTTTGAATAACTGAGTAATTCCAGGAATTCAAGCTCATTACCCCCTTATTTTATTTTGGTTTCTTTTAGTAGGGATTCTTGTTCATTTTATTTTTGAACAAGGGGATTTTATTGCTTTTGTAGTAAGACTACTTTTTCTTTTCTTTTCTTTATTTTTCTTTTGCTTTTGCTTTTTCTTGTTTTTATTTTTTTCGATACTTGCTCAAATTAGACAAGGAGCAAGGGATTTTATTCGGGTAGGGAGGAGCTTGTCTGTTTGCTAATTCTCAGTATTATAGACCATGCACATAATAATATAGCAAGGAAGGTTTTTTCTTAAGGTGCTAATATTACTATGTAGTATCGTCTTTTAAATTTTGAAAAATCATTTTAATATGTGAAATGTGTTCTTGGTTCAAAAGGTAGCAAGACCAGTTCCAAAAAATATTTTATTTAGTGAAGTAATAGTGATTTCGGTTCAAGAGAGATTTATAATCAAAATGACAAAATCAAGATTTAGTAGAAATGTGAATTAGGTGAGTGGTTCAAGATAACTTTTGAGTTTATCCAAAATAAAATGAAATATAACTTTGAATTTTGAAAAACAATTAATGATGACTTAACAACTTTGATATTTTTTTTTTGAAATTTTTTCTCTTTTTGATTTTTTACTGTTTTGATTTTTTATTTGACTTTTGATTTTTTTATTTTTGATGATGGAATTGGTGGTATATACAAGATGATCTATATACACTATACAAGGTGATTTGCATATAGCATGTCTAAGGTGGCTTTAAAATAAAAGGAGGTTTTGAAGGATGATTTGGTTGTGGTGAAGATGATTGAAGTTGATATGTTGATAGTTGATATTGTAGTGATGAAGAATGATAAGTAGATGTAGATGAAGAAAAGTGATGGACATAAGACGACGATGATAATAAATAGGAAAATAATAGAGAACTTGATGTGATAATGATAATGAAAGGGAGAATGGAGGATAAAATATGATAGACAAAAGGTGGCAATGATGATAAAGAGGAAAAGAATAGAGAACTTGTTGTACTAACGATAAAGAAAGAGAGAATAAATAACAAAGACTCCCTATGAATAGGAGAGGTTCACAAAATTTCCAAAAGAGATATCTTATGTGGATGATTATTCATTGTTGTTGAATTTTGATGGAGACTTCAGGTTGAGACTTTAACACTAAAGATGTGTTTTCTATGTTTGTATCATATTTTCGATTATTCTTCAAAACTAAGAGAGGTCTTGAAGGTTAGTTGGATGAAGAATTTATTTCTTGTTTATCAAATTGAGTTGATCGAGCTTGAGGTTGCTCACTTGTAGTTTTTGTTATATTATTAGTGATATCATTATTATGGGACACATTAGGATGTAATATTTGATTGGTTTCCTATTGTTGATGCTTGAATATCGGTTTTTGGGAGATCCCCATGATTGGTCATGGGTACTTGTTGTGTAGGATATTGATTGTCTACTGGATATTTATAGTCAATAATATATTGTAACTCCTCTATAGCAAAAAGGCCCTCATCAATCAAGTATTGAATTACATATTTTAACTTTTTTCATGTTTGTGTAATATGTCCATCCATTCTATAATATTCACAATGTCGCTCAGGTTTGTACTAGTCTATTATGGTACTATGTTACCTTATAGTAGGTAACTCAATGAGGTTTTTATCTAGCAAATGCTTAAGTATTATAGTCAATGGTTGTTTGAGTTTGGTAAATTTATGTGGTGAAGGTTTTTGATAAAATTTGATTGGTTCTCTTAGGATTTTATCAATAAATGGTTCATTACCTCTTTCTTCTTGATTGTGAGTAGAATGATTATTAGTAGATTGTGAAGTATGATGTGATTGCATGATAGGATTGGAAGAACAAGTATTTCCTTGTTGAGATGAACGTGTTGTGTTGAAATAAGAAGGTTGAAATGGTTGTGATTGCAATGATGATAAAGAAGAATTACAAGTGGATTGAATAGCTTGACATGAATGTGTAGTGGGAATAATACCACTATTATGAAGAGGTTGAGGTGAATAAGTGGTTTGTATAGAAGAATATGGTGGTGATTGCAGGGGAAATTCTAATGGGAAATATTGTGGAACAAAAAATCATGAAGGGATTGGTTGAGAGGAAGAGTGCATAGTCACTCTTCTAGGAAATGGTTCTTTCGTAACCAATAATTCTGTGATAGGAAGGATTGGTTCTGACCCATATTTGAGACTATTTGAATTATTAGAAGTAATATCTATTTCACTTTTTGTTTCACTTTCTGGATTACTTATTGTATCTTCTGAAGATGATGATTGAAAATATTGAATTGGCCTAATTGTGATTGCAGATTGAGTAGGCACATAAGAAGTTTGCATATTTTGATATGGTAAGAAATTACTAATGGTTCCCACATATCGAGTTGGGGGAGGGACATTGTGATGTTCTAATTGATTCACAACTTCTTTACCATGATTGGGTAAAGGATGTTGGAATATATCTAAATTTTAATTAGCATTTTGAGTTTGTTGTTTTTAAAAATTGTTTAGAGGATTCTTGTTTGGAGGGATTTTTTCTACTTCCATCTTACCCTTATCAATTAGATCTTGTATCATATATTTCAATTTTTTATAATAATTAGTTGAATGTCTATCCACTCGATGAAAATTACAATGTAAATCATCTCTATATCCAGGTAAAGTGGTGTCTGGTTGTCGAATTTATAACAATATTATTAAACCTTGTTCTAGTAATTGAGGTAAAATTAAGGTTAGGGTCTGATTCAATATTATGAATTCTCTCGAAGTTTTATCAGGAATATTTAAAACAAATTTCTTTATAGCTTCAGTAGTATTAATGTTTGAGGTGTTTCTACTATCAGTAACTCCATCACCTACTACTTGTTTATTTTTATATTGGTTTTTGGAAGATTTATCTTCATCCTTTTTCTTGAATTATCCTCTTCTAATATGTGCATCTTCTACCCTCCTTGCTAAGTCTATATATTGATCAAAAAAAGTTACTGTAGCAGTAGCAAGCTCATAATATAGTTGTTCTTGTAAGTTACCAATGAAGATTTCCAACATTTCTTGGTGAGGTAAAGAAAAGTGCAATTTCCCTATAATTTGTCTCCATTTAACTAATAATTCAATAAATATTTCATATTTTCCTCGTTTTAGATTATATAAATCCTTAATGGTAACATGTATTTATATGTAAGAACTAAACTGATGAACAAATATTTCTACTATTTCTTCAAAATTTCTCAAGGAATTAGTTGGTAATTGATAATACCATTCTAAGGCCATACCTCCAAGATTTTTAGGGAACGTCTTTAGTAACAACAAATCATCATATGAAATATAATGACAAGTTGTCGTAAACATACGAATATGCTCAATATGATCTTTAATCCATTTATATATCAAAATTATTGGAATGGGAAAATGTTTGGGATAAGGTTGAGCAACAACAATAGGATCCAATGGTTGACTACACATCTCTCTATAACTGTATGAGGGATGATAAGGATCTATCTAATCTAGACGTGAAGCTAATTATTTAAATACAGCTTCAAGTCCTTGTGGTTGCTCACTAAATTGATTGTGTGATATCATACTTTTGTGCATTTGATAATATGGTTGTGTTCTCATATAAGGATTTCTAGTAGAAATACTATTATGTAAAGTGTTTGTGGGAACAATGTTATGAAGTTTATATGGAATTATTTTTGCTAAATTTTTTGTTGATAATGATTGGTATTTTATATTTTCTTAGCCTTTTGTGATGTAGATACTTGTTGATTAAGAGCTTTATAGGAAGAGGAATATTGTTTTTGTTTGGAATTAGATTGTGTTGCTAGTTTTTGAGTATTCAAATCTACATTTTGATTGATTTTTTGAGATGGACCAGCTTGAACCTAATATGTTCTATTCATGTATGTCAATGGATTTGCATGTAGTCATAAAGCAACTTCTAAAGAGGACTCCATTGAATAATATCCTATTGGAATTAAATGTTCTATTTTTATCACATGATTGATTTCATCTATATTGCTTTTTAGAAATTTAGTAAAGTGTTGGATAGATTTAAAGCTAACATTACCTTGAGGGTCTACTAAAGGTTGGGTAGGATCTTCTACTTCCTCTTATTTATTATCATCCTCACCTTGTTCTATGAGTTTATCATCTTCAATATGTACCCAATCATCAAGGTTTTATTGATCTATCTCTTCTACGAAGTCAAATTCTATTTGTTTACCATTTCTTAGGATTTTATGTATTTTGTCTTTAGGGTGTTTCATTTTTTAGTGATATCTCTCTCTCTCTCTATCTATATATATATATATATATATATATATATAAAGCATAAAGTAAAAACAAGGATTATAATATTCTAGATAATAAGCTTAGTATTCCTAAAATAGTTAATGAATGTCATTGATAAGTTTAAGTTCTTCAGGAGTCATATAGTGCTCTTATTCAAATTGAAAGTTTTCTTTTAGGAATTCGACAAAGTAAGCTATAGTAATGCTATCAATTTCAGAATATTGAGCATAAAAATATATTTCATGACAATATTCATGAAAATGGACAACTTTAGGAGTTTTTTGATATTTTCTTTTGGTTTCCACAACTATCTCTTGATCTCCTATGTGTTCTAGAAATCATTGTACAGTTATGGTGTTTTCAATATAATCTTCAAAAGTGTAGATAGATGAAGATATACTTTCTCTTTTATCAGCTAACCACCTCTCACATGATATTTGGATATCAAAGTAGTGAGAAGAGTTATCGAGTCCTAGGATTCTAGTTATGTTGAACCTCTTGATTTTACTAAGTCTTTGTGTGTTGTCTTTTATGATGTCAAGTCTCTTCTAAAGTCCAGCCCACTATTCTTGAGATGTGATACTAGAGTTTTCAACCACTAAAGAGATTTCGTGTGTAGATAAAAGTTCTCTAATGTCTATGATTTTAGATTTTCCAATATTGGTATCTACCATTTAAGAGGTTAATCTAAAAATATGTAATTTTATCTAATGATGTTATTTTTTTTTAATGTTTTATGTTTTATGAATCAAAATGATGCTTATGTAGTTCACGTTGGGTTCACCAAAGAATGTAGCTCTAAATTTTTCTCACTCCTTTCCTTCAGGCTAATGGATTCGTGCCTCAAAATGAAATGATAAAATGATAGGTCTACAACTCAGAGGAGAGGCACTTGATATTGTGCCCTCTTTGGTGATTTTTTGATGAATTGGGTGGGTTCACCAGGAAGCATTTATGTGGCAGTTTCCATGCCTAGGTTGGGAGTTTTTTTGATGTGTTCCTTTTAATTAAATCACATTCACCTAGTTTGGCCAAATTCAACTAACCTACACTACATACAATTTTAATTCAAATGAATACAATGTACACTATATTACAAAAAATAAACAGATGCAATGCTTAATTATGAAATAAATTCCATAATCTTACTCAATTTGGATGGTTGATGTTGAACCTTTTTGTTTGCTACAGGTAATATCAGACTCTACACAAAAATATCAGAGTCTAATAGGACATCGAAAGGTTTGATCTGATATCGATAGGTCCAATATGAGCAGAAACCTATAGTTTCATAGATTGATAGCAAAAAAAAAAATTTGCAGCATAATATAAACTTGATTAAGCATGAATTAGATCATATGAAATCACTACATGCAATGTTTGAAAAGAAACAATGTAAATCTATGCTATGAATGTTAAGTACTAAAATAAAATGCACTTAATGGTTAACACCATATATGATAAATGAAACTAATGCTTAGATGAGATGATAAATAACATATATAATATTGTAAATAGAGAACTAGAAATGAAAACAAAGGTCTAAAGGTGCCTCAAAGCAATCTGTAGATAAGATCAAACTTGTTCCTGGTGATATCGAACATTTGATCCTATATTGTACCACCCAATGCACAATTCTATATCTTCATACTTGCAAGAAAATATTAAACTAGAAAATACACTATAATGCTAAGGATGCAAGAATGATAAAAAGCTAAGGGAAATCTAGGGAGAGTACCTCGATTAAATAGGCAATGTGAGTTAGAGGGGTTGGGCTAAACATTAAGGGGAGTTATGATATCTCCCAATTTGAATGATATTGGTTGACCTGATACTGTAACATTTGTGCCATTAGCTAGGTACAGACAAAAAGGGTTACAATAAATTTTGTTATTTTGCTATTATGGGCATTTTTTATTTTGTATGATATCAGACATACGATATTGTACAATGAAGATCGATATCGTATCGAACATCTAATATCGATCAAATAGAGCTGATATCATCAGGAAGTTAAATATAAACTTGATGTGGGCATGCAAATCAAGGCAAGAGATTAGAAAGCAGTTTTATTTAATTTTTAAACATTTTTGACTTAGGTAAAATTAACATGGATCAATTTTAGGCTATTACACTTGTTATGAACCTCAAAGTAAAAAGTGTCATACTTACTCATCCCATCATGCAACATAGTCCATAAGAACAATGGTTTGCACCACTATCACAATTGCTTCAAATCCAAAAGAGAGAGTAGTAAGGATAGGGAACAATTCTCATCATACTTAGGTTGAGAATTTGATTCCCCAAAGCTCTAAATCTGTTACATGACACACCATTAATCATTGGGTTGTAAGGATCATACTACATTTCCAATCAGACGATTAAGTAGTCATCCCCAAAATTCAAGATATCAAAAATGAAAATCATGGACTATGGATTTAGCCTCCACCAGAGCTATAGACGCTTGACTGGTAGTGGAGTACGCTCATGTGTGGTGACACGTCTCTTTTAAAGATACATCTAACCACATATGGAAAAGGTAGATTCTTGATCTCATCCATAATAGATTTACTCAATTTACTCAAGATGGGTTAATGAAATCACTTTCACACACATTGGTTCTTGATTACCTTGAGTTATTACCATGCTATTGATTCAATAAATAAATTCATTGCACACACATTTGGTCCTAGAAGGATTAGGCAGTGTTATTGAGTTTGTTTGATACCACTAGTATGTCTAAGTCTTTGTAAAATAGTTAGTTTTCCATATCAACATCCATATATTCTTCCATATCAACATCCATATTTTCTTCCATGTCAACATCCATGTCATTTTATAAGTCATTCATTCTACAAATCACCAAGTTTGGTGTCCCTGATTAAACAACAATGCTAGAAATGAGCCAAGAAAGATCAAAACTATGAATGATCATTACAATATTTACACTTCATACCTTGCATTAATCATTCATACATACCCACTTGCATAAATCATCCATAACATATCATATGCATTCATCATCCATATAAACATGCATTCCATAAAATCATTCCACAAAAGCATTCACACAAACACATATAAAAAAAAAGGTAAAAAACATGCATATATATATAAATATCACATGTACAATGAGTGCCAAAAGGCTACACACAATGGAGCACCAAGGCTCATATACAAAAAGTACATCTAAGCACTAGCTATGTCCTCCAAGAGGATCCCTATGACCTAGTAGGATCCTTAGAATTAGAGCTATACCTAGACTCACTATGTGTAGTAGCCTTGGATATATATGAGGTTGGAGGATCAGGAAGTGGAATATGATGCTCCATTAACCTATCCTCCAATGCTTCGATATATCTATGCTAAGATCAAAGATGTGTTATATCAACATTATACCAGTTATCCCTCTCTAGTAGCCCTACCTGGAGCTTCATGATCCTCGCATCCTACTCTGCCACATGCTGCTCCAACCATATCTAATCCTCCTCACTCTAATCTAGAGATCCATATAGAACCTCCTACGCATCATATCCATATTTGCCATCTTCCCCACTCTTTGGAGCCTGCCTAGCCATACTCTTAGTCCTCGTCCTTTGAATATATGATTGAAGGTGTCACTACTTCTTGGGGGTCTCATGGGTCCCCTCATACCTAACCTTATTCCCAGCTCCATAAGCCACTACTCAAGGCAATACCTATGATGGATGTGTTACAAACAAAGCATTGTACTTTGTGGTAGTCCTTGCATCATCCACATTTTAGAGATCCATCTCCTCATCATCCTCATAGGTCACCCTCTATGGCTTTGCACATGGTAGCATTGTCTCCTCCCGATACCACCTATAGTGCACCGAATCATCCAGGACCTCTTACCTCAAGTCAAACTACCATAGTACTTGTGAGAATTGAAAATACTCATCCTCACTTTGATATCTCCCAACCACACACCTAGTCTGACACACTCGTTGCAAGTGCTCTTCATATATGGTACACCTACAAGCCCACCATGGCCTCCATATCACTTGGATGGATGTCAATCTAGTCCATAGATATTGGTACCACTAGCTCATCCATATAGTTTTACTCAGTTATACCTCCTTAGCCACTATCTATCTATTACATAGGTCTACTCCTTACCCAAGCTTACCATTGGTAAGTCCTTTGATCGAGCTATTTAAAGTGTTTCCATCCCCAACACTACAGTAGCAAGTTGCACCCCAATCCTTTTCTTCCTCACCTTATCACATCATAAAGCTCCTGGTATACCTTATCCAATAAGGTAGGATCCCATTCGTACACCTACTGCATAGTGAGCATATCATTCACTAACCCTATCAGGTTCCAAGGGAACCTACACCCAATGCTATTTGGGACCATGATGTTAGCCAACACGAACATAACCAAGGTATGGAGAGAATCCAAATCCTTATCCACATACATGGACAAGTAAGTTATACCTCCACTTTCCACCCTCACACCTTGTCAACCATGTCCAAACATCTTCCTCATATCTGTCTTCCAATTACGTCCAACCTTAACTTGGATCCCATCCACTGGAACCTTGATGATGCGATATACATACTCCAAGGTCATGATCACCTCTCCTATGGGGAGCTAAAAAATACTCCTATTCACATCCAACCTCTCCACCAAGGTAGAAAGGTACCCATCATCCACCCTTACCACATCAATTTGGGCTACCTCTTCTAGCCCCACTACCTCTAGCAGATCTCACTTGTCCTTCACCATCACCTTCCTCATCCTAGAAATGAGAGGTAAGAACCAATACTGAGCCTCAAAAATCCTAAGATACAACACATTACACAACATTTGTCAATAATTCCAAAAAATAAAAATAAAAACATAAAAATAGAAATTTTTGCACAATGAACAACATAAAAAATGTTACCTCAGGAAATCGTACTCCATCCTCAGTACCAACATCTACACCCCCTCCGTCCACCACCATATATTCTATGCATAAATCACTTCACCTCACTTCACTCCACTCTCCCAAACGTAGCTTCTCAAACTCTCAAACGCATAAATGAGCTTCATTTCTCATCCTACTAGCTATTTATAGTTATTTCAGGCGCCTTCAGATGCCCAAGGGAATTTCCTAGTGCATTGAAGTGCACCAGAGTGTTTGTAGCAATACCCAAACATCGAAGGGCATCTATACAAGCTTAAAGCACAAACAAATATTTGGCACTAATTTTGACAAAAGATAAATTCTTATAAAATAGTGGCTTATCCCCATAAAATCACTCCAAATTGTACCCACGCATATATTCCATCATTTTATCAACTTTTATACAGATTCTAATTGATTTGGATGCATAATTTTTGATTGCGATCATAAATTATGAATTTGCCTAACAAGTTACAAAAGTATCCCAAAATGGTCCAAATATTCACAAAACAATAACAATCATCATTCTCATCATTCATACATTATCAAAAATATTATTTCACATAATCATTTGTATATTTACCAAGTTCAAACAACATTCAAGTGAATCTTGTATTTAGTGGATTTTTCCATATACTTGATGATTGCAATAATTTGCATCCATACAATTCGGTAAGATGAATAACCTGCCATAAGTATACTTGGTCATTTTTATCATCATATATTTTCTTGTTTGAAATCATAATCATATTTGATACCTCACATTTTGCGTGAATTATTTCTAAGAACAATTTGCACAAAGGCTATCATTAATGGCCTAGTTCATGGGGCTTAAAACATGGACAAAATCAAACTTCATCATTACACATTTCCTTGACAGTCATCATGGTGATTGACATTAGCTAATATTATTGGTTTTGATCATAGAAATTATCTGAAAGTCACTAGTTGACCCTCTGAGGTTGACTCCTTTTATTTCTATTTGCATATTCATCATTGCATATCAATGACACAGGAAGACATATTCTTCAAAAACATCAAATCAACCCAAATTTGAGGTAACTACATCTAGTTCTGAATTTCCCACAATGGGATACATCTTACATAATCATGCCATATACACTTGGAAAACTCCCTTCATTTTTTGGGGCAAAAATAAACGTATTTTTTCATCACATATTTCATAAATCCCTTCATTTTTTGGGACAAAAACATACAAAATTTTTCATCACATATTTCATAAATCCATTCATCTATTGGGATAAAAATAGATGCACATTTCACAAATCCCTTCATCTATTGGGGCAAAAACATACACATCATGTCACATTTTTTACCACTTCCCTTCCCACCATTGGGGCAAAAATGGTATCACATATCACATCATCCATCATTTATTTGCACATATTTTTCAATTGGCTCATGAAATTCATCCACAAAATCATTCACCACTTGATGGGTAAGCTACGTAAAATTCAAATTCTTTCATTCTTTTGTCTTCAAGCATAGTAAATTGATGCTTATGTCTATAATGGGATAAACATTGAAAATTATTTTATTTTCAAAAAGAATATTACTAGTTCTAACAATAGAAAGAGCAGTATTATGACTAATATAATTTTCTAATACTTCCTTCAACTAACTAGAGAATAAAACATGAATAATATCTAGTCATATGATGAGAACCTCCTAAATTTAAAATCTATTTACCATAAGAAGAATAAAAAGCATGTGATGTAGAGGAACTAGTAGAAATGAATTGTTCATTGCTAGAACATTGTTGTTTATCTTATATTTCTTACTTATTCAATTGCTTGAAAATATTAATTAACATCTCAAAGCACCCAAATTTTTTATGATCCATCTTTCCACAATAAGAACAACATCCTTTAAATTGTTTCTTACCCTTTATTTCTTTAAAAGCTTTAGAATCCTGATTTTGATTATTTTTATACTTTGACCAAATTGCTTCACTTTAATAATTTAAGCTTGACATAAAATTCAAATTTTCTTGTTCACCAATTAACAAAGTAAACATCTCATTAGAAGATGGATAAAAATAACTTGGACAAAACATTGCTTTTATTAAAAAAAATAAAAAAACAAATATATCATAAATATTAAAAAAAATTATAACAAAACATAAAATAAATGTTTTTTTTACTCTACACTCCTCTTGTTGCAAGTTATTTCTTTGAAGTGGAAAAATAATCTTTATTTCAATCAAAATTTTAAGTTTCAAACCTTGCACGTTGAAGTTCCAATTAAATCATGTGTGTTTCATTTACCTTTGAAAAAAAATTTCAACTATATATACCAAAATTTACTTAGAGAAGTTTTTTTATTAATATAAAACTTTAATTTATGTGAAATTGTGAAAACAAGAAAGTCGTACACTTCATTACATTTATTTAAATGAATATTCTTTTTATGTGCATTAATGCTTTTATTTTTCACCCTTGTTACTATGCCATACACCTGACTCTATAAAGGTTTTGTGCACCATTTTCATGGTTTCATTTAACCTTATTCCATTTTAAGGTTTTTATGTTTCTTTGAGGCCTCGACATAGCAGGTTGAGGGGATCACATTTTTTAGTATTAAGTTGTTCTATCAGTGACCACTCGGTCTCGTTTTGGAGTGATTCTTTTTGTTTAGTTATTTTGTTTATTCACTCTTTTAAAGGTTGGTTTTGTTTTTGACCTTAGGTCTCTACGACATTGATTGTTTGGATGACCTTACACCTCGTACTATAATTTAAAAAAAAAAAAAACTTTTTATTATAACCTTTCTTAAATATAAATTGATTCCAATTTAAAAAATTAATATATATAAATAAAAAAAACTAAAAAAATTGTAACTTTGTTTTACCTAGCACTCACATTTTACTAACTAAATTGACACCTTCTTGAATATCTAGGTAGGAAGTTAAAATGATTTAGAATATCGACGGAAGTCGTGAGGAAAGTTTCCTTCAGACCTAATTATTTGCTTCTTTAAGCTCGGACCTTTTTAGAAATAAAAGTTTTTTAGAATGTCGAGAGAAGTCGTGAGGAAAGTTGGCGGATATGTTAGCCGCTTGTGCAATTAAACAAGAATACATATTGAAACTATTTGTTCTTTTAGAGGAACTTCCTTTGAAAGCTCGGAGGAAAGTTGGTGGATATGTTAGCCGCTTGTGCGATTAAACAAATACACATATTGAAACTATTTGTTCTTTTAGAGGAACTTCCGTTGAAAGCTCGGAGGATTTTGAAGAAGAAACCCTGCAGTATTCCTTTCTAGTTGTTGATAATGCGAAGATTTATTGTTTTCATATTTTTTAAATTTTATCCTTAAAATTAAAATTTTATTAATAATTAAAATAGAATTAAATAATTATATAATAAATAAACAATATCTTATTTTATTTTTATTTATATTTTTAAAAACTACTTACATGAGAGTCGTCCTATCAAAGGTAACGCTAAGCGTTTACAAGTTTCTCTTTTATGTTTCTCGAGTCTTTATCTTAACTTTATTTCAGGATTGGCCACAAGAATAGTGTTTCTAAAGTGGTCGTTTGATAGATAGAGTCCGAAGAACAGCCTCTGGCAGACATTTTTGCTGCAATTGAAAAAACTTAAATAATAAAAAACATCTTCCTGTTAACATCTTATCCAAGAGCTTCACTGTGAAAACCATTTATTAGAAAGAAGTAATGGTAGGGCTAGATTTAGAGATAATCACAATCAGCAGTAGCAAAAGAGAGCATCTGGTTAGCATTGTCGTAGACAATATGGTAATTCTGCTGCTGATAATTTCCGAAGGTGGCAGGAATTCCTTGAGCGTCACCCATATCGATCATCATCAGACACAACAAACTGCCACTGGGATCAGAATCGAAATTATATTTCGGATCGATAACGTAATCGGCAGCACAGGCAAAATGAAAGATCATATCCGGAAGAGTCACGTTACTGGGGTCAGAAGGCAGCTGATAGCAGAGACTAAGGTCATATTGGGTAGCGTTGCCTCTCGGCAATCCGATGGCGGAATCCAAAAGCTCGGCCAGTGCACTGAAGGCCGTGTGTGGCAAAATCGTAAACGTCGTTCCAGAGTCGATAATGAACCCATCCATTCCGTCTGCTTTGATATCAAACGTCCCACTCGGAATGTCGGCCATCGAATTCCCCACGCTGATTCCTAACAAGCCCAGGTAGTAGTACGTGTTGAGATCCGGCAAGGCGGAATTTGTTATCATGGGCGTAGACTTGTCTTTTCCACTCAAGTACGCCGCATCGCCGAAGAACAAAGGGCTTGTTTCTGTGGGCTTATTGCTCAGAGGCAATAGACAGTAAGAGAATTTTGATTCAACAGTGGAACCAAACTGCGAGATCAGGGATAGTTCCCCCCGTCCAAGGCCAACTAGACCGTCGGCTTGACGGAAACCGTCTCCTTGGGTGTCAACGCTGCACCCGGAAAGGAGTGAGAACCGCCTGAACCGTCCGACATGGTTAACGTCTCGGAGGATAGGACGCCACTTGTACTCGAGCCATCGCCGTATTCATACAAATAGTGACAGTCTGGCGTACAAGTCGGATTGGGAAGTGCAGAACAAAGGGAAGCGTTACAAGGGACCTTAACATCTGGTTGAATGTAGCAATTCTTGCAGGGTTGACACTGAGTCCATATCAGATCGCTGCCTGTATCCACGATGGCCACAAACTTTTTTAGCGGTGTTCCGATGCTAAGTGTCATCAAGTATTCTCCTTCACCTATGGTGACAAAAGCCTGAGGGGATGAAGCTGATATTAATCTCCGGCCTTTTGTTGCGGAAGTAATTGACATCTCGATTATTTTCATCCTTGCGGTGCTTCTGCCGACGGCACCACGAAATCGTTCTTCCGCAGTCAAATTGCTGGATTTAGAATGCACGGGAGTCATATGAGCTCGCCAGGCTTTGAGATCGCCCTCCGCATGTGACAAGTAACACAAACAGTATAGCATGATACTCATCATGAGCAGGCGTATAAGGGTCACATTTGAAGCCATTGTACAAAGATGGAGGTGGTGTCCTTCAAGCCTAGACACAAAACCTGGATTTAAGCTCTACACCGCGGATGAGGTGGGTTATCGAAGATGCCCATTTATAGAACCTCTATTTCTGTCTTTTGTATTCTTGTGTAGAAAGGTTGTAGGTCGGAAGCCATCGATAGCGTTGTAAGTTTTCTTCTTAGTGAACAACGACTGGTCCTCGATGTTATCAGTTTGACAGGTCTTCAAAGTATTATATAAAAAGTTTGATGGGGATGGCTTCATGTTATTGTCTCTGTCGAAGGGCGTTGAACTGACCGTTTTTATAAATGAGTTAAAAGGACGGCCGTTTAAAATGTAACTTCGGAAGCGAGGAAGAGAAGAAACCGTTTGTAGTACTTAACTCGCGAAAAAGCTTATCTGCCAAGAAAAAATATTGCATAACATCGTAACTCGATCTTATTATGAGGAAATTAAATTAAAACATTTTACAATTAATGTCCTTAACAACCATTTCCGATGGCATCCTGTCAATGTCTCCGTCGAAGAACGTTGAACTGACCATTTTTATAAATGAACTGAAGGACGGCAGTTTAAAATATAATTTTTGTGAGATTATATTAATTTATTAATCAACACATTATACTATTATAGTGTTAATATTATTTATTATTTTAATAAGATGAATAAAGAGTAAAAATATACATAAATATAATAAAAAAAAATTATAAGTATATCTTATTGTATACCAAATGTCAACATTCCTCTATTTTCATATATAAAAAAATATCTTACCTAAACCATCCAATGGATGGAGATGGCTTCATGTTATTCTCTCCGTTGAAGGCCGTTGAATTCGTTTTTATAAATGTGTTAGAGGACGGCCGTTTAAAATATAACTTCGAAAGCGAGGAAGAGAAGAAACCGTTCTTTATAGTACCTTAACCTCACGCAAAGCTGATATACCAAGAATAAATATTGCATAACATCCCAAGCTTATTATAAGGAACTTTAAATTTAAAAACTTTAAAATTAATGTACTAAACAACAATAGGTCTGTCGGTAAAAATAAAAGTCTTTTGTAACTATTAATACTTGTTAAGTTTAGCTTTAATCAAGAATTACACAAACAAAGAAACAATACGCCTTAAAAGGCGTGATGATCAATAGAAAGCCACCAAGCCAAGAAACAATACGCCTTAAAAGGCGTGATGATCAATAGATGATGAATAGAAAGCCACCTAAGGCAAGAACAATTCACTGAATTCAATGTTTAATAACTTTATTTGAGTTTTTTTTTGGGGTTAGGTTATTGCCTTATTTGAGTTTACTTTAAAGATTGTGTGCTCCTATTTTAATTTTTTTTTTTTTTTTGAGAAAGTATGTTTCCACGTTGATAAGGGATTTTAACCATTAAGTTGGGTTGTAAAAATTAATGGTTAGTGAAAATAAAGTAAATTTATTTTTAATATTTGTGAAATGATTTTTTAATTTTTAATTTTTATTTTATTAAACATTTGGAACTTTATATTAAAATAAACTATTACATCAGAACCTCATAGCATCATAAAAAGGCTAAAACCAAGAACTACAGAATAACTGGAAGTATTCTAGTCATAACAACTATAAAACAGTCATAGAGTGTTGTTGTTTTTAACATACACAGCGTTACATTTTATAACAAAATTGTAAAACCATTTATATACATCAAGATCATGAATATCATCAAACATTGAACATATAGCCCAATCATTTGTCTTCAATTGATCCAAGTCCTCAAAAACTTTCTTTGATTTGCAGTTGCCCTTCAATGTCCATAGCGACCTATTGACCTGCAATAATATTTTGAAGTGTATGAGTCTCAAATGAGACCCAGTAAGATTTTGACAATGCTACTGAAAAAACTTCATCGTTACGAGATCTTCATATCATCATATAATTTCAAAGGATAGAATGAGCCAAAATAGATTATAAGTTTTTTGCAACTGTTGAATATGCCCACAAACAACTTACATTTTAAACTCAATTGAATTACAATTCCAGCCAAGAATACCAAAGCAAAAAAGAAGCCATATTTCTTTAGCATATACACAATCAAAAAAGATATGACAAATAGTCTTTGAAACTTTACATAAAGAGCATATAACCAAACTGTTAGGATCAACCATAGTAGGCAGCCTGTATAACAGAAGAAGCCATCTAAAAAAACTTTTTTTTGGTTCAAGATGCCTGGACCATATATGTTGCAGAATAAAAGAGTAATGACTACTAGATAAACTAAAACCTCATTTAGTGATAATGTGTTGATAAATAATATCCGTATTAGTAAGCATAAGATACAGTTGCTTCAACTTAGGCTTTATGAATTTAGAACCATCATTCCAACAAATAAAATAAAAAAAGTTGTTGCTCATCAAAAACAAATTCAGGATTGATTAGTTGTCTAAAACATTTCTGAAGCATATAGTAAGTTCTCTACTGGGAATCAGACAGATGAAATTTTAGTTTCAACATTTCCCAAGACTTCAAACCAGTAGGACATAGAATATGCTCAAAAAAATAGATACCATTTTGAACCCAACTATGAGCTGAACAACCCTGTAAAAGGGCTAAAGGCTTATTTTTATGTTTCAAGTTCCACCAAACAGAACTCTTCACATATATTTTAAAGCTAGAATTTATAGGCTAAAACCAACCCTACAAATTAGATCTCACCTATTGCCAAGCTTTCCAGATAGTTCTAAAAACAACTGAACCAGTTGGAACACTACTAAAAGTGCCAAAAATAACATCAAAAAAGGATAATCCATGCCAAAACTTCCTTTTGTGAGGAACAACAACACAAATATTATGCCTAATTAAAAATTTCCATGGTTCCACACCATTAATGCACTTCATTATCCATTTAACAACAAGAGTCATACCCTGTTTACGCAAGTCAATTAAACCCAAACCTCCTCTAAATTTGCATAAAGCAACCCAATCACATTTAACCATATGCCTTTTCTTAATCCCATAATCACCAGCCCACGGGAACTGTTTAATATATTTTTGAATTTCAAAAATTTGAATAGCATTAAAAGACCAAACTGAAGCATAATAAACTGTATAGGAGGATAAGATATTTTGACAGATCTAAAACTTGTCATCCAAAGAAATTTGTTTATTCTTTCATTTATCCAGTTTTAGAACAACTTTCTCCTTGACCCAACTCCACATATCCCTTAAATTGGGTTGAACAGAAAAAGGTATCCTAAGATATCTTACCTGAATATTAGGTCCACACCATTGAAGCTCATATTTGTTCAACCAAATAGGAGGATTAAAATCCCAAATCAAAATTTTAGACTTAGCATTAGATATTTTAGCTCCAGAAGCATTGTAAAAAATATCCAATTTATAAAAAATATTAGTAAAATTATCCTCCACTAACTCCACCAAAATCGTAGTATCATCCACAAATTGCATATTAAGAAGCTCTTGATAAGAAGGTAAACTAACACCTCTAATAGAAGGACCCAACGAGTTATCTCTTAACAAGTAATAGAGAAGGTCATTAGCAATAAAAAACAATGCAGGAGCATGGGGACAACCCTACCTGAATGATATTTACAAAATAATAGGATTAGATAAACTCCCATTAACTTCAATCCATGTAACAACATCAGTCATAAGAGTTTTAACCATTCTGCAAAAATTGTCAGGGAACCCAAAAGCAACCACAACAACCATAATATACCCCCATTCTATTCTATCATAAGCCTTATAAAAATCAAGAAGAATCGTACCAATATTTTAACCAGACCTACGAGCCCAATCCATAGCCTCCCATCCAGTAATAAGATTTTCCAGAATATATCTACCTTTGATAAAATCAGTTTGGGTAAAATTGATAAATTTAGGTAAAATATCCACCAATCTAAGTGCCAAAATTTTTACCAAAATTTTATAAGAGACATTCAAAAGAGTAATAGGCCTCCAATTCTTAATAAAAGTTTTTTCTCCATATTTAGGAAGAAGTATGATAACCCCTGAGTTAATAATGCTACCTAAAGAATCACACTTAATAGCCTCATCATACACCTTCTATAAATCCTCACAAATCTAATTACTATACTTCTTATAGAAATCAATAGGCATCCCATCAGGTCTAGGTGCCTTATCACTATTGATAGCTTTAATGACTTTGCAAATTTCATCATAAGAGATCAGACTGTCAAGAATTTCAGCCTCTTATGGGTATTTTTTCTCGAAATATGAGAACAACAAATATTCCTATCTTTAACCTGAGAAGAGTCATATTCAGAAGAGAAAATAGAGGAGTAAAACTGATGAAATATCTCCTTTATTTTATCCTCATCAGTAACCAATTGTTTTCCATAAGAGATAGAATGGATATGAACTTCATGAGTCTTTTCCTTCATATAATCAAAATAGAATTTAGTACCCCTATCGCCCATTTTTAACCAATTCATTCTATCTCTAGATCTCTGACCATTAATTTTCTTAACTTGAAAGTTTCTAAGCTCCTCCTTGATCCTGATCAACTCCATTTGCAAGTCAATATTGCTAGGCTAAAGCTAAAGAGCAAATTCTATTTGTAAAAATTGCTCATTCAAAAGGACCTCTAACCTCTTATTGGCTTTGGCTCTAAGTCTTCCAACAATTTGAAAGGTTTTAGTCCAAATTTTCACATTAAAATTCCATCTATCGATGGTTGAAAAATGCTTAAAGCAAACTCTATTAAGCTCCCTTATAGTAAAAATAACATTAGAACAGTCTTGAAGGTCCAATAATGAAGTGTTCAAGATAAAATTGTTATATTTGCTAGTCAAATTAGAAAAAGCTCCCGAAAATCTCAAATTAACCATAATAGGAAAATGGTCAGAAAAGGCAGTAGGAAGGACATTAATTTTGCTGCCATTAGCAAAGTAATCAAAACTAAAAAAATTGCTATTAGCATAGGCTCTATCCAATCTACAATATATCCTATTATTACCCTTTTGCATATTACACCATGTGTACCATAGACCGGGATGATTAGCCCTTTGACACAACAAAGGATCACAAAGGTAAAAATGGGCCTTAACTTTAGAAAAAAAAATTATTCCTCTCTTTTTCCGTTCAAAAATTGCCCCACCTTGTTTATCATCACAATCATCCCCCATGAGAAGCCAGGGCAGATTGGGTAAACCCAACAACCATTGCCATAACAAACATCTACTTTTGTAGTCATTAGGTGCATAAATAGAACATACACCAAAAGCAAAGTTCTCATCATTTAGAATAACCCAAACAACAGAGTTGTACGAAGAACATCTATGATTGAAAACCTTCAAAGACATTGTAAAGACAACATAAGGGTAGAGCCACCCCTACAAGGGCAATGATCTGCATAATATGCAAAAGAATCCTTCCAAATAGCATTTAAAGTTGCACGAAGTTTAAAACCTGTGGCTTTTATCTCATGAAGCATAATACAATCAAGAGAAACAACAGAATTCACTAGATTTCTAACAAAATATTTCCTATCTGGGGATTCAAGACCCCTAACATTCCAGCTCAGACACTTAAATGTCATTAATATCAGATATAGGAGAATTTTTACGTTTAGCAAGGTATTTTAAACTTCTTAAGGATTTACCCATACTATTAACATCAAAAGAACACTTGCATTTCTTCTTTTCAACTTTTTCCCACCCTGAACTACTAGGAGCAAGCACATCATCCTCTGTAACATCACAAATAGAGCTTGAAGGCTCACTGCTAATATGAGTGTCAGCATTAGAGAACTCTTCATTGACATCCTTTTCTGTTATACTAGCTGAATCCCCTTTAATTAGTTCTTTATTATTGTAATACTCTACAGCCCTAGAATTAATAGAAGACAGGACTAATTTCTGGACACTTAAGCTACCCTCATACTGTATGTGACCACTAGCAATAGAATTATTGCCACTCAATCCCTCTTCCACACTATGCCTGATAGTATTAGGAGCGGCCAACTGAGTAATAGATTCCCCATTTTTGCCAATTCTATTATTTAGTTCCCCGCACATAATAGAATCACCCACAACAAGGGTGACAGAATGAGTAAAAGACGAATCAAAATTAATCACTGTTTCACTATTGTGTTTATTCAAAACATCCAATACATCATTTTCTGTGTTTAAAACAGACTTACCAAGTAGATTGTTCTTATGTAAAACATCACCCAAAATTATCTCATTATCCATAACTGTTTTATCCATATTAAATTAAATTTTAATATTTGTGAAGTGATTAATTATGAGATAATGTAATTTAATTTTTTAATTATTATTTTTTATAATTGAAAGTTTTAAAGTTTTATTTTAGGTTTATCTAAGGGAAGAGAAAGCAAGGGTATTAATTGGATAAGAGAAAACAAGGGTATTAATTGGATAGATAAAGTGTGTTCAGGTTGATGTCAAATTGAAGATAAGATTGTTGCCCTAAGAGGATCCAATAGGGACACCTTTAGATCTTCTTTTAAAGAAAACAAATTCTTTTGTAGATTTGTTGAAGGAAAAGTCTCTAGCAAATATTGAAGAAGCACAAAAAACTATATAAAAAATATTCTTTACGGTTGTTGAAAAAATATCAACATCTCAAAGAGTCAATGGATTCTTGCCACAGTCAAAATCAACACCAAAGATTGTCATTGAGTAGAGGATGGTAGAAGAAATAGTATTATATAGAGCCAATCATGACCTGATATGTAAATTCAAGGGTATTTACCCTAGCTTAAGTTTTTTGTATTTTTGGATTCGATAAAACTAGGAGCCTCTTGGTGGTATTCTTTGTGGTTTATTAGTAATAGATATTTTATTTTTAGTTTTTCCTCACTTACCTATAAAAATAGAGCTTTCAAATAAAAAAAAGAGAAACCATGGTCAAGTAAAAAAAAGGGTGTGTGTATGGATTTGTGTTTGGCTCTTATTGATAAGCTGAACTCTCACCCTTATCAAACGTTATGATTGGAATGGGGATGCCCAACCCTAAACATCTATCATAGAGGTTTCTCACACCAACCTCAACAAAAAAGAAATAATATGCTAATTCTATCTTGAGTAAGAGATATAATAAACATTATACTTGCACCAATCCAATACCACATAATTAAAAGAAAATACCTATAAATTCCAATATAAATATTAAACTATTTAATTATTAGAGTTATGCCATCACTACCAAGTTGGAAAGAAGAGATTTTTATAGAACTCAATTTCTCTTCATCTCTACAAAGGGTTTTACCTAATCTTCAATTTAAATTCTTCATCGCACTTTCGATTTATCCTGCATACATCAAAATGTAGTACGATAATTAGAATCCTAGCAAAATCAAATGAACACATCCTAGCAAAATCAAATTATGTACATTCAAACAAACAATACTCAAGTTGGAGCACTAGTACCACATTGCAAGTTATTAAGGTACATTAACTTATTCACCAATGATATATTTGGACCTATACTACAAGCTTAACCTCTTATGCTAATTTCGTGGAAATAAACATGAAAAGCATAGTGTCACATAGCTAATTATTTTTTAGAGGGATTAAAGGTGGTCACTTTTAAATCTATTATTTTATTTTCAGAAATATTTGATATTTGGTAAGGTTCATAATCCATCAATATCAAATTATTAACATAAATAAATATACTATACCAACTCATTTCCAACCATACATTTTTATAATTTATTATTAATAATTAAATTAAAAAATATTATTTATAAAAAATTAAATCTTTATTTTATAAAAATTCACTATCTCATCTAAAAATTGAACGTAACAATAAATTATAACAAAAGTTTTTAAAAAGTTATATAATGCTTTTATGCCACGACAGCTTTGAATTAGATGATAGCGTTTTCTATGGCCATCTCGGTGTCCAATTTGAGGCTACTTTTAAATTTATGTGCTGTGAATATTAATGGGTTGTACCAGAAGATTTTTAAATTTAAACTCCCTCGACGTAACTGATAGTTGGAATGCTATTCAACATTTAATTTTTAACGCAAATAGGATTTACTAAAGTATTAAGAATATACATAGTGCTTTCTTCACCTTCTTTCCAATTTGATTGCTGTGTATTGACCAAGTATTCCTTTTTATTTTCTTAAATGTTCAATTTAGGAAAATAGATTGCCTCTTGTTTAAATTATGTATACCCAATTCCCTTCAATAAAGACAATAACACGAAGCCATAAAAATTTAAGGAAAATCGATTACCTCTTGTTTAAACTCACCTATACACTATTGGAAATTATTTTAATTTAAATTTCATGTAGTACCGGGTGTTCATGCCTAACATGGGGACAGGCCACCGCACGCATTTTCGTCGTCTCTGACGTCCTGTCATCTGACGAGCTTGTCTTTTTTACTTAGGTCAAGCGATTTAGGGGAGAACTTTTTTTTTTTGTTTGTCCTTTTATACTTTGTTTTTTAGCTAACTCCCTCCTTCGCAAACCTTAAATCGCTTGATCCCCCTTTCTCATTTTGATTTTGAATTAGTGACTTGGAGCATTCAAAAGACTTAAAATTTTAGTGATCTTCGGCAAAGTGCTTTATTAGCCCGTTCTCCCCATCGCTCGCAATTTGCGTAGTTTCCTCTTCGTCGCTGATAGCGACAGCGATCCGGAGATTTTTCTTTCTCGTGGTCTTTATCTCTCTTCCTCGCCATCGCTCGCAAGTAAAATCTTTTCTATCCATCGCTGTCGTGCGACAGAGATTCTGGGAACGGATAGAGTTTGTTTTCTTGCCGGGGGCAGACCCAGACTCAGCGACGCAGGATCTGCAAATTGTTTACGATTACATGGACGGGGTTCTCGCTCGCCGGAGCATCGACGACTGCAGCCACGACGCTGGTCAATTCCCGGACATCGTCTCCGCCTTCGTTCGCTTCGAACGGGAAAACGGCCGACATCATTCGAACAAGTCGCTGCGTTCGCTGTTCGTGAATCAAATCTTGGCCGGGACGGACACGGTTTCGGCGGGGCTGACTTGGTTCTTCTGGGTTGTAGCACGGCATCCCGACGTGGAAGCCAAGATTTTAGCTAAAATCAAAGACTTTCCTTCAAATCCTTTTCGACGGCCTTTTATTTCTATTCTTCGTCGTCGCTCGCAAGAGAACTTTTTTCTCTCCGTCACTGTCGTGCGACAGAGATTCTGGGAGCGGAGAGAAGTTTGTTTCCTCATCGCACTCTGGCTGATTTGGAAATTTAACGGCGAAATTTTTGTGTTCACTGGAATTTAGATTAAGGGGGGACGTTGGAAATTATTTTAAATCTAAATTCCATGTCGTACCGGGTGTTCATGCCTGGGGATAGGCCATCCACACGCATTTTCGCCGTCTCGGAAGTCCTGTCATCTGGTCCTATGGCAGAAGAAGTAGGTGCAGATTTAATGCAGCAAGTAAGCTCCAGTTGGCTTAGAGATTCCTGCCACCAGCCTGTGCCTCTGGAGAGTTCTATAAATGCCTGCTCTTGGGTCCTCATTTGGCAATCTGGGTGCAGCAGCACCAGGTTCCCTACACACCAGCAGTGCAGGCGATTCGGCGGTGTATTCCGCATTTGGCAGATTTTTCTGCATGCATTCGGCGGTGAATTTCGCAGGTGGTGTATTCCACATTTCTATGCTTAAATGATATTATTCTGTGTCTTTCTGCATTTGTATTACCTCTAATGAGGTTGTCTATGATCCTGCAATTTTTATATTTCCGATATACACAAACAGGCGGCTCAATTCATTTCAATGACAATAAGACGAAGCCCTAAAAGGGGACGAGTGCCCCCATGCGGATGGTTTATTATACTGTGAAAGCTTATCAATCTGAAGATATCGATGCACGGAATCGTTCTCTTTTGACGACACCTGTTCTCTATTGACGAGACCTGACAGCCTTATCGCTACACCTCTACACAAGAAAATGGTATAACAGACAGAAACGGACGTTCTGTGCTTTGATTTGACAAGTATTGCAAATAGACAAGTTCAATAACAAACTTCATAGTGGGGCGCAACATTTAATCTTAGCTTATGTCTAGGCATTAGGGACGTCGCTACGAGCTTGTGTAGAATGGCTTCAAGTGTGACAATGATGCCACTTATCGTGATCGAAATCATGCTATTCTGTTCTCGTGACTCCTCATATGCGGAGGGCGACGAATGACGTGCGTGTATTCTATGTACATCACTCCCACTACTCAACATACACTTCGTGGTACCTCCCGCATAAGTATAGCAAGGATGAAAATAATTGAGAAGTTAATGCGACTAAAGGTCAGATTAATATCAGATTCATCTTCTGCTCAGGGTTTTGTCACTATTGGCGATGGAGAATATTTGACGACACTGAGCATTGGAACACCACGATACAAATTTGTGGCCGTCGTGGATACAGCCAGCGATCTGATATGGTCTCAGCGTCAACCCTGCCGCAAATGCGTCTTTCAGCTCGATCAACCATCTTTAATCCCTCCCACTCCATCACATACAACACGGAACTCGGTCGCACTTACCTTTGTTCTGCCCTTGCCAGTCCGACGTGTACGCCAGAATTAATTATTTGTATGAATACATGGCTCATTTACACGTGGAAAAAGTAATGTTTAATATAGAAAAATGCATGTGAAAAAAAACAATTTTAAAGTTGGATGACCATTCAAAAACAAAAAAAATTAAAAAGTTATTATTGTTTTGAGTAATACTTCGTGGATTATTATTAATATTTCCATATAAAAAAATAATTCTATATATTATATATTAATGCTATATATTATATTAAGGTATCGACATCAATTGATTTGATTATCTATCCTCATTTTGGTGGGTCATTCATCCATCCTCCTTGGATGGATCATCTAATACATCCGATTGTTGAATCAAATTATATAGAGTAGAATGAGATCACAACAAACCTATGAGATATATTGAAGATTATTGTATTGTAATGTAATGAATGAATCAATAAAATTATGTGTTTTATTTTCTATGGGGTGTGTTAATCCACCACTTTTTTTTTAATTGTAAAGACTTCTATTTATATTTAATATAAATTTACTCTTTTTCATCCCAAAAAAATGTGTTTTGTCTTAACAATTTCTGCTTTCTTTTTGTTAAGATTTGTTTTGATTCTTTTTTGTAAACCTACATTTGCTATGAAAGCAAGGTTTATCTATGAGAAGAGAGGTTTATGTTTTGTGAGCAAAGCTTGATGAATCTAAAATTGGATGCATCCATTTTTGTGAGAAATGGTAATATGTTGAAGTTCAAAGATAAAATTATGAATAGGGCAAACTCTAGTAGTAGTTGTTTGAGATGGCTACTAGCACAGTAGTTTAAATCTTACTTAGTCTTAGATTCTTCTAATTGAGGAGAATTATTTTTTTTGGAACATTTATACAAAAAAAATATAGTATTTTTGATCTTGACAAGTTGGTATCAGGTCTAATATTAAAGGTAGGAGCCTTGAGTACCCATGAGGTCTCTTAGGAGGATGTCGGAGCAATGAGTAGAACCAATACTACATTCAAATCATAGGTTGGTTCAAGGAGTTAGAACCTTATTGGTATAACAACCTCAATAAATTGTCCTAGATTCAAGTCCTAGCTAGTCCATATTTTTAGCATGGTTCTAGAGTTGGAGAAAATTATAAACGTACTAAAAAAAACTTTAAAAGAGAAAATGTAGAAACAACAAAAGTATCCCCAAAGGAGAAAGGAGTGATGAGAACCAACGGATGAAGGTTATGTTTGGTAGAAGCAAGGTTCCACACATAAAAGAAGAAAGATGAAGGTTTGATGTGAAAACAATAAAGTGAACCTTGTAAGAAATGATCTATTCTATTTTTTCTAGTAGTTGTGGATACTACTTTATTCACCTAGTGGCTGGAGCCAGCCATCTATACAATTTAATAAGATGAAAAAATATCATAAAAACGCTTGGCATATGTATGTAGTAATAAGATGTATTTACATCAATTAATTAATTTTTTTTGTTAAATTAAAAATTAAAACATTAAAAGAATGTTAAAAAAAACAATATTTAATATCAAAATCATATATTAGATAAAATAATATAAACCATTATAAAATTTAAAAACAATTGAAAAATAAATATATGCACAAAAAATTATATATAAAATAATAATTTAAAATAATTATAATTATTATAAATATAAATTACTATTGAAATAATTTTTGGTGTATTCCCACTTATTGATTTGCCCGTCTTATGGATCATCCATCCACCATCCTCAAGTGGATTAACTAACTTATTCCTCTTTAAATTAATTCGTAAAGTGTGAAGAGATCACTATGAAAATTACTAACATTGAAATAATTTTAGGTGTATTCTCATTTTTTATTTATGTGTTCATCTTTCTTAATGGATTATCCATCTAATTAACCAACCTATTCATCTTTAAATTAATTCCTATAGTGTAGAAAGAAACCTATTCAAATTTAAATTAGTTCCTATATAGAAACCAACCTATTCATCTTTAAATTAGGGTTGGTTTCATCTTTAAATTAATTCCTATAGTGTGGAAACCAACCTATTCATCTTTAAATTAATTCCTATAGTGTGAAAACTAACCTAATGGTTTCATTTTAAAAAATCAACCTATTCATCTTTAAATTAATTATTGAAAAATATTTTATTATAATGCAATTAATAAAAAAAAAAATTATGTTTCTTAAATTACGTTTTTTTCATTTTTTTTTAAATAAATGAGTAAAAATTTATTGATAAAATTTTTGGATTACAGTGTACAACTGAGCTTCCAACTAGGACTCAAATAAAAAACCAAACAAGCTAAAACCACTAGACTAGAATGACACCAAAAAAAGACAACAAGAATAAACCACATTAAGTCTATACATCTTTGTGGATCAACTCCCATAGGCGTTGAGAGTCCCCAGACAGGAGACTCTCCCAGTTATCGATACTCCAAGGATACAACAACTCATAAGCCCTTTAGGCTAGGTAATCAGCAACCACATTCCATTCCCTTAGAATGTGCACAAAGGATATAAATTCGAACTCTTCACTCATTCTGAGAATCTAAACAGCTATAGAGGTCAACTACCAATTAAATTCCTCCACCCTTGTACTTTTTAAAAGATTAACCACAATTTGAGAGTCAGACTTGCAGATAATCCTACACCAGCTAGAAAAAACCCCTCTGCAAGGCCTCAAGAATTACAAGAGCTTCCATAAAATTGTTGGAGTGAACACCTTTATAAATGGATAAGAAAAAATTGACACCACCAATAGAATCTCTCCCAACACAGCCAATGCCAGCATGTCCAGGATTACCCCTAGACGATCTATAAGTATTAATTTTAAAACTCCTCTCGGGGTGGCCTCCACCTACCATCTCTCCTAACCTTCTTGCTGAGTTGAGGAACCATACTAGGGATAGAAGAGTTCACACCATCCCCAAGGAGACCAAGGGCTTGCTGTATCTGCTTCCAAGAAAAAAATGCTTAGGGGACGTAACCTAGGATATTGATTCAAGATAAGAGGGTGGCCATCCCAAGAATCCTCCTAAAAAAGAGCATTTGATCCCTGATTGTAAATATAGGACAAACCCTGCTTGATTAAATTAGCTCCTTTTTTCAGAGTGTCCCAGATAACTGAACCTTTCCCAACCAAGCTGACTCTAGGGATCTCAGCCTCAAAATTACCTTTAAAGTATTTACAAGATAATATTTTAGCCCAAATATGACCTTGAGAGGTACACCATCTCCAATAAAGTTTTACAGCCAAAGCCTGCCCAAAAAGAGCTGTCTATTGCAACCCAAGGCCTCCCTCTTGCACTGGCCTACATATAGAATCCCACCTAACCAAACTCCATTTAGATTGATCAAGGTTTGTAGACCATAAAAACTATCTTGACAAAGCATCCATGTCTTGAAGAAGTGAGAGGGAGCTATTTGTACAAAACATATATAAATGGGTAAAGCTTGAACAACAAATTTTAAAAGCAACACTCTACCTGCAGTGGATAGCCATCTGAAAGTCCAGTGATTCACCTTCCTTATAAACTTATCAAGCATAGACTGCCAATAAGATCTAGGTATAGCATGAGATAAAATTGGAATACCAATATAAATGAAGGGGGGTCCCAACTTGAAATCTTAGAATACGAGAAATCCTATCTTAAATAAGAGGAGGGGTATTGAATAAGAAAATAGAAGACTTGTCCTCATTAATCAACTATCCAAAAGCAACAAAATATATGTCAAGAGATTGTCTAATATTGTCAACTTCCCTGATTGTGGCAAATCCCAACAAAGCAGTATCATCAACAAATTGAAGGTGGGTAAGAGGTGGCAAACTACTATCCCACTTCCACCCTTGAATGAGACCCTGCATGACTTGAGATTTGAGCAATATTCCCAACCCTTCTACCATAATAATAAACAAATAAGGATATAAAGGATCTCCTTGCCTCAATCCCCTTGAGGCCTCAAACAACTCTGATGGCTCATTATTAACAAGAAAAGAGAATGAGGAAGAAGAAACACAACTCATCACCCATCTAATCCATTCCTCCTCAAATCCAAAAGTAGTAAGAACTTTCTAAAGAAAGGACCATATGACCCGATCATAGGCTTTGGCCATGTCCAACTTAATGAACATAGTTTTCTCCTTAGAATTTTTCATCGAGTGAATAACTTATGTAGCAATAACAACTTCATCCAAGATTTTCTAGCCAACAACAAACCCTCCTTGCTCCTTAGAGATGATTTTGCTCAACCATATCTTCAGCCTCTCAGTAGTAATTTTTGTGATGTTCTTATACACAACATTGCAGAGAGCAATAGGCCTGAACATATCCAAGGCATTTGCTCCCAATTTTTTGGGTATAAGCACCAAGAAGGTAGCATTTAGGGCCCTTAGCATATGTTTGTTCTTTGGGGACTCATGGACCACCTCCAAAAGATCAAATTTGATTAAATCCCAAAACTCCTAATAAAACTCAATCGAGAATTCATCTGGACCTGGAGCTTTTCCTTTTTTCATCTTGAATACAACATTTTCCAACTCCTCAAGGGAAATTGGACCCATCAAGTGCTCATTCATATCTCTAGAAACAATCGCTGGAATATAGTTTAGAATAAGCTTTTCATTCTCATCATATGATAGGGAGTCCTCCTTGAAGAGAGAGGAAAAATACCTCTTAGTCTATTCTGAAATATCCTTGAAAGAAGAGAGCAGGGCACCCTGAGAATTCACAAGAGAGGTAATCAGGTTACCATTACGGTGAGCCTTAACTAAGTTATAAAAGAAGATTGTATGCCTATCCCCTTCTTGAAACCAATCTATGCGAGATTTTTATTTCCAAAAAATGTCTTCCCTCAATTCCCATTCAGCAAGGTCTTTCACAGCCTCAGATTCCTCAACAAGAAGCTCCTTCGTGAATCCCTGATCTCTAATATTCCTTGAATCTTCTTCCATCCTCCTAAGAGCTGCCAACTTAGCCAAGGAAAGGTTCCAAAAATTTAGTCTATTCCATCTCTTCAATTTATGTTTTACAAATTGCAATCGCTTCATAAAGGAATACATAGCGGTGCCATGAGGAGGCTTGCTAGTGGTCTACCAGCCTCACATGAAATCATGAAGCTTAGGATCATCAAGACACATAAGTTGAAACTTAAAGGAGGGATTCTTTTTGAGCCCTAACTCCAAAGCAAAGAGTTTGATAGGCTAATGATCAGATCCCCTACTCTCCAGAATTACAGAACTAGCACTTCTGTTATTACCCATCCAATAACTAGATATCAAAAACCTATTTAGTCTCTCTGAGATGGAAGCTTTCCCACACCTTCTATTGTGCCAAGTAAATATCCCATTATCTAGATTGATGTTAAACAATTTTAGGGCTTGGATATGAGCACTGAAGATAGAAGAAAATGCTCGAGACGATCCACCCCACCACGTTTCTCCTCCAGAAAAGTTATAGAGTTGAAGTCTCCAACCAAAATCCATAGGTATAGGGGAGTCAAACATCTCACAAAGTAAATGTTCTCCCACAAATTCACTTTAACATTGTAATCAATAGGAGAATACACATTTGTAAGTAGGATGGTTTCACCAGATTCATTATCATGCCCGACCATCGAAATAGACCATCATTTGGAAATCCAAGTAAGAGGGGATATCTTAACCGGATCCCATAAACAAGCGACGCCACCAACATATCCACATGCACCAATACACTGGTATTTCCCCCTTCTCCACAACTTGGAAGCAATATTGAACATACTATCAATAGTCAATTTAGTTTCCTGAATATCCACAGAAGGGCAATCGTATGCAAGATATTAGTTCTCCAAAATTTCAACGGGAGCCAAGCCGCACCCATACTAGAATCCGCAACAATCGCTCCTCTGACGGGTTGAAACCCACATGCCAGGGTTTAAGAAAGAGTCCCACTTGGTTATAGAAATAAGGCCCCCCTTCAAATGCTTTGTTACGATCTACAATACAAGAGAAAACCACCATAAAATAGTTGTTCGCACTCAGCATCACCTCCACATCGCCTTCAGGATTCCAAGTTTTCCTAATCCAAGCCTCCACAAAGGGGAGAGAAATTCAGATGCCCAAAAATTTGCCAATAAGGACATGTTTCGTTAAATACTCCACATCTTCCGCCACCGAGTCTAGTTGAACCACTAGAACCGGCCTGGCTTCACATCGTTCCAAACATCCATTGTTCTTTAACAAGCGGTTCCCGACATGCATTGGAAAATCCTGTTCCTTCTAGTCATTTTCAGATGAAAAAACATCACAAGCATGCACTCTCTATGTCGAACCCGATGCCATCATGACATTCCTCCAAATTTTCAGACCTCCTCCGAAAGCTGCTGCCATCCCCGGAGAGCAGTTTTTCTTCATCAAACCCTAGCAGAGTAGTTTTTCCGAGTCACACAACCATTTTTATTAAATTCTTCATTTACGTCCTTTTCATTGTTACTAAAATTTGTTCTCATTTTTTTTTCTCCTCTTTAAACCAACAGTGGTGTCCTATCCTCCGAGCACCATGCCGGATACAAGTGGAGGTTTTCAGTCCTTCCCTGGGATCGCATTTGGGTACAGCCTTCTAACCTAAGTAGATAATTTCTCTCAAGCCGTCGGTCTAGTTGGCCTTCGACGGGGAATCTTTCGCCCGTCTAGAAGCTTGGATCTAATGTTTAATCAAAATTCTCTTGCTGTCTATTGCCTCCGAACGATAAGTCCATAGAAACAAGCCCTTTGCTCTTCACCAATGCGACGTACTTGACTGGAGAACAACCATGACAACAAATTCCGTCTCACCGGATCTCAACACGCACTACTACTTGGGCTTGTTAGGCATCAATGTGGGGAATTCGATGGCCGACATTGTGAAAGGGACGTTTGATATCAAAGCAGACAGAAAGGATGGGTTCATTATTGACTCCAAAACGACGCTTACAACTTTGCCACAAACGGCCTTCAGTGATGTGGCGAAGCTTTTGGAGTGATGTGGCAAAGCTTTTGGATTTCGCCATCGAATAGCCGAGAGGCAATGCTTCCCGATATGACCTTGGTCTCTGCTATCAACTGGCTTCTGACGCCAGTAATGTGAGTCTTCTGGATATGACCTTTCATTTTGCCAGTGGTGCCAATTACGTCATCGACCCAACCGAATATGTAACTTCGATTCGGATCGCAATGGAAACTTCTTGATTATGTGATGTTGTTTTAGAATATTAATTAATCATTTTATTTGTAATGATTTTGGATGTGATAAAATAAAAGAAGGATAGGTAGTTAGATTTTGTGTACGACAACGCAAACTAGATGCTCTCGTTACCTTCTACCGATTGTGTTTTTCTTTAAATCTGGACGTAGCCTTGTTTCTTTCTAATAAATGTTTTGGCTTCCTCGCTGACAAGAGAAATCTTGTGGGTTTCCCTCGAACAAAGCAAAAATTTTATTGTTCCCTATCAAATTGTAAAAAAACCAGCAGCACTTGAAAGGTTATAAATTATAGAAGGCTTTTCATAAAAGTTCTAACAAAAATAATTAACTTTTTTTCTCAAAATAATAAAATACACAAACGTTAAAAGATACTTTTATACAATAATTTTTTTTTAATTTTTAAATTTTAATTATATTTAAATTTAACAAATTATCTTTTGTTTTCACATGGATGCTCTTGGCAGCTGTTGTTACTAGAACTAGTGATGGAGGAGGTATTAAAAATAATGCTGAAAAATAGAAAAAACATGGTGTTAAAATAGAATTTTTTAAGGAAAAAGAGAGTTATGTAAAGATTTTTTTTTTTAGAGAAGAAGAAAAGTTGTTTATAGATTAAAAAAAAAATAGAAGAAAAACTATTCAAAGATATAAAGATAAATGATAATAATAATAAAAAAAATTATTAAAAAAATAGGAAAATTATAGAAAATTTTGTTTATTATTAGTGAAATTTGTTTATTATTATGATAAAGAATGTTTATTTATTATGTGCAAGGTATTTATTGTAATTCAATTCAATGGAATTTTATAGAATTTAGGTGGATGTAATCAAGCAATTGGAGAAATTTAACTTGAATATTTAGCAATTTGCAAAGTAATTTGTGGATTATCTTCTTTGTTCTATGTTTCTATTTCTTAGTTTTGTGTTTGTTTTCTATAATTTTTTGCTTTCCTTGTAAACCAATATTTGGTATTAGAGCATTCAATTCTTACTATTGGTATGATAACTAGTGTTAAATCTTAAAATTGGGTGTTGAAGGTAGGAGTCCCAAGCCCTCATAAAGTGGCTTAGGGGGAATGGTGGAGCAATGAGTAAGACTCCTACATATTTAAGGAGGAACCAAAAGCTTATAGGTATAGCAACCTCAACAGATAGAGGTCCTAGATTCAAGTCTTAGTTGGTTCATGTCTTTAATAGGGTATGAAAGCCGAAGTAATTAAATTGAAGAAGAAAAACATAAGCAATAGCTATGTTGAAAGAGCAAGAGCAACATTAGCTTCATGTTAAGCAATTTGGTTGAAGAGGATTTTAGCAAATTTGAGGCATGAACAAAATATAACAACAATTATTTATTGTGACAATAATTCAAGAATTACAATAGCAAAGAGTATAGTCTTCCACATTCAAAGCATATTGATATCAAATACCACTTTATTAGAAATCTTGTGGCAAAAGGATAGATTGAACCAAAATTTTACAAAATTAGTGACCAACTTGCTGATGTGTTTACTAAAGAATTATTAAGAAAGAAAAAATTATAATAATTGTTAGATAGAAAATCCTAAGCACTCATAAATTTCATTTATACCACATATCCGCATAATAAAAATATGCCTAAGGTCTCTCTTAGGTCTATTTACCACTCACATTATTCCATTTTTATAGATTTAATAAAATCTGAAAAATATTAGCTAGGATGCTCTCCCATTGTGACATGTCCTAACCACCACTACCCCTCCAATTTCCACCTCACTCCCACACCTTACTTCAATCACACCTACCTACTTGTCACATCTCCCCCTATGAACACTTCAAACTCTCCATCCCACCTACTTAGGCCACTAGGCTTACCTAGATTACCACCTCTCTACAATCACACCTAGCCACTTTCCACATATCCCCCTAACTAGAACACTTCAAACTCTCCATCCTACCTACCTGATCCACTTGGATGTCCTAGCTTACCACCTCACTTCAATCACACCTACATACTTGTCACATCTCCCTCTAACTAGAACACTTCAAACCCTCCATCTCACCTACCTATACCACTTGGATGCCCTAGCCTACTACCTATTCTCACACCTATCACATTCCTAAATAATAAAAATATTCCCAATAATTCCATATAAAAGAGGATAATATTTGCATATCATTATGCTACCAAACTTGTGTCCAAAATCCATGTTTGCCTAGGATTACCCAATTTATTTTGACCATATATCACTCATCCTAACTTTGATTGAGATAAAATTTTAAGGGTATGTTCTTAGTAATCCCTATAATATCTCCATAAAGTTTCATATCATTTGCATAAATAAATAATCAATCACAAGCCTTTGTGTTCACACATCCCCAAAAATAATTTGCTGCATTTGTCGAGGACTACCCAAAGTGTTTTGGTCATATATAACCCATCCATACATTGATTGAGCTTAAATTTTAAGGGTATGTTCCTTATAATTCCTAAACTATCTCTACTAATTTTCATATCATTTGGAGCAACATATACCCAATAAATGACTATATTTTTCCATGGTAAAAATGTAGCCTATGTTTCCAAATGTAGCTCAGGTTTGTATAGTCCTAGGTGACCAGCTTGAAATCCATATCAACATAGGTAACATAGTAAGGAATATTTCATATTTTTTAGTTTTGAATCATTTATTATTTCAGTAATTTTATTTCAAGTGTTTTGCTACTTTATATTTTTTTGATACGGGCCTTACATAATGAAGGCCCTGCATATGATGTTGATCACTTTTTTGTTTGTAGAGCCTATGTGTAGGTGCATATTGTGGCTGCTTAGGCTAAGGGTTGTCCAAGATGCTAGACAAGCACACCCATAATATTATAATTGTAGCACAAAGACATTGGCACCTAGATCCATTATTTTGTAAAAGGATCCCCCCTCTTTTTTCATTGTATTCAAAGCAAGTTGTATTTGTAATATCACTCCTACATATTGGGGTATTTTGTTGTAAAAGAGAACATAGCTTACACATCTCAATAAAAATATATTATTTTCATTGCATTATGTTTGTTTTGTTATCTTCATCTTCTAGGGTGTTATTTTCATTACTACAAGATTAACGATCACAGTAGGAACCCAAAAGGATTTTATTTTATCTTACTATAATTCTAATTGCTGATTTATGTCTCTTGTTGGTTGCAAATTTTCAAAGATAAACATCACAAAGGATTCTCAAGGGAATTAAATATGAAACATGTCATTTTCATAGGTAGAGATAGAGCTTAAGGTCTACATGTAAGTGCTCTAAGTTTAATCATGTTTTAATTTGTTCTTAAAAGAAAATTAAAATTATTTCTTAGGAAGATAGCAAATCTTCTCTTAATAGCATAGGTTAAGATATTGTATTTGTAGGTATTAAATTAGGAGTACATTCTAGAGTAAGGTGCATCCATAGTCACTTCTAAAAAATGGTTTGTTAGTATAGATGTATGTAATTATATTTTTTATTTGGTTTTATTCAAAAAATTATCAAAATAAAGTAGCTTCATTTGCACATGTAGGTATTTTATGTAAATTACATCCTAATTATATTTTATTAAGGTTAAATTGCATTCATTTTCTAGATTTACAAAAGTACAAAATAAGAAAACACCAAAACCTCACATACATGCACTACAATAATTTTACACTTCAATATATATGTATATCATATAAGTGTGAGGAAAACCAATTAGTGAGTTGGATTTCATCACCAACCATTGATTTCCCTAATTAAAGCCATAGTTAGAATGATAGTCTCTTGGAATTCATCACCAAGAGGTTTATTACTATTGAGATTAGCTTAGGATGATCATTAGGTTAGACGTACTTTGATCACAACATTAAATAATTAGTGGAGCATAGCTATCATTATTGTTTGATCTTGCTAAAGGATAAAGTGAAAGTCTAGGTAGACCGATAGCAAGACTTAGATAATGTAGCCTCTTTCAAAAGGTAAATTTAGTCCTCTTAGGATACCCATTGCCAATCCTCCATCTAAGAATTCACTTAAGTCATTCATGTGTCATTTATCAAAAGAGGGGTGGGTACGAACACAGCTAACTAGATTCCCCTTAACCACTCACATTTCATAGTTTGTAGGACTAGGTTACATATAACACACACATAAAAAGGAAAATCACTATTTTTTTGAATAAGAACCAAAACTCATTCAAAAAAAGAATAAATCAAAAACAAAATTACAAAAAAAGTGAGAAGAAAAAGAGCAAAACTTGTTTATCTATGTGATTGTTTTTTTGTTTATAGCATAAGTTTTGCATTCACCACATTCACTAGATTCCACTTAACCACTCACCTTTCATAGTTTGTAGGACTAGGTTACATATAACACACACAAAAAAATAAAAATCACTATTTTTTTTAATAAGGACCAAAACTCCATAAAAGGAACAAAGAAATAACAAAATTATAAAAAAAAGAAAAGAAAAAGAGTAAACTTGTTTTTTTGTGTGATTGTTTATTTTAGCATGAGTTTTGCATTCGCCACATTCATTGCACATGTAACCTTCACCATATTCACCATATTTAAAACTAGGGTTATGCGTAGTGGCTATTTTCATAAAATTAGCTAAAATTACGATTTTCAAAATTTGAAATCATCTAATATTTGGGACCCTTGACTAGGGTCCATTAGCCAAAAATTTCTAGGTGCAATTTTTTTTTTTGGTTGATTCGCCCCAATTTAATAATAATTTGATCATTTTAAGTTTAAATTCTTAATATTTCCCCTAATAATAGTGAAACTTCTACATGTGTTTCGAAACTATTCACCTAGATTTTGAAATCGATTCGCCAAATTTTTATAAATATATTTTGGGGCCGACCCCTTATGCATAACCTTGTTTAAAACCCCTAGCTTATGGTGTTGACCCAATGTCAAGCCATATATCTATCTAAAGTCTAAGCTAACAACCAAGCCCAAGCTAAATCCATACCCCTTCATCCTTGGAGCATTATGCCCAAATATCCCAAGCCTCAATAACTACTACAACCATGTAAAGGGATACATCGCAAGCCATTTACATGGACTAATCTGTTGGGCCTTCCCATCATATGCTCCTTTCACCTAAAGAGAAGTAATCTAGATATGATATATATTATACAAAGGGCCACCCATACCACAATTCCAGAGACCTCTCATACCAATCCATCAATGCCATCTAACCCATGCATCATGCACTTGGATACTGATGCCATCAGAGCTTATTTAAACCTAGTTTTTCTATGTTTATTCTCTCTTAACATCCCATCCTATCCCATTCCTACACTCCATTAGAAACTCACGTATTCATATCCTCAACACACCAACAACCTCATCATTAACCCCCTCTTCAAATCCACATCCATGACCATGGATCAACACCATCCATCTTCCAACAACCAACATCTCTCCATACCATCTACCCACACCATCATCTGCTCCAACTTACTTTATGAAGCATGTATCAATGTTTCTTTGCAAATTATATCATTGATTCCCACCACCTCATTTCCTCCTATCGAGCATATGCATCATATCATCCCTTACTTGATCATGATCTATTTCACCATATATCCCCCATTATCATCCATCAATGTTACCACCACACAAAATACCTAATATTTAGCACCTCATTCAACTATACCACCTGCATCAATAATCATCATCCAATAAGCTTTACAAAATTTGCAACAGATGCTTATTGGTAGAAAAAAACAATATGTCCATCCCACCTCACAAACACAATCACAAGTAGCATATTTTAACCACCCCCAACAATTATACAAAATGCTTTCTTCAAGTAAGACCCATCATGGGCACCACATCCACCCACTATCACCATACCTAAACCACCACTTCAAACTGTATATGTTGTTGCATTGACACAACATACCATCATTCCTCCATCTCCTCACCAGAAACCCCCACCTTACCATAAATAGTAGCAAAACATCACACATCATCAAATTCCAACCAACATCAATCCACTTGCCAATAAAAACTTGATCTCATCCACTCATTTTAACATGCAACAAACACATTCGACATATGCACAAAGCACAAAATCAAGTTTTCAACGACCACTGAATTACCCAAAAAAATATTTTTTGTAAAATAATATTGATATTTTGGTCATGCAAACACCAAGAATGACATATCAAAAACCCACTTTGCACCAACTAGTCAACCATCCTATTCATCCTTTGGTACCCTCACCACCATATCCTACTAATTTTGATATACCAAAGCTTGAAAAATTTAGAGGGGAAGAGAATTTTTTTATGGAATAGATACCCCTGCCTCCTTGGTACTTACTCGAAAGTGGCATCCCATTTGGGGTGTTTTTCATAAATAATAATAAAAAAATTATGTATAGTATTGTTTATTCTAAACAATTCCAATTGTGTTACAATACCATACTTTTAGGAATATTATAGTAGACAAATTTTTCTAGGAAAAAATATGGACAATGATTTATACGTGTAATTAGTGCTCAGGGTATTTTTTCCTTGTTAGAATCATTAAAAAATATTGTAACACATTTATAAATTTTAAAAAATAAGACTTATAGTTCTCTATTTTTTTTTCATAATTATGAGGAGATTTTAAATCATCTCAAGGTTATTTTGCACTATTTGAGCATAAATTCTCAATTATTTTTAATTTGGACTTCACATTTATTTATAGATTATATCTCTAATATTATTTTTTTTTGTGGAAAACATCCCAAAAGGGATGCCACTTTTGGGTAAGACCCAAGGAGGCAGGGGTATCCATTCCATCAAAAATGCCCAAGACTCGGACCTGGCCTACCACCTTTGACATACTCAAGGAGCAAACAAACACACAAAACCAATTTAAAAATAAGTAAATAACAACAAAAATAATAAAATAAAATAAAAAACATGCTCCTTGAGTGTGTCAAAAACAAAAGCACAACCAAACACGCACAATAAGATAAAAGAAACCACAACACAAACCACATAGAAAAACACAAGAACCACATAACAAAACACAAACAAGACAAAAACAATAGAACACTACAAAGACATAACCCAAAAAAACATGAAAAATAAACACAACCAAAACCTAAAAAATTAAAAAAATAAAATAAAAATAAAAATAAAAAACAACCAACAACATACAATAAACAAAAACAAAATACATAGAAAACACTCACACATAAAAACACGAAATAACACAAACAAAGAGAAACCCAAGAACAAGAATGAAAAAAACACAAGAACAATAACAAAAAACATAAAAAAAAAAACAAAAACAAAAACACAAGAACAACAAAAAACAACACAAAGAACACAAAAACAAAACAAAACAAAAGAACCCACCCACCTTAAAAAACTAAACAAAAAAACAAAAAAGAAAAAAGAAAAAAAATGAACAAAACAATGACCTATCTAGACCAGAAGACTATTAAGGCAAGAATCAATAGAGGAAACAAAATAAAGAATAGAATGAGCTAGGGAACTAAAAAAAACTGAATGAACCAAAGAGAAGCAAAAAAAAAAAACAAGAAGAAACTAGGTACCTTCAGAACTCGAGCCATCCAAAGAAATGATAGAAAGAAGAGCTTCCCTAATTTGAGAAGCCCACCATATAGGAGGGTGGCCATAACAAGTAAGATCACCTTTGTCCAAAGCCCAATTAGCTAAAGCATCAACACTCTTGTTTTGATCTCTAACCACATGATTGTAATCAACTTTCAAAAATCCCATCTGGATTAACCGAATCTTCTCAATAATTCTTTTTATTCTCCAATCCACCTTATGATTCTTAGAAGGAGTCTTCAAGAGATTAATCATAAGTTGAGAGTCAGACTCAACTAACACCTTTTCCCATCCAACCTTAGTAGCCTCCTGAAGACCTCTGAGGATACCATACCCCTCAACAAGGTTATTGGAAAGAATACCCAAATTCTCAGCAAAAGTAAAAACCAGGGAGCCATATGAAAGTCTACCAATTCCTCCCACACTGGCTTTTCCAGGGTTCCCTCTAGAGGCTCCATCAGTATTGAATTTTCCAAAATCCTTAGGAGGAGGTTGCCAATTTCTAGTCCTATCCATCTTACTAATACTCACATTCCCTTTAAGTTGGTTTCCCTTAGAAGGTTTAATCTTCAATATTTGCATCACTTGATCCCATATTTGGTGGGAGTTTTGGGGGTGATTAAGGAGTTGATGGACTGATTCAACTAAGTTGGCTATGGTATTTTTCCAAATATAGTGAATATCCTTCCTATCTTGATTAAAAATTTGGTTGTTCCTTTCATTCCAAATATTCCAAAGAAGAATGGTAGAACCCATCCAAACTAACTTCCCAATAAAATGATCAACACCCTCTTGATTAGGCCAATCCCTCCAAAGTTGTTCAAAAGTAAAAAAATTGGACCATTGTAAGCCAAGTAAAGTGGCCATTCTCCTCCATAGCTCAGAGGCTAAAGTACACTCAATAAAAATATGGTTGATATTTTCTACATTCTCTTCACACATTTCACATCTAAAAGGGCCATGAAAACCATGCTTCATAAGTTTCTCACCAGTAAGCACCCTACGATGCAATAAAATCCAATTAAAGAACCTCACCTTAGGCCAGAGCTTTTGAGCCCACAATCGAGAAAATATGTCAGAAGAATGGTTGGGATTATTATGGCATAAGGTCAAATAACCTTGAGCAACTAAATACTCACCCTTAGTAGTGTTGTTCCATCCAAAACAATCTTTTTCATGGGACCAAGAGAGGGATCTCATATGAAGGATGCCTTGGATATCTTGTCTTTTCCTTTCTGGGATTTGAATAGGCCAGTCCTCAATAGGGATCCAATATCTACCAACCTTTGAATTACCAATATGGTACCGATAGTAATTAGCCACCTTTATCCAATTAGCTCGGTGAAGCTCCTCCATCCAAGGCCTCCAATCGAGAAACTGAGTTATCAAAGGCTTGTGACCATCCCAAGAATCTGTCCAAAAATTTGCATGTTGACCATTATGAATGATCCAAAATATTTTTTTCTTTATCAAATCCTCACCAGTCTTAAGAACTCCTAAAATGGGAGAACCTTTGGTAGGAAGTTGATAGCGAACAAGGTCTTCAGGACTTTTGTTCTCAACATATTTAGCACGAAGATTATTGGCCCAAAGAGCATTGGGGTTATGCAACATCCTCCAATATAATTTAGCAGCTAAAGATTTGTTGTTATTAATTGAAGACCGGAATCCTAACCCCCCTTCACTCTTAGGAAGACATAAAGTATCCCATTTCACCAAGGCCCATTTTCTTTTCTCCTTAGTACCACTCCAAAGGAAACGATGACTGATTTGATCCAATTCTTGAAGAACAACCTTTGGGATATTCAAAATGGAAGAAACATAAATAGGAATAGCTTGAAGGACTAATTTTACCAAGGTGATTCTACCCCTAGAAGAAAGCCACTTGTTGGTCCACTTTCCAATTTTCTTCTTGACTTTGTCCAACAACCAATTCCAATATTTATTTTTCTGCCTTTGAATATTTATGGGAATACCTAAATAAGTGATTGGAAGAGAGGTCTTCTTATATCTTAATTTATCCAAGACCATGGATTCCTGTCTAGCATAGCATTGAAAGAAAATAACTTTAGATTTGTCTTCATTGATCAACTTCCCAATAGCCTTAGAAAAACAACTAATGATTTGCTTAATATTAGAAGCTTCCTTAACTGTAGCTTTACCTAAAAGAGTAGAGTCATCCACAAATTGAATATGAGAGATAGGTCTAGCTCCATGAGCAATGGTAACTCCCTCAAGGGTTTTGTTTTCCCTCTTTTTGGTTATAGTCCTACCCAAGCATTCAACAAGAATGATGAATAAATAAGGGGATAGTGGGTCACCTTGCCTAATACCTCTAGAAGCTAGGAAAGACTGAGAAGGCCTGCCATTGATAAGAACTAAGTAGGAAACTGAAGAGATACATCCCATAATCCAATCCATCCAATCCTTAGAGAAACCAAATTGCCTCAAAACTTTGATAAGGAAGTGCCAATCCACTCAATCATAAGCTTTGGATAAGTCCAACCGAATGAACATGGAAGGAGAATTTTGCATATCCATGGAATGGATGGCTTCCCGAGAAAGAACTATCTCATCTACTATTTGACGTCCTTCCACATAACCCCCTTGCTCTGGGGAAATAATCTTATGCAAAAGAGGCTTCAACCTTTCTGCCATGATTTTAGTAATGATTTTGAGAAGAACATTACATAAAGCAATAGGTCTAAAAGCTGAGATATGATCAACCTCTTGAGCTTTTGGAACAAGAGTAATATAATTTTTATTGATAACCTTCAAAATTTCTTTGGCTTTCCTGGCTTCTTCCACCACCTCTAATAAATCAACATGAAGGATATCCCAGAACTCTTGGTAGAACTCAATAGGAAAACCATCAGGACCTTGGGTTTTCCCTTTTTGCATTTTAAAAACTACTTTTTGAAGCTCATTGATAGTAACAGAAGTAGTCAAAATAGATTTCTCCTCAGAAGTGATAAGATAAGGGATTGCTTGAAGAACATTATGTTGAGAAGTTGAGTCAAGAGGAGTAGCAACAAAAATATTGGAAAAGTAATCAACAACAATAGAGTTCATGCCATCCCAAGTATAAACAACATCTCTAAAATCTGATTTTAAGGAAGAAATAAAGTTGTGAGATCTTCGAGCTAGAAGAGATTTGTGGAAGAAATTTGTGTTTCGATCTCCTTCTTTGAGCCATTGAATTCTAGATTTTTGCTTCCATCAGATTTCTTCTCTTTTTTCCCATTCCTCTAACTGAGTTGTGAGTTTAATTTCATCTGCACTTCTCTTCTCTGTGAGGCCATCTAAACGGATTTTCTTATTCAAATTTTCAAGATGAGCAATAACTTCATATTTTTTTTATGAACATCCCCAAACTCTTTCCAGTTCCAAGTCTTGATTTTGGATTTAATGTATTGTAGTCTTTTGGCAAAACAAAACATCTTAGTCTCATGCCTAGGTTTACCTTCCTTCCACCATTGTTGCACATGAGTTCTGAAGGAAATGTCTCTAAGCCACATTAATTGAAAATGAAAAGGAGAGAAACTCATATTGGTTTTCCACATTTCCACCATGATTGGCCAATGATCCAAACCAACATTATTAAGAGTCTTCACTTTAGGAATGTGACCATGGACTAAGAAATTTTCAGAGAGCAAAAACCTATCAAATCTCTCCATTATACAAGCTAATCCTTGCCTTCTTTTAGACCAAGTCATAAGGCCATTATCTGGTTGGATATCCACAATATGGAGGTTTGCAATATATTCGCTCATGATGTCAGTGCTTTTGTCCAAATTTCTATTCCCCCCCCCTTTTATCATCCAGAGAGAGGATGGTATTGAAATCTCCTCTAATCAAGATCCAAGATTTAGGAAAATGAGAGATAATATGAGTAATATCCTTCCACTATCTTATTTTTTCCTCCAAAGAAGTCGGAGCATAAACAATAATGCAAAGCATAATCTGGTTGGAATGTCTACTTTGAATAACTATAGCCAAAAAATCCCAACTGCCAACCATATGGTGAATAACTACATCTTTTGGGTCCTAAAGACAAGCAATGTTACCCGAAGTCCCTTAGGAACTGAGGGAAACCACTTTTCCAGCTGGCCAAATTTTACTGGCAATTTAGTCCATATCCTCCATTGACATCTTTGTTTCTTGAAGGAAAACAAGATGTGGATGATTTATCTGAATCATTCTTCTAATTTCATTTTGATTTGAAAGACTCCCTTTGAGTCCTCTAATATTCCAAGTGATGATCTTCATTAATACCAGGGCTAAAAAAGTTGGGAAGGGCATTAATCTTACCTTCCTCTACAAGCTTTTCACCTTCTTTTACCATATGATATTGATTGGTCTTGCGACCTACTTTTTGATTAGAATCCATTTTCAATTTTTTTTCCCTGTTTCTTGACTTATTCCAATTTAATATGAGATGGCTTCTAACCTTGAAGAATGCTCATATACAGCCAAAATTTTACTAGATGGTTCAACGAAGTCTATATTGGGACCTGCATTATTTGAAGTTTTGACATTTGAAATATTGTTTTTCTTGTGTAAATTTTCTCCTTTTTTTCTTTTGAAAACCTTTGATTTGTTGGTTTGTCTCTAAGTTATTCCCTTCATATTTAAATTGAGTTTCTAAGATTTCAGTTTCCATTATTTCCTCTTCCTCACTTGGGACATCATTTGTGGAAAGGATTTCAAACATATTAGCAGATGACTTCGATTGATCCTTCATAATTGGTTTTTTCTGAGTGTTCTTCTTCTTAGGTATTTGGAAACCTTCTAAGTTTATATCTTCTCTCTTTTGATCAGGAATTTTATTTGGGCAAGCACTGTCCAAATGACCATATTCATGACAAATTCTACAAGGAAAAGGAATGTTCTCATAGTCCACTACTTGCTCCAAAGTTTCTTCCCCAAATTGTAATGTGATATTTTTAGGTAGGGGTTCGTCAAAATCCATTAAAACACAAATCTGAGCATAAATAATATGTTCAAAATTTTGAGTACAATCAACAACCATCATAAAAGTTCCTAAAGAATTTCCAATTGAAGAAAAAATAGTAGGATTCCAAAATTCAATAGGGAGGCCAAAGAGTCTAACCCAAACGAGAGCTATATATGGCATCTCTTCTTTGGATTTAAATTTAGTATGCCAGGGCTTCATGAAAAGCCCTGCCCTTCCAAAAAATCAAGGACCCCCTTGAAAAGTTTTCTCTCTATCTTCATTATTAGCAAATAAAACAAGAAAATAACCATTTGGATAAATAGAGATTTGTAACTTACATTTAGTTTTCCAGATTTTTGCAGCCTAGATTTTGAAAGTAGATAGACTAGGACGAAAACCCACAATCCAAAAAATTAGTCCTATTTTTTCCAAATCTTCAATGCCAGTCTGAATGTTACCCATATCAAGACTAATAATAGGAGTTCCATCAGCTTCTTTAAGACATCCTAGTATGTAATTTCAAAACATTTGAAAATAATTTGAAGGTATTATATATGCTAAATATATGTTTAGGCATAGTGGTAAGCATGCTTACATGATAATTAGGTCTCACAATCAAATTTAGCAATTGATTTCTTAAATACATATTTCTATCAAGTGATTATTTTACTCTCCATAGGGGCATCCCACATGACAAGAATTTGAAGGATGATTAAGATTCACCTTAGACAACTTAAAACATAAGTTTTTGAATATAGAGCTAATTAGAAAAATGATTAATATGAGAAGGGTATTACAAAACATAAAGACTCCTTTAGAATGTTGAAAAAAGCATTGATGTTTTGGTTTATGTGGAAAGAAAGAAATAATATATCTAATAATATATGATAAAGAAGCATAGAAGGGTAAGCACAAGTATTTATAATTATTTTCTATTATTGAAATGTGAATTGGACACCCATAAGAACAAAAGGTAAGAATTTAAATTGGAAAAGCCTAAATCTAGGAATAGGAAAAATAAATTTAGATGATGATTCACATGAAAATATAGATAAAGTAAGCATAAAGGGAGTTCAAAAGGATGTCAAAGGACACTTATTCTTTTGTTTATAGATCTTATTCACTAAAATTATAGATCATTGTGACATATTGGAAGTTCAAATATTTTTAGACTATACTACAAAGTAATTGAAAACATGAATACAAAACATACATAAAAATACATGTGGAAGAGCTAGCAGGATAATTAGAGGTAGTAAAGGTGAAATCATCATGGCTTATTTTGAGAATATTGGTGTTCAATCTAGCCATTTCACTGAGAGCAAGGTCCTTCTTCAAGGTATGACCATTCTTGAATCCATGGGTTTGAAGAAGGTCATCATTGAGGGGGATTCCTTAAACTTAATTAACCCCCTCAAAGGAACCGATCCCACTAGATGGAACATTAGCAACATGATGGATGAAGCTAGAAGAATTCTTAACTCCCTTGAAAGTGTTCAATGTAGACATATATTTAGGGAAGGGAACAGGGCTACCGATTTTCTTGCCAATATTGATGTTCATCAAGAAAACTTTACCATTTGGAGGAATAACATTCCCTAGGATCTGATTTTATTGGCCATAAGAGAGTTTGCTTTTAGTATTAAAGTTGCTTAAGGAAATTTTTTGTTCTCTTGGTAGAATTGTTTTGAATTACTTTTTTTGGTGGTTCTTTCAAACTCTCATCTTAAGATGGCTATTATCTCTTATCCATACTTCATTGATTATTTCTTGTTTTCAAAAGTAATTATCATTATCCAATGATGCTAAATCCAATGAGTCTTATTTTATTCTTAGTATTCTAGATTTTTTCCTAGAGTTATCTTCTAGCCTAACTGGTCTTTGTGGTTTTGGTACCCTGGGATGAGGTGGCTCTTAGTCAAGTGCTTTTTTTTTTAGTTTCACTCTTGGGAGGTGTAAAATTATGTAGAAGCCTAATGGGTATGGATTCCTTGATCTATTTGTTTCTTCTACCCTATTCAATTGAGAAGTAAAACTCTACATAGAATAACCGAGACTTGTTAAAGATTCCTGAGTAGGTAGAAAAATAACCAGACTGATCGAGTTGGCTTCTACTTATGCTAAAGAAGTATCTTGGATGGTGAATCAATAGATGGTTAAAAATCATAATCATGAGGATTGAATACCTTCTTCTTTCTTGTGGGATTCAATATTTTTGGACCCTTTTTTAATATCTTTTTGGGTTGCTCTATGGTTGTAAGTGTTGGGGCCATATTTGGGCTTGATCCTCGCTTTTTGTTGGCTTATTTTCTAGTTTTATTTTTGCTTTATTTTTTTTGTTGATTTAGCTTGCTTGTAATATGGATTAGGGATCCTTTCAAAACCCTTTGTTTTTCCATATTATAAAAACAATGCATGTTTAAGTGTTCACAATAAAATAAAAAATATATTTTGGATTGGTAAATCACACATAAAATATATGTTAGGATAAAATAAGTATTATTCATGATATATTTATATCAAGTGCATCTCCAATGAGGCATCTATCTTAATTTTATATATATTTTTGGTTTCTTGTATACTTTAATTTACATTATCTACCTCTTAATATTGGTAGCCAAAATATTTGGCCTTTCACCTTTTGTAGACTAACTATTTAACTTCTATATTCCATCTCTCAAAAATGCATGGGTTGATTATTAATGTTCTTGCATCTAAGTATCAATGGTTTAACCTTTCATGAAAGATCTTTTATCAAGAAATAAACCAATAAAACATAATGAAACACATATCAAGAATACAACATTTCACCATTTTTTTTTCTTTTCTATTTCCACTAGCATAGAATTTGACATGCTCTAATGTCATGTTGATTTTTTTTAATTAATTTAAAGCTCACTACACCATGTTGGACTTTGGAACTATTTGTATATTATACTAAAAACTAGTTGTAGACATAAAAATAAAACCTAGGAATGCATATAAATATATTTACACATAAATCATAAATTTGTTTCAAAAGATGCATATATTACATATCATCTAAAAATGTTAATATAAACATATCATTGTTAGTTATATGAGAAGTTACATCTAGTGAATTTTAGGGAGGTGTATTTCCTTCTACACCTTGAATTGCATTATGTGTTGAATTTGTAGCTTGATTCATGACCAAGAGTTGACATTGTGTGATGTATTAGATAGACCTAAGGATATCTCATTGTACAATGTATTAATATTTTGTAATATTGTATTCTATAATCCTAATGGACCATGGTTAACCTTGTTATGGTTAAACCTATTTAATATTTATAATTAACCTAAAGCCTCCTTATTATGTCAACTTGGGATAAACTTTACGATGTTATTTGGATTTTTGTTATTAAGATAAATACCCCCTCAAACTCATTTGTTATTGAAGTATTGCGCAATAATATCTATGAATAGTGATTATTTATGGTGCCTATAAGTGCTTATAATTTATGTCTCTTTCTTTTATGTTTTATTATTTTCGTATAATATTTGACTGTATTGTTTGTTGCTATTTGTTTTGAGAACATATTATGAATTCTGAAATGGTATCAAAATAGACCTAGAGCTACCTCACTTGGTCATGCAAAAATGCCATTTGAAGTATTAAATTTTTTGAAGAACACAAGCTTATACTGAGAGGGGGGTGAACAGTATAAGACCTCTTTTTACTTTTTCCTTTATACTTCAAAATAGTAAAGCAATATACCCAAAGCAATATCAAAGCAATGCACAATATCATCCACAAAGTGACACCAATTTTAACGTGGTTCACCCAGAATGGTCGAGCTACGTCCACAAAACTTTTCTCTAAAAGTTATCTCAAAGTTCTTTGGGAATCCTTCCAAATTACAATGTTTATGAGCCTCGGCCCAAAGGAGATACCTTCCCCCAATAAAAATTTATGAGCCTCTCCTCAAAGGAGATACCTTCCCCCAATCTAAATTTATGAGCCTCTGCTCAAAGGAGATACCTTCCCCTCTCGCTCTGGAAATGATCCCTCAGAAGATCAACTACCTCTACCTCTTTCCAACACGTGGAACTCCTTTCCACCGAAGACCTCCTATCCTCAATGCTTAGCCTAAGAGACCTCTGCCTTCTATGATCACGTCCACAGTAGCTCAGCAACCTGTACCAAACATAGTCAGTCGGTCTAGTACAAGTCTTCCTCTGTCTGTTAGATCTATCCAACTCTTGAACAAATCAATCCTCTACATACAAGCCTTCTCAAAGACTTGCCAACTGTCCTCAGGTTCTTCTCATAGAACCAATGCACCTCTATCCTCAAGTTCTCTGATAGAACTATCAAACTCAACTCACAAGTCCTCTGCTAGGACCTGTCCAAATCTGCTCACAAGTCCCCACCGGAACCTGTCCAAAAACTGCTCACAAGTCCCCATTGGAACTTGTCCAAAAATTGCTCACAAGTCCCCATCGAAACCTGTCCAAAAATTGCTCACAAGTCCCCACCGGAACCTGTCCAAAAACTGCTCACAAGTCCCCACCGGAACCTGTCCAAAACTGCTCACAAGTCCCCACCGAAACTTGTCCAAAAAACTCAGCAAGCTCACCAAGAAAAACTTTCTTAGTAGGAAATCACAAAGTGAATTGTTAGAGACCCAATGTGATTTGTCAAACTCATAGAAGCATAAAGAGAATTGTTAGAGACTCAATATGTTCTATACTCAAATCCCAATCTCAAAACTCAACTCAAATCTACTCAGCTCAATCTCAATCTCAAATCTGAAAAACTCAACTCAATATCTGAAATGGATAGGATAGAATGTTTTCTTTCAAGAACATGAAACCCCAACAATTGCCAACTATGCAAAGAATCACATAACAATGATACTCATGTTCTTTTCACCATCAATTAGGGTTTCAACAACAATGCTCATCAAACAAGGTTCAATTAACACCATTCAACTCAAAACACAACCTTGAAGCATTTCACAATCAACATCAGAAAAGGAAACAAGTAGAACTCCTTTTCACTCCAACATTATTTGAACAAAAAGCATCCACCAACTCAAATCTCAATAGCACACAACAACTTTTCAAATCATCAACAAAGAAGTAAGCCCAACACTTTAACCAAGTAAAGAATAGCTTGATTATAACCAATTTAATGAAAGCTAATGTCAATCTCAAAGCTGCCCACTTAGGGTTTCACAACTTCACACAAGAAGCAATTCTAACCTTAAAACATCATGCTTTCATTTCCATAATCAACCAAAAACACTCTCAACATTACAAGAAATATTTATCCCTTATACACCTTATTTCTCCCTTATAGTCTTATCAACAATAAACTTTATCTCTCATAAGAATGCAATAAGATAATGCAAACAATACTTTCAAAAGAATATTTTATCAAAAATAAAGCAAGCATCAAACTCCTTATAACTCCTAAGCTGTTTTTCTCTTTAAGAAGCTTCCTCCATCCGCAAAATACACTAGCAAAAATTTATTTTGAAAATACCTTGGCCAACACCAAAAATCACGCTATGGAGAAATTGCGCACAAAATCTAACACCCGCTGCATCCACTTCAATGAAGAAAAACCCTTTCACGTTATTCGAACGCGGAACCTCCCGTTCGGGTAGCGCGCCAATAGCCTAGCCGCTACCGGTGCACCAAAGGCATCCGGTGAGGTTTGAACCTCACTCTGTTTCCCTTGTACCTTCTGTGCCGGGCTAAAATAAACAAAAGGCCTCCCTGTCTTCTGACACGAATGACGACGGTGAAACCTTATGGTAGATACAAAAATGAACGGCGGATATCCGAACAACGGATCACAAAAAAACTCAGCAAGGAAGCAGTCGAACATCAGATCGCGAAAATCACAGCAAGCAAATACTTTTCAAAAATGTGGATGGGATGAACTTTGATCTTCATCATGGGAGATATATATGCATATTTCCTATAAACTCTTGACATTGGTGAGGAGAGTTTAACACGTCGGAGAGGAGTTTAACACATCGACGGAGGAGTTTAACACATCGGCGGAGGTCTTGGCTAGCGCCCATAAACTTAGAACATAGCGCCATCAAAGTTAAGACATTTGCGCCATGGGTTAGGAGAACCCAATGCAAACAAATATTTATTTAAAAATAATTAAAAGGAACCTTAACAAGGTTTTTAATTATTAAATAAATACTTCCTCCTGGACCCAAATGCATTAAACTAATGCATCCACCTGTAATATTTAAACCTGCCAACTTGGGGTTTGCCAAAGACCTTTGAAACTATCATGTCATAACCTTCATTAAACCAAATTGTTTGACATCAAATCAAATTCCTTCAAGAGCTTTTTGACATCAATGACAACTTATACACTTGAGCAAAGGCAATGTACCCAAAGTACCCAAAATTGCCAACAATCTCCCCCTTTGTCATTGATGGCAAACCTTTATTGAAAACACTTCTCAAGAGCCAAAATTGAAACCAACTATGCTAACAACTGACCAACTGTGCCCACAACCGAGAATCTTCCTTTGAAGTTTTGCTCCCCCCGACTTGAAGCTCTCCTCTTCACTTTGAAGTTCTCCCTTATCATTCTCCCCCTTTGTCATCAATGGCAAAGGGTCACCTTTGGGGCTCGAGACTAAGAATGAGCCTCTTAGCTTAGTCCCTCCCCCACCTCCTGATGAGGTGATTAATTTTGGGGTGGGAGTAAAACTCCCATTAGGCACTGATCATCATCAGCATCTATAACTTCCTTTCCGGGCCTTCTCTTGAACTCTTTGTCCATATTCCTATTCTTGTCACTATTCTTGTTCTTGTTCTCATCCCTGTTCTTGTCCATGCCTTGATCCTTGGACTCGATCATGCCACTGTTCCTGTTCCTGTATTCTGGAATTTCAGCTCTACACTGTCTGATTATGTGACCTTCATTGTTGCACTTGAAACACTTGACGATGTTGTTTCTTTGAGGTAAACTTGATCTTTGAATCCACCCGTTATGACCAAACCTGTTCTAACCAAACCTATTCTGACCAAACCTGTTCTGACCAAACCTGTTCTGATCAAACCTGTTCTGACCAAACCTATTCTGGCCAAACCTGTTATTTGCCTTGCAATAAACTGCCTTGTGCCCAAACTGTTGACAAGAGTAGCAATACCCTTGAAAGTAACTAGCACTTCTAAAACTGTCATTTACCTCCTTCACTTGAGCCATGCAATGTGAAGCCATGTGACCAAACCTATGACAAGCAAAACATCTACCTTGAAACTTTCCTTTATTTGACCTCTTAGGTTCTAAAAACTTCTTCTCATTCTGAATTCTATTTTCTATTTTTGTGCATCTATCATTCAAGGACTCCTTTTCTGAAATACTTTCCTCATAAGAACTCTCTTCCTTTTGGAGTCTCTTACTAGACTCTCCAACTTGTTCCTTGTGTGGTTTAACAAAACCAAGGCCTATTTTAACTGTTGTCTTTCTTTGACCTTTGATGAGTGACTTAACCTTTTTGGAGCTATCTTGAAACCTGTAAAGCTTATCCTTGTACTCTTTAGTTTCCTCTTTCAAAGAAGCCATTTTATGTTCTAACTCACTATACTCAAGAACCTTAGACTCTAACTCATCCTTGAGTTCTTGTGTCTTAGCTATAGAGAAGTCAAGACTTTCTATAAGATCATCTCTCTCCATACAACATTCATCTAACTTATCCTTGAGTCTAGCATTCTTCTTTCTTTCCTTTTTCAAAGCACTAAGAGCACTAATAAGTTCACCTTCAAGATCTACTTCACCTTCCTCTATATCTTCCTCTATTTGTTTGCTTTTTGAATCATCAAAGCCTTTTTCAGATTTCTTATCACTAGAGGTGCTACCCTTTTCAAAAACCATACATGCATCTTCCTTATAGTTTTCTGAAGCATCCTCATACATACTAGAAACCAAATCATTATTTGTGCAATCATCCTCAAGGTGACCAAAGTTTCCACATCTAAGACATTTCATGATAATGAATCTATGTTTTGGTTCTTCCTCTTTTTCTGATATGAACAACATCTCATTTTCATCATCACTTGAAGAACTTTCACTATCACTACTAGAACACTTACTTGCTTTGTCTAGGTAGAAACTCTTCTTATGCTTGTGAGAATACCTCTTTCCTTGATTGTTGTGCTCATCTTTGTTCTTCCTGTGATGCTTGTGCTTTTCAGAATCCTTGCTCTTAGAATCTTGTTTATCTTCATCACTTTCATTCTTGGGAAAAGTACAGTCAGTAGCATAATGACCAAACTTTCCACAATTGAAACATCTTATATTTTTCATACTTTTGTGCTTTCTAGAGAACTTGCCTTTCTTGTTGTAATATGCCTCTTCATCACTAGAAGACTCATTACTATCTTGAAGTTGTTTACCCTTGGATTTCTTGGTAGCTTTGAAAGCTGCCTCTTTCTTGACATCAACCTTCACTTGAGTTCTCAACTCAAATGCTGCAAGTATACTATGGAGCTCATCCTTTTTCAACTTATCCAAATCTTTAGCTTCCTCAATAGTAGAAATATTTTCACTAAATCTATTAGGAAGAGATCTTAAAATCTTATCACAAACATCATTTTCAGTAAGCTCAAGACCTAAGTCTTTCATGGAGTTAACAACCTCATCCATACGAAGCATGTAGTCACTAATATTTTCATCATCATTCATCTTGAGTTGTTCAAACATACCTTTGAAGTGTCTCAACTTGGCCTTTCTGACATTTGTATCACCTCGTATGAACCACCTTCAATCGATTCCACATTTCACTAGTTGTCTTGCAGGTGAATCACTTTGGTGAGATCTGCTTCACGTAAGCCTTTTAGGATTGCATTCATTGCTTTTGAATTGCTGTGATGTAGGAGCCTTTCTTCTTTAGTATTAGGACCATGTTCAGGAATAGTGTACTCATCTTCAATCACTTCCCAAACCTCATTCCCAAGTGCCATTAGATGAACCTTCATCCTTGCACTCCAAAGACCAAAATCTGACCCATCAAGAATAGGTGTTGCATTGCCACTTGAATGATCCATTGTGTTCTTTACTAGCTTTTCCTTCAAGTTGTTAAACTTTCTGAAGGCACCCGCTCTGATACCAATTGAAGAACACAAGCTTATACTGAGAGGGGGGGGGTGAATAGTATAAGACCTCTTTTTACTTTTTCCTTTATACTTCAAAATAGTAAAGCAATATACCCAAAGCAATATCAAAGCAATGCACAATATCATCCACAAAGTGACACCAATTTTAACGTGGTTCACCCAGAATGGTTGGGCTACGTCCACAAAACTTTTCTCTAAAATTTATCTCAAAGTTCTTTGGGAATCCTTCCCAATTACAATGTTTATGAGCCTTGGCCCAAAGGAGATACCTTCCCCCAATCAGAATTTATGAGCCTCTTCTCAAAGGAGATACCTTCCCCTAATCAGAATTTATGAGCCTCTGCTCAAAGGAGATACCTTCCCCTCTGCTTTGGAAATGATCCTTTAGAAGATCAACTACCTCTACCTCTTGCCAGCACGTGGAACTCCTTTCCACCGAAGACCTCCTATCCTTAATGCTTAGCCTAAGAGACCTCCACCTTCTATGATCACGTCCATAGTAGCTCAGCAACTTGTACCAAACATAGTCAGTCGGTCTAGTACAAGTCTTCCTCTGTCTGTCAGATCTGTCCAACTCTTGAACAAATCAATCCTCTACATACAAGCCTTCTCAAAGACTTGCCAACTCTGTCCTCATGTTCTTCTCAAAGAACCAGTGCTCCTTAGTCCTCAAGTTCTCTGATAGAACTATCAAACTCAGCTCACAAGTCCTCTGCTAGGACCTGTCCAAATCTGCTCACAAGTCCCCACCGGAACCTGTCCAAAAATTGCTCACAAGTCCCCACCGGAACCTGTCCAAAAACTGCTCACAAGTCCCCACCGGAACCTGTCCAAAAACTACTCACAAGTCCCCACCGGAACCTATCCAAAAACTGCTCACAAGTCCCCACTAGAACCTGTCCAAAAACTGCTCACAAGTCCTCACCGAAACCTGTCCAAAAACTCCACAAGCTCACCAAGAAAAACTTTCTTAGTAGGAAATCACAAAGTGAATTGTTAGAGACCCAATGTGATTTTTCAAACTCATAGAAGCATAAAGAGAATTATTAGAGACTCAATATGTTCTATACTCAAATCCCAATCTCAAAACTCAACTCAAATCTACTCAACTCAATCTCAATCTCAAATCTGAAAACTCAACTCAATATCTGAAATGGATAGGATAGAATGCTTTCTTTCAAGAACATGAAACCCCAACAATTTCCAACTATGCAAAGAATCACATAACAATGATACTCATGTTCTTTTCACCATCAATTAGGGTTTCAACAACAATGCTCATCAAACAAGGTTCAATTAACACCATTCAACTCAAAACACAACCTTGAAGCATTTCACAATCAACATCAGAAAAGGAAACAAGTAGAACTCCTTTTCACTCCAACATTATTTGAACAAAAAGCATCCACCAACTCAAATCTCAATAGCACACAACAACTTTTCAAATCATCAACAAAGAAGTAAGCCCAACACTTTAACCAAGTAAAGAATAGCTTGATTATAACCAATTTAATGAAAGCTAATGTCAATCTCAAATCTGCCCACTTAGGGTTTCACAACTTCACACAAGAAGCAATTCTAACCTTAAAACATCATGCTTTCATTTCCATAATCAACCAAAAACACTCTCAACATTACAAGAAATATTTATCCCTTATACACCTTATTTCTCCCTTATAGTCTTATCAACAATAAACTTTATCTCTCATAAGAATGCAATAAGATAATGCAAACAATACTTTCAAAAGAATATTTTATCAAAAATAAAGCAAGCATCAAACTCCTTATAACTCCTAAGCTGTTTTTCTCTTTAATAAGCTTCCTCCATCCGCAAAATACACTAGCAAAAATTTATTTCGAAAATACCTTGGCCAACACCAAAAATCATGCTATGGAGAAATTGTGCACGAACTCTAACACCCGCTACATCCACTTCAATGAAGAAAAACCCTTTCGCGTTATTCGAACGCGGAACCTCCCGTTCGGGTAGCGCGCCAACAGCCTAGCCTCTATCGGTGCACCAAAGGCATCCGGTGAGGTTTGAACCTCACTCTGTTTCCCTTGTACCTTATGTGCCGGGATAAAATAAACAATAGGCCTCCCTGTCTTCTGACACGAATGACGATGAAGAAACCTTACGACGGATACAAAAATGAACGACGGATATCCGAACAGCGGATCACGAAAAACTCAACGAGGAAGCAGTCGAACATCAGATCGCGAAAATCACAGCAAGCAAATACTTTTCAAAAATGTGGATGGGATGAACTTTGATCTTCATCGTGGGAGATATATATGCATATTTCCCATAAACTCTTGACGTCGACGAGGAGATTTTAACATGTCGGCGAAGGAGTTTAACACATCGGCGGAGGATTTTAACACATCGGCGGAGGTCTTGGCTAGCGCCCATAAACTTAGAACATAGCACCATCAAAGTTAAGACATTTGCGCCATGGGTTAGGAGAACCCAATGCAAACAAATATTTATTTAAAAATAATTAAAAGGAACCTTAACAAGGTTTTTAATTATTAAATAAATACTTCCTCCTGGACCCAAATGCATTAAACTAATGCATCCACCTGTAATATTTAAACCTGCCAACTTGGGGTTTGCCAAAGACCTTTGAAACTGTCATGCTGTAACCTTCATTAAACCAAATTGTTTGACATCAAATCAAATTCCTTCAAGAGCTTTTTGACATCAATGACAACTTATACACTTGAGCAAAGGCAATGTACCCAAAGTACCCAAAATTGCCAACATTTTTCTTCTAAACCATAGGATGTTTTCCCTTAAGAGTATCATAAGCCTTATTTTCATAAGAGGTAAAAATAATTTGTCTCCATATTTTATTCATCATTTTGATATTTTACGATTACTCGTTCAATTATTTCAAAAGATAGTGTAGACACCAAAATAGCACCAATCCAATTATGTGACGACAAGCACTAATCGAATTGACAAACATAGCCCCTAGGGCAGCCCCTAGAGGTTAAACAGTGGTCCTAACCACTCCTACAATAGTTTTGGAATGTCAGAGGTCAATTTGGAACCTTTTAGGCACTTTTATCCCTACTCGTTCCACCCTGGGATGATTACAAACTTGTATTCATCCCACCTCGATATGATTAGCAGCATTCACTCCAGGGTGGGGCGAATAGCAGGTTTGACGGGAAAAAGGTCAAACCTTGACAAATGGTAGCTCAGATCTGCCACTTAACTCCACATTAAATGCATGGGAGTGCGAGTAAGCATTTTTGAGCTCAAATATGCAGTCATAGAGGTAGTCATGGAACCCTTAATTAGGGAGGAATCTTTTCCCCCTTGACAAGGCATGATGGCCAAGTGGCACATCTACATGCTCATTCACAAGAGACCCTAAGGTCTATAAAATGATGAGTATTCTCACCCCAAAAAGGAATAGAGCAGGATCATTTGGATAAATGGAGTGTTGTTGAATTACATCCTCACCCCTCACTTGTGCTTCTTACATCCTTGATCTCTCTTTTGGAAGGGAGGTTATTGGGTGAACATTGGAAGCACAATCTGGACCTAGAACCTAAACATTTGGCCACAATACCCCACCAAATTTATTGACACAACCCCCTATGAGGTTTTGGACCCATCCCAAGTGGATTGGTGTCAAAACCAAGCCCCAAACAATGGGCGTCCTGCCCTAGGGCGCCCCCCGCACTGTTGTAGTCCTAATCGCCCCACCCCGGAGTGATTATAAATTTATAGAATATTTATTCACTTTTTCTTTTGCATATTATTTTATGTCATTCATGTATGCTTCCATTCAAATTTCATGCCATTCTGATGAGTTTTGACTGTGTTTTCATTGTTTTTCGTCTTCACTAACATACAGGGAGCATCTTCTGATACAGGGCAATAAGGGTTGAATATGTAGAATTCGACCTTCTGGGTCATCTCAAAATTCCCAATTTTACCTAACCCCAACTTTGTAGGTGTTTTGGAGGCCTTTGTATGGGACATTTAGGAGGTTGCTTTCTAACATTTTATGACAGTCCTAATCGTCCCACCCCGGAGTGATTAGAATTATACAGTAGATTTCTCGACTTTTCCTTTTGTAGTATGTTAATTATAGTGTTGGCATGATTCTATCCAAATTTCATATTATTCTGACATGTTTTGATTACTGTTTTAATTATTTCATGCATGCATTGACCGAAGGCCTTGGGGATTGCATGTTTCCCTCCATCTATAGGTGCTATTAATCATTTTTTGTTTCTCTGAACATAGGATATCAACACCGGAGGGGCAGAAAGGAAATATATATGCATTCATGCAAGCGATGGTGATGTTTGGCCTGCCCATTTCAAATGTGGGCACGCAGAAGATCCCAAAGGGAAGCATACCATTCGTGGTGTAATAAAACTATAGCTAACGCTCCTAGCTCCTAAAGAGGAAGGAGACGTATTGTAACTTGGTATTAAATAAAAATTAATAAAAAGAAGGTCTGCACTTTACATTTGGTTTATATCTCATTTTTGTTCATTTGTTTTCTCTTTTCATGCACTTTAATCCTTTGTTCATTTGTAGGACTTAGTGTTTCGTATGCTTTTGTTTGCACCGCACCCGGTATGACTATGGGCTTCTGTATCCTCATTATTTCAGTGGTGATCATAGTGGGACACCTTTAATCTATAAACAAGATAATCACTTTTTTGTTTGTGTGGGCCATGACAGAACGAGACTATAGAGGCACCCCTTCGAGGGGCACACCCATGAAACATAGACCCTTTCAGGAGGAGTCCATACACGTGGCACTCAAAAAATATGGGAGGGATCCCTTAGAAACTCGTTATGAGTGGCCACCATGCGATGAAGCACTAGAACAACATAGGGTCCATAAGGAGGGGCCACATGATTACATCATCCCTCCTCTACCCCTTATTACTATTAGAAACAATAGGCCAAATCTAGAGCACAAGGCTCTTCAAATAGGGCGAGCAAACTCTTCCCACCCATTTCACATATTTGAAAGAAAGCACAATGAAAACCACTATATTCCTCAAGAGCAATACACAGCGCGGGAGCAATGCACCTCCGCACCTGCTATTTATCAGGATCACCAACTGAGGCCAGAGCCTCGGTGGAATGTCGCTAACCTTGATAGAGGGAAGCGACCTATAGAGATCTCAGATCACCACAACTAAGATAGATGTGTAGGGGAGGCATCTAGGCCTCCTAGAATCAAGACGGTGAAACAAATTGACTTGTCATTTTCCAAACATGCCACCCGTCGAGCGCAAATCATGTAGCTTGAGCAAGACCAACAATAGTTAGAGCACCTATATTGCCTTAGAAAAGAGTGCATTTAGTGTTAGACAGATGAGTTGCTCTAGAAAATTGTGCCTGAGAGGGTCCCAACCCATCACACACATAGGACAAAGTTGTATGAGATGAAAAACCCCTTGGTGAGAGACAGGTCTCCATGACCTTATCCAATGTTACCTCCAAGACCTCCTAGACCTGAGCGGGAGACCACCCCTAGAGCCAATGATGGGCACCCTTCATGGGCACACATCCATGTTTATAGGTCACACCCAGGAACTCCTTAAGAAGTCTATGAGGAATTCGAGCAAGAAGAAGAGTGGGCTGAAACGCCCTACCAAGGCAGGGGGGTGCTATCCAGCTACCCCTCCATAGGCCTCAAGTTCCTCGCAACCCACAACAGGAAAAAACCAAGGAGGAAGAGATCAAATCCTCCGATGCATACAAAGCACTGCTAGATTGTTTGGAGTCTATGGAGACCAAGAATTTTGGGTCCCAAAAGCCCACTTTACACTAGCTCCGCAGTCACCCTGTGCATCCTTCAGTTTCGGCTCCCCCATATCCTAAACACTTCAAAATGCCTCAATTAGAAATATTTAGAGGGGATGAGGATGCCCAAGAGCACGTGAAAAGATTCCTGAGCCAATTATTTGGCATTCTAGACAATGATGCTTTGCTTATAAGAAAATTTATAACCATGTTCACAGGCCCTACCTCAGATTGGTTTACCCAGTTGCCGAAGCATAGCATCAATAACCTGGACTAGCTAGTGGATGCGTTCCTCGAATGTTTCAGCTTCAACACCAAGAAGAAGGCATCGTTAAGTGACCTAGCTAGCCTCAGGCAGTATGAGGAAGAGGCCATGGCAGCTTATGGAAATCAATGGAGGACATTTCTTTCAAAGCTACCTTACCTCCCTCCTATGGCCGACCTAACCCAAATGTTCTCAAAAAGTTTCCTAAGATCGATCTCCATGCTATTACAGCTATAGAAATATGCCACTCTCGAGGAAGATCTGGCACAAGCCAAAATCACTGAGGAGATAAGATACGGGATGGCAAGATTGCCAAGCCACACAAGAAAGAGTGGCCCAAGAACACCAAAACTAGGTCTATGCAACTAAAACCCACTGCAGTCAATTAGGTTGCCATAAAAATACCAAATCCTACACAGACGACACAACCCCCAAAGGATAATTATCAGGAAGTTCCTCTTGATAGTTATGAAAAGGAAAATCATAGGCAAGAGCAGAATCAGCAACGATGCCCTAGGCGACAATTCACACCCTTCATAGAGTCTAAAGACTCCTTGTTTGACCATTTGTCCATGGCAAACTTGATAAAACTGCTAGAAAGTCGACCCGTAGACCCCAATGCACCAAAACCCAAGGGCTATAGGGAAGACTTATACTGTAGATTTCATCGGCAGAAAGGACATGAAATTTATGCATGTTGGAAATTCAAAAGCTTAGTGCAAGACCTAATAGACAACAAGATGCTAGCGGTGGATAATTCGATGGTGCCAAACAACCAATAGATGGAGGTCTTAAAAGACCCCCTTCCTACCCATGATGCGCAGGCAAAGACCCTTCAAGTCAATGAGGTGACACAAAACTACCCCATGCAGGGGTATGTAGGGATGATAAGCATAGTGACTCAAAACAAGAGGTACCCAAGCACAGTTTCCCCCATGATAGCTACATGAGAGGTTCCATCAACGTCACAACCTCAACGGAATCCTACACAACCTCCCCTGCCTAGACTAGTGGCCATGATTCAAACTAAACTTACCCAAAGTTTAAGGACCACGTCGGCTAGGCTCTCCATCTACGAGCTCATCCAAAAATCACCGCCCCATCGGGAGGCTCTAATGGAGATATTAAAATCCATCAAGTTGCAGCCCCACGAAGCAAACTCTTTCAACAACTTTGTGGGACATGTAAAAAGATGTACAAAACTAGTCATCACCTTTAGAGAAGACGAACTGAAATCGGTGACTAGTGATATGGCGGATCCACCCTTGCACGTCATTGTACGGGTCAACGAGATTCCATTTAAGAGGGTGTTGGTGGATACTGGCTCATCCAGTAATATAATCACAACAATGGCATTGAAGCACCTCAAGTTTCCAACATCTCACATTGTGGCCTCCACCTATACTCTTCGAGCATTCAATGACGCGATATGCTCGACGGTTGACACAATTATCCTACCCATCCAAGTGGGAAAAAAGACTATTCCTACGTTGTGCCACATCTTGAAAGGTGAGATGGCCTACAATATTTTACTGGGCTGGCCTTGGATCAGGGACATGAAGTGTGTCCCTTCGATAGCCCATCAATGCCTAAAGTACACATATGAAGGGCAAGTGCATGTGGTCCCGGCGGACTTAGAGCCCTTCAAGTATTGTAATGCAGTAAAATTGATGCCACAATCGACCCTTCCATCAACAAATTTGGACTTTCAATTGAATCCATCCAAACAAGGTCCGATTTCGCATACATCCCCGCTATTAAGTGCCTCAAATTCCTAGTTGGGTCCATCTTCATCGTCTGGTCCTTCACCAATGATGCCACCTATAGTGGCCACACCAAAGGACAATGGGAAGAAACCCCTGGAAGAGGCACCACCATCAGTCTCAACCATATCTACCAAGGCAATGGCCACCTCAAGAGAATCAGGTCCTCATGCAGAGAGTGGAACAACCCTGATGGGACCAAATTAACTTGCTCGAGTAGAACGAGCCTCACATGCTGCAAATAACTATCGAAGCCAATGAAGGCCTATGGATATTTGATAGCGATTATGAATATGAGACTGAGATGGCATATCTCAATCATATGCGGCAGCAGCATGTTGGAAAATTACCATTGGTAAAAGGTTAAAAAAATGTATTTTACCTTGGGTAAGATTACTTACCTTTTACCTTACCTGGATGGCAGTTGGACGACAGCATCTTTGGGCGGCAAGAGAATTTGATTTTATTTTCTTCTCCCTTAATTTCTCCTATCCCCCCCTTTTCTCTAGTATGGTTATTATAATGTTTATTTAAACTTTGTAACCTAATGTTAATTGTTAATGCAAATTTACCTTTGTATCAAAGAGCTCACCTCCCACATTTGGTATCAGAGCCTAGATCAGCCTGAATCCTGAGGCGATGGGGCTCGTAGTTCGAGGTGGTAGCACGGATCCCAAAGTAGCTCATAGGAGTCGAGGTGGCATGGATCTCGAGGTAGCTTGTAGGAGCAGATCATCGGCACAATTCTCGAAGCGTTGGTGGAGCTAGACGAGGCAGCCCGTAGGAGCAGATCGACATGATTCCTGAGGTGCTGGTGGAGCTGGATGTTGACAAGGCGACACGTTGGAGAAGGTGTCACATGGCCTGAGGAGGTTCATTGATGTGGTGACCTGCACGTAGCCCAAGGCAGTTTGTTGATGTGGTGACCTGCACGTAGCCTGAGGTGGTTCGTTGATGTGGCAACCTATGCGTGGTTCGAGGCAGCACGTGGTCCAAGGCAGTTCATTGATGTGGTGACCTGTGCATGGCTTGAGGCAAAAGGTTCTTCATAGCCTACGACTGCCCGCATGCAATCAAAGCACATTGTGTGCTTTGATCTTTTTAAAGAGCTTAAACATCGCCGCATAGGCGATGTGGGACTAAAGTCCCAAAGAAATTTTTTTTCTTCGCGTCGAAGCGCGAAGCCATAATTACTTCGCGTTCGATGTGACAGCAACAAGGAAGGGAGCCAGCCGATTGCTTCTGGATCTACCCAGTAGCACAACGGCTACCCTTTGCCTTGAATCCCGCGAGGTCGAACGATCAAACCTCGGCGGGGTCATTTTTTTATTTGCTTCGCGTGATCTTGCAAAAGCAACAAGGGCAGGGAGCCTGCTTTAGCTCCCGGATCTGCCCGGTAGCATAGTGGCTACCCTTTGCCTTGACGCCCGTGAGGTCGCACGATCGAACCTCGGCGGGGTCAACAGTTTAAAAAAAAAAAAATTAAAAAAAAAACTATAAGGTAACTTTAAATTTTTAATTTTTTTTTTATTGTAATTTCCTAAGAGGAAATAGCTGTAAAAATTTTAAATTTTTTTTTTTTGAAAAGTTTTTTATTTATCATTTAAAGTTGATGATTGACATTTCCTAAGAGGAAATAGTTGTAAATTTTTTTTACGCTTTAAGAGGTAAAAAATTTTTTTAGTAAAATTTCCTAAGAGGAAATCTTTGTAAAAGAAAATTTCTGGAAAATTTTCTTAAATGATAAGATCGGAAGGATGTTACCAAGAACTTTGTAGTTTGTTACTAAGAACAAAAGCTGAATGCTTTGATGAGCACGTGAGAACACTAGGCATAAATACAGTTTTTTCACAGTTGCAAAATGCGGTTATTGCACAACAGAGAAATCTTGATCTAGGATACGAAGCAGATTCAGAAGATAACTCCTTTGGGAGCAGATTTGAACAATCCGACACAATGGAGATTACTCCACAAGGATCTAAATATACTCATTATAGTAATTCAGTTGAAATCCTACAACCTCCTTCTCCTGAAATTATATTGATTAGTGACGACGATGAACATGTCGCTGACAATTTTGTAATTGCTGCATCACAACGACAAGAGTGAGTTGTTTATGATTGTAAATCAAGCAAGGCTTGATAGTTTGTAAAGTCTTTTTGAAATAAGACTATATAAGAAAGGTTTCTTGTTTTCGTAGATAATAATGGGATCACATAATAATCTACCAATCCCCGAGTTCAGTGGGGATAATTATGAGTACTGGTCCATCAAAATGAGGAAATTACTCATAGGAAAAGGACTATGGGATAGTATTGAATACGGTTACACTACTACAACAGATTGGACTACTTTGAGTGCAACCGACAAGAAGATCTTCAAATATGCACAAAAAAATAATTCTTTTGCCTTATACCATCTTCAAGCGGCATTAGATCCAAGTATCTTTCCTATAATTGCATATTACTTAACTGCAACAGATGCATGGAATGCCTTGAAAGAAGGATTCCAAGGAAGTGATAAAGTGAAGCAAGTCAGGCTTCAGAACTTAAAAAGAGATTTTGAAAATCTCAGAATGAAGGAAAATGAAAGAGTCGGTGACTACTGTGTACGAGTCAAAGCAGTAGTTGATATGATGCAAACTTTAGGTGATGACACAAAAATTGAAACAATTATGAAGAAAGTGTTGAGAACACTTCTTCCTAAGTGGAATCACATTGCCATCATAATTGAAGAATCCAAAGACCTTTCTACTCTTACATTTGATAGTTTGATTGGATCATTAACATCACATGAAGAGAGACTTCAAGGAGCACCTTCAACAAGCTATGGAGGTGATGAAAAAGCCTTCACTTCGAACGAAGTTGCAAGACAAGGACAAGGAAGAGGCCGAGGCATAGGACAACAACAAAGAGGCAAAGGCTAGAGCAACTCCTATAGAGGAGGCAATCAAAATAGAGGTGGAAATCAAAATAGAGGAGCCAATCAGAACCAAAGCGGCAATGCAGGCCATGGAAATCAAGGACGAGGAAGTAACAAGACTAAAACAACTTGTTTCAATTGTGGGAAACAAGGACACTTCGCTCGTGACTGCTGGTCAAAGTCTTCAAAGGATCAAAGCAGTCAATATGGCTCATTCTATGGAGAAGAAGAAGGTCCATCAAATCTTTTTCTCTCTTATGGACAGTCAGATCAAAATCTTAAAGATACATGGATTTTGGATACTGGTTGCTCCAACCACATGAGTGGCAAAGAAAATCTATTTTCTACATTAGATTCAAATTACAAATCCCATGTTAAGTTAGGAGATAATAAATCTTTGCAAGTTGAAGGCATTGGAGCTATGGAAGTTCCAACAAAATAAGGCCTTAAAAAAGTGAATGACATATACTATACTCCACAGCTACAACACAATTTGTTAAGTGTTGGCCAAATGATGGAGAAGCATTACAAATTAGTTTTTGATGACAGAAAATGTACAATCCTTGATAAAAACAATTGTAGCCGAGTCATCACAGAAGTACCTATGACAAAGAATAGGTTATTCCCTCTAAAATTTGGTGAGCTAGGGGGAGCTCAACTTGCAAACATTGCTATTACAAATCCAAGTGAATTGTGGCACTTGAGATATGGTCACCTCAATTCCGCTAGCTTGAAAATGTTAACATCACAAGCTATGGTGATAGGACTACCAAAAATTCTAGAACATAAGAAGGTATGCGAAGCATGTGCTTTGGGAAAGCACTCTAGAACGAAGTTTCCAAGAGGCCAAGCGTGGAGAGCAAGCTATCCTCTTCAGCTAGTACATTCAGAAATTTGTGGTCCAATGCAAACAAAAAGCCTTGGAAACAATTCTTATTTTCTAACATTCATAGATGATTATTCTAGAATGTGCTGGATCTATTTTCTGAAATACAAAGATGAAGCATTTGATTGCTTCATAGACTTCAAAAATAATGTAGAAAAGCAAAGTGACTACTATGTCAAATGTCTTCGCACTGATAGAGGAGGAGAGTACTCAAATGAATTTTTACATTATTGTAAGCAAAATGGGATAAAAAGGTAGTTCACCACTGCCTATACCCCACAACAGAACGGTGTGGCCGAGAGAAAGAACCGCACCCTTGTTGAAATGGCACGAACAATGCTTCAGACAAAGCATCTCACATACAGCTATTGGGCGGATGCAGTGAGAACTAGTGCATATATTCTAAATAGAAGTCCAACTTCTAGTTTAGATGGTATCACTCCTTATGAAGGATGGTACGGTAAGAAACCTAATGTCAAACATTTTTGAGTATTTGGTTCTTTAGCTTATGCACACATTCCTGAGGAGAAGAGAAAGAAGCTTGATCCCAAGAGTCAAGCTTGTATTTTTGTAGGGTATTGTGAATCAACCAAAGGGTATAGATTGTACAATCCCAAGACACATAAAATAATTATCTCCAGGGATGTAATTTTTGATGAAGGGGGAGAATGGGGTCATAAAAAATTTGTTGATATTGACTCTAATTCAAAAATTTCCACATTTGTACAACCCAAGAAAATTAGTGGAAAAAGTTCCCCTCCACAAAGTCCACATTAGGAATCTTCATCAAGTACATCAAGTGGTACACCCAGTCCAAGAGGGACTTCTTTGTTGGCACCCCCAAACTCTCCAAAACAATTTCATAGATCTGTAAGTGCTCCAAGTTCGATGGATATTGATCCAGTTTCTCAAAGGAAAGAGAAAAATAAAGGAAATCACATACTACAGAGTCATCCATCTTCTCAAATGTTGGATAGGAATTTCCAACAAAGATACACTAGGATTCAAGCTAGTGAGATGGACGTCATTTTGTCAAGACTTGAAAATCTTCAAATGTTAGGAGATGATGAGTCTCATGAACCAAGGGGTGATGTAGTCAATTATGCTTTGTTGGCTGCTGCACAGCTAGAACCATCTAGCTATGAAAACGCATGTATCGAAAGTATATGGCAAGATGCCATGGAAGAGGAAATATCCTCAATTAAAAAGAATGATACTTGGGAGCTTGTGAAGCTTCCCAAGGGAAAAAAATGTGTTGGAGGTAAATGGGTCTATAAGACCAAATTCAATGCTGATGGAAGCATTGAAAGGCACAAGGCAAGATTAGTAGCTAAGGGTTTTACTCAAAAATATGGAATAGATTATGAGGAAACCTTTGCTCCAGTTGCTCGACAAGAAACAACCAGAACTGTTTTTTCCTTGGTAGCCCATAAAGGATGGAACATTCAACACATGGATGTGAAAAGTGCATTTTTAAATGGATACCTGACAGAAGAGGTGTATGTTCAACAACCTCAAGGTTTCCAAGAACAAGGAAAAGAGAACCTTTTTTATAAATTGAAAAAAGCACTTTATGGCCTCAAGCAAGCACCATGAGCATGGTACTCATGAATTGATGGCTATTTCAGCAAGTATGGTTTCAAAAGAAGCAAGAGTGAACCAAATCTATACTACCTGAAGAATGGAGTAGATATCCTCATAGTTTGTTTATATGTGGATGATCTAATATTTATGGGTAGTAATAATAAAATGAATATGGAGTTCAAAAACTCCATGATGAATCAGTTTGAGATGAAGGATCTCGGATTAATGAGATACTTCTTAGGAATGGAAGTACATCAATCAAAGAATGGGATCTTCATATGTCAACAGAAATATGCTCGTGACATGATTCAAAAATTTGCTATGCATCAGTGCAAATCAGTTGCAACACCAACAGGACATGGAATCCAACTAAGCAAAGATGATGGAGCACCAAAAGTTGACATGACCAATTTTAGAAGCATGGTTGGGAGTTTAATGTTTCTCACCAACACTAGGCTAGATATACAGTATGCTGTTTCCCTAGTATCAAGGTTTATGGCATGTCCATCTGAGCTGCATCTTCAAGAAACCAAACGAATTTTACGATATGTAAAAGGTACACTGGATTTTGGAATCCATTACCATAAGTCTAACTCTGTGAAGTTAGTTGGTTATAGTGACGACGATTGGGGCGAGTAATATAGATGACAAAAAATCTACATCGGGGAACTATTTTAGTCTAGGTTCGGGACTAATAACTTGGAGTTCCAATAAGCAATCTGTTGTAGCATTATCATCTAAGAAGCTGAGTATATAGCCATTACCCATGCTAGTACTCAAATCCTCCGGTTGAGGAAAATCCTTGAAGAGATTGGAAAAAAACAAATTGGTCCAACCAAACTGAATTGTGATAATATTAGTGCCATACAATTGGCATATAATCCGATCCACCACAAAAGGTCAAAACATTTTGATATGAAGTATCACTTCATAAGAGATATGGTGGAACAACAGATAGTTGAGCTTCAATACTGCAGCACTTTGGATAATCTAGCAGACATCTTCACCAAAGGCATGGCTAAAGCTCAATTTATAAAGCTGAGAGACTGTATAGTCAGTCCTCTCAACTTTAAGGGGGAGAATGTTGGAAAATTACCATTGGTAAAAGGTTAAAAAAATGTATTTTACCTTGGGTAAGATTACTTACCTTTTACCTTACCTGGACGACAGTTGGACGACAGCATCTTTGGGTGGCAAGAGAATTTGATTTTATTTTCTTCTCCCTTAATTTCTCCTATCCCCCCTTTTCTCTAGTATGGTTATTATAATGTTTATTTAAAATTTGTAACCTAATGTTAATTGTTAATGCAAATTTACATTTGTATCAAAGAGCTCACCTCCCACACAACAATACCCCATGGACATTGATGACATGTTTGAACAACTAAACATGGGGCCAAGGCATAGGTGGCATTTGAACCAGGCACAGTTGAACCAAGTACTACACCCGCCACTTTAGGCATACTGAGAGCACCCTCTGCCCAGAGACCCTATAGAATAATCATTGCCAAGGGCAGACCCTATCCTTTTATTCACACATAGGGCCGATCCATTTGTGCCAATACCCACCGAGCTAGATTCGGAGCACAAAGATCGCCAAGGATGTCCGAATCACCACCCGTGCGGTAATGGAGACCAAATTCACTTCATCAACATGATCTCCATTGACTTAACCACCTCCATCCGCAATCCAACCGATCCAACATGGCCATTGTATCTAAACCTAGATGCCATAGAATGGGATCATGCTAACTCGCCACCATCTCCATCAGAGTACTGGCCTTGTAGTGAGATGCTTCATTTCACCCTAGGACCAACTCAGGATATCTTCCATGCTGAATAGGAGCTTGATGTTCCAAACATAGATCTAAATTCAACAATCGATATCCACCTGATCCCAACTCCACACCAATTGGAGTATGGGTTCCACATGTCAGTCAAAGAGACAACTGACATAGACATCGGCTCTGATCCAATGAATCCATAAATCATCAAGCTGGGGGTAAGTCTATCCCCCGAAGAGCAAGCTAATTACATTGCCCTTCTCAAAGAGAAGAGGAGGTTTTTGCATGGTCCTACAAAGACATACTAGGGCTAGACCCATAGCTAGTCACGCATAATCTAACACTTGATTTGATAGTCCAGCCAGTGAAGCAAAAACTACGTAAGATGCACCCAATAGTGGAATTAATGGTAAAAGATAAATTACAAAAGCTATTGGATGCACAGTTTGTCATCTATGTGGATTACCCACCATGGTTGTTCAACATGGTACCCGTCAAGAAGCCTGATGAGAGGATTCACATATGCACCAATTTTTTAGATCTAAACAAAGCGAGCCCCAAGGACAATTTCCCCTTGCCTAGCATCGACACATTGGTAGACGCTACAATAGGCCACGAAATGCTTTCCCTCATGGATGGTTTCTTGGGATACAATCATATTCATATCAATCCCGATGATCAACTCAAAACGACATTCACAATGCCTTGGGGGACATTTTGTTATAAGGTCATGCCCTTTGGCCTTAAAAATGCTGGCACCACCTATCAGAGCACTATGACATACATCTTCCACGATCACATGCATAAAAATTTGGAAGAATATATGGATGATCTGTTGGCAAAATCTCTTTTGCACCCAGATCATCTTGATGACCTAAGCAAGATCCTCGATCGCCTCATCAAACATAAAGTCAGACTAAACCCCAAGAAGTGCGTATTTGGAATCACATCTGGAAAACTCTTGGGTTTCATAGTCTCAAAATGAGGAATCGAGGTAGATCCAAATAAATTCAAGGCAATCCTTGAAATGCTTCCCCCAACCACCATCAAGCAACTTAGAATCTTGCAAGGAAAGGTCGCGTCAATCAAGCGCTTCATAGCGCAGCTATCTGACAAGTGTCGACCCATGAATAAATTATTACACAAGGGGGTAGCATTTCACTGGGATGACGAGTGCCAGTCAACCTTCGATGACATTAAACAATACTTGGCTTCATCGCCAGTATTGGCACCACCTAGACTAGGAGTGTCGTTCTATTTGTACATCTTAGCTACTGAGGTGGCATTGGGGGCCATGCTAGCCCAAAAAAATGAAATACATAAAGAGCAGGCTACTTACTATCTTACCCGCACCCTGGTCAGTTATGAACTTAACTATGCATATATTGAAAAGCTATGCTTAGCAGTGGTATTTACCATCAAAAAGCTACGCCACTACATGCTGGGTAATATGACATATGTTGTGTCTAAGGAGAATCCATTACGGTACATGATGAGTCATACTTATCATAGTAGCCGCACGGTGAAATGGATCATGTTGTTGATGGAGTTTGAAATTGAATTCATTGAACATAAGTCCATCAAAGGTCAAGTCATCGCCGATCAACTAGTAGAGGCTCCTCTTGAAGACAATCAGCCTCTGACCGTAGAACTACCCGATGATGGGGTCTTCCATGTCTCAGAATCGCCAGATTCTGATGAGCCTGAGTCCTAGGCCAACATAACCCTATTTTTTGATGGTTATAAATGTGAGCAAGGGGGTGGCGTGGGAATCATATTATTCACACTACAAGGGGCTCCAATGCCTCTGTCATTCAAACTTGATTTCCTATGCTCCAATAACAATACCGAATACGAAGCCTTGCTCATAGGTCTTCAGACAACAATCACCATGAACATCAAACGCTTGAACATATTTGGTGATTTGTTGTTAATCGTCAACCAAGTGAAAGGGGTATTCCAATATAAATTCCTATTTTTGTAGGCATAAAAATCCCTTATGGATAAATTATTGGCAAATATTGAATGGTACGACATCGAGGCACTCCCTCGATCATCGAATCATTTTGTGGACACTATGGCCTCCTTGGGGTCACTAACCTCGCAAGACCCTTTTGGTGAGATGACAACCACTCAAGTAAAAACATTATTGCAATCCACGATGGAGTGTGCAAGCTTTGACATAATGATAGGAATCCACCTGATCTAGATTGAACCATCTCAGGATAGGTTCACTCGAATCCATGATGGTCTGAATCATGCCAATTGGGGGTCCTTGTTCTCCCCTATTCCCATTGATAACAACACAACACTATTTCTACAAGTTCATTCCCGCTCAACTTTTTCTAGGGACAAACTTCAAGAGGGATTGGCAGTTCATACCATCGAGGTTTCTAATCAATAGGATTGGTACACACCCATAAGAGACTACCTCAAGCTAGGTAACCTCCCACTTGGATTGTCGCATGCCGCAAAAAGATCATTCAAATAGAAAGCAACAAAACATGTCTTTCTAGGAGACATTTTGTACTGTAGGAGCTACGAAGGGATCCTCCTCTATTGCTTGGACCAACAGGAGTCCGCTTGGGCAATCACCCAAGCGCACAATGGTACATGTGGGGGCCACTTCAGCGGTATGGCCATTGCCAAGCGCATTCTTCGCATGGGCTATTATTGGCCATATTTAGAGCGAGATTGTTGCATGTATGTAAGGAAGTGCGTGAAGTGTCAACACCATGCTAATTTGACACACGTACCTTCTTAGGCCTTGCAGCCGATCCAATCATCTTGGAAATTTTTGTAGTGGGGCTTATATCTAATCGAAAAGATCTCTCCTGCGTCGTCAGGCCATCACACATTTATCATAATGGCCACAGAGTACTTCACCAAGTGGGTGGAAACTATTATGCTTACCTCTACAACTGGTACCCGCATTGCGGAGTTTATTTTACATAACATCATATGTCATTTTGGTATTCCATCCAAGATCATCTCGGATAATGGTACGTCATTCAAGAACAAATATGTGCGTGCTTTGACAACAAAGTACAAAATTTAGCATAGTTTTTCAACACCCTATTATTCGTAGGCAAATGGGCAAGCAGAGGCGTCAAACAAAACGCTAGTTGCCATCCTTAAAAATATGGTCATAGATAGTCATAAGGATTGGCACATTCAAATCCTGCTTGCCCTGTGGGCTTATCGCACTAGCATTCGAATGCCCACTAGGGCGACTCCATTTTCATTGGTGTATGGATCCAAGGAAGTCATGCCTCTCGAGTTGGAAATACCTTCCCTGTGCATATCAATACAAGAGTTCATCGATGATGATATTGCGTGGTAGGCCCGGTTAGACCAGCTTACATTGCTCGATGAACGATGCATCAATGCTCTCGAGCATTTACATATCTATCAAGAGCGACTTAAGAAAGCATACAACATGAAAGCTCACCTGAGATACTTTCAGGTTGGTGACTTGGTCTTAAAAGAGAACCAAAAAAATTCTAACTTGCCGCCCCATCTAAGGGAAAAGTTCACGGTAAACTGGTTAGGTCCTTGTGTAATTAATAGTAAAATAAGACCTGGAACATACCGGATCGCCTCTCTTGAAGGAATCAAGGAACTAGAACCCTTGAACATTAGTAATCTAAGGCCATTCCACATTTAAAGACCCATAGCCCACACCAAAATCTCCAAGGATTCTCACAATCGCTTGGTCAACCTAAAATTCCCCAAAGGTATCCATGAACCCTTTGGTAAAAAAAAAAGCTCCAAGGATTCCCACAATCGCTTGGTCAACCCCAAAATGCCCCAAAGGTATCTATAATCCCTTTGGTCAAACCAAAACCTCCAAGCATTCTCACCACCACTTGGTCACACAAAAAGCTCCAAGGATCCCACAATCACTTGGTCAACCTAAAACGCCCCAAAGGTATCAATAAATCCTTTGGTCAAACCAAAAACTCCAAGGGTCAATCGCTTGGTCAAAAAAAAATATTCAAAAAACAAACAATAATAAAAAATAATCAAAAATAACAAAAAAAATTGCATCTCACTTCCATGCATACTCTTAACAATCAAAATACCAAAAAAAATAAGTTGCATTAGGCATCGCAAACATACATTGCATATTTGTTGGTCATACAGGTCCAATGCACCATAGACTGTAATTACTCGGCAATTCCATCATTTTCCACATTTGTCCACTTTGTAAATAGTCCAGCAAAAATAAATGCCATCCACATTTTCACCATATCATAATTAGTTGTCTTCTAATGTATTCAGGGCTTTCGTCATTCAACTGTCATTAGATTTCTAGCCAAAAACTGTACAAAGTCAGACAGATTTCATAAAGGTAGAAGTTTTAGTTGGATCACACCTGGTTACATAGCATCCCAACACAAGTTAAAACACACAAAAATTCCCAAGTTGTATGAACGAAAGATGAAACCTACAAAGCAATTTAGGGTATCATAGGTGAAAGGTTAGCCTGTTCATCCCCCTGTGTGAATGGTTTGATAATGCTAAGAATTGACAAAAGGACATGCTCTTCCCCATCCAATTCCCCATAATAAATAGTGGTTTTCACCACTAGAAAAAATCCCAAAACACCTTTGGTCCCTCAAGTCGTAAGGATTCATACTACACGTCCCTAAACAGGATGGGTAGTCATCCCTAAGGCCAAAAGGATCAATGCCATTACATAATAATATCCCTAATCACATTTTGTTCCCCAAGTCATAAGGATTCATACTACACATCCCTGAATAGGACGGGTAGTCATCCCCAAAGCCAAAATGATCAATGCCATTACATAATAATATCCCCAATCACCTTTGGTCCCCCAAGTCGTAAGGATTCATACTACACATCCCTGAAAAGGATGGGTAGTAATCCCCAAAGCCAAATGAGATTAATGCCATTCACAAGCCAACAACCTACGAGCTTACCTTTGAAATCCAAATGCAAAATCAAAAATCAAAATAATAACAATGGTTATCATCACTACTCAAACCCCTTGCTCAACAAGAAAAACAAAAAAAAGCAAAACAAACAGTGATTTTCATCACTATGTAAGAGAGCAAGTATCCCAACAAGTTGAGAAACCAAAATATGCTTGAGCTTGAATCCTTGGAATTCTCAGAATTCGAAAAACCATCTAGGTGATCCTCATTATGGGTTTAGTGGATAGCCTACTTGGCAATGGCGGTATCCTAAATGCATGACGATATGTCTATCACATTAGCTTTGTGTGTGTGTAGACCAATGTTTGCATGTGGATGAGCTAGCTTATGGTATCCTAGTTTACCCCATGGATTAATCCTACTAAATACAAAAAAGGAGTTAGTGGAGCTAATTAGGTGATCCTTAGTACAGGTTTGGTTGATAGCCTACCTGGCACTGGCGGTATCCTGATAACTACCACATAAACGAACTCAATTGCACACACAGGGATGTGAAATAACTTGGTCAAACTCAAGTCTGATTCGTACCTTATTCAAAATTCTTGTGAGATAAATGTATAGTCTTGGCTAGTTAGTTAAAACATCTGAATCTCAAAAAAACCTTAACTACATTCTAAACCAAATGTTGTACATGTCCATTCTTGCATCACCATCGGAAAATACAAAATATATATTTTTTCCACACATGCAAAGTCATTCCACAAAGCAATCACATAGTACAGAAAGCCAGTAAATCCTGTACAGTCTATGGTGCCATCACCAAGTTATCAATAAATCATTTCATCAATTCCATATGCATACATCATATAAATAGAAACATTGCATTCATAATAACCCATGCATACATCAACGTAAATAAATGTGCATAAAATTAACAATAAATCATGACAAGTGTATAACCAAAAAGAAAGTCATGTATATATATATCGCCAAAAATACCCGTAAGATACAATAAGTCAGTCCTCTGACCTCACAATAAAAAGGAAAAACTCAAAAACCCTAAGTCTAGGGAGTCGGCTACCATGATCATGCAGGATCGGTGTGACGAGAACTACCCCCGATGGTGTGGGTCCTATGGGACCTCTCAGGGCGACTACTGCCAGCCCCCGCATCCTGCCCACTAGCGCTGCCCTCACCCACCCACTTGCAATGAGAGGAAGCAGACTGCTCAGTCTCACTATCTCTCGTTCGATGCAAAGATCCACCTCCAGTGAGCTCAAGTAACTTCCCACCGAGGCGGATAATCTCTGCCTCCAACTCCAATCGATGGTAAACCCAATCCACCTCCCATCGATGGTACGTAGCCAATGTGTCATCGCGCTATGCCAATGGAGTCCACAGGATATCCCTCTACTGCGAAGCATCTATGTCCCCATCCTGTTGGTAGTACACAACCAATGTGTTCTCCTGCTCCACCAACTTAGTCCATAGGAGATCCCTCTCCTGCAGAACCTCCTCATGCCCCTCATCTCATATTTGTAGTAGATCCTCCAATCACGCTATCTCAGCGCGATACCTAGCCTCCATGTCCCCTGGGACTGCTTGGGGCATGGGCATCTCCAGGACAAAAAGCTGCTCAGGCACCCACTACTCTGGAATGTCCTGAACATCTGATCGCTCTGAAATCCCTACATCATCCCCACAAACTTCCCCCGGTGCCTCCATAACCCCACCACCTACTGCTACCGCATTCGCACCTCCTAAAGGCCCCTCACCCTACCATCTCTGCATCATCCACCACTGGTCATACTCTACAGTCACCCCGACATTGTCCACGTTGGGGACATCAATCACTGCATCTCACTCCTCACCCAGTAGCTCAATGATCGGCTAGGCCAAAGTCCTCTCTTTGCCCTAATGTCGATAGATCAAGGGCTCACCAGAAAATTCTTGGTGCACCCCAAACTGTCGAGTCACTTGGATGTACGGGAAGTACTCCTGCTCAATCTCGTGCCACCCGATCAACCATCTCCACCTGTGCACCCGTAGGAGCCACTCCCTAGCCTCAGGCCAGACTAGATAGTCCCGGTATGGATGCCAGAATACCTCCCCTAGAGCAAGACGCGAGAAGACATCAACATAGTGCCCTACGACACCTGCCCACCGTCGACTCTGCCCCTGCTCCTCTAACCTCCACCATAGAGCAGCATAACCAATATCCTTGTCCACAATCTTCCCCCTTGAGTGGTCCAAGGCAATCCCTGCGGTCGCTCCATAGCTATGTGCTGCCACCTCCAACACTGCAACAGGTAGCTACACCCAATCCCCTTCCACCTCCGATAGTGGACCTCGTACAACTCATCATAAAGCTATTCCAGTAATGTCTGACCCCACCTCATAATTAGTGGCGCTGAGGTCGAACACTCCACAAGTCTAAACACCACCTCAAGCAGGTTCCATGAGAACCTCACACCTGAGGAGTCAGGAAGTAGTATGTTGGAGATGAGAGTCATAAGCAGTATGCCTCACCCCCAACATGCCCTACTCCAGCAACCATCGTACCAAAATCTCACCAATCAGGCAGTCCCCCTCTGCCCTCTCCATAACCTCATCCACCCCCATCTCCGTCGCATGCCCAAAGCACCATGTCAGCACCGTCATCCGTTGATCATGAGGAGTAGTCCGAATGGGCAGCCCGTATATCGAAATTCGCAAAATCCGATAAATGTCCTCCAGAGTCACTGTCATCTCCCCTATTGGGAGATGAAAGGTGTTGGTGCAGGGATCCCACAAATTGATCAGGGCAGTCAGATATGCCTGATTCCCCACCACAGGCTCTAACCGAGTCACCTGCTTGAGCCCAAGGGCATCAAGTCACTCCCAATCCACCATAGTCAGCGCCTCCCACACTTCAGAGAATACCGTCGGCTAACGATACCAAATCTTCACCACCTACAAAACAAAACAACAAAAAAACATTAAAACAAGACAAAAAAAAATAAAACTATGCAGCACTAAAACAAATATACAACAATGTACACAAACTATACAACAAAAACATTTCATAAAATGTACAGCCAAAACAATTAACAAAATGTATAGCAAAAACATTCTAAAATTCAAATAAAACTGTACAGACAAACCAAGTACAGAAAAACACTGTACAGACAAACAAATTACAAAATTTCAAACCAGGGTTTTTTAACCTTATTTTGAATATAAAAAACAAACAAAAAACAAATTTTAACCTAGGGTTTTTAACTCTAGTTTAAACAAAAAAAAAAAAAATGAAAAAACAAAATAACATCAAAATTTTAACCTAGGGTTTTTAACTCTAGTTTAAACTAAAAAAACAAAAAACAAAATCAAAACAAAATTTTAACCTAGGGTTTTTAACTCTACTTTAAACTCAAAATCAAATAAAATAACAAAAATTTTAATCTAGGGTTTTCAACTCTAGTTTAAACTAAACATAAAAAAAAAAACAAAAATAACAATAATTTTAACCTAGGGTTTTTAACTCTAGTTTAAAATTAATACAAAAAAACAAAACAACAACAAAAATTTTAACCTAGGGTTTTTAACTCTAGTTTAAACTAAAAAAAAAATGAAATAACAAAATAACATCAAAATTTGTAACCTAGGGTTTTTAACTCTAGTTTAAACAAAAAACAAAACAAAACAAAATAACATCAAAATTTTAACCTAGGGTTTTTAACTCTAGTTTAAACTAAAAAAGCAAAAAACAAAATCAAAACAAAATTTTAACCTAGGGTTTTTAACTCTAGTTTAAACTCAAAATCAAATAAAATAACAAAAATTTTAACCTAGGGTTTTCAACTCTAGTTTAAACTAAACATAAAAAAAAAACAAAAATAACAACAATTTTAACCTAGGGTTTTTAACTCTAGTTTAAACTTAATACAAAAAAACAAAACAACAACAAAAATTTTAACCTAGGGTTTTTAACTCTAGTTTAAACTAAAAAAAAAAATGAAATAACAAAATAACATCAAAATTTGTAACCTAGGGTTTTTAACTCTAGTTTAAACAAAAAACAAAACAAAACAAAATAACATCAAAATTTTAACCTAGGGTTTTTTAACTCTAGTTTAAACTAAAAAACAAAAAACAAAATCAAAACAAAATTTTAACCTAGGGTTTTTAACTCTAGTTTAAACTCAAAATCAAATAAAATAACAAAAATTTTAACCTAGGGTTTTCAACTCTAGTTTAAACTAAACATAAAAAAAAAAAATAACAACAATTTTAAGCTAGGGTGTTTAACTCTTGTTTAAACTTAATACAAAAAAATAAAACAACAACAAAAAATTTTAACCTAGGGTTTTTAACTCTAGTTTAAACTAAAAAAAAAAAATGAAAAAATGAAATAACAACAAAAATTTTAAACTAGGGTTTGATCTTAGTTTAAACATCGCCACACAAAATATAAATACAAAACAAGTAAACTAGGGTTTTAATCTTAGTTTCAATAGAAAAACGACATGCAAAATAAATTAATTACGGTTTTGAACTATAAAATAAAAACAACAAAATAAAATGCAGGAGAACCTACCGATCTTGCCTCAGCTCCACCACTCGACGATCCTGTCCGTGAACTCATGGTATCCATGAAATCTCGACAACACTCCGCTACGCAAACTCGAACTCCTCCTCACAGCTCCAAATCGCTAGAAAAATAAAGTGTAAATGAGCCCAAAACCTAGTTTTGGCCCTTATAAAGGCTCTTAGGCCTATAATCGTTCCACCCTGGGATGAGTGCCCTAGTTAGCACTCATCCCACCCTGGGATGATTACAAAACTATTATTCATCCCACCCTGGGATGATTACAAAACTGGTATTCGTCCCACCCTGGGACGATTACAGAGCAAGAAAATTAAAAAAAACAAAAACTGTATCCAAAATGCACCAAAAATAGCAATAAAATTGCCGAACAAAGGCACCTTTGCACCTGCGCTTCAAGGCATCCAAAACTAATGTTGGGGTCACAAATCCTCACTATCATACTCCCTAAGAAGGCTACCATAGCCGGACCGCTCCATGGGCAAAAGGATTTTTGAGAATTTCATCCCCAAAAGGCATCACAAAAAAGGGTCCAAACCCACCCAAAAATACCAATAACATTGCCAAACAAAGGGGCCTTTGTGCCTGATATTATTGGCATTCAAAACTGATGTTGGGGTCATAATTGTCACTATCCTACTCCCTAAGAAGGCTACCATAGCTGGAACGCTCCACGGGAGGATGAATTTTTGACAATTTTAGCTCCAAAATGTGTCACAAAAAGGGTTAAAACCCACCAAAAATAGGTCAGATTGTTGGGAAATCGCATAAGCGTTCAAAGGCAAACAACTGAAGGCACCCTTAAAAAATTCATCTTGGGTCAAGCGACTTGTCATTTTTCTCATGTTGGTCATTCCCTCATTGATTCGTTGCTTGAGGGGGTAGTCACACTTAGTCACCAATCAACAAATACACACCCAATCAAGGAAATGACATGCATTCAAAGAATCATTGACAAAGACAATCACGCTCCTGCTTGGGGCAGCAAACAAGCAATAATCACAAGTTGATCAAAGACATGGCATTCTAGAATCATGAACTCAAGGTTCCTATAGACAAAAGGTTGTGTCCTTTGCCTATTCATGACTGAACAATGTCCAAAATCAAGTAACACCTCACCAAAAAAGGTTAACACTTGGATTAAGCTCCTTAGCTCGTCAGAAGCAAGGATTCAAAAATACGTGCCCTTTCCATACTTGGGGCATCAAAATCTGGTTAGGTTACTAAGAAACCCTAATCATTAGTGCTTTGGTTATCTATTTTTGCTTAGCATTGTGCCACGCACAGCGCATCCCAAAAAGGGGCATCTGTAGACACCAAAACAACACCAATCCGATTATGTGACGACAAGCACTAATCAAATTGACATACATAGCCCCTAGGGCAGCCCCCATAGGTTAGATAGTGGTACTAACAACTCCTACAATAGTTTTGAAATGTCAGACGTCAATTTGGAACCTTTTAGGCACTCTACTCCCTACTCGTTCCACCTTGGGATGATTACAAATTGGTATTCATCCCACCTCGGTATGATTAGTAGCATTCGCTCCAGGGTGGGGTGAATAGCAGGTTTGACAGGAAAAAGGTCAAACCTTGACAAATGGTAGCTCAGATCTGCCACTCAACTCCACCTTCAATGCATGGGAGTGCGAGTAAGCATTTTTGAGCTCAAAGAGGCAGTCATAGAGGTAGTCATGGAACCCTTAATTAGGGAGGAATCTTCTCCCCCTTGGCAAGGCATGATGGCCAAGTGGAACCTCTGCATGCTCATTCATAAGAGACCCTCAGGTATATAAAATTATGAGTCTTCTCACCCCAAAAAGGAATAGAGCAAGAGCATTTGGAGCAATGGAGTTCTGCCGAATTACATCCTCACCCCTCACTTGTGCTTCTTACATCCTTGATCTCTCTTTTGGAAGGGAGGTTATTGGGTGAACATTGGAAGCACAATCCAAACCTAGAACCTAAACATTTGGCCACAATACCCCACCAAATTTACCGACACAACCCCCTAGGAGGTTTTGGACCCATCCCAAGTGGATTGGTGTCAAAACCAAGCCCCAAACGATGGGCGTCCTGCCCTCGGGCGCCCCCCGCACTACTGCAGTCCTAATCACCCCACCCCGGAGTTATTTGAAATCTGTAGAAAATTTATTCAATATTTATTTTTCATCTTATTTTATGTCATTCATGTATGCTGCAATTCAAATTTCATGCCATTCTGATGAGTTTTGATTGTGTTTTCATTGTTTTTCGCCTTCACTAACATACAGGGAGCATCTTCGGATACAGGGCGACCGGGGCCGAATCTATAGAATCCAACATTTTGGGTTGTCTCAAAATGCCCTATTTTGCCTAACCTCAACTTTGTAGGTGTTTTGGAGGCCTCTAGATGGGACATTTAGGAAGTTGCTTTGTAAAATTTTATGACAGTCCTAATCGTCCCACCCCGGAGCGATTAGAAATATATAGCAGATTTCTCGACTATTCCTTTTGTAGTGTGTTCATGATAGTGTTTGCATGCTTCTATAAAAATTTCATATTATTCTAACATGTTTTTATTACCATTTTAATTATTTCATGCATGCATTGACCGGAGGCCTTGGGGATTGCATGTTTCCCTCCATCCGTAGGTGCTATTAATCGTTTGTTGTTTCTTTGAATGTAGGATCTCGACACCATAGGGGCAGCAAGGAAGTACAGATGCATTCATGCAAGCAAAAACGGCGTTTGGACCACCCATTTCAAATGTGGGCACGCGAAAGATCCCGAAGGGAAGCGTACCATCCGTGGTGTAACAAAACTATATATAATGCTCCTAGCTCCTAAAAAGGAAGGATACGTATTGTAACCTGGTATTAAATCAAAATTAATAAAAATAAAGGTTGCACTTTACATTTGCTTTATATCTCGTTTCAGTTCATTTTTTTTCCCCTTTACATGCACTTCAATCCTTTGTTCATTTGTAGGACTTAGCGTTTCGTATGCTTTTGTTTGCACTGCACCCGGTATGCCTATGGGATTCCGTATCCTTTTGCTTTCACATAGACCCCAAATATCACCTTAAATGTTATCAATTAAAATGGAGGTAATAGGTTAGAAGTATCAAATTCAAACTTTATGGTTTTCCTCTATCCTAGCTATAGCTTGGTGTTGAAACAATATTGGGCATATGTGGCCCCTCTAGAAGGAGAGATAAAATCCTTAGTTTCATTTGAAATTCATGCATGGTAGCAAGAAGATCATATGATATGTCACCTAGGCAGGAGCGGCCGGGGTTCCAATCACTCTAACAATTGCTTCTCTTTTCATCTACCAACATGAATTGTAATGGCAATAGTGATAATTTTGTTCTCCTTGCTAATTGAAATAGATTTGATTGTCCATATAAAATAAGAAAGTGACCCTATCAAGGTATGGTCAAATATGCATAAACATTTTAAAATATTAATAAAATTGAAGTAAGTGGCTTGGGATTAGATTTTTCATCTCTTAAGCTAACATAGTTTGATAAAGTTGAGCAATATATTGCAAGATTTAAGACTTTGAGGGTAGCTATTGCATCTTTTGAAGGAAAAACAAAGATGATGGAGGATGCATTAAGATTTTCCTTGATATCATCCCCCTCCTTTTATATATCTAATGTAATATTTCATATGATTCCTATGTTCCTAAAATTCTAAAAACTCTTACTCTTGATTAGCTTTTCTCTCATCTAGTGTACTTTTATGTTTCAATGTAAAATTATGGTGGTGTAATTCATCATATATAATCTCATGAAAAGGAACTCAAATTTAAGGAGACTAAGACCAAGGGACCCTTGTAAAAGGTTAATTATTCAAATAAAATGAAGACCAATTACGAATACTATAAAAATGAGGGACATCTACAAAGAATTGCTTGTTAAAGCTACAAACTATTAAAATTGTATTTTTGGAGCAAGGTGGACATTTTTTAGTTGTGTTATGATACATTCTATTTTTTTGAAGTCCAAACATGAAAAATGTTTGCTTCTATTATTAAATTTGGTTTTTGTATTAAAAAAACTATGAAATATTTATGGAGCTCTTGATGCTAACATAGTGGACTTGTTTATATAATAAAATAATTGATAAAAAGGTTCTTATCATAGGGATTTGTTCATATTTATTGGAATATGATGGCAATGAATATGTAGATCCTCCAACATGGTGAAACACCTCACAATTTTACATTTTACATTCAATTTTTTTTGGATTTATTTGTAAACTATTATTTGTAGATGATGGGCTCAAATAATATGCAAGGGACCAACCTTACTATAGAGGACATCTTGTTCATTGCTTTAATTTCTCTAATTGTTTAAGTCAATTAGTTTAAGAACTAGTTACTGACCATAATTAGAAATCGTGATGGGACAATATGAGTAATAGGGTGATAAGTAGAGTGCCTAAGGCCTTATAATATGACTCAAAATGTTACATATTTAAACCTATAAATTCCATCTCAATTTGGTTCCACCTTAATAAGAACACATGCTTCGCAATATTTAGATATGAAGATATTTTTTAAAACTTTTCCTTTTTTATCTTGACTTGATAGTACTAATAAATTCAACATACATCAAAATATGGAATTTTGCTCAAGCTCTTGATGCTAGGAAGACCACCAAATTTTTTTTATTGTTATAGCATAGGGTATCATACATAGGAGCTTGTAAGAGTTCATTACCTATGTAAATAACAATATTCTACCTCCACTAATCCCCCATTCATCATGTTCATACTCCATCAAAGAAGGAAGACCTATCAACACTATGAGTAGCTTTTGGATTGAAGATCATGGGACAAATTCGCCTCACTAGAACCCTATGAAATTGCCTATAAAAATTATTTCTTCTAAAAAATTATTTAGTTCTTCCTCGAATCACCTCCTATGCACATAGTAATATCATAATTGTGGCTCACCTCCCTATCACTACTACTCACAACCTTGATTGTGCCTAATATCTACTATTACTTACTCTTCTTTTTCTAGAGTCAATATTGAGGCACTCATTACCTCTTGATATATGGTTCTCCTACCATTATTAAATCCTTAATCCTATTTATCATATCAATTTTTTATATGGAAGGTTCCTCACATAGTTTCTCTTACTATAATTGATGATAGCCAAGCTTGGAGTTGGTTGTGTTCTCAAGTATAATATGTCCATAAACTTAGCAACAATATGATTCCAAATTCACATAACAATGGTACTCAATATATTTCACAAACTCTAACTCAAGATGGTTCTCAACTTCACATAAAAATAATACTCAAGTTCTTTCACGAACCCTAGTTCAAGATAGTTCTCAATTTTACATAACAATGATACTCATATTATTTCACAAACCCTAGTTCAAGATAATTCTCAATTTCACATAACAATGATACTCATGTTATTTTACAAACTCTAGTTCAATATAGTTCTCAATTTCACATAACAATGATACTCATGTTATTTCACTAACCCTAATCATGCACATGAAGGCTCACTCAATTCTTTCAACAATGCTTATCAAACAACTTCACATAACAATGATACTCGTGTTCTTTCACAAACCCTAATCATGCACGTGAAGGCTCACTCAAATACTTCCAAAAATGCTTATCAAATAAAAATTTTCACTCCAAATTTGCATCTCACAACTCTCAATCCAATAATATTTCACTCATAAGGAAGATATACCCATACCTTTTGTTTGATGGAAATTTGACCTCAAAACCTATCTCAATCACAATCAACCTCTTTGCCAATCATAAAGTTAGATATCAAAAATCTTCGCTCAAATATTTCCCTCAAAATTATTTCACCATACAAAAATATTAAATCTCAAATACACCTTATAATATCCAAAATTTAAAAATAATTAGCAAATATTCAATTAATTCACTTCCACAATAAATTCCTTTATGCACCTTATTTCTCCTCTCAAAATAATTAACACAATATAGCTTTATTTCAAAATACAAGATATAATATTCCTTGCATACCTTATCACTCCTATTACTAAAATCAAAATAAAATATTTTAATTTTATAATCCCTTATATCTCCCTCAACAACTCACAAACCACCTTTTAATTTCAACATTATGCAATTTCTGATTTATCAAAACCTTGGCAAAATAAAAATGTGATGTGCATACCTTTTCTTCTTCCTAACAAAACCTTCAGCGTAATTCAAACACCCAACATCGCATCACCAAGTACCTTCACACAAAGCACGTCCACCACTTGGGCTATGTGCCCTCATGAAATAATAAGGGTGCACAACTATCCTTTAAACCTTATGCCTCCTCCGACACGGTGCAAACAAAACAAGCTTTCCTCCTTTGCAAAATTCAATCGCGTGGATCGAACCCGCAACCTCGCGCTCAACCAACGCCTTAACATAGCCCTCAACTACCACCTGTGCTACCAAGCACTTCGAGATATGTTTGGCGCTGCGCTTCAATTTGACACCTCGTCTGCCCACTAAACCTTTTAACACATGTGAAATTATCTTTCTCTTCGATGCACGAAACACTTTGACTTTTTGGGCATAAATTGCATGGATATTGTTTTTATAAAAAACTTATCCCCTTTTATAACATATGCCATGTTTTCCAATACATTGGTGAACTTAGGCAATTCAATTTTTTAAATCGAATTTAATTATTAAACTTTTGGCACCTTAATTAATTATTTAAATATAAATTTTAACCTATGGTTAAAATATTTAAATTTAAATATAATTTAACCATAATCTTCAAAATCTACCAAATGGGTCTTTTGGAGGATTTAAAATTTGATAACTTCTTTGGCCCTCATTTTTCTTCAAACCAACCTGTAACCTGGAATATTATAATATTATTATTTTCTTTATAATTGCTTCTCATTCCTTGTGTCTTTAATATGTTTAGGTCTTTTTAGGCATATAATATTTAAAATAAATATTATATCCTATTCCTTTGAACCTCTTCCTTGCCTTGTGGAAAAATCATCTGATAACATTAATGATGACAAAACTTAGACATCAACCTCTTGACATCAATGGCAACAAAAATTGCTCATATTTCTAACATTTCATACAATTCCCTTGGGTATTGCTTAGAACCCTATAATGATTTTTCAGCTTGCATACAATGTTCTCCTTTCCTTACATAAAAAATCCCACTAGTTGATCCATGTGAATATCCCCTTTATATATCCATGCAATAATGTAGTGCTAATGTCCATTTGATCTACCTCCAAATCTTATGTTGTCAGTGTTAGTACCATTCTAATGGAGGTAAATTTAGATCTAAAAATGATATTTCTTGTTAAGAAAATCACTGAACTTATGGATGTTATTTACCTAGTAATAAATATTTGTTAGCAAATTATTTTTTGGTAAGCGGTATTTGATGGCAAGGACGATAGTAGAAGAGAATTAAATTTTAAATTCTCTTTACTCCCCTATTTTCTCGTTCCGCATTAGTAGGTATTTTTTGCATATGAAGGTTTTTCCTACACTATATAAACTTTGTAATTCGTTGATTAATGTTAATGTGAAATTATTCAATTCACTTGGTATCAGAGCACGATGATTAGGAGGTTAGGGCACTAGCATCCCCGTAGGCACACATCCCGAGGAGCAGCCCGTAGAGGAGCCAAAGCCACAAGCACGCATCCTAAGGAGAGACCTACAGCTGACATGGCAGACCCAAGCACACATCCTCAGGAGGTCTATAGAGGATCTGACATAGTTGGCATGGTTGTCCCAGACACACATCATGAGGAGCTGACCTGGAGCATATCGTGGCCCGTAGCATGAGGATCGAGGAGCTAACTTGGAGCAGATTATGGCTCGTAGCACGAGGACTGAGGAACTAACTTGGTAGATACATGGAGCTGACGTGGCAACACAACTCCTAAGACTGACACATGGTAGACAATAAGAGGGGACCTGGCAGACACGTGGTGATTAGCCACTCCATCAAAGGCAAACACGTGGCGAACAGTAGGAGAGGACATGTGGACAAGTGGATCGAGGCAAGCAAGAAGGTGATGTGGTAGGTGACATGGCAATTTTTGGTTGGTTTTTTCTACGATAAAATGAGGACTATTTGATTTCTTGAAGGCAATCGATTAACTAAGTGCGTGTTGAAGGTTTTAAACACCAAATTGTTCATTCCCCTGGCGAATGTGGGATATAGATCCCAAAATTTTTTTTAGTTGTCGCAAGGCTGCGACCTCAATATTAAGAAGGCAATCCACTTTGCCTTCATGTCGGGCAAGGTAGCCCGACTGGCTCGAGGAGCCAGCCAAAATTTGAGAGCCGTCTAGTCACGGGTTTGACTCCCTGTGGCGTCAAGCATTATTTTTTTTATTTAAGGTGGCATCAAGATTAGTTTAAAGGTGAGCGCCTCATATTTTTCTCACAGGTGGTGAGCCATCGTGACCAGTAGGAGACCACGTGGTAAGGCTTTGAAATCCTGAGGTCAAGGGTTCGAAACCCTCTGACCCACAAAAGCTTAGTTTTTTATATTTTTTATTTTTGCAAAATTTAAAATTAATTTTATGAAATTAGTTAATAATTTAATATTAATTTTAATTAAAATTCATTTTTAAAAGTTCATTTTTAAATGTTTTTTAATTGATATTAAATTTTATTATTAATTAAAATTATTGATAAAATTTTATTTTTATTTTGCAATATTAAAAAAAAAAGACATTTCCTAAGAGGAAATTTTTTGTAATAGCCTAAGAGGCTTTAAGGGGGAATATTTTTGTTCACTTGGGATATTTTTTGCATCAAAGGGGAATATTTCTGTAATCATTAATGATAAGGTCAACTGGATGCTATTATGCCCTTCATTCTCTTTTAGCAAGAGAAACCCCTGAATCCTTTGATGAAAAAGTTTGAATGTATGGATTGAATATTGTATTCAATCAACTTCAAAATGTTGTAATAGCAAATAAAAGAGCACCAGATGCAGGATATGATGGTGATTCCGAAGAAAATTCTTTTGGTAGTAGATATGAGGAGTCAGAATCTGTAGAAGTTGCACCACACGAGCCAAAGATTGTTTATCTGAGTGACAGTGACTCAGTTGAAATAGTGGAGCTAGAATTGCATTCACCTGAAGTCATTATTGTTAGTGACGATGGTGATTCAGTTGCTGACAACTTTGTCAATCAAGTGATAGGAGATCCTATGCAAGTAGAACAAGATATCTATGAGAGAGTAGATCAAGTTAGATTTGATTTAAATATGTAATTTTTCCTTTGAAAAGCATAGTGACATTGATTGTATTGAGAAATAAAAAAAGTGTGTTTCTAGTTTATTTTAAGAGTTATGGCATCAAATAATAATCTACCCATACATGAGTTTCATGGGTTAGATTACGAGTATTGGTCCATAAATATGAGGACCTTACTCATAGGCAAGGGGTTATGGGATATTGTAGAAGAAGGCTACAATGAACCTACAGATTGGACCACCTTGAGTGCAGCAGATAAGAAGACCAAAAAGGATGCCCAAAAGAGCAACCATCTCCAAGCAGCTTTGGAGAAAAGCATCTTTCCAAGGATTGCTTCCTGTTTATCATCCCAAGAAGCATGGAAATCCTTGAAGGATAGTTATCAAGGTAGTGATCAGGTGAAGCAAGTGAGGCTTCAAACCTTGAAGAGGGATTTTGAAAACCTAAAAATGCAAAATGATGAACAAGTTGGTGATTATTGCATTAGAGTAAAATCCATTGTAAACAAAATGTAAACCCTTGGAGATGACATCAAAACTGAAGTAGTGGTGAAGAAAGTGTTGAGGACACTTCTTCCCAAATGGAATCATATAGTTGTAATTATTGAGGAGTCAAAAGATATTTCTAGCCTATATTTTGATGCTCTAATTGGTTCCTTGATGTCTCATGAAGAAAGAATATAGGGTTCTACTTCAACAAGCTATGGAGGTGATGATAAAGCTTTCTCATCAAATGAAGGTTCATGCAGAGGCCAAGGAAGAGGCCAAGGCAGAGGAAAAAGAAGAGGCAGAGGAAGAAGTAGCTCAAGAGGTGGAAATCCAAGTAGAGGTGGCAATCAAAGTAGAGGTGGAAATCAAGGAAGAGGTGGAAATCAAGGTAGGAATGGCAATCAAGGAAGAGGAGGTGACAAAACAAAGAACACTTGGCCTGGTAATTTTGCTCGATATTGTTGGTCCAAGACTTCTCAAGATGGAAGAGGTCAATATGGCAACTATGGTGAAGAAGAAGGAACTTCAAATCTATTTCTTTCTTATGGAAAATCAGATCAAAATCTAAATGACACTTGGATTTTGGATACTGGTTGTTCCAATCACATGAGTGGCAAAGAAGAGCTCTTTGCTACAATGGATTCCACCTACAAATCAAGAATCAAGTTGGGAGATGAAAAAGCTCTGCAAGTTGAAGGCATTGGAGCCATGGAGGTTCCAACAAAAGAAGGCACCAAAAAGGTAAATGACATCTATTACACCCCCAAACTCCAACATAATTTGCTTAGTGTTGGACAAATGATGGAGAAAAATTATAGACTTGTTTTTTATGAAGGCAAATGTGTAATTTTTGATAAGAACAATTGTAATAGAGTCATTACACAAGTACCTATGACAAATAATAGGTTATTTCCCCTTAAGTTTGGGGAACCAGGGGGTTCTCAACTTGCTAGTATTGCTATAGCAAATCCAAGTGTGCTTTGGCACTTGAGATATGGTCACCTAAATTTTGCAAGCTTGAAATTGTTAACTTCTCAAGCTATGGTGTGTGGACTTCCAAAAGTTGATGAACACAAGGAGTTCTGTGAAGGATGTGCTTTGGGAAAGCACTCTAGATCCAAGTTTCCAAAAGGACAAGCGTGGAGAGCTCGACATCCACTCCAATTGGTGCATTCAGACATTTGTGGTCCAATGCAAACCAAAAGCATTGGTAATAATTCCTACTTTCTCACTTTCATAGATGATTTATCTAGGATGTGTTGGATCTATTTTTTGAAAACCAAAGATGAAGCTTTTGATTGTTTCATAGATTTCAAAAATACTGTAGAGAAACAAAGTGAGTTTATTGTAAAATGTCTAAGGACAGATAGAGGAGGAGAGTATTCTTCTAATGCATTTCTAAAATATTGTAAGGATTGTGGAATAAAAAGGTAATTCACAACTGCCTACACTCCACAACAAAATGGTGTGGCTGAAAGAAAGAACCGCACCATAGTAGAAATGGCTAGATCGATGCTTCAAACTAAGCATCTAAGTAACATGTATTGGGCAGATGATGTAATAACTAGTGTTTACATTTTGAATAGGAGTCCTACTTCTAGTCTATATGGGATCACTCCTTATGAAGGATGGTATGGCAAAAAGCCAAATGTAAAACACTTTAAGGTTTTTGGTTGTCTTGCTTATGCCCACATTCCTGATGAGAAAAGAAAGAAACTTGACCCCAAAATTCAAGCTTGTATTTTTGTTGGATATTGTGAGTCTACCAAAGCATATAGGCTCTACAATCCCAAAACACATAAAATTGTTCTTTCTAAGGATGTAATTTTTGATGAAGGGGGAGAATGGGGTCATCAAAAAGTTTTTGTTGATGATGGATCTCATGATGCAAGTTCCTCTCAAGTGCAGCAAGTGCAGCCCAAAAATAGCAAAGGAAGTCCTCCAAGCCCAAGTATGAGTACACCAAATGCTACTCCAAGTCCTTCTCCACAAATATCAGTAAGTTCTTCACCAATGGATATTTATTCTCCATCAAGAGGTAAAAGAACACTTCAGTACCATCCATCTTACCAAATGTTGGATAAAAATTTCTAGAAAAGATACACTAGAAGTCAAGCTAGTGAAATGAATGTAGTTTTAAAAAGACTTGAAAATATGCATATGTATGGTGATGATGACTCCAATGATCCTAAGGGAGATGTAGTTAATTATGCTTTAATGACTAGTGCACAACTAGAGCCATCTAGCTATGAGAAAGCATGCACTCATGATGTATGGCAACAAGCCATGGAAGAGGAAATAACCTCTATAAAAAAGAATGATACTTGGGAGCTTGTGAAGCTTCCTAAAGGTAAAAAATGTGTTGGATGCAAATGGGTCTACAAGACCAAATTCAATGCTGATGGAAGCATTGAAAGACACAAGGCAAGACTTGTAGCGAAAGGCTTCACTCAGAAGTATGGGATTGACTATGAGGAGACCTTTGCTCCTGTTGCTAGACAGGAGACTATCATATCAGTACTTTCCTTGGCTGCCCACAAAGGATGGAAAATTCAGCACATGGATGTAAAAAGTGCCTTTCTCAATGGGTACTTGACTGAAGAGGTTTATGTCCAACAACCTCAAGGTTTTAAAGAACAAGGTAAGGAGAACCTTGTATACAAACTGAAAAAAGCACTATATGGCCTCAAGCAAGCACCAAGAGCATGGTACTCTCGCATTGATGGCTACTTTAAGGAGTATGGATTCACTCAAAGCAAAAGTGAACCTACTCTCTACTACCTAAAGCAAGGTAAAGATATTCTCATAGTTTGTTTATATGTGGATGATCTCATATTTATGGGTAGTAGTGATAAGATGAATAAGGAGTTCAAACACTCCATGATGAGTGAATTTGAAATGAAATATCTAGGCTTAATGCATTACTTCCTAGGCATGGAAGTTCATCAAACAGATAAAGGGATCTTCATATGTCAACACAAATATGCTCAAGATATGATTAATAAGTTTTCTATGGAGCAATGCAAGCCTATTGCAACTCCAACGGGTCATGGGATCCAATTGAGAAAATATGATGGAGCATCCAAAGTTGACATGACCACTTACAGGAGCATGGTTGGGAGTCTGATGTTTCTCACCAACACAAGGCCTGATATTTAGTATGTTGTTTCTCTTGTTTCAAGGTTTATGGTTGATCCATCAGAACTACATCTTCAAGAAACTAAGAGAATTTTGAGATATGTAAAGGGTACTTTGGATTTTGGGATCCATTACCACAAATGTAATTCTATAAAATTAGTTGGCTTTAGTGATAGTGACTGGGGCAGCAATATAGATGATAGAAAATCTACTTCAAGAAATTGTTTTAGTCTTGGGTCAGGACTAATTACATGGAGTTCCAAAAAGTAGACTGTTGTAGCATTGTCATCTACTGAGGCTGAGTATATAGCAATCACACATGCTAGTACTCAAGCTCTATGGCTGAGAAAAGTCCTTGAAGATATTGGAGAGCGACAAAGTGGTCCTACAAGATTGTACTGTGACAATATGAGTGCCATCCAATTGGCACATAATCCCATCCACCATAGCAGGTCAAAACACTTTGATATGAAGTATCACTTCATTTGAGACATGGTGGAGCAACAGGTAGTTGAGCTTAAACATTTCTAACACTTTGGACAACATGGTGGACATCTTCACCAAAGGCATTGCTAAAGCTCAATATATAAAGTTGAGAGACTGTCTTGTCAGCCCTCTCAACTTTAAAGGGGAGAATGTTAGCAAATGATTTGTCAGCAAGTGGTATTTGATGGCAAGGACGACAGTAGAAGAGAATTAAATTTTAAATTCTCTTTACTCCCCTATTTTCCCATTCCGCATTAGTAGGTATTTTCCGCATATGAAGGTTTTTCCTACACTATATAAACTTTGTAATTTGCTGATTAATAAAAATGTGAAATTATTCAATTCAATATTTGTATATTTTAATACTTCAATCAACCTAATATTTGTTCACATCTTGTTGATTTCATTCCTATAGAAAATTTTCATAAATTTTAAGTGTCATTTTCAAAATCTTTTGTGTATTCATCCATTGACCTTATACAATGATGTATTTCATCAACATTAAGGGCCTACTTAAGAAGATTAGTTTATTGTTCCATTGTACTTATAAAATATAGTCAAAATTATTATAAAATTATCCATATATTTTAGGACCTTTAGACCAAAGAATTATCTTGAGTTTTTTTTTACTATTTATACATTGGTTTGTTATTTCTTAATCCTTTCCTATGTGATTGATTATTATAATGGATTCTTTATGGGTGACTACATATTATCATGTGATGTTTATATTCTATTCTTATTAGTTTAACTTAGATCTTAGAAAGAGTTTTCTATCCTTAACATATTGATTGCTCTACCTTTACTCTCAATAGTATCTTCAAATGTTTTAAAAACATCTTTCTTATATCACATGATGACTATGGAATCCTATGTTGCAATGGGATATAACTATTAAATTATTTTATATAATCCAAAATGATGTATTTCATAGAAATTGAAACTAAGTATTTTTATTTTCCTTTAGAATGAACATAAATGCTTCACATTCAAATACTCACAAATAACCAACATTGGATTCCTCCTATTCCATACCTATGCAATATTTTATATCCTAAAACAAGAGATAAAGACATGTTTAAGAAATTACTTGTTATATTAACTACCTTTACTAAATTCCACTTATTAACTTTAGCATTAACTATTATACTCACTTTTATAGAAGGGTTATTTTTAATCTTTCAAAATACCATTTCATTAAGGACCACGTAAAGTGATTCTCTACCACATAATAAAATTTTACTAAAAACACATAAAATGCCCTTGAGAAATATTCCATTGATCACTTTTTCAAACATTTATCTTTTATTTGTTTGTCTTTCCACTTGAACCATAAATGTTTTAAAGCAATCCAATAAATAGTTTTCTCCTTATGTAATAAAATTTTAATTTTTTATAATTATCATCTATGCAAGTAAGTACTTTGCTCATTCAAAATATGCAATCTATATTATCCTTTAAATATAAAATTGAATAAAATCAAGAATATATTTTTCTTTATTTCCACTTAAATAAAATGTTAGTATTTTCTACTTTACTAGGATAGAATGTTTACAAAATTCTAAATATCCATTCTTAATTACTAGGAAACCCTTAATTATTTTCATATTGTAATTATTTCTCATCAATATTCCCAAACAAATGATGTCATAGCATAACGTTTGGTTACTTTGAGTTTTCTCCTATAGAACATTTGTTGTGTTCTTTATTTTATGTCATGTTTACATTCCCACTTAAAAGTATAGTGATATTAAACATGTAATGAAATACAATGTGGTTCCTATTGCTATATCCATGGATATCTTCATTCATGTACAAGTGTTATCTCTAAAAATTAATATTAACCCTTCATCAATAGTTTGAATCCCTAATAAAATATTTCTTTTAAGACCTTAACATGTTTCACCTTTGGAATAAATTTTATCAATATTTTACGTAAATTTACCTTCAAAGATACAATCCAAACTATATCATTTCCATAGTCATCTTATTTTCCATTCATATATAGATATGAGGATGATAAGTAAATGATTCCTTATTCCTCCTCACCTTTGCGCAATACTCCATGGTAATTGACTCTTTTTCCTCCTTGAAAGCCTTACATATTTTACACTTCTTCTTGATATATCATTTTTGATGGCACTCTAGGAGACAATATTGCTCTTCTTACTTCATCTATTGGTAAAATTTCCTCTTAAATTATGCTTATTTTTCTTACTTGATTTATCATATTACTACTCCTTACAATGACTTGCTAAGATAATTTTAGTTCTATGGATTGACACTAAATTGAACATTCTTAAGTTCTCTTAAAGAATACAAGCCATTGTATCATCAATATTTTATTAATTTATTTTAATAACCTCACTTAAAACCACCATCATATTCTCCTAAGATTATAAATAGTTACTAAAAAAAAAATATTTATCCTTATTATTCACTATGCTTTGAAAAGTTGCAAGTTTATTAAAAATTAAATTAGGGATTGAGGGATTTTAGGAGCGATATGGTACCCTAGTGAGTCAATCAAAGGTAAAGTTTTGGATGCGGATGAGATCAACTTGGATGATCCTTTCTGGTCAGGTAAATTTATTTCTTTGGGTGGGTGCCCATGGTGGGACCCTGGTAAGTTTCAGCATGGGTTGGTTAGTGGTAGGGCTTCCTCTGGGGATCCTTCCATTTCTTCCTATGCCTAGGCTATTTCAGGTGATGCTCTTGGGGAGGAGTTTCCTCCGTGTAAAGTTGATGGGAATTCCTTTTAGATTCATGTCCTAGACTTTACTATTAACTCTTTATTGAGGAAGGGTTCTTGGGATTTGGTGGGTAAGTTGGCCGGTGGTCGTCCAAAGTTGGACTCTCTGAAGTGTTGGGCCTTGTCCAAATGGCACCCGAAAGGATCCCTTGACCTTGCTTCACTTCCTCAATTTTTTTCTTATTAGGATTTCGTGTGAGGAGGATTCAAGGATGATTATGGAAGGTGGCCCTTGGTTCTTCGGAAAGCATGGCCTTTTCCTTCATCGGTGGGATCTTGATTTCAAACTAGCGATGCAAAGAGTTAATGTGGTTCCAGTGTGGGTTCGCCTACCTAAATTCCCGACATATTTGTGGCATGAGAGTGTTTTTTAGGCTGTAGCATTGGCAATAGGGGACTTTATCTCCTTTGATAGAGTTTCATTGTCTCACTCTCATTGTTAGTTTGTGAGGATGTGTTTAATGGTTGATATTGAGAAAGAGCTCCCTAGTGCTATGGAGCTTATATCCCACCTGGGCACCTAGTCTCAATCTATTATTTATGAAAACAAGCCTCAAGCTTGTCAATCTTGTGGTCTGGGTGGGCATCACCAAAGTTTGTGCCCCCAGAAGAAGTAGGTGAACCCTTCTATGTCCCATGAGGCTTTTGGTCCTAATCATGAGAAGGTGAGTGAGTGGAGAACCCCCACCAAGAGAAATAGGATTTGGCAAAAAAAGCCTCCTATGGTTTCGAAAGGAAAAAGTGTTCTCTCCTCTCAACCGTCCCATTCTTCTAGGGGTGGGCCTTTAGTTGTTTCTCCAAAAAGTAATCCTAAGCCTCCTCCTCCATCTAAGGAGTAGCATCTCTAGAGTAATTTAGAAGTGGTGTTGTCTACGGATCCCGTTGAAGCTGGCAATGATATTCCCCTTTCAAATTCTTTTCAAGGCCTTGATCGAATCAGGCTTGAGGATTCCTTGGAGGCTCTTGGTTAGGAGTCGTCTCCTTCCAAAGTGGTTCTCCCTCATAAAGATTTTATGGTGTCACCCATTGGTTGTATCCCTATACTGGGTGATTCCCCCAAGCGTGTTATGGAGAAAGGCTCCCCAGGTTCCAAAACTAGAAGCCAGTGTAAAAAACTTCTTGATTTTGAGTTGGCTAAGAAATTTGGAAGATCCTTGGTGAAGATGGGGAGGAAAAGGGCCATGAAGGAGGCTATGGCTAATGGTGGTCAAGCTCACCTTGTAGTGGAGGAAGAAAATGGTGACAGACAGCTCAAGCTTGATGGTTTTAAATCCCCACAGTTGGGGAGGGATTGGTAAAAAACTCTCCTTTTAATTCTTAATGAAGGTGTGTTCTTGGAACACTAGAGGGCTTAATAGTGCCTCTAAAAAATATTTTCTTACTTATTTAAGGAGGGAGAAATCCCCAGATTTTTTGTGTATCTAGGAGTCCAAGCTGGAAGCCTCAGCCTGGGAGGAAGTTCATAAAGTAGTCTGGAAAGACTCAGGTTTCATGGCTTCTGAAGCCTTTGGTTCTGCTGGTGGTCTTCTCTTCTTTTGGGATTCATCTAAGTTTGATGGCCATGTTATTTCTTCTTCTAACAGGGTTATTAACATTCTTTTCTGGTGCAAATATTCCCAAAGGAGGTGGGTTATGTCGAATATTTATGCCCCAAATGCCTATAGTGACAAGCATAAATTTTGGCTACTTTTTTTGGAGATGAGGGAAACTTTTCAACATGAATCATGGATGGTGGTTGGTGACTTTAATTCTCCCTTGTTTCCTTCTGAGAAGCATGGAGGTAATTTTGTCGATGAGCGGAGTCTTTTTTATTTTCATGATTTTGTGAACTAGGTGGAACTTCGTGATATTGACCTCAAAGGTGCTAAATTCACCTGGAGTAATCGTAGGGGAGGAAATAGTCTTATTCTTAGTAGGCTTGATAGGGTTTTCATCTCAAATTCCTCTTTTGATATTTTTGGTGATGCTTCCTTATCCACCCTTCCTAGAATTGGTTTCGATCATAACCCTTTATGGTTGGAAATCCCTGAGGGTCTCTCATTCCTTCCTTAGCCCTTCTATTTTGAGGTCATGTGGTGCTCTCACCCTAATTTTGAGGCTAGAGTGGCAGAGTGGTGGTAGGACTTAGTTCTTGGGATAGGTATGTTTAAATTTTTGAATAAATTGAAGAAGCTTAGAATGCACCTCAAATTTTGGAATAAATATTCCTTTGGGAATATTTTTAGGGAAAAAGAGTGCTTGAAATCTCATCTGTTTTTGATTGAAGCTCTGATTGATTCCCAAGGGTATTCTGATCATCTACTCTTAGAGGAAAAATCTACTCTTTGTGCCCTCCATAATTTACAGGCTGAGGAAGAATTTTTTTGGAAACATAAATCTAGAGAGCTTTGGTTGAAGGAAGGAGATCGCAATTCATGTTTTTTCTAGTCTTCCACTCTACGTCATAAGGGGTAGAATAGAATCATGGAAATTATTAAATATGATGGTATTCATACTATGGATCTTTTAGAGATCAGGGAAGAAGTGGTGGGATTTTTTGGTTCCTTATTATGCTCTTCTTCTGATTAGGGATGTAGAGAACAGAATGTTGGAGGCCATTCCATGCTTGGTGTTTGAAGAGATGAATGTTGCTCTCCTAGCCCCCTTCTTTGATGATGAGATCCTATCAGTGCTTAAGTCTATGGGCCCTCTCAAATCCCCTGGTCTAGATGGCTTCCCACCAATATTTTTCCAAAAATTTTGGCATATCTATGGGGAGGATGTCTATAATGCGATTCGCCATTCCCAGCATTCATTGGTCTTTCCGAAGGCTTTGAATTTGACCTTTCTTGCTCTCATTCCCAAGAAGGACTCGGTGGCTTCTTTCAATGACTTCAGGCCTATTAGTTTATGTAACATGATTTATAAATTTTTTCTAAAGCGATGGCTAATAGACTGAAGCCCCTTCTTCCTATTCTTATAGATCATGCTCAGAGTGGTTTTGTGCCAGGGAGACAAATTTTGGATGGTGCCATTGTTATTCATGAGCTCTTACATTATGTGCAGAAAAGTGGTAGGGTTGCATTCTTTCTTAAGATAGACGTTAATAAGGCATATGATCGGGTGTCTTGGCCATTTTTATTTAGTGTCTTGAGAAAGTTTGGTTTCAGTGATTCTTGGGTTAAATTGGTGGAGGCTTCAATTTCTTTGGCTTGGTTCTCTGTGTTGATTAATGGATCCCCTACTGGTTTCTTTAACTCGTGTCGAGGGATTCATCAAGGAGACCCCATCTCCCCCTTCCTCTTCATCCTCATGGTGGAAGCTCTTGGTCGGTCTATAAGTAGACGTAGTGTTGATTTTGGTCTAAGGTTGGCCTTGCAGATTTACTCGATTTCCCATCAGCAGTTTGCTGATGACACTTTGCTCTCATGTGTAGCATCAGTTTTTCATGCTCGAGATGTGAAGTCTATTCTAGATTATTATGGGAGAGCAAGTGGGTCAGCTGATTAACTTTCTTAAAAGTAGTATATTCTTTTTAAACACCTTGGAGGCTCATCAATAGAAGATTACATCTATATTAGGTTGTAGGATTGTTTCTCTCTCGACTACCTACCTTGGCCTTCCATTATTTGTTGGTCAATTGAAGGAATCATTCTAGACTCTAGTGGTGGAGAGGGTTTAGAGGAAATTATCCTCTTGGAAAGGTGCTCTCCTCAGTCAAGCGGGGAAGGCTGTTTTGGTCCAGAGCATGCTTCAGAGTATACCCATATATTTCATGTCTCTCTTCAATATTCCAGCTAAGGTGGCATCCAAGTTTGATAGTATCTGTAAGGCTTTCCTATGGGCTGGTCCTGAGTTGAAGGGTAAGTTTCACCTTATTTCATGGGAGAAAATCTGCAAAAGGAAAAAATATGGGGGATTAAATCTTAAGAATGCGATTGTGATGAATAAGGTGTTGGTATCCAAAATTTCTTGGAAAGTTGCTACTAATTTTGATCATCTCTAGTGTCAAATTCTCAAAGCTAAATATAATTTTCAGTAGTTTCTCTTGGATCATCTCCCTTCTGGAGGTTCTACCTTTTGGAATAGTCTAATTAAATCTAGGGACTTCATCAAAGATAATTGTTGTTGGGTGATTGGAAATGGAAGGTCTATTTCTTTCTAGGATGACCCTTGGCTCAGAGACCGTCCCCTTGTTGAGGATCCTCACTTTAGGGATGTTTGCATGTTCTCCAAAGTGATAGGTTTCTGCAAGGTGGCTGATTTTGTATCTCTTCAGAATGGTCGTAAAGTTTGGTCTCCCTCCCCCTTCCTAAGAAATGCCCAAGATCGATCTAACATGGGATTCTCTTTTGCTTGAAATGTGGTGGTATGTCGTGTGGTATGAGGAGGTGGAAGACCGGTTGGTGTGGGATGGTGATAGTGAAGGATCCTTTATGGTTAAGGTTGCTTATTCTCTTCTTTGTCCCTAGGGAGATGGTGATTTCCCTTGCTCAAATATATGGCTTAAGAATTTGATCCCGAAGATCAATATTTTCTTTTGGTTGGTGGTGTAGAATAAGGTTTTGACTATTGAGAACTTACATAAGAGGGGTTTCAATTTATTGAATCATTGTTTTCTATGCAAGCAAGACTAGGAATCTACTTCTCATCTATTTCTCAAGTGTAAAGTCTTTCAGGATATATTATATTTTATTCTTCAACATGTTGGTGTTTCATGGACTTTATCGGATTCTATCAGTGATTTTGTTCAACAATGGTCATCACCCTTTTCTTTCCCCCATCTCAAATGCTTCTAGAAATATTTGTTACCTCATCTTCTTTGGGGCATGTGGAAGGAGCGGAATGCGAGGGTGTTTAAAAATTTTGAGTGTGATATCTTTCATGTAAGCCAAAAAATAATTTGGAAGGTGGTAGAGAATGTGTTGGTGGCCACCAAATATTCTTGTCCTTTCGTGCCTCATGACCACCCTGATTTTGTTGTCGAAGATAATCTTGGTTTTCATCCAGAATTAAGACCCCCACCAGCTCCTAATTTAAGAGCTGCTATTCACTGGACCCCACCCCCTCCAGGATGGTTTAAGCTCAATTTTGATGGTGCATCAAAGGGTAATCTGGGTCCAATCGGTACTAGGGGTGTGATTCGTGATTGCTATGGTGAAGTGATCTTGGCCTTCGTGAAGGATATTGGCATCCAATATTCGCATATTACTGAAGCTCGTGCTTCCTTTTTGGGAATTCTAATGCTCAAAGATCTAGGCATTCATAGGGTAATTATTGAGGGGATTCATTGAATATTATAAACATGCTCAAAGGGGATTGTCATCCTAGTTGGCATATCTCTAATTTAATTGATGAATCTAGAGCCCATTTGATGTCTTTGGAGGAGGTGTTAATTAAGCATGAGTATAGAGAAGGGAACGTGGTGGTTGACTCCCTAGCAAATCTGGGTGTATCTCATTAGATTTTGGCGATTTGGTGTAAAGATTTTCTGCACGAGATCCTTTGCCTTGCTAATGAAGATAAACTTTAATGCTTGTCAGATGGCGCCTCATCATCGAATGTTTTTCCTAGTTCTCGGTTGGTGTTGGAGTTTGATTATCGTTGTCTTGACGATAGAGAGCCTTTACTCCTAGCACCCATGATGTCCTCTTGGGTTCTCTCAGTATGATGTTTGCCTATGGTGGTGTCAGGAGGGCCTTTCCCCCTCTAACTTTTCAAATTTCAAATTTCAAAATCCTCCTTCCCAACATTCCTTCGTTTGCTCATTTGGTGGGCCTTGGTTGTTCGATGGTTTCTCAAACCTTCTATGAGTATGCCAGTGTCAGAATATCTCTACCTTTGTGCTTCCTTTTTGTCTCACCTTGGGAAGTTGACCATTCTTCTTTTCTATGGTTGGAAGTATTCTGACATTTTTTGTCCCGAGGGTGATGGGATCCCTTTTCATGTCCTCCATTTTTCTAAGAGGGAGCACCTTCGTGGTAGTGTTCTTTATCATTTGTATTGGCTTGTTATTACACCTGTTGGTGGCTCTCTTGAGTTGGTGACATTTGGTCTTTGTGGGGTCAACCCTTCCAAGGTGGCTTTTGTGGTTTTTTGGTTCTCCCCCTATTACCCAGGGTAATTCTCGATTGTTTTCGCAGTTTGTTTCTATCGCTCATTTCATTTTTCCTCATGAGTGGGATTTTTTTGCTACCCCTCACTTTGGTTTCTGCCTTCTTACCTGGGTATGGCATGTTTTTCTTCTTGTTGGTTCCTAGGATCTCTTGGTTTCCCTCGTTGGTGAGTCCCAACTCCTTCTCTGGTGTTTGGCATTTGACTTTGGTGGTGGTGATCATGTATTTTTATCTTGTTCCGTTATGGGGTCTCCTCTACCTATGTATTCTTGTTGGTTCGAGCTTGGTTGGTCGTGTTTCTACTCTTCTATCTATGTTTGGGAGGAATTGGTTTTTGGTGCTGATGGGTAAGGCGAAGATATTTTCTCCTAAATAAAAGTTGATTAAGTCTCGGTTGGAACCTGCGTCCATTACCTTCGATGATGAAGTCAAATCTATTCTGGCGGAAGGGGGTCTTCTGGAGTGCATTCAAAAGTTTCATGGGCACAATCCAGTGCTTACTAATTGGATGGTGGCTACTTGGAATGATGGTTGGGTTAGGATTGGCTCGTGGTCATTCCAGGTCATGGTAGAGCTGATTAGTAGGACCACTAGTTTAATTCTAGATGGTGCTTATCACAATCATGATAGACACTCTCTATTGTAGGAGATTAGTCTTTTCCTTGATAAGGAGGAATTTCTTCCTAGAGCCCAGAATGGCTTTAGTGCTTCGGCACTATCCCCTCCCTAGGATCATGTTGCTAGGGTTATTATGGATTATTTCACTTTAGATTCTACCTATGAGATAATTAGGAGTTTTCATGCTATGTTCCTAAATCACTTACATCATCATGTTCACATGAATATTCCTTTGTTTCTATTCCAATCTATGAAGAAGTCTTTTGTGAATGTGCAAGGCATTCGTGGGTAGGCCCCCCTCCATCAAGGCCTTGCTTTGCTTATGTTTGAACAAGCAGCTTTGGAACATGGTTTAGTTGCTGATGATATCCTTAAGCCATTCATGGATTTACTTGCCCTACTATTGGTGGTTCTAAGGTGGCTTCGAAGGTTGCTTCTGATTGTAGTGATGATATTTACTCATTCACCTTTGGTTTGGGCCCTGAGAAGGTTTCGAGAAAGATTCAAGTTTCTACTAAGGGGGTTCATGGTAAGGCATCTGATGGTGGTAATCGTGCTCCCTTGTCTGGCCCCTCTATTAGGTTTGATTCATCTCCTATGGTGGTTGATGATGAGCTTGTGGATGTGGACCTGATGCCCAATCATGTGGTTGTGGGTAGTGGCATCCGTAAGTCTAAATGCCTATGTAACAAAGTGCGTGAGGATGATGACTCCTCCCCTCTCTCTCCCCCTCCTAACTTCGATGTTTTATCGTGAGACCATCATCGAGAGAAATCGGTTGATGAGGTTTATGCCCCGGAGGTCTCCGAGGATAAAAAATGTTTGGTTTTTCATAATTTGAAGCTCATTGATATCAATCAAAGGAAAATTTGGAGTTCGTTGAAGTTGACGTTGGATTACTCTAAGGATATTTCTCGTTTGGTTGCTTCTGTTGCTCAAGATATGGGTAGGTTGGGGTAGAACTATCTCAGTTCTCCTCTTCGTATGTGTCCTTGGGTCTTAGTTTTGTGTAGTCTTTTTCTGGTCTACCCCACGGTGTCTGGTGGGGTTTAGTTCTGGTCTCTCTTACCCAGGTGGCGTTTTGATTGTAATTGTTGTGGGATCCCTTTAAAACCCTCTCCTTTATTAATAGTACCAAAAAAATTAAAATAATTGTACTTATCTATCACTTTATCACCTTATCATCTTCCTTCATCTCTATACTATAAAAATACCTTCTTAAAAAAATTGATACGTCATAGATAGTGTAAATTATCCTATAACACTTTTACTAAGGTTCCATCCTCTTATTTTATTTGACTACTTTCAATGTTGACTACTTCCAACAATAACCAAATCAGAAAACAAATTTTGAGTTATTCCTATATCAAAGAGTATATCACATTTTTAGTGTCATATAAAATATGAAATATATATATATATATATATATATATATATATATACAACACTCAACGGGCCTAACAGTAAGGCATTCAAACTCAAATAAAAAGTTAAAAGCTCAAACATAATAAAAGTAAAATCATACAATTGAAATAATAATTAAAGCTGTTCTAGCCTCTTTGATAGTAACTCCAACGTCTAAAGATGCTTAGAAAAAACACATTGATAATCCTAAAAGTATAGGATTAAAGCACACACCGAACATTTAGCCTATATCAATGGCCATTTATTTACGTGGAATGCTTACAGATTACAAAGATGTATCGAAACGGAAAAAGAAAATAAAAATGTTAAGCCCAAGTTAATTAACTGGATATGGGGATAACTTGCACCTGTTTCAGATATCTTAGCACAAGCGGTCGGCAAAAAAGAGAGCTTCTCCTTAGCATTGTCGTACAAAATATGATAATTCGCTTGCTGAAAATTTCCCAAAGTGGAAGGCATAGAATCATCCTCCTCTCGCAACATTACCAGACACAACTTGTTCAGACCGCCTCGATGATCTAAAAACATAAAGTTATTTTTTGCTTCGATCACATAATCGGCACCCCCGTCAAAATGAAAGGTCATATCCGGAAGGGTTGGGTCAGGTGCTCCAAAAGACCTTTCATAGCATATGGTCAAGTCAGGGTCGTGATATTTAGACCATCTACTATGAATTAGGATGGGATCCAGAGCAGTTTCCAATGCATCAAAGGCGATGGATGGCAAATTCGTTGTCGTGGTTCCAGAGTCGATGATGAACCCTCCGCTTCCATCAATTTTGATATCAAACGTTCCAAGTGGAACGTTGAGCAACGAGTTTCCCAGGCTGATTCCTTTCACAGACAGATAGTAGAAAGTGTTCCGATCTGGCTGGGCGGAATTTTTAATTATCGGCGTAGACTTAATTTGTCCACCCTTCATGTCCGCTGCGTCACCGAAGAAGAGAGGACTTGTTTTAGAGGCATCATCGTGTGCAAAAGACGTCAGACAGTAGGAGAATTTAGATCCAATTCTGGGACCAATCTGCGAGATTAGTGATAACTTCCCCCGTCCAAGGCCTACTAGCCCGTCGCCATCACTGCAATCGTGGTTATAGCTAGAGTAATCACTGCATCCAAATGCTATCTGTTGGACGGACAGGGTACCTCCACTTGCATTCAACATGGTGAATGTTTCCTTTGATAAAACGCCTCGCGTATACGATCCATCAGCGTACCGATAGATATACTTGCAATCCGAATCCAAAGTATACCCGTTTTCGCATAGAGAATTGCAAAGGGAAGTGCCCGAGGATACCTTGCTGTATGTGGAGGATTTTGAGGGATCAAATATAGGATCCGGCTGAGAGAAGCATTTCGTGAAGGGTTGACACTGAGTCCATATCAGATCGCTGCCTGTGTCCACAAGCGCGGTCACTTTCTGTGGCGGGGTTCCGATAGCCATTGTCATGAAAAATTGGCCTTCAAAATCGCCGTGGCGAACATGAGCCCAACATGCTGAACCTTCTGTTGATTGCACACCAGTTATAAAGGACTTAATTCTATTCATCCGTGCAGCGCTTCTGTGGAGGGAGGCACGAAGGCGTTCTTCGGTGGTCATGCTATGGTTCGAAGAATGCACGCGCGTCATTTTTGCCCGGAAGCCTTTACCGTCGCCGTTTGCGAAAGGCATGTGGGGAGAGCAGCAAAGCAGAAGTATGACCATAATCAACCACGCCAACAAGGTCATATTGGTGCAATCCATTGCTCTAAATTGTATGATGAATGGAAGACAGATTGCATCACATTATAAGCGCACTCATTGTATAGGGGTGACCAGAATGTCTCTTTAGACTGTTTGTTTTGTTTGTTTCCCTTTTTAACTTACACGATGGCTGATAGCTTTCCTTCGTTATTTTCTTGGACAGGCCAGGTAGGCCGAGATAACCGAGGTTCCACGATACTTTTCGATTATGACAAGAAACTAGTTCTCGCCTTTCCCGTTTTTTGTTTTTTTTTTCCTCCTCTCTTTCTGTCTCTTTTAGTGGAAGTAAGCGTGACTGTTCTGGATGGAGACGACGAGGTAAAAAAAACGCGCGCATCCTAACGCTTCATATGGAGAAGCGAATATCCCAATAACAGGCCGTCTAATAATCCACATCCCTAACAAACTTAGGCCACAAACTTTAGGGCACTCTGTGGTTGTACAGCAATTGTTTAATTTCATCGTAATATGTGTTAAATTATTGCAAGCTTTCATTCATTTTTACTTTTTCTTAAGGGGAAAATGCTAGTCTCTTCTTTGACAGCGTCGTCAGAACAAGCTAGTGGCCATGATAATATGAGATTATTTTAGATATTGTTGCTATATGTGATGATGCTAATGTTTTAGTATTTAAAATTTAAATGTTATTAATATATTCTATTTTTTTTTTAAAGCAAGATGCCCAAGTATAAATAAAGTATAAGAAAGGCTATCTGTCTGATTATTAAAAATTGAATCTTTAATGTAAATTCAAAAACATATTTATAAAACTTTATATATTATTAATTTATATTCTGTGATACATTTTAATTTTTAAAGGCAAGTAAACTTCTTAGTTGCCTAAGGTTAAATCGGTTTGTTAGTTTTATTTAGTTATATTCGCATTTATTTAATTAAGGTATTTAAAAATTATGTTGGTTATAATGATTAAATGTTTTAAATAAAATAATTAATTATTTTTTAATATTGTTATAGGTTGGATAAAATTATATGTATTTTTTTGTTTTAAAAAGAAATCACAAGAATATACTTTCTTTTTAATGATGTTCAAATAAGTATTATAATAATAATATATGTGAACTTAAATTATTAGTGAAAGTGTTTAAATTATGTTTTTTAATTTTATATATTTTTTAGTTTTAGAAATCATTATTATTAATTTTTAAAGTTTGAATTAATAAAATTTTCAAAATATAACCCACATGCTTTAAGTGAGTTGGACAGGGTAGAGAAATCCTCTAAGGGAGGTCCCTGGTTCGAATCTCCATCCTACTAAATGCCCATCGGGTACACAAAATCTAGTTGATAATGTTGGTGTAGTTAGGATCGGGCATGACTCTCGAGTGATTTTGATGATGTAGAACCCCTAATCGTGGTTTCTTAGACCAAGGCGATCCGCAAGGGAATTTTTTGCTTAAAATAAAACATTCAAAATATAGCTTATCCAAAACTTAAAATTTTGATCCAAAGGCCTAATATTTCAAGTTAATAAGATCATTAAAGAATAACAAACTAGAATATATAATAACATAATAATTTTATTTCTCAAAAATAAAGTACAATGCAAGTCATCTTTGAGAATAGATTTGAGGCTCTAATATTACATTGTTATTTACAGTTAGAGGTGTGTCTCTCTTTATATGAGAATTGGTGTATTAGAAATCCATTGTATTGAATATGGAATGTCACTCATAGGGAAATGTGGTGCTTTACCTTTTGTGAGTTTTAATGTCACCCATATAAAAATATGGTGATGTTACAAAGCGCATATTAAATAAAAAATACATACACATGAATTGTTTTTTATATTTTATCTTCTACTAATGTGTTAACATAACTAGAGATGCATTTTTGCTACATTTAAAATTAGGAAAATACTATTTTTAGTAAGTATTTTGTTTTACATTTTTGAAGACCTCTAAAATATTTTTTCCATGAAAATATTAGCAATGCTATCCATGATATAATTTCTTGCGAAAATGGTTATTCTATCTCTAATGTTTCCAATGCTTCTAGAATGGATCAAAATAGAGTGCCCAAAAAAATGTTATGCCTATAACAATATGGTCGAGATAAAAATATTATATTTTTAGGCACTTTCAAGCATAAATCCATGCCCCCAAAAAGCCACATATCTAAGTAGTTCATCTCATCTTGAAAAATTAATGGTTGCTATTGCATTTACTTTTCACATCATGAGCCAAAAAATAATTATCTAATTTTTGTGAGTCATTCCCCTAGGTGACCAAGTTGTCCTACCTTGACTACTCTATACATATAAATAGATAACCATTTGGTGTTCCTAGTCAATGTGTCAATAATTTGGTCCTCCTTCACTAGTGTTAAACTATTTAGATTGAATCTTCTAATGTCCAATTGTTCTAGTACTATTGAATTGTCCAATAGATGTGGATGATAGGGCCTAAGAAATTAATGTTGAATATTGAATGCAAATAAATATAATATGGAGCATTCAATTCAAAGGAATTTTCACCCACCCTCTTGGTGATAGTTTATGATCCATAATGAAGAAGTCTAATCCACTTATGTGGTATTGCAAGTGTCTCTTTTTGAATATGTAACCATTCCTTATCTCAAATATTGAATTGGTGTAAGACTTATGTTGATCATGATGTCACTTGTATTTTTTATTTGACTTTTTCAATAGTTAATAGACCTATTGCTAGATGTGTTGAATCTATTCTATATATCATGCTAATTTTTTTTTGTGCTTCACTTTATACCTAAGGAGAGTACTTCATGGGATACATAAGGAGGGTTACATCAGTGGGTGCCAAGGATTTGAACCCAAAATAGATATGAAATGGGATATGTTTTGTAGAATTATGTGGAGCTTGATTATACCTATGTTGAATGTAGGAAAAGATCTTATCCCATGTGCATGGATGCTTAGAATTGTACACTAAAAAATATGTACAATCAACTAATTTATAACTTCTAGCTAGCCATCAATTTAAGGATGGAATATTGTGGACATGGACAACTTGGTATCTAGCATGTACCAAAGGATGTTTTAAAAAATACTCAAAATTTTATTATCCTTATTAGATACAATGGACTTTGGTAAACCAAAATTGAGTCACACCTGAATGAAATAGAGCTTAACAAATTCCTTAGTTGAAATGGATTTCTTTCAAGGAATCTTGATAGCCATTTTTTAAAAATGATCAACTACTATAGAAACACAATCATTATTATGCTAGATGTAGGTAAATATGAGATAAATCAATGGAGGCTAATTCCCAAGGCTTACATGGAATTAGCAATGATGTATACTTTCCTTGCTGCTTAATGGTTGGTTTGATAATAATATAGGATGTATATGACAATATACCTCTTATCTTCATACCTCATTTTGGTCCAATAAAAATACTTTTAAAGAATTAAGTAAAACAAAATCATCCTAAAATAATATGTTACTTTGTTGAAGTGTGCTTTCCAAATCATCTTGGAGAGCACATGGTTTTAAAACATGCTTATCCACATGATGATCTTAATATGCCTCTACAAAATTAGAATTTTCCAAATAATGCAGGCGCATCATTTGTGCTTGCAAGCATTTCACCTGGCCTTTGGACAAAGGCAAGTGAGGAGACTAGGAGAGAAAAAGTATGATCATAATCAACCACGTCAACAAGGTCATATTGATTTCACCCATTAGTCCAGATTATCTAATGAATAGAAGACACATATTGCATCACATTACAAGCATATTTATTATATAGCGGTGACCAAAACATCTCTTTAAAATATTTTCTTAGTTGTCCTTTTAAATTATAGGATTTTGATAGTTTTCCTTCATTATTTTCTTGTATCAGTGATGCGAGATCATCTAGATGACATGAACTATCCAAGAAAAGCACAAATAGTTGGATTGTGTTTCTTGGAAGGTTGGATAAGGATAAAATTGTAGTTGATAGCTAATACTACATAAGGATGGATAAGAATTCTTGGTTTTCATGTGTAGCTAGCAATTCGTTACCTTTTATGTCTATAAATAAGAAGTGAATGTGGAGCATGAGAGGAGGATAAAGGAGGAGTGAGGGGCTCCAATGAATTTGGTAATAGGTGTAGTGCTTGGATAATTTTTGTAAAACCTTAAAGATATAAGCAAGGAGATCCAAAGAGATTGGTACTATGTGTAGTGCTTGCAGGGGGCTTCTTATATAAAGCCTCAAAGAAAATAAATTCATACTCGATGTAGTGCTTATAGGAGGTTTCTTGTATGAAGCCTCAGAGCAAGGAAATTGGTACTTGATGCAGTGCTAGGCTAGTATGAATCCTAAGAGAAAGGAAATTGGTACTTTACATAGTGCTTGAAAGAGGTTTGAGATGTAAAACCTTGAAATAAAGAGATTGATACTATATGGTTCTTGTAGGGGATTTCTTAAGTGAAGCCTCAGAGGAAAGATATTGGCACTCTGTGTAGTTCTTACAGGAGGTTTCTTATATGAAGTCTTAGATGAAGGAAATTGGCACTCTGTGTGGTGCTTATAGGATATATATGATGTAAAACCTCAAATAAATAATTTGGCACTCTTGTGTAGTGCTTGCAGGAGGTTTACTACTTTAGACCTCGAAAGAAGAATATGGTAGGAGACTGGTACTCTAAGGAGTACTTGTAGATATTAAGCTCTATGGTGAGTAGTTATGTATTGTTGATGTGGCCATTAAAATATAATAAAAATATATTTTATTTTTTTTGTGTTTCATGGATTATGTTGTTATGTTTTTCCTCATTGCTTTTATGTGTGGTGGCATGAATATGTCTAAGAAGCTAGGAGAGGATGTTGTTAAATTATCCCCATATTCATAGATACATAATTATGATATCAGAGTGAGAAGATAGTTGGCATCAAGACTTGTGAGCAAGAGCTCACATTATTTTTGCTACTTGGTAAGTATGATGCGAAATCTTCTAGCTGGCATGAACCAACCAATATAAGAGAAAATAGTTGGAGTGTTTTTTGGAAGGTTGGATAAGGATAAACCTACAGCTGATAGCTAATATTGGATAAGTATGGATAAGAATGTTTGGTTGTCATGCACAGCCAGCAAGTCATTGCCTTTTACACCTATAAATAAGAAGTGGATGTGGAGCATGGGAGGAGCAATGGGGGAGTGAAGCGCTCCAAAGAAATTGGTACTCGATGTAGTGCTTGGAGAAGGTTCATAAAACCTTAGAGAGAGTAGTAAAGGGATCCAAATATATTGGCACTCTGTGTAGTTCTTGCATGGGACTTCTTATATGAAGCCTCAGAGTTGGCACTTGATGCAATGCCTGTAGGAGGTTTCTTGTATGAAGTCTCAAAATAATGAAATTAGCACTTGGTGTAGTGCTTGTAGGAGGTTTCTTGTATGAATACCGAGAGGAGGGAAATTGATACTTTGCATAGTGCTTACAGGAGGTTTGAGATGTAAAACCTCAAAATAAATATATTGGCACTCTATGGTGTTTGTAGGGGGTTTCTTATGTGAAGCCTAAGAGGAAAGAGATTGGCACTTTGTGTAGTGCTTGTAGAAGGTTTCTTATATGAAGTCTTATATGAAGGAAATTGGTACTTCATGTAGTGCTTGTAGGAGGTTTCTGATGTAAAACCTCAAAGAAATAATTTGGTACTCTTGCATAGTGCTTGCAGGAGGTTTGTTGTTTTAAACCTCAGAAGAAGAAGATGAAAGGAGACTGGTACTATAAGGAGTACTTGCAGATATGAAGCTCTATGGTGAGAAGTTATGTAATATTTATGTGGCCATTGAAATTATAGACACCAAAATAGCACCAATATGATTATGTGATGACAAGCACTAACCGAATTGGAATACACAGCCCCCAAAGGTTAAATAGTGGTCCTGTAGACACCAAAACAACACCAATCCGATAAAGTGACTACAAACACTGATCGCATTGACATACACAGCTTTCAGGGTAGCCCTCAGAGGTCAAACAGTGGTCCTAGCCACTCACACAGTAGTTTAGAAGGTCAAAAAATGAGCAGAGCAAAGTTGGTCGCTTTAACAAGCCTTCGTTAAAACAAAGTCAAAAGCAAGCCTTTAATCAAAAGCAAAACTTTAAACTTCAGGCCTTAAGCGAGAACAAATCTTAAGCAAACTTCAAATGCAGGCAAGCCTTAATCAAAGGGGAACCTTGGCCTTAGACGTCACGAAATCGTGACACCTAAGGGCCAAAGGGGAACCTTGGCCTTAGACGTCGCGAAATCATGATGTCGTGATTTCACGCGTCGTGAAATCGTGACACCTAAGGCCCAAAGGGGAACCTTGGCCTTAGATGTGACGATTTCGTGCGTCATGAAATCGTGACACCTAAGGCCCAAAGGGGAACCTTGGCCTTAGATGTCGTGATTTCACGCGTCACGAAATCGTGACACCTAAGGCCCAAAGGGGAACCTTGGCCTTAGATGTCACGATTTTGTGCGTCGCAAAATCGCGACACCTAAGGCCCAAAGGGGAACCTTGGCCTTAGATGTCGTGATTTCACGCGTCATGAAATCACGACACCTAAGGCCCAAAGGGGAGCCTTGGCCTTAGATGTCGCGATATCACGATGTTGCGATATCGCGACACCTAAGGCCCGAGGGGAGCCTTGGCCTTAGATGTCACGATATCGCGACGTCGTGATATCATGACGTTGCGATATCGCGACGTCGTGATATCGCGACGTTGCGATATCGCGACACCTAAGGCCCCGAAGGGAGCTTCGGCCGAGGGTGTCGCGATATCGCGACACCTAAGGCCCGAAAGGGAGCTTCGGTCGAGGGTGTCACGATATCGCGACGTCGCGATATCGCGACACCTAAGGCCCAAAGGGAAGGCTCGGTCGAAGTGTCGCGATATCGCGACATGTCACGATATCGCGACGTCACGATATCACGACACCTAAGGCCCAAAGGGAAGGCTCGGCCGAAGTGTCACAATATCGCGATGTCGCGATATCGTGACACTTTGGCATTTTGTGCTTTAACAGACTTGTGACTAGTCAAGGTGAATTTGACCAATTAAAAGCAGACACGTGGCGTCATTGCATACTTCAAAGCAATAAGGTATGGCCGCCACGTGGCGTCACTACATGCCCCTTTTTTTTTTAAAAGACCCCGTGTGTCTGTAAGAACGACGGACTTCACCAACTGCATTAATGAGACGAGCAGTTTCAACAACAAATCCGATTCGAGGCCATGCCTCATAACTACTGACGTGAGTTCCTGGCGATAGTCTCAGTGCGAGCCATGTCTCATAATCACCTGTCAGGGATCAAATCTCAGCGGCCCCTACGGATTTAGGGTTTGACATTAATATTTCAGAGGCGAAATCCTCTATAAAAACTAGTTCAATGCAATGTAAAGTGGACGGAGGAAGCATCTTCGAAACACAACGAAGTGCTGTTGAACTCGATACCCGACTACATCAGTTTGGGTTTCTCCTTCTTCACATCCAGAATCTCTTGCAAAGAGAGGTTGGTGGGTGGTTTTCCAGAAGGTGAATCTGAACTTTCATATCCGATATTGGACACAGTAAACTACCAATTTGCCGACAATACATTATCTTATATTTTGAGCCCATCCCTAGTGGATCGGCGTCGAAATTAAGTTTCAACGGGGTGGCCCATTTGGGCACCCTACGCACGTTCTTAGTTTCAGTTTAGATTATGCTGTTTAAATAAGTTTACGCTTTCTGTTGGAATACATCCTGCACTACGTTGTATGTTTTAATATATCTAGCATTACGTTTATTGAATATTATCATATTCTCGTAGTTTCTATTATCTCACTAACTTGTAGGTTGCGACATATAGTTTGATAGTAGATTGGCCAATGGTTTTAATGATAGTGGACGTCGGGTGATGTTTTCGGACCTGCACACATTTAATCAACCTTTTATATGCTTTTCATTGCAGCACTACGTCCTACGTTCTGTCATTTTTAGTGCTTAGTCTGATCAAACGTGCATGTCATTTACATTCGTTCTGTGCACTATTTTTAATGATCTTAGACATACATCTTTCACTTGTTTCGAGAAGTAAATGTTTCATGTTAACACAGGTGCTACTAAACGGTTTTGTTGTTTCTGTGAACGCAGGATAAGCAGCAGCGAACAGGACTCATTAACATCAGCGACGACAGTACGTTTTGCCCGCCCACTTTGCATGTGGGCATGCGGATAGAAGAAGATTATTAACCATGACTGTAACCGAGAATATGTCACTGAGGAGACTTATTGTAACCAAGTCAGAATCTTATTAATAAAAAGGGCTGTGCTCCTGCTTTTTAATTTGATTATATCGGTGTCATTTCATGCATCCATTTGGTTCTGCTTTCATTGCATCTTAGTATTTATTCTTTTCAGAATCTTAGGCCTTTATTTGTTTTCTTTTTATTAAAGGCTTGCTTTTGACTTTGTTTTAACGAAGGCTTGTTAAAGCGACCAACTTTGCTCTGCTCATTTTTTGACCTTCTAAACTGCTGTGTGAGTGGATAGGACCACTGTTTGACCTCTGAGGGCTGCCTTGAAAGCTGTTTATGTCAATGCGATCAGTGTTTGTAGTCACTTAATCATATTGATGCTATTTTGGTGTCTATAGAAATTTACGGAAAACTTCTCTACCTTTCTTTAATAATTAAAAAAAAAAAAATTAAATTTCTACTTGCTGTTTTTCGGTTTGTAGTGTTTGTATGGCATAGGGAAAGGTTTCTTTTTCACTGCTTGTTTCATTTTTAAAAAATAAAATTAACTCCACACACTTCACGTGGTAAATTTGAACCAAGGAGCTGGTCGTAAAACCCCAGCCCTTGAGCAAGACCAACGGTGGGTTCATCACCACCTTGGCTTAGCTTTGCATCCATTTCCCCGATTGTCACTATTTTTAGGCGTAAATCCTGATGAAAGTTGACCGAGTGTTGTTGGGGTGATTCCCATGCACGCGAGGATAAGTCTTCTATGGTAGGTGTCATTAACAGGACAATCCCCCTTCTGTATCGCCTATGTTCCACGTACCATCTGCTCTCACATACCTATAGTTTCCCTCTCGTAAGGGCGGGTATATAGAGAGGTTGGTATATCGGTTCGATAATGGTATATTGAAGGGGCGACCATTTATGGGAGTCATATGAGCCAACATTATGCATTTAAACGTTCTTTAAAACTTGCAAAAACAAAACAAAATATCAAAATGCACTAAACCAGTTTAGGACACACTATTAATCCTTAAAAGAGATAATCACGGTTTGTGTATGAGTGTGTTCATTTCTGCTTAGTGTAGACAAAAATACAAATCACCATAAACGAGATAAAATCTGCTTAGATAGTAGAGAAGCACCACAATGGTGTACACCCGTAGCCAAGCCCAATCAAGGGCGGATGCTACGAAAGGTGCACAAAGAGAGGGCGCTAGTCACCTTCATTTTAGCCCTAAGGACTTGGCCATACCGCCTTGGCGGTCTAGCCTACAAGAGAGTCCATATCAAGCCCCTTCAAAAAGAACTTATTGGGAACCCCCTCTGTGGGGTATGCCCATTCAACACAGTCCCTTTCGGGAAGAAGCTTTACATGTAGATCTCAATGTAAATAGACAACCGCCTCTTGAGGTTAGATCTGAGTGGTCGCAGCGTGATGAAGTGCTAGAGAGGCATAGTATTCATTTGGAGAGACAACATGGATATGGTATCTCTCCTTTGCCTCCCATCAGAACAAAAAGACAAAATCTAGAGCGCAAGGCTCTTTACACAGGGCGAGCTAACTTTTCTTGCCCCTTTCAAACCCATGAAAGGGGGTACGAGGAAAGCCATCGCATTCCTCAGGGACAACAAACAGCATGGGAACCTTGCATTTCCGCACCTGCTAGGTATCATGATCACACATCGAGGTCGGAGCCTCAAGTAAATGGTGCCTACCTCGACAGAGGGAAGCAACCCATTGAAATTTTAGATCATCAAGATCGAGGCAAACACATAGGAAAAACATTCAAGCCTCCTTAGCAAAAGAGGGTAGACCAAGTTGACCCGACAGTCTCCAGACATGCCGCTCGCCAAGACCGAATCACGCAGCTTGAGCAAGGTCATAAGGAGTTAGAGTACTTATACCGCCTGAATAAAGAGCGCATGCAGCGCGAAGCGGATGAGTTGCGCTATAAACTACCTGAGAGGGTGCCAACCCCTTGCACCCATAGAGAAGAAAAATATGAGAGGCACAATCCTTTGATGTAGGACAGGTCTCCACGACCTCGTCAAGCTTTGCCTTCGAGACCTTATAGACTCGAGAGGGAGGCCACTCCTCGAAACAATAATGGGTGCCCCCAACGGGGACTCAATCAAGGTCATAGTTCTCGCCCAGAGACTCCTCAAGAAGTTTATGAGGAGTACAAACTAGAAATAGAGCAGGCCGAAACGCCCCATCAATGCGGGAGGGCTGCCACTCGGCCACCCCCCCATAGGCCTCCAGTCTCCCATAACTCGCAACGGGAGCAAACAAAAGAGGAAGAAATAAAATCTTCCGATGCGTACAAAGTGCTATTAGAGCATTTGGAGTCTATGGAGACAAAATTTTCTGGGCATCAAAAACCCACATTACGTCAACTCCACAGTCACCCAGTACACCCCTCAGTGCCCACACCTCTTTACCCCGAACACTTCAAGTTGCCTCAATTGGCAGTCTTTAAAGGTGAAGAGGACGCACAAGAACATGTGACAAGGTTCCTAAGTCAATGCTTCAACATCCAAGATAATGATGCATTGTTGCTTCGAAATTTCATAACCACATTCGTAGGCCCTGCCTCGGATTGGTTCACACAATTACCCAAACATAGCATAAACAACCTAGATCAATTAGTAGATGCATTTCTTGAACATTTTGCCTTCAACACAAAGAAGAAGGCATCACTAAGTGATATGGCCAGCCTCAGGCAATATGAGGAAGAAACAATGACAGCATACGAGAATCGATGGAGGGCTTTGCTTTCTAAGCTACCCTACTATCCCCCTATGTCTAATATTACATAGATGTTTGCACGGAGTTGCTTAAAATCAATCTCTGGTCTATTGCTGCTGCATCAATATGACAATTTAGAAGACGCTTTGGCGCAAGCTAGAGTTATAGAAGAGATTAAAATAGGCGAAGGCGCAATCGCCAAGCCTAAAAAGAAAGAGTGGAATAAAACCACTAATACTGGGACAACGCAATCACAACCCACTATGGTTAACCAAGTTACGATAAATGTTCCCAAGCCTTTGCAAGAAATGCAGCCCCAAAAGGCTAATTACTAGGCAGTGCCTCCTAGTTATGAAAAAGACAATAAGAAATAGGAGCAGAATCAGTAGCATCGCCCTAGGCGACGATTCACCCCTTACACGGAGTCCAGGGACTCCCTATTTGACCGCTTGTCAGTGGAAAATTTAGTCACCTTGCCAGAAATCCAAACTATAGACCCTAACGCCCCCAAGCCTAAGGGATACAGAGAGGAATTGTATTATAGATTCCATAGGCACAGGGGACATGATTTAAATGGATGCTGGAAATTCAAAGGATTAATCCAAGATTTAATCGACAATAAAACATTGGCCGTGGACAACCCCATAGCACCAAATAATCAACAAATGGGGGTATTCAAGGACCCTTTGCCTTGCTCACGAGGCACAGGAAAAACCTCTCCAGATTAACGAGGTGCGACAAAATCTTCCCATGCAAGGATTTGTGGGAATGATCAGCATAGTGACAAGGAACTGTTGTGGTTCATCCACAACACACCCCATAAGTGGGGACCCACCTTTATTTTTGCAAGTTTTAGGGAAGATCTCAAAGACCCGGATGCTAAAAATAAAGAAAAGAAGAAAAATGCCTAAGTGTTGAAAGGGTCACAAAATCGCGACATGTCGCGATATCGCGACCTGTCTCTCCATCGCTGCAAAAATTTGAAATCTGTTGCGAAATCACGACGTGTCGGCGGCAAAGAAAAAAAGGATGTTGCGAAATCACGACGTTTCGGCGGCAAAGAAAAAAAGGATGTCGCAAAATCGCGACGTGTTTTTTGGAAGCATACGGAAAGTTGAAAGGGGTAGTGAAATCACGACATGTCGCGATATCGCGACATGTCATGAAATCATGACCTGTATCTCCATCGCTACGAGTTGTCGAGAGGAGGCCCGAAGGAAAAGTGGTAGCGAATCGCTACCACTTCGTGAAGCGGAGGCTCGAAGGAAAAGTGGTAGCGAATCGCTACCACTTCGTGAAGCAGAGGCCCGAAGGAAAAGTGGTAGCGAATCGCTACCACTTCGCAAAGACAAAGGCTCGAAACCAAAGTGGTAGCGATATCGCTACCACTTCATCGAAAGGAAGGCTCGGAACCAAAGTGGTAGCGATATCGCTACCACTTTTTGAAAGGAAGGCTCGGAACCAAAGTGGTAGCGATATCGCTACCACTTTTTTTGAAAAGAAGGCAAAGCAAAGTCGGTAGCGATATCGCTACAACGAGCTACGGCGGGCGTACGGACCAAGAACATGTCGCGATATCGCGACATGTCACGATTTCACGACATGTCGCGTTATCGCGGCTAGGAAACAGAAGAGGCCAAATGCAAATTTTGTCGGGATTTCCGCGGGAAAGCGTTACAAAAGGTGCAGGAGACGCAGGACACATGGCAGAAATGACAGAACCAGAGTAACGTTTCATAACAACAGTTACTGGCCATAGAGATCGAGCGTTACGATTGCATGCAAGGGTTAGAATACCAAAAGGCGGGAATTGAAGCGAAGGGTCCCGGGAGTCGAAACGAAGCGTCATGGAGCAGCCGAGTATGCGCGACAGAAAGGTTAAATAGCAGAAGTATAGATGGATACAGGGGCTGGAGATTGTAACAAAAAAGCATTACTTATTGAAATAAAGGATTTTTCTTTGGTAACATGACTTTTGTGTGTAAAATCAAAAGGAGATCGAAGCCAAAACTATTGTTTTACTGTCAATCTTTCCGTTGCATCATTTTGTCTTGTATCTATTTCGTTTACGCCATGGGATGGGTTACGATAGGTGAATGGTAGAATGATGCGGTTATATTCTTTTCCTTAGAGTCTTGCATCCGATCTGATTAGATTGTGTGTTAGTACGGATCTGATCGGTTGGGTTGTTTTGGGGATTTCATCTCTTAACTTGGGATTTTGCGGGGAGGAGATCGTGAACCATTTTAATATCCTTCATTATTTTCTAGCTGATTCAAAATAACAGTTTCTGTTTTATTCCTTGATATGCTTAATTTCATGTCAGAGACTAACACTGAAATAACAGAACTATTGAATATAGATAAAACGAACAAGTTAACCTTAGAATAAATTGTGAATATTAGAACATCAAAAGGATTTTTGTTTATTTTTTTTTGATTAATCAAACAAGTCAAGATTACAAAGTTCATTAAGAATCAACAAAGGCCCCTTGTTAACAGCTATCTGCAGGATTTTGAGTTATTCTGGGATATATCAGTTGCATGTATTAAATTGAATTCATTTTTATATACGTAAAAGTTGTTTCACAAAGAAACTTGGAGAAATAATAAAAGGAAGGAAAATAAAATAAATTATTTCTTTGCAAGAAAGAGTCTTTTGTTCGAGACTCTAAGTTGCATGTTATTATTTGTAATATGACAAATTAACACTCAACATTTTGGCGCTAGAAGGAGGGCCTTCTGTATTGCTTTGCAATTTTGATTTGTTCTAACAATTAACGTGGGTAGTTTTGTTTCCACCTATTGTGCTTGCAGGTATAACATTTAGACATTTTATCTGGCAGCAGAGTTGAGAAATCTTTTAGAGTCCTAGAGTTTCCAAGCTGGCCCAACCTGAGTACATTGCTACTAGGTCTAAAACCACAGGGGAAACTATCTTCCAAAGTCTTTCTCCCACTGCTAGGAGGCCGAAAAACAAAACATTAGAAGTTGAAATACCACCCAGTATACTTGAGTTAGGGATTTCTTTGGACTCAAGTGCCTTTAGTGGGCCTGAACCCTTAAGTTCAAGTGGGATAGTAACACCAGTTGTATCTGTCTCCACAGTTCCAGGAGTTCCAATTGTTCCCACGGGGTTGACACCTTTGAATAACATGGCCCAACAACAACAACAACAACAACCACCTGCCCTTTGGTATGGTGCTCAGAGTTCCCCTTTAGATATTCCCGGGGCAGTCCACGACTTGCCTAGAAACATTGAAAGGGGATTACCCAAATTCATTCATGATGGTCCAACAACGTGAGAAGATCATGTCCAAATCTATAAAGATTACATGTTTAGGCAGGGGGTTACTCACGAGGATGTTGCCTGTCGAGTTTTCCCTGCTAGTCTAGACCACATTGCTAACGAATGGTATCGAAATTTTCCGACAGGGTCCATAACTTCATGGGCCCAGCTAGAAACTGTGTTCATAGGTCAATTCAGACAGTTAGTAGATCCCTCCATGACATACAATTTCTTCGTATCTTGCAAAAGACAAACCAATGAACCCATTCGAGCGTTCAATCAGAGATTTCAAAAGCTATATACGAATGTGACTCGTCACTTTGCGGTAGACCCTGCAATTGCCTTGCAGCTATACTTCGGAGCCTTAGATCCTTTAACATATTTATTGACTAGAAGGAACCCTCAGGTTACAACCCTTCCTTTGGCTTATGCAGAAACAATGACTCTCGAACAGCAGATGAACTTGCCAGGCACAGGATTGTCTCAATTGACTGGGATGGGACAATATGGCCCATACAGCCAATTTGCCATGATGAACCAGGTAGTAGCACCACATGCTCTGATGTTGAACAACTTCCAAACACCCACCCAAGTTACGCCATTGTCAGGTTATCCGAATGTCGTTGTTCAAGCGCAGAGTTTGATTCAAAATAACTCGATGGGTTTGCATGGGTTCGGTATGGGCAATAATCTGTTGACCATGTCGGGGTTTGCTCCAATTAACACGCCAAGCTCAGCAACTTATCCAACAATCACTCCCATTCAAAGTGTGAATCCAGGATGGAATCCACCTGCCCAAACTCAAGCCATTCAAAATGGGAATCCAGGATGGAATCCACCTGCCCAAACCCAAGCCATTGTACCCAGTCCAGAGGTGGCTAATGCAGCCAACGCAACTGGACCTGCAATTGCAGTGCCTCAACCACAAGGGTCCGACGCAGCCATAGAAAATATGAAAGAAACGTTGGCCAAGGTGTTGGTAACAGTGGGGAATGTCAATAAAAAAGTTGATCAGGCCATGGGCCATAACCGACCTCACAATCATAGAGGAAAAGGAATGTATAACACGCAGCCTAACAACGGGCGGGTACCCAATCCCGTTGCCAACCAAGTAGACATTTCGGAAGACTGTGGAGATGCAGGATCTTGTGATAATGATTGCCCGCATTGTGGCCACGTGAAACCGGAGTCTATGCTAACGGAGGTCATACATTCCCATGAAAATGAAGAAGAGGAGGATGTAGAATTTTTTGGAAGCGAAGATGAAGAAGCTTTGGAAGTTCATACAAATAAACGTTTTGGGAAAGCAAATCACAAATATTACACTAGGAGTTCTAAAGAGCCCAAAACTTCCTCTGCTCCTCCTAATAATCAATTACTCCCTCCCGACCCTAAAGGAGATGTCAATCCCCCTCCTCCATCGAAGGTCGAAAAGTCTAAGATGATGCAAAACTTGCCAAATCCGAGAAAAGCTCACTTACGATTTGGTGGAAGATATGAAGAAGAATAGGGCCAATGTATCGATGTATGACATGGCCCGATTATTAGGCCAAGAAGTGAGTTCACCAAAAGGATTAAATCCATCTACACAAGTTCATGAAGCTAAAAGTGTTGAGTCCCAAGTGGTTGTACAAAAAGAAAAATGAGATATACCTCCCTTTTTGGTAACCATTAGAATTGCAGGTAAAAACTTGCACAATTGTTTAATAGACTCAGGGGCCTCGGCTACTATCATGCCCTTAGAAATCTGTAAAAGATTGGGACTTACACCAAAGCCTTCTAGGAGCAGGGTGGTGCAGTTGGACAGGTCAACCATGGAGGCAGTAGGAGAGTTGGGTGATGTGCATATTCAAGTCAATTCAGAACCCGAATTCAACAAGCGCATAGACATTTTGGTGCTCGATATTCCTATCAAATATGGCATGGTATTGGGAAGAGATTGGAGTAAGAACCTAAACGGTTACATTGTGACAGACTCTTCACACATGTGGCTACCTTGGAGGGGAGTGGCCAATCAAATTCGAATTGACAGTGAACCCCGACTCAAAGAGATGATCACAGATTACAACAAGCCGAACGAGATCCAGTACATTGAAGCTGAGTTGGGAGCATACTGTTTGGACATAGAAGCACTCAAAAATACCCATGATGAAAGGATGGGGCACAACTTTACTGAAGGACATCAAGACATTTGGACCTTGAGATTTGATGGATCCAGGTCCAGACAAGGAGCAGGAGCCGGTGTTGAATTGTCATGTTCGGACCAGGAGCCTATATTCGCTGCATACAGACTACAGTTCCCTGCCACCAACAATATGGCAGAATATGAGGCTTTGATTCTTGGACTACAGCTGGCCATTCAGAAGAAAATTAAATATATCAAAGTCCTTGGTGATTCGGAACTGGTGGTGAAACAAGTGAGGGGACAATACATATGCAAGGATAGGCGGCTCAGGCTTTACCGAACTAGGGTCAGAGATTTAATAGATGAGTTTGACGCCTTTAACATTTCTCTGATCTCGAGAAAGGGCAATCGTCTGGCAGACTCCCTAGCTGTAGCAGCGAGTATGTTGAAGCCAGTGGACCATAAGAAATGCAAGAAGTTCTCTATAGAGTTGGTCCCTTGTCCCTCTATACCAGATAATGTTACGAACTTCCAAGTATTTGATAGTGACAGGCACATATTTCATTTTGTCACTAATTCTGGTATATTTGAAAAGCAGTACATAGATGAAGAAGAAAGGGATGTAGAGGAGGTAGTTTCGAAAGATAAAAATCCTGTAAAAAACAACCGGATGCCTGATGAGATAGCTTCATTAGAAAAAATCTTTGATATCGGAAGCAAACCAAGAAAAGGTAAAAGGGTTCCATCTCCTGGAGAGGCCTGTGATTTGGTTAACATTGGAAGTGCAGAAAATCCCCGGGAGGTATTCATAGCAAAAGCATGTACCAAGCAGGAGAAGGATTCCATAGCAGATGCATTAAAAGAATACATAGATTGCATTGCTTGGAGTTATAAGGAGTTGAAAACCTATGATCAGAATGTCATAATGCACACGATTCCACTGAAGCCAGAGTCCAAGCCCTTCAGACAAAGACAAAGGCGAGTTAATCCATTATTAGAACCCTTGATAGAGAAAGAGGTGAAGCGACTGTTAGAAGCTAAGATCATCTTTCCCGTTAGGCATTCCACGTGGGTTGCTAACCTAGTCCCTGTGAGGAAAAAGAGTGGAGAAATAAGGTTGTGCATTGATTTCAGAAATCTCAACAAGGCATCCCAAAAGGACAACTACCCGTTACCCACCATCGATGAAATACTCCAAAAGGTAAACGGGTCGGAGATGATGTCATTCCTGGATGGTTATTCGGGATATAATCAGGTCCTTATCCATCCTAGTGATAGGATGAAGACTGCTTTTACGACAAAATGGGGCACCTTTGCATACAGGAGAATGCCCTTCGGACTATTGAACGCAGGTGCCACTTTCCAACGAGCTATGGATTTTGCTTTTAAAGGGCTTATTGGTAAGTGCATCATTGTTTACGTCGATGACATTCCTGTATTTTCTAAGAACAGGGAAAACCATGTCAGGGATCTTAAGAAAGTCTTTCAAAGATGCAGGGAACATGGTATATCTCTCAACCCAAAGAAGTGCATCTTCGGGGTAACAGAAGGAAAACTGTTGGGACATATAATATCTAAGGATGGAATTTCCATTGACCTTGAGAGAATAGAAGCCATACAACAAATTCCTCGTCCCAATAGCAAGAAGGGGTTGAGATCATTTTTCGGAAAGATCAATTTTGTCAAAAAATTTATCGCAGATTTTGCGGAGATAGCAAGACCTTTGAACGACATGCTAAAGAAAGAGGTCCGGATCATTTGGACGAGATGAAAGGATAGAGGCTTTTGATAATATCAAGGATGCGATTTCTAAAGCCCTGATTTTGGTGAGTCCCGATTATACGAAGCCTTTCTATATCTACACATTTACTTCAGATCACTCCTTTGCGAGTGTTTTAACTCAAGAAGAGTGAAGGCAGCATTGAAAATCCCATTGCTTTCCTGAGTAGTCCTCTCAAAGATGCGAAACTGAGATATTCTACCCTAGACAAGCAAATGTATGCGCTGGTTAAGACTGTAAAAAAGTTTAGGCACTACATAGTCCACAATAGGGTCTTTGCTATCGTCCCAGATCCTGCTGTCAAAGCCATGTTCGTTCAGAATGAATTAGGTGAGAAGCGTGGTAAGTGGGTTTCAACTTTGCAGGAATTTGATCTAGAGATTCAATCGATGAAGATAGTGCGGGGGCAAGGGTTAGCTAAGGCAATCGCAGAGCAGGATCTCGCAATTCCTTGTCAACATTATGAAGTCACGGATATAACCAAGGAGGAGTGGTATGCAGATGTGGTGTACTATCTACTAAATGGTAGGTGTCCATCACTTTTGAATGCTACTCAGTGTAGAGCCTTGCGTTTGAAGTCTGCTAACTTTCTGGTTAGATCTGGCACATTATACAGAAAGAACCATGAAGGTATTTACCTTCGTTGCGTTGATCATGAAGAGGCAGTGCGAATACTCGAAGAGTTTCATGGTAAACATGGGACAGGGCATGGGTCCGCCAATGCCACAGCCCATCAAATCCTCAGAGCCGGTTATTATTGGCCTCAACTATTCAAGGATGCCCATTCTCATGTGAGGTCATGTCACATATGTCAAACTGCAGCCAATAGAGATAGAAATGCTTCCATGCCTTTACAGTCAATAATCGAGTCCAGACCTTTCGTGCAATGGGGCCTAGATTTTATCGGGATTATCAGCCCCAATTCCTTCGATACTCACAAATATATTCTGACGGCTACGGACTATTGCACGAGATGGACCGAAGCTATCCCCACAAAGAATGCTACTGCAGAGGTGGTCATTAGATTTTTAGAAGATACATTGTCACTAGATTCGGGATGCCAAACTCCATCGTAAGTGATAATGGTTCGACCTTTTCCTCTCTGGAGTTTGCTAATTGGGCATTTGATAACAGCGTGAGTTTAAAGTTCTCCTCCAATTATTACCCGCAAGGTAACGGATTGGCCGAGTCATCCAATAAGAATCGTTGACTTGTCATAAAAAAGTTGTTGGAAAGGAATCCGCGGGATTGGCACAATAAGCTTAAGTTGGCCCTTTGGGCTGACAGAATCAGAATCAAAGAAGCAATAGGGACATCTCCTTACCATCTGGTTTATGGACAAGATCCCATTTTTCCTACAAATCTCAGATTACAAACACTGCACTTCATGAAAGATTATTTTGGAACTAATGATAAACTTGAGTCTAGACTAACGCAATTAATGCGCTTGGATGAAAAAAGGGATGAAGCTATGCTTCATTTTAGTAAACACCAAGACATTGTAAAATGATGGGTAGTCATCCCCAAGGTTTAAGTAACAAGATTAATATTTTCCATTAACATTTAAAATCTTGGGTTGTAAGGATCATACTATTTGTCCCTAACCAGGATGGGTAGTCATCCCCAAGGTCCAAGAAGTAAAATAAATAAATTTTTCCCATCTCATCCTTATACTAGATTGTAAGGATCGTACTACTTGTCCTCTGCAAGGGATGGGTAGTCATCCCCAAGGTCCAAATAAATGAAGATAAGTTTTGGATTATGGGGTTAGATAGGCCCATGCATGACATCATGTCTTGCCTAAAATGTAAGACCACTGATTGTCTAGAGGGTTAGACTAGCATGACCATTTCTTCCATAATTGGTTTAGTTATTTTGCTCAAAGTGAGGTAAAGAATTCTAAATCAGAATAGTAAGGATAGGGTTAAACTCTCATCTCGGTTGTTTGGGAGTCTGATTCCCCAAAGTTCTGATTTCACATCCACTTACACATGGGTTCAAGATAGTAGGGACTCATAACCAACTTTGGGATATAATGAACCGTTCACTAGTGGATCCTAAGAGGGTTTGGCAGTCTTGAATGTTTGCACATAATACTACAAGAGTGACTATGCATTTTCTCATGGCATATTCAGTAGGATACACAAATCATTCACAATTTCGCATATGCATTCATGCAAAACCGATGATGGAATGTGGATCAAATTCAAATGATAAGGAAAGGAATTCATTGCACACACCAAGCTAATACTTGATGATTCTAATAATTCATGTACTTCTGATTTTGGGCATTAGTTACATTGATTATGGGCTAACCCATGTTTTCAAATTTGTGATTTATGTTAGGTTGGGTTCTTACTAAAATGCTCAAGAGCATTTGACAGAAGAGTCGCCATTTGTTGTGGTTCATCCACAACACACCCCAGAAGTGGGGACCCACCTTTGTTTTTGCAAGTTTTAGGGAAGATCTCAAAGACCCGGATGCTAAAAATGAAGAAAAGAAGAAAAATGCCTAAGTGTTGAAAGGGTCGCGAAATCGCGACCTGTCTCTCCATCGCTACAAAAATTTGAAATCTATCGCGAAATCGCGACGTGTCAGCGGCAAAGAAAAAAAGGATGTCACGAAATCACGACGTGTCGGCGACAAAGAAAAAAAGTATGTCACAAAATCGCGACACATTTTTTGGAAGCGTACGAAAAGTTGAAAGGGGTCGCGAAATCGTGACATGTCGCGATATCGCGACATGTCACAAAATCGTGACCTGTCTCTCCATCGCTACGAGTTGCCGAGAGGAGGCCCGAAGGAAAAGTGGTAGCAAATCGCTACCACTTCGTGAAGCGGAGGCTCGAAGGAAAAGTGGTAGCGAATCGCTACCACTTCATGAAGCGGAGGCCCGAAGGAAAAGTGGTAGCGAATCGCTACCACTTCGCAAAGACAAAGGCTCGGAACCAAAGTGGTAGCGATATCGCTACCACTTCTTGAAAGGAAGATGCGGAACCAAAGTGGTAGCGATATCGCTACCACTTTTTGAAAGGAAGGCTCGGAACCAAAGTGGTAGCGATATCGCTACCACTTTTTTGAAAAGAAGGCAAAGCAAAGTGGTAGCGATATCGCTACCACTTTTTTGAAAAGAAGGCAAAGCAAATTCGGTAGCGATATCGCTACAACGAGCTACGGTGGGCGTACGGACCAAGAACATGTCGCGATATCGTGGCTAGGAAACAGAAGAGGCCAAACGCAAATTCTTCCAGGATTTCCACAAGAAAGCGTTACGAAAGGTGCAAGAGACGCAGGACACGTGGCAGAAATGACAGAACCAGAGTAACGTGTCATAACAACAGTTACTGGTCGCAAAGATCGAGCGTTACGATTGCATGCAAGGGTTAGAATACCAAAAGGCGGGAATTGAAGCGAAGGGTCCCGGGAGTCGAAACGAAGCGTCATGGAGCAGCCGAGTACGCGCGACAGAAAGGTTAAATAGCAGAAGTGTAGATGGATACGATGGCTGGAGATTGTAACAAAAAAGCATTACTTATTGAAATAAAGGATTTTTCTTTGGTAACACGACTTTTGTGTGTAAAATCAAAAGGAGATCGAAGCCAAAACTATTGTTTTATCGTCAATATTTTCGTTGCATCATTTTGTCTTGTATCTATTTCGTTTACGCCATGGGATGGGTTACGATAGGTGAATGGTAGAATGATGCAGTTATATTCTTTTCCTTAGAGTCTTCAATCTGATCTCATTAGATTGTGTGTTAGTACAGATCTGATCGGTTGGGTTGTTTTGGGGATTTCATCTCTTAACTTGGGATTTTGCAGGGAGGAGATCGTGAACCATTTTAATATCCTTCATTATTTTCCAGCTTGATTCAAAATAACAGCTTTTGTTTTATTCCTTGATATGCTTAATTTCATGTCGAGACTAACACCGAAATACCAGAACTATTGAATATAGATAAAACGAACAAGTTAACCTTAGAATAAATTGTGAATATTAGAACATCAAAAGGATTTTTGTTTTTTTTTGTTTTTTGATTAATCAAACAAGTCAAGATTACAAAGTTCATTAAGAATCAACAAAGGCCCCTTGTTAACAGCTATCTGCAGGATTTTGAGTTATTCTGGGATATATCAGTTGCATGTATTAAATTGAATTCATTTTTATATATGTAAAGGTTGTTTCACAAAGAAACTTGGAGAAATAATAAAAGGAAGGAAAATAAAATAAATTATTTCTTTGCAAGAAAGAGTCTTTTGTTCGAGACTCTAAGTTGCGTGTCATTATTGGTAATATGACAAATTAACACTCAACAGGAACAAAAAGTACCCAGCAGTTGCCCCCGAGGTAGCTACGAGGGAAGTTTCGACAACATCACAGCCTCAGCAACGCCCAACGCAGTTGCCTCCACCTAGACCCGAGGTCACGATACGAACCAAACTCATGTAGAGTTTGCGAACCACATCGGCTAGGCTTTCCATTTATGAGCTTATTCAACAATCAACACCTCATAGAGAAGCTCTTATGGAAATATTAAAAGCCATCGAATTACAGCCTCACGAAGCAAATTCTTTCAACAACTTCGTGGGACATGTGAAGCGATGTATGGAGCCGGTCATCACCTTCAGAGAGGATGAATTCAAAGCAATATCGAATGACACGACATATCCACCCCTGCACATTTTTGCATGGGTCAATGGGATCCCGTGCAAGAGAGTGTTGGTAGATACTGGTTCGTCCAGTAACATCATCACCACTGCAGCCTTAAAACATTTGAAGTCGCCGACCTCTCATATCACGAGCCTCCACATACACATTGCGAGCTTTCAATGATGCAATATGCTCGATAGTTGGCACAGTTGTTCTACCTGTCCAGGTAGGAAAAAAGATAATACCAACATTGTGCCATGTGTTGGAAGGCGATATGGCTTACAATATATTGCTAGGGCGACCTTGGATCATGGACATGAAGTGTGTCCCTTCCATCGCTCACCAGTGCTTAAAGTATGCTTTTGAAGGAGAAATACATGTAGTCTCGATGGACTTAGAACCCTTCAAGTATTGCAATGTGGTACAATTAATGCCTCAATCGACCCTCCCTTCAATGCATTTGGATTTCCAATTAAATCCATCTAAACAGGGTCCAATACCGCAGGCACCACTGGTGACCAAATCACCAAAATCCCATCCAGGTGAATCCTCATCATCTGCTCCTTCATTACCAACGCCACCTGTCATGGCTAAAAAAAAGGACAAGGGAAAATAGATCATGGAAGAGGCTCAGCCCCTAGAAGAGGGTTTGCCCATAATATCAATGGTATCAATAGAGGAAACACCTAGCACTACGGAAGCTGAGACTCCAAAAACACCAAACATGGAATGGACTCAGGAAGGACTCCCGTTCCCTCCCTCCCAAGCATCAACAATCACTGTTGAAATGGCCAACACAGACCTGGGGGAGTATTTAGTGTAGAATGTTGTGGCAACGCCCGCATTAGAATCAATACAAGATATGGGGAGACCTCGCCTTCCCATAGGAACAGTTGTTCCTCTAGGTCACCCACCCAACCAGACAAATTTTGTGTATGGGGGCCTTGATCATGGTCTCGAACCATGCAAGCAAAAGGAAGCAGACGACGAGCCTTTTGTTGAAAATATCAACTATCTTTCAAACCCGAACTTTGCCCTAAAATATCTCAGCCAATGCAATTGGCATCGATATGGGCTAGGCAGATATGAACAAGGGATGCGCGTCCTTTGCCAACCAAGATATCAGATGCCATATGATAAGTCGGGAGTAGGGTTCAACCACCCCCTGCCCTTAGACATCTTGGTAGAAAATATGCAAGGCCTAGAAATAGGCAACAAGGGGGGATTGGCACTAGATCTTTATGCCAACCCGGATATAGAATATACATTGGGAGACTACCTCCCATGGTCAACAAACACCCTTGGCAACAACAATAATCCCTTTCCTTTGCTAGCAAGAGGTGAAAGTTCGGACATTAATCCTCAAAGAGAACATCAACGATGTCCAGACATCTTTTTGAAGCTATTCCCCTTAGAGGTTCCATTTGAGTCAATACCATGTCAATAGAATCAGGTCCCTCCACCAAGAGTGGAACAACCGCAATGGGACCAGATTAACTTACTGGGACAAGGAGAACCCTCAATGTCACAAGTAACAGTTGCTGAAGAAAATGAACATTTTTGGACCTCCGAAAGTGATTCAGAAGATGATACTGAGATGATCTATCTCAGACATGCTTGACGGAATTATCGCCCTTTAACTCATGAAGACCTAATGGGACAAATGGGCATAAGGTTAGGACATGAATGGTGGATCGACCCAGCCGAGTGGGACCAAGTGTTGGATCCATGGCTCCAAATTCACGATGAAAACTGTCCACCCTGAGACCCTATCATGACAATAGTGCCGAGGGAAGACCCTGTCCTCCTTTTCACACATAGGGCCGATCTGTTCATGCCCATTCCCCTAGAGCCAGATCCAGAGTATAGGGAGCATCTAAAAGAATCAAGTTATCACACCCATGGTAATGGAGACCAAATTCATTCCATCCACATGATCTCCATTGATTTGACCGCACCCATCCGCAATCCGATCGATCCAAACGATGCCATCGCATCTAGACATAGATGCCATCGATCGGGATCGCGTCAATTCACCTTTATCACCATCGTAGTACCGGCATTTTGGTGAAATGCATCATTTTACCCCAAGGACAACTCGAGGATATTTTTCAGTGAAGAGGAACCCGAGGTTCCCAATGTAGATCTAAATTCAGCTAATGATATCCATTTGATCCCGACTCCACATCAGTTGGAGGACGGATCCCACATGTCAGTCGAGGAAATGACTGATGTAGATATCGGCACAGATCCAATGAATCCATAGATTCTTAAGCTGGGGATAAGTCTTTCCCTCAAAGAGCAAGCCGACTACATTGCCCTTCTCAAAGAGAAGAAGGAGGTTTTTGCATGGTCGTACAAAGATATGCCAGGACTAGACCCGCAGCTAGTCACACATAATTTAACGCTTGATCCGACAATCAAACCTGTAAAGCAAAAACTACGTAAGATGCATCCAATAGTGGCCTTAATGGTCAAAGACGAATTGCAAAAGCTGTTGGACGCATAGTTTGTCATCTGCGTGGATTATCTGCCATGGATGTCCAACATGGTTCCCATCAAGAAGCCCGACGGAAGGATTCACATATGCACTAATTTTTGAGATCTAAACAAAGCGAGTCCTAAGGATGATTTCCCCTTGCCGAGCATCGACACATTGGTGGACGCTACAGCAGGTCACGAAATGCTCTCCCTAATGGATGGCTTCTCAGGATATAATCAAATTCGTATCAATCCTGAAGACCAACTAAAAATGGTGTTCAAAACACCTTGGGGGACATTTTGTTATAAGGTCATGCCTTTTGGCCTTAAAAATGTTGGTGCTACCTACCAACGTGCCATGACATATATCTTCCATGATTACATGCACAAAACTTTGGAAGATTACATGGATGATTTGTTAGCCAAGTCTCTCTTGCGCTCAAATCATATCGATGACTTAAGCAAGATCCTCGATCGCCTCATGGAGCATAAAGTCAGACTAAACCCCAAGAAATGCGTCTTTGGCGTCACATCTGGAAAACTCTTGGGTTTCATAGTCTCAAAGCGAGGAATCGAGGTGGACCCAAAGAAATTCAAGGCAATCCTTGAAATGATTCCACCAACTACAATCAAGCAGCTCAGAAGTCTGCAGGGCAAGATCGTGTCGATTAAACGCTTCATAGTGCAATTATCTGAAAAGTGCCGACCCATGAACAAACTATTGCACAAGGGGGTTACATTTCATTGGGATGACGAATGCCAGTCAACCTTTGACGAGATTGAACAATACCTAGTTTCACCGCCAGTATTAGCACCACCTAGACCAGGAGTGTCATTCTACTTATACATCTCAGCTACTGAGGTGGCACTGGGCGCCATGCTAGCCCAGAAGAATGAACTTTACAAGGAACAGGCTACTTACTATCTTAGCCGCACCTTGGTCAGTTATGAACTTAACTATGCATACGTTGAGAAACTCTGCTTGGAAGTGGTGTTTGCTACCAAAAAGCTATGCCACTACATGCTGAGAAACACTATGTATGTTGTGTCTAAGGAGAATCCATTGCGATACATGATGAGTCGTACTTATCATAGTAGTCGCACGGCGAAATGGATCATGTTGTTGACAGAATTTGACATAGATTTTATTGGACAAAAATCTATGAAAGGACAAGTAATAGCCGATCAACTAGCAAAGGCTTCTCTTGAAGACGATCAGCCTCTGGTCATAGAACTACCCGATGATGGGGTCTTCCATGTCTCAGAATCACCGGATTCTGATGAGCCTAAGTCACAGGTTGACATAACCCTATTCTTCAATGGTTCTAAATGTGAGCAAGGTGGTGGCACAGGAATTGTATTCTTCACACCGCAGGGTGCTCCAATGCCCCTGTCATTTAAATTAAACTTCCCATGCACCAACAATAATGTAGAGTATGAAGCCTTGCTCCTAGGTCTTCGGACAACAATCACCATGAACATCAAATGACTGAATATCTTTGGTGATTCACTGTTAATAGTCAATCAATTCAAAGGGGTATATCAATGCAAATACCCAGTCCTACAGGCCTATAAAGCCCTCGTGGACAAATTCCTAGAAAAACTTGAGTGGTATGACATCGAGGCACTCCCTCGATCATTGAATCATTTTGCGGACACAATGGCCTATTTGGGGTCACTAATTCTGCAAGACCTTTTCGGTGATATGACAACCATTCAAGTCAAAACCTTATCGCAATCCATGATGGAGCGTGCAAGCTCAGACTTGACGCCAGGAATCCACATGATCCAGATTGAACCATCCTTGGATAAGTTCTCTTGAATCCGATATTGTCTGAAACGTGCCAACTGGGGGTCCTTGTTCTCCCCTACTCCCATTAATAGCAACACAACGCTATTCTTACAAGTTCTATCCCATTCAATGTTTGTTAGGGATGAACTTCAAGAGGGATTGGTTGTTCATACTGTCGAGGTTTCTGATCAACAGGACTAGTATTTACCCATCAGAGACTACCTCAAGCTAGGTAATCTCCCACTTGGATTGACTCATGCTGCAAAATGAGCACTCAAGCGAAAGCGGCTAAGTATGTCTTAATAGGAGACATTTTGTATCGTCGCAGCTATGAAGGAATCCTCCTTCATTGCTTGGACCAAGGAAGAGTCCACTTGGGCAGTCGCCCAAGCACACGATGGTACATGTTGTGGCCACTTTAGTGGTATGGCTATCGCAAAGCGCATTCTTCGCATGGGCTATTATTGGCCATCTTTAGAGCGAGATTGTTGCACCTATGTCAAGAAGTGCGTGAGGTGTCAACATCATGCCAATTTGATGCACGTACATTACCAGGCCTTGCAGATAGTCCAGTCTGCTTGGCTGTTCTCGTAGTGGGGCTTCGATCTAATTGGAAAGATCTCCCCTACGTCATTAGGCCGTCACATGTTTATCATAACGGCCATAAAGTATTTTACCAAGTGGGTGGAAGCAATTTCGCTTACCTCTACGACATGACCCCGCATTGTGGAGTTCATTTTGCATAACATCATATGTCATTTTGGTGTTCCATCCAAAATAGTCTCAGATAATGGGACGCATTTCAAGAACAAAGACGTGCGTGCTTTGACCACAAAGTACAAAATTCAACACAACTTTTCAACACCCTATTATCCGCAGGTGAATGGGCAAGCAGAGGCGTCAAACAAAACGCTAGTTGCCATCCTTAAAAAGACCGTCGTAGACAGTCATGAGGATTGGCACATTCAAATCCCACTTGCCCTATGGGCCTATCACACTAGCATTCGGACACCCACTGGGGCCACTCCGTTTTTGCTTGTGTATGGCTCTGAGGCAGTCATGCCTCTAGAGTTGGAGATCCCTTCCCTACGCATATCAATGCAGGAGTTCATCGATGATGATTCTACATGGTAGGCCCGGTTAGACCAGCTTACGTTGCTTGACGAACGATGTGTTAATGCTCTCAAGAATTTACGTATTTATCAAGAGCGACTTAATAAAGCTTACAACATGAAATTTCACCCGAGGGACTTTCGGGTTGGTGATTTAGTTTTGAAGGAAAACCAGCAAAATTCCAGTTCGCCGTCCCACCTAAGGGACAAGTTTGCGGCAAATTGGTTAGGTCCATATATCATTGATAGCAAAATAGGACCCGGGACATACCGGCTAGCTTCTCTTGATGGTAGCAAGGAAACAGAACCCTTGAATATTAGTCATTTGTGACCATTTCATATCTAAGAGAGCCAAATCCCAAAAAGGGTCCAAGGATTCTTGTAATCGCTTGGTCAATCTGAAAAGGCTCCAAGGATTCTTGCAATCGCTTGGTCAATCCCAAAAGGCTCCAAGGATTCTTGCAATCGCTTGGTCAATCCTGTTAGCGTACTACTTTGGCTGTATGTGATTATTCAGGACTACTGTTACAACTGCGTAACATATTCAGTTCTGTAACAACTTTGGTTACGTCGGTGTTCTATTCTCGGCTACTCTGTATTATTTAATGAGCTGCTGAATAATACAATATGTTCCGTATTTTACATGGCATCAGAGCCAGATCGCAGGGAGCGGTGAGAGGAAGCAAGAGGCGGACAGAAAGCGTTGTGTCTGTGCCGGAAAAGGTAGGGTGATTTTTTTTTATCTTTCTAAATACCTATAGTTTCCCTCACGTAAGGGCGGGTATTTTGTACGGTATATTGGCCTAGCAAAAGGTATATCAAAAGGGGGACCAATTTGGTGATATAAGGAACCTTCACTATGGCCGCTGTTGCAAAGTTGATGACTGATCCGCATCAGTTATTGAAAGGTCCAAATTATACACCATGGAAACATAAAATGAAGGCTATTCTCCAAATGGAAGATTTGTGGGATATTGTTATTGGAGTAGCAACCAGGCCTTCACCAACAACAGGATCCACAGGTCCTTCAGCAGATCAGATTGCTTTTGACAAGAAATACAGTAGAGCAAAGGTGCTCATTTTGTTTGCTATTTCAGATGAAGTGCAACCTCATATAGCTGATAAAGCAAGTGGTAAAGAGGCATGGGATGCCCTTAGAACCATCTATGAGGGGAAGAATGAATCCACCATTCTTCATCTTCAACAACAACTTCATAACCTGAGTTTGAGACAGGGTGAAACAGTTGAACTCTTTCTGTGCAGAGTGTCTGAGTTGAAAGAGAAATTGAGTTCTCTAGGAGATACTGTGGATGAAAAGCTTCTCATTTCACTTGTGATGAGAGCTTTACCTTCTTCATTTGATATGTTGATAACCTCCATCCAGGTGTCCCAATGACAAATTACCTACATCGAGTTGGTCAATCTGCTCCAACAACAGGAGGCACGCCAACTTCACAAGGATGATTCTTCCAATACAGCCCTATACACCAACAGGTAGGGTTCTAGGAAGAAAGGTAATGGGAAAAAAGGAGGCAAATTTCAGAAAGGAGGAAATTCTCAACAGGATACGAAAGGAAAAGGCAAGCAACCTCAACAGAAGAAGAGGTGGTGCAAGATCTGTGAGAAAGACAACCATGACACCAACAGGTGTTGGCATAAGAACAAGCAAAAAGGCCAAAACAAACCACAAAATAAGAACAAGAAACCCCAGGTGAATGTTGCTGTTGAAGAATCTGACTCAGATTCTGAATGGGCACACAAGATGCTCATGACTACCACAGATTCCACTCAGAGGGATCCTATTTGGTATGTCGATTCCGGAGCTAGTAAACATATGATCGGCGACGGATCGTGGTTTGAATCATTTGTGGCCAAGGAGGGCAAACCTGTCACCATTGTCGATGATAAAACCTACGGGGTTCGGGGAGAGGGTACGGTTTCGAGTCACTCTTCCTGATGGCAAGTGTCATATTGACAAGGTCCTCTAAGTTCCGGGATTGGCCAACAATTTGTTGTCAGTGACACAAATCCTGGACAGAAATATGGTTGTCAACTTTCGTGTTGAGAATGGAAATAAGTGTTGTACAATTACCAGGAAGGGTAAGCAGATTGCAACAACTTCATATAAGCATGGCTTATTTGCACTAGATGCTATCTCTACTCCACATGTTGCCATGACTATCTCTACCAAGGAGGCAACTTCCCTATGGCACAAGAGATATGGGCATCTTAGTTCTGGCTACTTACTTGAGCTCAGCAAGTATGAGATGGTAAAGGGTCTTCCTTCCCTTTCTACCACATTGCCAGTGTGCTCTGACTGCTTGGCAGGAAAGCAGCATAGAGTACCATTTGAGAAGAGCTCTACAAGAGCAAGAAAACCTCTGGAGCTAATTCACACCGATCTATGTGGTCCTTTCACACCCAACAGTGTTGGAGGGAAGAGGTACTTTCAGTTATTCGTAGATGACTACTCACGAAAGATGTGGGTTTTCTTTCTCAAACTGAAATCTGAAGCTTTTGCATTCTTCCAGCAGTTCAAGAAATCCGTTGAGAAGGATTCAGGGGCTTCTATCAAAACTCTCCGCTCAAATCGAGGGGGAGATTTTACCTCTAATGAATTTTTTGCATTCCTAGATAAGCATGGGATCAAGAGACAGTTAACAACTGCCTATACTCCTCAGCAAAATGGAGTTGCTGAGAGAAGGAATCGTTCTATCATGCAAATGGTTCGTTGTATGCTCACAGGTGCAACTCTTGGGCAAAAATATTGGGCAGAAGCTATCACCACTACAGTGTATCTTTTGAATAGGGCACCCACAAAGGCCCTAAAAGGAATGACTCCACAGGAAGCATGGAGTGGTCGAAAACCCTCCATATCTCATCTACGTATTTTCGGGTGTCAAGCTTTCATGCACATACCGAAAGAGAAAAGGAAGAAGCTAGATGAGAAAACACTGAGATGTATTTTTCTTGGATATTCTGAGCACTCTAAAGGATATCGGTTGATAGATCCTTTGACCAAGAAAATTCATATCAGCAGAGATGTTGTCTTTGATGAAGCTTTCACATCACAGAGCACATCTACAATACACTAGGATATTGTGGAACCAAAGGAAGAGGAGATTCCTTCGTCAACACAGACAGGAGGTCCTTCTACATCTTCTTCACCACCACCGAAGCATAATCCTAAATGGTGTACAAATACAATCAGAGATGCAAATTTATCCAATCCTCCCAATTTGAATTTGGATAGACCTCGTACACGCAGTATGGCTCAAAAGGAAAGAGAAGCCAGAGAAACTGGTGAGGTTGATGATCTTTGTCAATCTTTTGAGGAACTTTCTGTGACTCCAAGTAGAGAAGTTGAGGATATGGATATTGATGATGATAGGGCATTCATGTCTACCATAGATAGTCTTAAACCCGCATCAGTGCAAGATGCTCTTAGTGAGCCTCAGTGGAAGGCCGCTATGGATACAGAGTATGAGTCTCTGATGAAGAATAAAACTTGGAAGCTTGTTGATCTGCCGCATGGAAAGAAACCTATTGGATGCAAATGGGTATACAAAGTCAAGTACAAGGCAGATGGAACAATTGATAAGCATAAGGCCCGACTTGTTGCAAAGGGCTATGCTCAAAAGGAAGGCATCGACTATGAAGAAACTTTTGCACCTACTGCTCGGATGACCACAATTCGGGTTATGTGTGCTATGGCAGCACAATATGGGTGGAAATTTCACCAAATGGATGTCAAAAGTGCCTTTCTTAATGGTGATCTCCAAGAAGAAGTCTATATGACTCAGCCTAAAGGATTTGAAGTGGAAGGCCAACAGCAGAAAGTTTGCAAATTGGTCAAATCCTTGTATGGTCTGAAACAAGCTCCTCGAGCTTGGTATATAAAAATGGAAAATAACCTAATGCAGCATGGATTTAAGAGATGTCCGTCAGATGCAAACCTCTATTTCAAGAAACAGGGTTCTGAGATAGTGTTGCTTGTACTCTATGTGGATGATCTGCTCATTATAGGGAGTTCAGAAGATATGATCTCTACTGTCAAAAGAAACTTGTGCAAATCTTTTGAGATGACAGATCTCGGACTTCTCCATTACTGTCTTGGTCTGGAATTCAGCCAGAAGGAGCACTCCATCAAAGTGTCTCAGAAAAAGTATGCCAAGACATTGCTCGATAAATATCGCATGACTGACTGCAAGCCAATGGCAACTCCAATGGAGAATGGACTTCAGTTATCATGATATGATGACTCACCTCAGGTAGATGGCACTCTCTATCGACAGTTGATTGGGAGTCTCATATATCTGACCAATACTAGGCCAGATCTCGTATTTGCTATAAACTGTCTTTCGAGGTTCATGCAGGAGCCTAAGACTACTCATTGGAAAGCAGCAAAACGTGTTCTTCACTATGTCCGTGGTACTATAGAATATGTCCTAGAATACAATAGGAACAACAAATTCTTCTTGCAAGGATACACGGACTCCGACTATGCCGGATCATTTGATGATCGCAAGTCAACTTCTGGATACATTTTTCATCTGGGATCCGGTCCTGTCTCTTGGCACAACAAGAAGCAACAGGTGGTTGCTATTTCTTCAATAGAGGCAGAATATCACGCCGCACGTGAAGCTGTGTGCGAAGTGATATGGTTACGTCGCATTCTGACAAGTATGGGCCATCCATAAAAATCTCCAATACACTTGTTCTGCGACAATCAAGGTGTTCTGAACCTCGTCAAGAATCCAGTCCATCATGAAAAAACAAAGCACATTGACACACAATGTCATTTCATTCGAGAGGAAGTTCCAAAGCATCGAATTCAGCTTCGAGACATTCCCACCGATACTCAAGTTGCAGACATTTTCACTAAGGCACTTGGACGTATCAAATTTGAATTGTTTCGCAGCTCACTTTGTATTGCAAAATAATGTAAGGGGATGTTAGTAGTCTAGTATAGCTATTAGTTATTACATTACCCAAATAATGTAATAAAGGGGGATGTTAGTGTCCTACTTTGGCTGTATGTGATTATTCAGGACTACTATTACAACTGCGTAACATATTCAGTTCTGTAACAACTTTGGTTACGCCGGTGTTCTATTCCCGGCTACTCTGTATTATTTAATGAGCTGCTGAATAATACAATCTGTTCTGTATTTTACAAATCCCAAAAGGCTCCAAGGATTCTTGCAATCGCTTGGTCAATCCCAAAATGCTCCAAGGATTCTTGCAATCGCTTGGTCAATCCCAAAATGCTCCAAGGATTCTTGCAATCGCTTGGTCAAAACCCAAAAATGCTCCAAGGATTCTTGCAATCACTTGGTCAATCCCAAAATGCTCCAAGGATTCTTGCAATCACTTGGTCAATCCCAAAATGCTCCAAGGATTCTTGCAATCACTTGGTCAATCCCAAAAGGCTCCAAGGATTCCTACAATCGCTTGGTCAATCCCAAAATGCTCTAAGGATTTCCACAATCGTTTGGTCAAAAATCAAGAAAATTAAAAAACAACAAAAATCATCAAAAACAACAAAAATTTGCATCTCATTTCTAGGCATACTCAAATTCATCAATAAGAGAGCTCTTCTCGCACCTCATCTTCATATTCACAAAAATCCATCCATCAAAAACACAAAAAAAATATGTAGCTGCATCAAAGCATTGCATCCATACATTGCATATTTGTGGTCGTACAGGTCAAAGGCACCATAGGCTGTAATTGCTCTGCTAGTCCACCTTGTTCCACACTGTTCCATTTTGCAAAAACAACAAAAACACCATGCATTGTTTTTACCACACTAGAGTCAGTGGTCTTCTAATGTATCAAGGGTTTTCATGATTCAGTCATCATTTTGCTCTTTAGCCATGTAATGTATCAAGTCAAACAGATTTTATGAAGGTAGAGTTACACTTGAAATACACCTTGTTACGTAACATCCCAACACAAATTAAAACACATAAAAAAATTCCCAAGTTGTGTGAACAAAATATGAAACCTGCATAATCATCTAGGTCACCATAAGCGAAACGGTTATCTTGCTCATCCCCCCGTGCGAATGGTTCTAGAATGCTAAGAATTGACAAAAGGACAAGCTCTTTCCTATCCACTCACCTCCATATATAGTGGTTTTCACCACTACCAAATCCCAATCATAGTTGGTTCCCAAAGTTGTAAGGATTTGTACTACACGTCCCTGCCAAGGATGGGTAGTCATCCCCAAAACCTAAAGGGGGATCAACACCATTCATAAACAAAATTCCAACAAATCATCATCCTAAAACTTTCCATTCACCTTTGGTCTCCAAGTTGTAAGGATTCGTACTATCTGCCCCTAACCAGGATGGGTAGTCATCCCCAAGGCCTAACAGATCAATGCCCTTACTCCATAACCTCCATCATCCCCTTGGTCCCCAACGTCATAAGGATTCATACTATCCGCCCCTAACCAGGATGGGTAGTCATCCCCAAGGCCACAAGGATCAAAACCATTCACAATACACAAAACACAAAATCAAATAACAGTGGTCATCGCCACTATTCAAAATCCTTGCTCAAAAAGAATTAATAGAAAATAAACAAGTGATTTTCATCACTATATAGACAAGCAACTCTCTAAATCATTCAGCCCACAAACATCCTGAACTTGAATCCCTGGAATTCTCAGCATTCAAAAAACCATCTAGGTGATCCTCATTACAGGTTTGGTTGATAGCCTATCTGGCAATGGTGGTATCCTACCCGCATGACGATATGTCTGTCACATTCACTTTGTGTGTGTGCAGACCAATGTTTGCATAAGGATGAGCTAGCTTATGGTATCTTGGATAACACTACAGATTAATCTAACTAAATACAACAAAGGAGTTAGTGGAGCTAATTAGGTGATCCTCAGTACAGGTTCGGTTGAAAGCCCATCTGGCACTGGCGGTATCCTGAAAAATACCACATAAATGAACTCAATTGCACACACAGGGATGTGAAATAACTTGATCAAAAACAAGTACGATTCATACCTTGTTCAAAAGTCTTGTAAGATAAAGTACAGTCATGGCTAGTAAGTTAAAACCGTCTGAGTCTCAGAAAACCTTGGCTACATTTCTAAACCAACTACGCTATTTTTCATCCTTACAATACCATCAGAAAATACAAAAAATAAAAAGAACAAACCACATGTATACATACAAAGTCGTGCATCACATCAATCGCCTAAAAAACAAAATAATAGAGTTCTAAACAGTCTATGGTGCCATAGCCAAACACCACAAAGTCCATCATCCATTCCATTCCTGCATATCACATATCAATCAAAAACATTTGCATTCATCATGCATCCATCAAAATAAATCAACATACAACATTCGTAATTATCATACCATATGCATCCATATAAAGTAGCATGCATCCATCAACATCAATCATTATGCATACCATAATATCATGACATATACACAAAGAAAGAAAATCAAAACAGCCAAAACATCACAAAAATGCAACACAAAAACATTGCAATAAGCATTTCCAGACACAAGTGCTCTTGCACTTAACCTCTTGGCATAAAAAAATCGATGTCGGGGCTCAAATTGTCACTCTCCTACTTCCCCAAGAAGGCTACCATAGCCGGACCGCTCCACGGGAAGACGGGTTTTTGATAATTTCACCCCATTATGGCATCACCAAAAGGGTTAACACCCCCCAAAAATAGGTCCAAATGTCAGGAAACTGCACGTGCTTAAATGGTAAAACATCTAAAGGCACCCTAACCTAAGTCATCTTGGGTCAAGCGACTCGTCGCTTTTCTCACGAAGGTCATTCCCTCATCGATTCGTCGCTTGAGGGGGGTAGTCACACTTAGTCACCAATCAACAAGCACACACCCAATCAAGGCAATGACATGCATTCAAAGAATCATTGACAAAGACAATCATGCTCCTGCTTGGGGCAGTAAACAAGCAATCATTAAATTGATCAAACACTTGGCATTCTCGAAGCATGAACACAAGGTTTCCCCTGTGGATAAAAGGTTACGCCCTTTACCTAATCATGACTGATCAATGTCCAAGCTCAAGTCACACCTCACCAAAACAGGTTAACGCTTGAAATCAAATTCCTTAGCTCGTCAGAAGCAAGGATTCAAGAATGCATGCCCTTTCCATACTTGGGGCATCAAAAGTTGGTTAGGTTACCAAGAAACCCTAATCATTAGTGCTTTGGTCGTCTATTTTTGCTCAGCACTGCGTCACCCACAACACTTCCCAAAAAGGGGCATCTATAGACACCAAAATAGCACCAATCCGATTAAGTGACTACAAACACTGATCGCATTGACATACACAGCTTTCAGGGCAGCCCTCAGAGGTCAAACAGTGGTCCTAGCCACTCACACAGCAGTTTAGAAGGTCGAAAAATGAGCAGAGCAAAGTTGGTCGCTTTAACAAGCCTTCGTTAAAACAAAGTCAAAAGCAAGCCTTTAATCAAAAGCAAAACTTTAAACTTCAGGCCTTAAGCGAGAACAAATCTTAAGCAAACTTCAAATGCAGGCAAGCCTTAATCAAAGGGGAACCTTGGCCTTAGACGTCATGAAATCGCGACGTCACGATTTCGCGATGTCGTGAAATCGCGACGTCGCGATTTCGCGCGTCGCGAAATCGTGACACCTAAGGGCCAAAGGGGAACCTTGGCCTTAGACGTCGTGAAATCGCGACGTCGCGATTTCACGACATCGCAAAATCATGACGCCTAAGGCCCAAAGGGGAACCTTGGCCTTAGATGTCACGATTTCGTGTGTCACGAAATCGTGACACCTAAGGCCCAAAGGGGAGCCTTGGCCTTAGATGTCGCGATTTCGCGTGTCGCGAAATTGCGACACCTAAGGCCCAAATGGGAGCCTTGGCCTTAGATGTCGCGATTTCGCACGTCACAAAATTGTGACACCTAAGGCCCAAAGGGGAACCTTGGCCTTAGATGTCGCAATTTCGTGCATCGCAAAATCATGACACCTAAGGCCCAAAGGGGAGCCTTGGCCTTAGATGTCGCGATATCGCGACGTTGCGATATCGTGACACCTAAGGCCCGAGGGGAGCCTTGGCCTTAGATGTCGCGATATCGTGATGCGACACCTAAGGCCCGAAAGGGAGCTTCGGCCGAGGGTGTCACGATATCGCGACACCTAAGGCCCAAAGGGAAGGCTCGGCCGAAGTGTCACGATATCACGACACTTCGACATTTTGCACTTTAACAGACTTGCGACTAGTCAAGGCGAATTCGACCAATTAAAAGCAGACACGTGGCGTCATTGCATACTTCAAAGCAATAAGGTATGGCCACCATGTGGCATCACTGCATACCCCTTTTTTTTTGAAAAGACCCCGTGTGTCTGTAATAACGGCGTACTTCACCAACTACATTAATGAGATGAGTAGTTTCAATAGCAAATCCGATCCGAGGCCATGCCTCATAACTACTGACGTGAGTTCCTGGCGATAGTCTCAGTGTGAGCCATGTCTCATAATCACCTGTCAGGGATCAAATCTCAGCGGCCCCTACGGATTTAGGGTTTGACATTAATATTTCAGAGGCGAAATCCTCTATAAAAACTAGTTCAATGCAATGTAAAGAGGACCGAGGAAGCATCTTCGAAACACAACGAAGTGCTGTTGAACTCGATACCCGACTGCATCAGTTTGGATTTCTCCTTCTTCACATCCAGAATCTCTTGCAAAGAGAGGTTGGTGGGTGGTTTTCCAGAAGGTGAATCTGAACTTTCATATCCGATATTGGACACAGTAAACTACCAATTTGCCGACAATACATTATCTTATATTTTGAGCCCATCCCTAGTGGATCGGCGTCGAAATTAAGTTTCAACGGGGTGGCCCATTTGGGCACCCTACGCACATTCTTAGTTTTAGTTTAGATTATGCTGTTTAAATAAGTTTACGCTTTCTGTTGGAATACATCCTGCACTACGTTGTATGTTTTAATATATCTAGCATTACGTTTATTGAATATTATCATATTCTCGCAGTTTCTATTATCTCACTAACTTGTAGGTTGCGACATATAGTTTGATAGCAGATTGGCCGACGGTTTTAATGATAGTGGACGTCGGGTGATGTTTTCGGACCTGCACACATTTAATCAACCTTTTATATGCTTTTCATTGCAGCACTACGTCCTACGTTCTGTCGTTTTTAGTGCTTAGTCTGATCAAACGTGCATGTCATTTACATTCATTCTGTGCACTGTTTTTAATGATCTTAGACATACATCTTTCACTTGTTTCGAGAAGTAAATGTTTCATGTTAACACAGGTGCTACTAAATGGTTTTGCTATTTCTGTGAACGCAGGATAAGCAGCAGCGAACAGGACTCATTAACATCAATGGTGGCAGTACGTTTTGCCCGCCCACTTTGCATGTGGGCATGCGGATAGAAGAATATTATTAACCATGACTGTAACCGAGAATATGTCACTGAGGAGACTTATTGTAACCAAGTCAGAATCTTATTAATAAAAAGGGTTGTGCTCCTACTTTTTAATTTGATTATATCGGTGTCATTTCATGCATCCATTTGGTTCTGCTTTCATTGCATCTTAGTATTTATTCTTTTCGGAATCTCATGCTTTCAGGTCCTAACCACTCCCACAATAGTTTTGGAAGGTCAGAGGTCAATTTGGCACCTTTCAGGCACTCTGCTCCCTACTCGTTCCACCCTGGGATGATTACAAACTGGTATTCATCCCACCCTGGGACGATTAGCAGTATTCGCTCCAGGGTGGGGCGAATAGCAGGTTTGACGGGAAAAAGGTCAAACCTTGACAAATGGCAGCTCAGATCCGCCACTTAACTCCTCCTTCAATGCATGGAGTGCGAGTGAGCATTTTTGAGCTCAAAGAGGCAGTCATAGGGGCAGTCATGGAGCCCTTAATCAGGGAGGAATCTTCTTCCCCCTGGCAAGGCATGATGGCCAAGTGGCGCCTCTGCATGCTCATTCACAAGAGACCCTCGGGTCTATAAAATGGTGAGTCTTCTCACCCCAAAAAAGAATAGAGCAGGAGCATTTGGAGCAATGGAGTGCTTGCCGAATTACATCCTCACCCATCGTTTGTGCTTCTTACATCCTTGATCTCTCTTTTGGAAGGGAGGTTATTGGGTGATTATTGGAAGTGCAATCCGGACCCAAAACCCAAACATTTGGCCACAATACCCCACCCAATTTGTTGACACAACCCCATAAGAGGTTTTGGACCCATCCCAAGTGGATTGGTGCCAAAACCGAGCCCCAAACGATGGGCGTCCTGCCCTCGGGCGCCCCTCGCTACTGCAGTCCTAATCGCCCCACCCCAGAGTGATTAGAAATCTGTGGTAGATTTCCATACTATTTTTTTTGCATTTGATTCTAGGTCATCCATATATGTTGTCATTTAAATTTCATGTCATTTGGATGAGTTTTGATTGTGCTTTCAATGTTTCTCGCTTTCACTAACATACAGGGAGCATCATCGGATACAGGGCGATCGAGGCAGAATATGCAAAATCTGACCTTCTGGGTCATCCCAAAATGCCCCGTTTTGCCTAACCCCAACTTTGTAGGTGTTTTGGAGGCCCCTGGATGGGACATTTAGGAGGTCACCTTCTGACATTTTATGACAGTCCTAATCGTCCCACCCCGGAGCGATTAGAAATTTGTGGTAGATTTCTTGACTGTTCCTTTTGCAGTGTGTTCCTGGTAATGTTTTCTTGCTTCTGTCAAATTTTTAGCTTATTCTGATATGTTTTAGTTATCATTTTAATTATTTTATGCATGCATCAACCGTAGGCCTTGGGGATCGCATGTTTCCCTCCATCCGCAGGTGCTACTAACCATTTACTATTTCTCTGAACGTAGGATCTCGACACCGGAGGGGCAGCAAGGAACTATAGATGCATTCACGCAAGCGGCGGTGATGTTTGGTCCGCCCATTTTCAATGTGGGCACGCGGAAGATCCCCAAGGGGAATATCTCATTTGTGGTGTAACAAAACTATGTCCGACGCTCCTAGCCCCTGAAAAGGGAGGAGACGCATTGTAACCCGATCTCGAGCAAATTAATAAAATAAAGGGCTGCACTTTTACATTTGCTTTAAATCTCATTTCAATTCATTTGTTTTCCCTCTTTTCATGCATTCTCGTTCGTAGGACTTAGCGTTACATTTCCCTTTTGTTTGCTTCCGTATCCTCGTGCTTTCAGTGGCGATCACGGTGGGACATTGTCCCCTAATTTTGAGATCAAATTTTTGATCAAAAGTTGTGTGTTTTTGCTTGCAGGTGTCAATATTTCAAGCACTGGACTGCTGCTCGTTCCACCCTATGGCAAATACAGAGCTGGAATTCATGTCACCCAGGGACGAATGGGCATTCATCCCACCCTATGATGAATACAGATCTATTATTCATCCCACCCCGGGATGATTAGCTCTCTATGCAATTTTAGAGTAGAAACTCAGAGGCATCCAATTTGGGCAGAGAAGAGGTAGGGGTTTTGAGCATCCTCTATCATTTTCTATTTTTTGTCTCTATCATTTCATGTTTCTTTGCTTGCATAGGAGAGTTTTGTTGCATGTTTTTCTTTCTTTGTGCAAATAAAAAGAACCCCACACACCACATGGTAATTTAAACACCAAGGAGTTGGTCGTAAAACCCCAACCCTTGATCAAGACCAACGGTGGATTTCATCACCACCTTGGCTTGAATTTTTGCATACATAACCCCGATCGCTACTGTTGCTAGACGTAAATCCTGATGAAAGCTGACCAAGTGTAGCTGGGGTGATTCCCAGTGCATGAGGATAAGTCTTCTATGGTAGGTGTCAAAAATAGGGTGATTCCCCTTTCGTACCGCCTATGTTCCACGTACCATTCTGCTCTCGCATACCAATAGTTTCCCTCACGTAAGGGCGGGTATATTGAGAGGTTTGGTATAATGGCCTGGCAATGGTATATTGAAGGGGTGACCATTTTGGGAGACATAAGAGCCATCATATTGCATGTACAACAACACGTTCTTTACAAAGCTTTCAAAACAAAAATCAAAACACACTAAACCAGATTTAGGGCACACCTTTAATCTATAAACGAGATAATCACTTCTTTGATTGTGTGGTTCTCTATGTTTAGTGTAGAATAAAAAAATCATAAAGAAGATAAAAACCTACATAGCTTGTAGAGAGACACCACCATGGTGTACACCCGTAGCCAAGCCCAATCACGGGCAGAAGCTGCAGAAAGTGTACAAGGGGGCACAAGTCACCTCCGCTATAGCCCCAAGGACTTGGTCATACCACCTTGGTGGCCTGACCCACAAGATAGTCCACATCATACCATTACAGAATGGGACTATGGAGGCACCCCTTCGAGGGGCACTCCCATTCAACATAGACCCTTTCAGGAGGAGTCCTTACACGTGGCACTCAACATAAATGGGAAGGCTCCCTTAGACGCTCGTTATGAGTGGCCACCATGCAATGAAGTGCTAGAACAGCATAGGGTCCATAAGGAGGGGCCACATGATTACATCATCCCTCCTCTACCCCTTATTACTATTAGAAATAATAGGCCAAATCCGGAGCGCAAGGCTCTTCAGACAGGGCGAGCCAACTCTGCCCGCCCCTTTCACATATACGAAAGGGAGCATGAGGAAGACCATTACATTCCTCAAGAGCAATACACAGCATGGGAGCAATGCGCCTCTGCACCTGCTATCTATCAGGATCACCTACTGAGGCCAGAGCCTCGGGTGAATGCCGCCAACCTCGATAGAGGAAAGTGACCTATAGAGATCTCGGATCATCACGACCAAGATAAATATGTAGGAGAGGCATCTAGGCCTCCTAGACTCAAGACGATGGAACAAATTGACCTTGGAATTTGCCAGACATGCCGCCCACCAAGCGCAAATCATGCAGCTTGAGCAAGACCAACAATAGTTGGAGCACCTGTATCGCCTTAGCAAAGAGCGCATTCGATGTCAAACAGATGAGCTGCTCCAGAACACTATGCCTGAGAGGGTTCCAACCCCTCGCACATAGAGAGCAGAGCTGTATGAGAGGCACAACCCCTTGGTGCGAGACAGGTCTCCATGACCTTACCAAATGTTGCCTCCGAGACCTCCTAGACCTGAGCGGGAGGCCACTCCCAGAAACAATGATGGGCACCCTCCATGGGCACCCACCCATGTTTATAGGTCACGCCCAGGAACTCCTCAAGAAGTCTATGAGGAGTATGAGCAAGAAGAAGAGCGGGCTGAAATGCCCTACCAAGGCAGAGGGGGTGCTATCCGGCCACCCCTCCATAGGCCTCAAGTTCCCCGCAACCCGTAGCGAGAACAAACCAAGGAGGAAGAGATCAAATCTTCTGATGCATATAAAGCGTTGCTAGAGTGCTTAGAGTCTGTGGAGACCAAGACTTATGGGCCCCAAAATCCCACTTTACGCCAGCTCCGCAGTCACCCTGTGCATCCGTCAGTGTCGGCACCCCCATACCCTAAACACTTTAAACTGCCCTAGTTGGCAATATTTAGAGGGGAGGAGGATGCCCAAGAGCACGTGACTAGATTCCTGAGCCAATGCTTTGGCATTCAGGACAATGATGCTTTGTTGCTAAGAACATTTATAACCATGTTCGTAGGCCCTGCCTCGGATTGGTTCACTCAGTTGCCAAAGCATAGCATCAGTAACTTGGATCAGCTAGTGGACGCGTTCCTCGAATGCTTCGCCTTCAACACCAAGAAGAAGGCATCACTAAGTGACCTAGCTAGCCTCAGGAAGTATGAGGAAGAAACCATGGTGGCCTATGGAAATCGATGGAGGACGTTGCTTTCAAAGCTGCCCTACCTCCCTCCCATGGCCGACCTGACCCAAATGTTCTCAAAGAGCTGTTTGAGGTCGATATCCATGCTATTGCAGCTACAGCAATATGCCACTCTTGAGGAAGCCCTGGTGCAAGCCAGAATCATTGAGGAGATCAAGATACAGGATGGTGAGATTGCCAAGCCACGGAAGAAAGAGTGGCCTAAAAATGCCAAAATAGGGACCACGCAACCGAAACCCATTGTGGTCAATCAGGTTGCTATCAACATGCCTAAGCCTGCACAAGCAACACAACCCCCAAAGGCTAACTATCAGGTGGTCCCTCTTGACAGTTATGAAAGAGAAAATCATCGACAAGAGCAAAATCAGTAGCGTCGCCCTAGGTGACAATTCACACCCTTTACAGAGTCTAAAGACTCCTTGTTTGACCGTTTGTCAGTGGCAAACTTGATAAACCTGCCAGAGAGTCGACCTGTAGACCCCAACGTGCCAAAACCCAAAGGTTATAGGGAAGACTTGTACTGTAGGTTTCATCGACAGAAGGGACATGACCTTTATGCATGTTGGAAGTTCAAAAGCTTCGTGCAAGACCTAATCGACAACAAGACGCTAGTGGTGGATAATCCCGTAGCACCAAACAACCAATAGATGGAGGTCTTCAAAGACCCCCTGCCTACCCATGATGCACAGGCAAAAACCCTACAAGTCAATGAGGTGACACAGAATTGCCCCATGCAGGGGTATGTAGGGATGATAAGCATCGTGACTAGGAACAAGAGGTACCCAAGCACAGCTGCCCCCATTGCAGCTACAGGAGAGGTTCCATCAACGTCACAACCTCAACAACACCCTACACAACCTCCTCTGCCTAGACCAGTGGCCACGATTCAGACCAAACTTACCCAAAGTTTGAGGACCACGTCGGCTAGGCTCTCCATTTATGAGCTCATACAACAATCATCACCCCATCGGGAGGCTCTAATGGAGATACTAAAAGCCATCGAGTTGCAGCCCCATGAAGCAAACTCTTTCAACAACTTCGTGGGACATGTCAAACGATGCACCGAGCCAGTCATCACCTTTAGAGAGGATGAGCTAAAATCAGTGACTGGTGACATGGTGGATCCACCCCTGCACGTCATTGCATGGGTCAATGGGATTCCGTATAAGAGGGTGTTGGTGGACACTGGCTCATCCAGTAATATAATTACAACAGTGGCATTGAAACACCTGAAGTTGCCAGCATCTCACATCGTGGCCTCCACCTATACTCTGTGAGCATTCAATGATGCGATATGCTCGATGGTTGGCACAATTGTCCTACCCATCCAGGTGGGACAAAAGACTATTCCTACATTGTGCCACATCTTGGAAGGTGAGATGGCCTATAATATCTTGTTGGGCCGGCCTTGGATCAGGGACATGAAGTGTGTCCCTTCGATAGCCCACCAATGCCTAAAGTACACATTCGAAGGGCAAGTGCATGTAGTCCCGATGGACTTAGAACCCTTCAAGTATTGCAATGTGGTACAACTGATGCCGCAATCGACCCTTCCATCAACACATTTGGATTTTCAGTTGAATCCATCTAAACAAGGTCCGATTCCGCATACATCCCCGTTGTTAAGTCCATCAAACCCCCAGTCGGGTCCATCTTCATCATCTGGTCCTTCACCAATGATGCCACCTACGGTGGCCACATCGAAGGACAATGGGAAGAAACCCCTGGAAGAGGCACCGCCATCAGTCTCAACCATCTCTACCGAGGAGATGCCTAGCCGAATGGAAGTCGAGATGCCTAGTTCACCCGACATGGAGTGGACTCAGGAAGAACTCCCATTCCCTCCCCCTCAACCACCAACAATAACCATTGAGATGGCCAATACGGGCCTGGGGGAGTATCTGGTATGGAACATTGTAGCAACACCCACAATTGAGTCCATGCAAGACATGGGGAGACCTCGCCTCCCCATCGGTACTATTGTTCCTCTAGGCTACCCACCAAATCAGACAAACTTTGTATATGGGGGCCTCGATAATGGCATTGAACCTTACATGCAAGAAGAAGAAGATGAAGAGCCCTTTGTTGAGGACGTCAACTATTTGTCCAACCTAGACTTCGCTTTGAGATATCTTGGCCAATGCAATTGGCATGGATATGGGTTGGGCAGATATGAGCAAGGAGTGCGCGTTCTTTGCCAACCAAGATATCAGATGCCATACGACAAGTCAGGAGTAGGGTTCAACCACCCTCTGCCCCTGGACATCTTGGTAGAGAACATGCAAGGCCTAGGGATAGGCAACAAGGATGGGTTGGCATTAGATCCATATGCCAATCCTAACACAACATATACATTGGGGGATTATCTCCCATTGTTGACAACACACCTTGTTGACCTTGATAACCCCGTCCCTTTGATCGAGAAAGGAGAAAGTTTGAGAACTCACTTACAAGAGGGATATAGACAAGGTCAGGAAGGATCTTCGAAAGATGAGTCAGAGTATGAGGTAGCACCATGGGACCCTTTTGAATCGGATAGCAATCACTCACAAGTGACCCCCATGGATGACTACCAAGAAAGCCTCTTGGCAATGTTCCCTTTGGATGCTCCAATCGAGCAAGTGCCACCTCAAGAAAATTAGGTCCCCCATAGAGAGCGGAGCAACCTCGATGGGACCACATTAATTTGCTCGAGCAGGACGAGCCTCACATGTCGCAAATAGTCGTCGGAGCCAACGAAGGCCTGTGGATCTTCGACAGTGATTATGAAGATGAAACTGAGATGGCATATCTCAATCATATGCGGTAGCAACAATACCCCATGGATCTTGATGACATGTTTGAACAACTAAACATGGGGCCAAGGCATAGGTGGCACCTAAACCCAGCATAGTTGGACCAAGTGTTGCATCCGCCACTTTGGGCATACAGAGAGCACCTTCCACCCAGAGACCCTATAGAGTTATCAATGCCAAGGGTAGACCCTATCCTTTTATCCACACATAGGGCCGATCCATTTGTGCCAATACCCCCAGAGCCAGATTCGGAGCACAAAAATCATCCAAGATGTCCGAGTCACCACACCCATGGTAATGGAGACCAAAATCATTTCATCAACATGATCTCCATTGACTTAACCACCCCCATCCGCAATCCAACCGATCCAACATGGTCATTGTATCTAGACCTAGATGCCATAGACTGGGATCGCGTTAATTCACCACCATCCCCATCAGAGTACTGGCCTTGCGGTGAGATGCTTCATTTCACCCCAGGACCAACTCAGGATATCTTCCATGCTGAAGAGGGACCCAAAGTTCCTAACGTAGATCTGAATTCAGCGAATGATATCCACTTGATCCCAACTCCACACCAGTTGGAGGATGGGTCCCACATGTCAGTCGAGGAGACGACTGACGTAGACATCGGCTCTGATCCAATGAATCCATAGATCATCAAGCTGGGGGTAAGTCTATCCCCTAAAGAGCAAGCCGACTACATTGCCCTTCTCAAAGAGAAGAAGGAGGTTTTTGCATGGTCCTACAAAGACATGTCCGGGGCTAGACCCGTAGCTAGTCACGCATAATCTAACGCTTGATCCGACAGTCAAGCCAGTTAAGCAAAAACTACGTAAGATGCACCCAACAGTGGCCTTAATGGTCAAATATGAATTACAAAAGTTGTTGGATGCACAGTTTGTCATCTGCATGGATTACCCACCATGGCTGTCCAACATGGTGCCCATCAAGAAGCTCGACGGGAGGATTCGCATATGCACCGATTTTCGAGATCTAAACAAAGCGAGTCCTAAGGATGATTTCCCCTTGCCTAGCATCGACGCATTGGTAGATGCTACAATGGGCCATGAAATGCTATCCCTCATGGATGGTTTCTCGGGATACAATCAGATTCGTATCAATCCCGAGGACCAACTAAAAATGGCGTTCACAATGCCTTGGGGGACATTTTGTTATAAGGTCATGCCCTTTGGCCTTAAAAATGTTGGCGCCACCTACCAACGTGCCATGACATACATCTTCCATGATCACATGCATAAAACTTTGGAAGATTACATGGATGATTTGTTGGCCAAATCTCTTTTGCGCCCAGATCATCTCGATGACTTAAGCAAGATCCTCGATCGCCTCATCGAACACAAAGTCAGACTAAACCCCAAGAAGTGCGTATTTGGCGTCACATCTAGAAAACTCTTGGGTTTCATAGTCTCAAAATGAGGCATCGAGGTGGATCCACATAAAGTCAAGGCAATCCTTGAAATGCTCCCCCCAACTACCATCAAGCAGCTCAGAAGCCTATAGGGAAAGGTCGCGTCAATCAAGCGCTTCATAGCGCAGCTATCTGACAAGTGTCGACCCATGAATAAATTATTGCACAAGGGGGTAGCATTTCATTGGGATGACGAGTGCCAGTCAGCCTTCGATGACATTAAACAATACTTGGCTTCACCACCAGTATTGGCACCACCTAGACCAGGAGTGTCATTCTACTTATACATCTCAGCTACTGAGGTGGCACTGGGCGCCATGCTAGCCCAAAAAAATGAACTACACAAAGAACAGGCTACTTACTATCTTAGCCGCACCCTAGTCAGTTATGAACTTAACTATGCATACGTTGAGAAGCTATGCTTGGCGGTGGTGTTTGCTACCAAAAAGCTATGCCATTACATGTTGAGCAACATGACGTATGTTGTGTCTAAGGAGAATCCATTGTGGTACATGATGAGTCGTACTTATCATAGTAGCCGCACGATGAAATGGATCATGTTGTTGATGGAGTTTGACATCGAATTCATTGGACAAAAGTCCATCAAAGGTCAAGTCATCGCCGATCAACTAGCAGAGGCTCCTCTCGAAGACGATCAACCTCCGACCATAGAGCTACCCGATGATGGGGTCTTCCATGTCTCGGAATCGCTAGTTTCGATGAGCCTAAGTCACAGGCCGACATAACCCTATTTTTTGATGGTTCTAAATGTGAGCAAGGGGGTGGCATGGGAATCGTATTCTTCACACCACAAGGGGCTCCAATGCCTCTATCATTTAAACTTGATTTCCCATGCACCAATAACAACGTAGAATATGAAGCCTTGCTCATAGGTCTTCAGATAGCCATCACCATGAACATCAAACGCTTGAACATCTTTGGTGATTCGTTGTTAATCGTCAACCAAGTGAAAGGGGTATTCCAATGTAAATGCCCAGTTCTACAGGCCTACAAAGCCCTTGTGGATAAATTCTTGGAAAATCTTGAATGGTATGACATCGAGGCACTCCCTCGATCATCAAATCATTTTGTGGACACTATGGCCTCCTTGGGGTCACTAGTGCTTGTAGGATTTTCTTATATGAAGTCTTATATGAAGGAAATTGGTACTTCATGTAGTGCTTGCAGGAGGTTTCTTATATGAAGTCTTATATGAAGGAAATTGGTACTTCATGTAGTGCTTGCAGGAGGTTTCTGATGTAAAACCTCAAAGAAATAATTTGGTACTCTTGCATAGTGCTTGCAGGAGGTTTGTTGTTTTAAACCTCAGAAGAAGAATATGAAAGTAGACTGGTACTATAAGGAGTACTTGCATATATGAAGCTCTATGGTGAGAAGTTATATAATATTGATGTTGCCATTGAAATATAATAAAAATAATATTTTGTTTTTTTTTGTGTTTCATAGATTATGTTATGTTTTTCTTCACTACTTTTATGTGTGGTGGCATTAAAATGTTTGAGTAGCTAGGATATGTTGTTGTTAAATTGACCCCCTCTCCGCTACTGTATCAACCTAACAGATAGGTCAATATAACCTTTATGCCACAATACTTTTTAATTGTTATAGGATACTAGTTCTCCGATTTCACATCAAATTTTATTTGATCTATTTTCTCTCTTTGGCTCTTTTTGTATAAGCAAGTATGAATAATGTGGATGGAGATGATAAGAAGGGATAAAAAATTAGGGGGATGGACAAAGGAAACAATAAGGGACTCAAAATGGGGGGATGTTATTTCCCATGACCTACCATATAAATAATCCATACAGGTACCCTTAAGAAACTTTGGCCACAACATTTAGGGTGGTGTATAGTTTTACAACAATTTTTTATTTTCATCATAATATCTTCTAAATTATTGTAAATTCTATTTATTTTTGAAAAAAATATAGTCTCTTCTTCTTTTTGAAGAACATAAGATTATACTAAGAGGGGGGGTGAGTAGTATAAGACCACTTTTTACTTTTATTTATCAAATAATATTATGTAATATAAAAATAGCAATATCAACAACAATAATAAAAGTAATTCACAAATCACCACACACAATAGAGACACCAATTTAACGTGGTTCACCCAATGTGGGCTACTCCACGGAGAGAATATTTCACTAAAATATACTCAATAAATCTCTTAAGAATCATTTCCTTATTACAATATTTATGGACCTCTTTCCAAGGGAGAAACCAATCTCCTAATCAAGTTAATGAATCTCTATCCATAGGATACACCAATATCTTCAGCTGGTTCATGGAACTCTACACATAGAAGAAATTCTTCTCCTATACTCTAGCTGGTGATCCTCTAGAATACTACTACCTTCAATGCACTGGCTCATGGATATCTCTCCACTAAAGACTCATATCCTCACTCAGAAGACCTTTTTCCTCACTACCCTAGCTAATGGATATATATCCACTGGAGATTACTATCATCTACTTTGTAACCTCCAAAGCTTGCTCTCAACTCTGTCTTAAATTTTTACTAAATACAATCCTTCGGTCTAGCACAAATCAACTCAATATCTATATCTGATCTGCACTAAAAACCATTCTTTTATCTAGCATAAATCTACTCAATCTCTATATCTGATCGACACTAAACATAGTCCTTCAGTCTAGCACAAATTTGCTCAATATATATCTTTATTCTGGCACAAACCTATTCTCAATTCTATACCAATATTTGTCCTAAAGCCTTAACACAAAGCTTGACTCAATAACAAATCAACTCTGCTAGATATGCCCCAAATATTAACTCAAGGTTTGAACAAATCAATCAATCAACTCTTCTCACAAGTCTTCTCAAAGACTTGTCTCAAATCTATCCAACAAGTCCTCTCAAGAACTTGTCCAATATTCTCAACAAGTCTTCACCAAGACTTACCTCAAATATGCTCAACAAGTCCTCACCAGAACTTGTCCAATATACTTAATAAATCATAACCAATATTTACCTCAAATATGCTCAACAAGTCCTCACTAGAACTTGTCCAATCCGCTCAACAAGTCTTCACCAAGACTTACCTTAAATTTGCTCAAAATTTCTTCACTAGAACTTGTTCAATATTCTCAATAAGTCTTCATCGAGACTTACGTCAAATATTCTCAACAAGTCCTCACTAGAAATTTTCCAATTTTCTAAACAAGTCTTCATCAAGACTTACGACAAATATGCTCAACAAGTCCTCACTAGAACTTGTCCAATATGCTCAACAAGTCTTCACCAAGACCTTAAATCTGCTCAAAAATTCCTCACTAGAACTTGTTCAATATTCTCAATAAATATTCACCAAGACTTGCCTGAAATATTCTCAACAAGTCCTCAGTAGAACTTGTCCAATCTGCTCAAAAAGTTTTCACCAAGACTTGTCTCAAATCTGCATTGTAAGCTTCCACAAAAGATTACTCCACTGAACTCACTCTATCATAGAAAACCTCTTCAATCACACAAACAAGCTTCACATAGAATCTTGTTTAACTTACAAAAAAATATAGAGAATGGTTAGAGACTCAATATGCTTCACACTCACAAACATGCTCAATCACTTTTAATCTCTCTTGTTCAACCACATAAACATATAGAGAATGGTTATAGACTCAATATGTTTCACACTCACAACCACTCAATCACTTTCAATCTCTCTTACAAATTAAATTAGAATATGGAACAATTTATTTCATAGAACTTTAAATATCACTCCAACACTTGCAATAAACTAAGCTCCATCAACTCCACTCAACCAATCACTCAATGAAATCTTAGTCAACAATGCTTATCAAATAAACCTCACACAACAATGATACCCATGGTATTTCATAAACCCTAGTTCAAGATAGTTCTCAACTTCACATAAAAATGATACTTATGACCTTTCACAAACATTAGTCAAGCATATGAAAGTTTACTCAAAATTTCCAATAATACTTATCAAACAAGGTTTCTAGTATTAACTTTCATTCCAGAAAATCCACATCAATCAATATTGAATATCTCAAAACCAAAATCAACAATGCTTATCAAACACAATTTCTAGTATCAAATTTCATTCTAGAAAAAACCACATCAATCAATATTGAATATCTCAAAAAAAACTCAACAATACTTATCAAACAATCATTTTCACTCCAACTTAGCATTCACAACATCCAACAATCTCAAGGATAATGTACCCTTACATTTTATTTGAAGAAGATTTAACCTCAAACACTTGTCTCAATCACAATTAAATATTTGCCAATCTCAAAGGTTGGGTAGCAATATCTTCTCAAACATTCACTCAAATGATCCCTCAAAATATTTCACCATACATAGCAATAAATCTCAATCACACCTTATAATCTCCACACTTCAAAATATAAGCCAACAATTTGTTTACATAAAATAATCACAAAATTTTCTTTATGAACCCTTAACTATTTTCTCAAAGTATTTAACATATCATAGCTTATCCAAAAAAAATATTATTTCCTTTTTCAACCTTATAACTCCTATCTCAATTCACTTTATCAAAAATCACAATAAAATAATTATTCCTTAAAACCTTATAACTCCTCCTTTGCAAAAATTAATCATGCCACCTTAAACCTTAGAAGCAATTTAATTTTCCAAAAATTAAATACCTTTGCCCTTGATGGAATTCAAACTTCCGCTTGCGCCTCCACAATGCCCTAGTTGTGGCCTATGTGCCATGTGAGCTAGGCGCTCACTTTAGAAGCAAGAAGCACCTCGTGTACTTTATTGATTTGCCTTGGCACCATAACCGAAAATGCAAATCTCACCAAAATATAGCCTGTTAGTGCCCTAACCTGTCGTTGGCCCAACCACCACAGTTGGCTATGAGGTTCCAAGCCTCCTTCCTCTTATGCCTTCGATGACCGCCACACAAGAAAAAACCTTGTCCTCTTCTTCCATGCAGTTCACAAATTTTTGCATGCACTCTCATGGATTTGATCGAAGGCAACTTTAGGTTTTTCAAAACACATGGTATTTATACCAATGTGTTGTCCTTCTTGGCATGTTGGGGGACGAGAATATTAGTCAATGTTGGTACCATTTAACTTAGTCGCTTGCCCTTGTAACCCTAACCTTAGGGTTATTTAATTAAATTAAATCATAAACTACTTTATAATTTATTATAATTAATTTAATAACTTTAAAGTTAATTAAATTAAGTCATAAATTAATTTATAATTAAATTATTATAATTAATTTGTAATTAATTTAAATCTTTAGGTCTTAACCTTAGGCCTTTAATATTATAATACAAGATTATAATATTATTTTTCTTGGGCCTTTCTATTGCTCTTTAGACCTCATCTGACCACCTTGAATATTATAATAGGAATATTAAAATATTATTTTTTCTTAGGTCTAGAAGAAATCTTTCTCTTGCACTGATTACTGAAAGTGACTCTTGGCAACCTTCCTTTTGCACTGCTCACTGAAACTGACTCTTGAAATCAATGATAACAAATCTTGCTCATATTTCCAACACTTTGACACAACCGTGAGTACGATCTAGTGACCACGATAATATTGGATTATTTTAAAAAAATTATTATTTATTTGTTTGTTTATTAGCCTAAGAAACATTTATAATATTTTTTTGGTTGGGTAAAGACCCTTAACCTTCTAGGAAATGGAATGGGGTAGCCTATTGCCAAGCACTCAATTAGTATAATCTTGTCTATCATTTTTTGGGTCCCTCTAGCAAATAGAATTGGGGTAGCCTAGTGGCAAACACCTGGCCACTACCAATTGGTCTATCATTTTTTGATCTGAAAAACAAAAAATGTTAAGGTAAAACAAGTGTTTTTATAAGGGGTCTTGTCCTCTCATACTAGGGTTGAACTTAGATCTCTTGGATGAAAACCCAATATCTTTACTAGGATTAAAAACTTATGATAAAGTGCGGGTTTTGGAAAGAGTCATGGGAAAACCCAAGGACTTACCAATATGGTATCCTTTCCAAGAATAATTTTTTTAGGATAAAATATAGGTTTTGGAAATGGCCCTTGTGCAGTGGTTTGAACTTGGGTATTCTGGATAAAAACCCAAAACCATACCACTATGGTGTCCCCAAATAAATTATGGGATTTTGAAAATGGTCCTAGTCCCCTTGTACCAAGGTTTGAACTTGGATATTTTGTATGAAAACCCAAAGAAATACCACTATGGTATATTTCATGGGATAAAAAATCTATGGTAAAGCATAATTTATTTTTGAAAGATCTCCTAACCCTCTTGTATCAGGGTTTGAACTTGGGTCTTCTGGATGAAAACCCAAAAATATACTATAATGGTATTCCTTATAAGATAAAATTTTGAATTAAAAACATGATTTTTTATGATAGGTCTCATCCCCTCTTGAAAGGGTTTGAAATTAGGTCTCCTGAATGAAAACCCAAAGCATTATCATTATGATATCATGCACATGATAAAATGTTGAGGTAAAGTATGGATTTTTGCCAGGGATCTTGGTCCCATTGTATCAGAGTTTTTATTATTATATATTATTATAATTATTATTATTTTAAAGTAGGATTGGTAGTATAAATGAGACAATGAAGTTAACATTTTTTATAATTAAAACTTGGATCTCTTTGATGAGAATCCTGAAAGCACGAGGATACGGAAGCAAAAAGGAAACTCCAAGTGTGATGCAAACGGAACTAAACTTAACGCTAAATCCTATGAATTGAAAGTGCATGAAAGGAGGGAAAGCATGAATGAATCGAAACAAAACAAAAATCCAATAAGGAAGACATCCCTTTTTATTGATATGTTTCAGAACTCAATTACAATTTTCCTCCTCCCCTTTCTAAGGGCTAGGAGCGTTAAATATATGTTCTTGTTACACCCATAGATGTTATTTCTTCTTCCGCGTGGCCACATGTAAAATGGGCGAATCAAACGTTGCCACCACTTGTGTCGATGAGTATTGAATTCTTGCTGCTTCCCTAATGTCTAGATCCTGCATTCAAGGAAACAAGAAATCGTCAGTAGCACCTATAGATGAAATAAAACATGCAATCCCCACGCCTTTGATTAGTGCATGCAAGATATAAATAAAATGATAACTAACATATATCCAAATGAACTAAAAATTTGATAGGGGCATCACAAAATCGCAAGGAAAACATTGCAAATGGAACAGTCAAAAAAATCACCACAGATCTATATTCGCTTTGGGGCGGGATGAATAGACCTGCAACAAAACGTCAAAAGGCATTGTCCCAAATGTCACATCCGGGAAGCTCCAAATCACCTACAAAGTTGGGGATTAGCTAATTGGGGGTATTTTGGGAAGACCCAGATGGTCATATTTTCCCAATTTGGCCTCCATCAATGGGAATTTGATGATGCTACCTGCATGTTAGCAAAAGCGAGAAATAATAGAAACATGATTAGAAATGCTCAGAACGACGTGAAATTTGAATGACAACCTATCTAAGCAGCATAGAATTAAATGCAAAAATAATAGAAAATAAATCTACCACAGATTTCCAATCACTCCAGGACGGGGTGATTAGGGCTATAACAGTGTGGGGGGGTCGCTTGAGGGCAAGCCGCCCGCCGTTTGGGGCCCGATTTTGGCACCAATCCACTTGGGATGGGTCCAAAACCTCTTATGGTGTATTGTCAACAAATTTTATAGGATATTATGGCCAAATGTAATGTTTTTGTTCTGGATTTGTGCTTCCAATAACCACCCTATGACCTCCTTTCCAAAATATATCAAGGATGTGAAAGGCACAACTCAAAGGGGTGTGGGTGTGAAAGTAAAACGATAGCACTTCGTTGCTCCAAAATGCTCCTTCCCTCCATATTTTGGGGTGAGAAGACTCACCATTTTATAGACCTGATAGTCTCTTTGGATGAGCATGCAGAGGCGCCACTTGGAAATCATGCCTTCCTAGGGGGAGGAGATTCCTCCCTGATTAGGGGCTTCATGACTGCCCTTGTAACTACCTCTAACGCTCAAAAACGCTCACTCACACTCCCATGCAATGAAGGAAGAATTAAGTGGTGGATATGAGCTTCCATTTGTCAATATTTGACTTTTTTCCCATCAAACCTGCTATTCACCCCACCCTCGAGCGAATCCTTCTAATCATCCCTGGGTGGGGTGAATACCAGTTTGTAATCATCCCTGGGTGGAACGAGTATGAAGTAGAGTGCCTGAAGGTGCCAAATTGACCTCTGAACTTCCAAAAATGTTGTGTGAGTGGTTAGGACCACTGTTTAACCTCTGGGGGCTGCCCTTGGGGTTGTGTGTCAATGGGATCAGTGTTTGCAGTCACATAATCGGATTGGTGTTGTTTTGGTGTCTACAGATGCCCCTTTTTGGGAAGCGTTGTGCGTGGCACAGTGTTGAGCAAAAATAGATAACCAAAGCACTAATGATTAGGTTTTCTCAGTAACCTAACCAACTCTTGATGCCCCAAGTATGGAAAGGGCATGCATTCTTGAATCCTTGCTTCTGACGAGCGAAGGAACTCAATTCAAGTGTTAACCTTTTTCGGTGAGGTGTTACTTGATCTTGGACATTGATCAGTCATGAATAGGAAAAGGGTGCAACCTTTTATCTGTGGGAACCTTGAGTTCATGATTCATGAATGCCAAGTGTTTGATCAACTTGTGATTATTGCTTTATTGCTGCCCCAAGCAGGAGCGTGATTGTCTTTGTCAATGATTCTTTGAATGCATGTTGTTTCCTTGATTGGGTGTGTATTTGTTGATTGGTGAGTAAGTGCGACTACCCCCTCAAGCGACGAATCGATGAGGGAATGATGTGGGTGTGGATAGCCTAGTGGAGAGGGCAGAGGGTGAATGCCATATTGGGGGGATTTTGGTATGATGGTGGCTAGAGAAAGGGGTTTTGGGAGTGAGGCACACCTTACTGATGGGCCTTATATCCAACATGTTGCTACCCGACTCATCGGGTGCAAGGTTCCCGTGGAACCTATTGGATGTGGTATGTTGGTTTGTGGAGTGTTCGACGCATGAGCCCTTGATCATGAGGTGGGGACAGATGCTACTAGAACAACTCTATGGTGAGTTGTACGAGGTCTGCTATCGAAGGTGAAAGGGGATTGGCTGCAGTTATCTATTGCAGATCTGGGCTTGGTAGCACATAGCGATGGAGAGGCCGGTGGGGTTACCGTGGACTACTCGAGCAAAGATGGTGGATAAAGATATAGGTTACGCAGCTCTATGGTGGAGGTCTAAGGAGCAGGGGCAGAGTTGGTAGTGGGAAGGTGTCGTAGGGCACTATGCTGATGCCTTCGCTCGGCTTACTCTAGGGGAGGTGTTCTGACACCCTTACTGAGACTGTCTAGCCTGGCCTGAGGCTAGAGAGTGGCTTCGATGGATTTGTAGGGGGCGATGGCTGATTGGGTGGCATGGGAATGAGCAGGAGTTCTTCCCTTCCAGTTGGATGACATGACAGTTTGTGGTGCACCAAGGGTTTCCTGGTGAGCTCGTAGTCTATCGACATCGGGGGGATGAGAGGACTCTAGCCTGGTCGGTCATTGCACCATTGGGTGAGGATTTAGATATATATATCGATGTCCCAGATGTGGATGACATTGGGACTACCACGGAGTATGACTAGTGGTGTAAACTACGGCGATGGCGGGGAGAGGGACCACTGGGAGATGTCGAGGCATCAACAGCAGGTGACGAGGGTGTAGAGGCATCAGATGAGGGTTGGGGGGTCCGCTGGAGGATGCGGATATGGTAGAGGTGGATGATTTTGTGAGGGAGGATTTTGGGGTTTCGGATCAGCCAAAGATGTAGGACGTTTCGAAGTAGTGGGAGCCAGAGCAGGCTGCTATTCCAGATATGCCAATGCCTCAAGTAGTCTCGAAGGACATGGAGGTAGGGTTACGCACTGAGAATGCATGATTGGAGGGGCTGCTGCAGAGGTGCGATGAGGAGCTGGTGGACGCACTGCAGGAGAGGGATCTTTTGCAAATGTAGCTGGCAGAGCAAGAGAATGCATGGGCTACACACTATCGGTAGGATGGGGATACCAATGCTGCATGGGAGAGGGATCTCCTATGAACGTAGTTGGAGGAGAGGGAGAGGACATTGGTGCAACGCGATGAGAATTTGGCTATGTATCATCAGTGGTAGATGGACTTGGTGCGGCATCAGTTGGAGCTGGAGGCAGATATTAGCCACCTCAGTTGGCGGGTCCCTGCATTTAGTGGAGGTGGATCATCGCGCCGCTCGAGAGGGAGCGATACTAAACAGTCAACATCCTCTTGGCACAGGCTACTGGATGAGGGAGGCTCAAGTAGGCATGATGCGGGGGCGAGTAGTAGCCACCCTGAGGGGTCCCATAGGACCCACACCATGGGGGGTAGTTCCCGTCGCACCGATTCTACATGATCATGGTGGTCGATGCCCTAGGCTTGGGGGTTTTTTGAGGTTTTTGCTTTTTACGAGGTCAGATGACCGGTTATTGTAGCCTACGGGCATTTTTGATGATATATATACAAATGAATTTATTTTGTTTATACACATGTCGACATTTGATGTTATGCTCAATGATTGTTGAATGTGTATGTATGTATGTTAATTGATGTTGATGGATGCAAATGTTATGATGAATGCAAATGTGTCTAATTCTTAGGATATGCAAATGTAATGGATGAATTGAACTTGTGTTGTTGGGTGAGGGCACCATAGACTATTTTAGAACTTTATGGCTTTTTGTCCTAGGCGATTGTTGTGGTAAATGACCTTTCATGTATACATGGTGTTTTTGTATTTTTTTATGGCGATGCAAAGATGAAAGATATTAGTTGGTTTAAAATGTATTTTAAGGTTTTCTGAGACTCAGATGTTTTAACCAACTAGCCATGACTGTACTTTATCATGAAAGACTTTTGAACAAGGTATGAATCAGACTTGTCTTTGACCAAGTTATTTCACATCCCTGTGTGTACAATTGAGTTCGTTCATGTGGCAGTTATCAAGATACCGCCAGTGCCAGATAGGCTATCAACCAAACCTGTATTGAGGATCACCTAATTAGCTCCACTAATTCCTTTGTTGTATTTAGTCAGATTAATCTGTAGTGCTATCTAGGATACCATAAGCTAGCTCATCCACATGCAAACATTGATCTGTACACAATTTAATGTGACAGATATATCGTCATGCAGGAGGGTTACCACCAGTCACCGATAGACTATCCACCAAACCGGTACTGAGGTTTACTTCATGACCTTCTGAATGCTAAGAGTTCCAGGGATTCAAGTGCGACTCCCTTCTTTTCTTCAATTGTATTGGGATGCTTGCTCTTTTATAGTGATAAAAATCACTGTTTATTTTTATATTTTTTTCTTTTGAGCAAGGGATTTGAATTTCAAGTGATGAGAATCACTATTGTATGTGCCTTTTGATGTATGCACTTTGGTGGTGATGTCAAATTTTTGGAGTTTTGACTTTTGCAAAATTTTATGATGTTTGCAACTTTCTGAGAACTAGGGATTATTGGGGAATTGGGTAGGGAAGATGCTTGTCCTTTTGCCAACTCTCAGCATTCTTGGGGTCATTCGCATAGGGGGATGAGCAAGATAACCATTTCACTTATGGTGACCTGGATTGCTTTGTAGGTTTCATCTTTCGTTCACACAAATTGGGAATTTTTATGTGTTTTAATTTGTGTTGGGATGCGACGTAACAAGGTGTGATCCAAGTAGAACTCTACCCTTGTAAAATTTATTTGACTTTGTACAGTATTTGGCTAGAAATCTAATGACGACTAAATGACGAAAACTCTTGATACATTTAAAAGACCACTGACTATGATATGGTAAAAAGAAGTGAATGAAATTTATTTTTTATGGACTATTTATAGAATGGAGAAATGTGGAACAAGATGGATTTGCCAAGTAATTACAGTCTATGGTGCCTTGACCTATATGACCACAAATATGCAATGTATGGATGTTATGCTTAATGCAGCTATTATTTTTGCATTTTTGATAGATTGATTTTTGTGAGTATGAGGATGAGATGCAAAAGAGCTCTTTATTGTTGTGATGAGTTTGAGCATGCATGGAGATGAGATGCAAATTTTTGTTATTTTTGATGATTTTACTATTTTTGAATTTTCTTATTTTTGACCATGCGATTGTGGGAATCCTTGGAGAATTTTGGGGTTGACCAAAGGGGTAATGGGCACCTTTGGGGTGTTTTAGGGTTAACCAAGTGATTGTGGGAATCCTTGCAGCATTTTGGGGTTGACCAAGCGATTGTGGGAATCCTTGGAGCATTTTGGGATTGACCAAGCGATTATGGGAATCCTTGGAGCATTTTGGGATTGACCAAGTGATTGTGGGAATCCTTGGAGCTTTTGGTTTGACCAAAGGGGTAATGGGCACCTTTGGGGCATTTTGGGATTGACCAAGCGATTGCGGGAATCCTTGGAGATTTTTGGTTTGACCAAAGGGGTAATGGGCACCTTTGGGGCATTTTGGGATTGACCAAGCGATTGTGGGAATCCTTGGAGTTTTTTGGTTTGACCAAAGGGGTAATGGGCACCTTTGGGGCATTTTGGTATTGACCAAGCGATTGCGAGAATCCTTGGAGCTTTTTGGTTTGACCAAAGGGGTAATGGGTGCCTTTGGGGCATTTTGGGATTGACCAAGCGATTGCGGGAATCCTTGGAGCTTTTTGGTTTGACCAAAGGGGTAATGGGCACCTTTGGGGCGGTTTGGTATTGATCAAGCGATTGTGGTAATCCTTGGAGATTTTTGGTTTTACCAAAGGGGTAATGGGCACCTTTGGGGCATTTTGGGATTGACCAAGCGATTGCGATAATCCTTGGAGCTTTTTGGTTTGACCAAAGGGGTAATGGGCACCTTTGGGACGTTTTAGGGTTGACCAAGCGATTGCAGGAATCCTTAGAGCTTTTTGGTTTGGGCTATGGCTCTTTTAGATATGGAATGACCATAAATGACTGATGTTCAAGGGTTCTAGTTCCTTGATTCTATCAAGAGAGGCTAGCCGGTATGTTCCAAGTCCTATTTTACTGTCAATTACATAGGGACCTAACCAATTTTCTGTGAACTTGTCCCTTATATGGGGTGACAAGTTAGAGTTCTATTGGTTCTCTTTTAAGACCAAGTCACCAACCTAAAAGTCCCTCAGGTGAACTTTCATGTTGTATGCTTTCTTCAGTCGCTCTTGATAGATACGTAAATTCTCAAGAGCATTAACGCATCGTTCATTGAGCAACGTAAGCTGGTCTAACCGGGCCTATCGCGTAGTGTCATCATCGATGAACTCTTGCATTGATATGCACAGGGAAGGAATTTCCAACTTGAGAGGCATGACAGCCTCGGAGCCATACATAAGCAAAAATGGAGTTGCCCCAGTGGGTGTCCGAATGCTAGTGCGATAAGCCCACAGGGAAAGTGGGATCTGAATGCGCCAATCCTTATGACTGTCTATGACTGTATTTTTGAGGATGGCAACTAGAATTTTTTTTGATGCCTCTGCTTGCCCATTTGCCTACGGATAATAGGGTGTCAAAAAACTGTGTTGAATTTTGTACTTTGTGGTCAAAGCACGCAGGTCTTTGTTTTTGAATGACTTCCCATTATCCGATATTATCTTGGATGGAATACCAAAATGACATATGATATTATGTAAAATGAAATCCACAATGCGGGGTCCAGTCGTAGAGGTAAGCGGAATTGCTTCCACCCATTTTGTGAAGTACTCTATGGCCGTTATGATAAACTTGTGACGACCTGACGATGTAGGGGAGTTCTTTTCGATTAGATCGAAGCCCCACTGCAAAAATGGCCAAGATGATTGGATCGGCTACAAGGCCTGGGAAGGTACATGTGTCAAATTAGCATGGTGTTGACATTTCATGCACTTCCTTACATACGCGCAACAATCTCGCTCTAAATATGGCCAGTAATAGCCCATGTAGAGAATGCACTTTGTGATGGCCATACCACTGAAGTGGCCATCGCACATACCATCGTACGTTTGGGCGATCACCCAAGTGGACTCCTGCTAGTCCAAGCAATGGAGGAGGATTCCTTCATAGCTTCGACGATACAAAGTGTGTCCTAACAAGACATGTTTAGCCACTTTCTATTTGAATGATCATTTTGCGGAATGTGTTAATCCAAGTGGGAGATTACCTAACTTGAGGTAGTCCCTTATGGGTGAATACCAATCCTACTAATCAGAAGCCTCAACGGTATGAATAGCCAATCCCTCTTGAAGTTCATCCCTAGAAAAAGCTGAGCATGAGAGAACTTGTAAGAATAGCATTGTTTTGCTATTAAGGGGAGTAGGTGAGAACAAGGACCCCTAGTTGGCATGGTTTAGACAATCATGGATTCGAGAGAACTTATCCGGGGACGGTTCAATATGGATCAAGTGGATTCCTAGCGTCAAGTCAGATCTTGCGTGCTCCATCACGGATTGCGATAGTGTTTGTAGTTGAATGGTTGTCATATCACCAATGGTTGTCTTACGGGATTAAGGACCCCAAGGAGGCCATAGTTTCTGCAAAATGATTCGATGATCGTGGGAGTGCCTCGATGTCGTACCATTAAATATTTTCCAGGAATTTGTCCACAAGGGCTTTGTAGGCCTACAAAGCCCTTGTGGACAAATTCCTGGAAAATATTTAATGGTACAAAATTGGGAATTTGTCCACAAGGGCTTTGTAGGCCTACAAAATTGGGAATTTACATTGGAATACCCATTTGTATTGGTTGACAATTAATAACAAATAACCAAAGATGTTCAGTCATTTGATGTTCATGGTGATTGTTGTCTAAAGACCTATGAGCAAGGCTTCATATTCGGCATTGTTGTTGGTGCACGGGAAGTTTAATTTAAATGACAGAGGCATTGGAGCCCCTTGCGGTGTAAAGAATATGATTCTCGTGCCTAATGAGGCCTGGAAATGCCTCAATCATAACATGTTTTGAACACTAAAAATGCCTATAAACTCTTATGTTTTATCTGATATGTTAGTTAAGTTGATTCAATATTTTGTATATTAACCATTTTGCATGATCAATGTATTTGAAATATTATATGCTGATTTTACAGCTTTTTGCATAGTTTTGTGTTCTTTTTGCTATGATTTTCTAAAATGGGATATGCTTAGAATAATAGTAGCATTTCACTAATCATGTTTTTATTCATCTCAAGCATTTACTTCACCTAAATCTGGCAACAGTGCAAGCAAACTGTTGCTGTGCAACAAAAACTGGTCTTTCCCATGTAAATTCCAGCCATTTGTCCATAAATAGCAAGGCATGGAATTCACATGAGGAAAGGGATGAAGACCATTGGAATTTGATCTTAAGAGATAACCCACCTGAGAGATGCAAAAGAAATCATTGGAAAAGCATACATTTGTTCATTCCGAAGTATCTTCGGAATGAACAGATATCTTCGGAATGAGAGAACACAACGTCTTTGGAATGAGCGGATCTTCAGAATGAAGAATGCAGTATCTTCAAAATGAGTGGATCTTCAGAATGAAGCATGCAGTATCTTCAAAATGAGTGATCTTCGGAATGAGAATGTAGTATCTTCGAAATGAGCGATCTTCGGAATGAGAATTGCATTGTCTTCGGAATGAAGCCACTTATCTTCGGAATGAAAAAAGAGTGTGCTTTTTGACTTGTTGACCAATTTCTGAAGCCAAAAAAAAAGAAATAAAGGTTGGAAAAGGTAAAGGAAAATATCTGCCATCTATCTTTGCTGTCATTGCAGACCAAAGCCATCATTAAGGGAATGATCAAGTTTTAATATTCTTCTAGGATAAAACCAAAATTTGTTGCAGCATTGTAGGATTAGATCTTTTGAGATATTCTTTGTTTGTAATCAGACCTTAGGAAATCTATAAATATTGCTCCCGTTCAGGTTGAGCCGAGTAGTAGTAGAGAGAGGTAAAAAGTAGTAGCATATAGGATATAGAGACAGAGGAAGTAGAAAGTAAGGAAGAAGCAAAAAATAGATAGAAATTGACTGTTATAGTCCTGTAACAGTTTTTTAGCAAAATTATTGTAATCATGTCTTTTAATAAATAAAGTGCACCATTTCTATTTCATATTGCTTGTAAATGAGTGTGATTAAGATTTAAAAAGAGAGAGAGACTTACACCTTCTTCTGGACAAAGAGGCTGGCCACTTCCAGACCTAGGAGAAGGACTAACAGCAGGTTTTATTCTGATTTTGCTACAGTAGAATGAGTTGTAGAACTTGTTATTTAAATTGCTTGTAAAAAGTTGACAATATTTGCAGTCTTAGTTTATTTATGCTTATATTAACCTTATGCTTAATGTTTTAGTTGCAATCTTACTTTCAACAAAGCTTCCACTTTATTTCAGACTATTATTTCTAAAATTTACTGTTTTTCAGCAATTTCCTGCATTTTATGTTTTGCTGTCAAATCTTGCATAGAAGATTGAAAACCTTCTATTACAGAACTTTGATAGTTTTCATTTCCATATTAGAATTATACTTTCATTACTACAAGAGTAATTAGATTTCCTTTCTGCAATTAGGATCAGAATTTCAATTCTGCAACTGTTATTTTTACAATATAATTAGGTCTTATTTTGCAATTGTAATTAGGACTTCATTTCTGTAGTTAATGATTAGTTTCCAATTCTGCAACTTAGATTAAGGTTTATTTCATGCAATTTAGATATAGGAATGTCCTAAAACCCCCCACACAACCGGTTCCACCAATAAGACTTGTTGCTCTAGATTGACCTAAGTTATAGTTGTTTCACTTCTTCTTTCGTAGATAGCCTTGTACACTGCCCTGGATTGACAGATTCATTGAGAATTAATGATGGTATAATGACTACGCATAATTTTGGTGTCGTTGTCGGGGAATAGTGTTTTTAGAAGAAAACAACTATAATCATTCAGGTTAAAATATGAATATGACAGCTGAGGAAGATAACAACTATTGACTTAATTTATGTCATTTAGGAGTAAACATGAATGAATAAGTCTAGGGATGAAAAATGTAGAACTACCCCAAAGGATCCTTGGCTTGTTCCATTAAGGAGATCTTCACGCTTAAGGGGTGAATCACCTGTGTTTGAATTACCAGAAATATTGATAGAAAAATCACCAGTCTCACCATCACTAGAACATTCTAAGATAGGAAAATCACCAATTTTATCATCATCAAAATATCCTAAGAAATACAATTCATCAGACTCATCATCAATAGAGAGGCTTGGACCCCTTGAGAGAACAATTTGGGAAGCTTTAAATTCTCCCAAAAAATAGGAAACTATGGCAGAAGGATGCAATATAGATGGCCAACATGGCTATGTTCATAATGAAGGAGATGATCAGGATATACTCCAACCGTCCAGAACATTTGAATATCCTATTTTTCTAAATCCAACACAAAACTCTCCCATGAAGACCATTTCACCTTCAGTACTTCTAACCTTCTGAGGTGTTGTATCTGAAGATCCTGACCAGTTTTTGTTTGAATTCAAGGTAGTGTGTCAGACCTATGATTATATAAATGACAATCGGAAACTTAAGGTTTTTCCCTCAACTCTCAAGGATTCAGCATTGTGCTGGTTCATGAGCTTAGAGCCAAATTCCATAAGAACCTGGGATCAAATGGAGACTTTCTTTTTAGACAAATATTAGGAATATTGCCATGTAAGGAATAGAAAATATGAGTTATTCATAATCAAGCAGGAATATGATGAGACCTTGAAAGATTATATTGATAGGTTCTCCTTTGTTCAAAGGAGATGTGGACTTGTAGAACTAGAATTATGTAAAACCATCTTTTTGAGAGGATTGCAAGATGAATCCAGAGAAGTTCTAGATTTGATGGGAAAAGGGGATGTAACCACTCTCAGTAATGAGGAAATTATGGATCTCTATAGGAATTACTCTTGCACTAAGTAGAGAAGAAGAAAAAGTCGCACAAATGGCACTGATGTTAAGGACCTGATAGAGGAACTTGCAAATTTCAAAACTGATATTCTAGTGCACTTAAACACTACTTTGGATGAAATGTATGCAAAAGCAAAAAACACAGAACCTTTGGCAATTTATTGCCCAAGATGTAGAAATAAACATGCTTTGTAGGAATGTCCGTTGAATAAAACATCTATTTCAGCCATTTGTAGTATCTGTTCAAAAAGGCATTCAACTGATCAATGCCACCTGCTACCACAACTCAAAAGTGTGTTAGAAAACTAGACTGAGGAACTCAACTATATTGGACCAAAACAAGGGGGAAATTTCTCTCAAAATCAAAATCCCCCTCATTTTCTTACAAATTGGGGGCATAATCCTAGTACTATGCCTTGGGGACAATCAGAACCACCCCAATGTCCTTGGAATTATCCTCAATGGAAAAATTCCCAAGAATGGCCATAAGCAAATTAGAGTAACCCAGCCTGAAATTAGAATCAAAACAACCCCTCATAGAATCAAAACAACCCATCTTGGAATCAAAACAATCCAGCTTAGAATCAAAATCAGACTAATCCACATTGGATGCAAAACCAACCATAGTGGAATCAGCAATACCAGTCCTATCCAAGGCAGCAAAGGAATCAAGGTCAAACTCAGCATTTGTTGCTTGCACCTAATAAAATTTTTCAAGAAAAACAATAGCAAACACAGCAAGTGAAACAACCTCAATTGCTAGCTCAGCCAGTCACTAATCCAAACAACATGAGACAGAAACCTCTTGTCTATGTGGCTGAAGCTGAAGAAAATGTTGAAATTAATGTTCTTGATTGTAGTAACATCCAACTTGGTTCAGGGAAAGTTGTACCTGAACCAGTTTCAATTGAAATCAAAGAAAATGAAGAGCAAGAATCATCAGAACCAAAGAGAATCCAACCAACAATAGAAACAGAAGAAAAATTGGAACCAAAGAGAATCCAACCAATAATAGAGAAAGAGACACAGGCAGAACAATTACCAAGGATAATTCCACATCCTGAAAGACTTAATGCAATACCAAAAAAATTTGAGTCAAAATTGGTCAAAGAACTCAAAAAGTTGACTATATCATTGCCCTTATTGCAAGCCATTAAGGAAATACCAGAGATTAACAGTACTATCCGAAATTTGTGCATTAAAAGAGTAGGAAGAAAGAAGAAAGCATTTCCCAAGACTGTGCAGGTTAAAGGAAAGATAGCTGATCTCTTACTGGAAAACTACTACCTCCAAAGTATAGTGACCCAGGAAGTCCACTTATCAGAGTTACCATAGGTTCAGTATCAATATCAAATGTTTTAGTGGATCTAGGAGTTATAATAAATGTCATGACCAAGGATACAATGGAACAATTACAGCTCAAACATCTCAGCCCCACATTTACAGTTTTAGAAATGGTTGATAGGTCAGTTGCAAAACCTGAAGGAATCATTGAAGATGTCCCTATAGAAGTTTCTTCTTGGGAATTCCCTACAGATTTTCTAGTTTTACGACCAATAAATTCAGCACATGGATATCCCATTATTTTGGTAAGACCTTGGCTTGCAACTGCAGCAGACCTTCATAGGCTGCGAGATCCGGAAATATGACTATTTCAAATGGTATTGATCTGAAATAGATTTCTTTATATCCTCCTGCAAAACCATCTAGCAAATTTTTAGGTCAGTTATGGTTCTCTGACTCATAGGAAGAACCAAAAGAGGTCATTTCTACACTAGCTACCTTAGTAGTAAGAGAACACATAGAAGACCTCAGTGACATAGAAAACTTAGAAAATGAAACAATCCTGATGAATGTTCTGCATGAACAAGGTTTAGAAGGGGAAGTAAAAAATATCCAACAGTTGATAAGGAATGAGGAGAATCAAAAATTTGAAAATGAACCATCTGTACTATCACAGGGAAACTCTGTTTCACTACCACATGGATGGCACCATCATCTGATTTTTCCTTCTCACTGTTCCATACAAGATATGCTTCCCTCAAGTAGCAATAAAACAAAAGATGCTTCTTTTCTCCCATCTCGGCAATGTCCTCTTAATCCCTTAATCACCAGGTATGAAGGAGTGAATTCAGTACTTCTAAATACAAAACAAATAGAAGTCCGACCAAGCAAATTTCTAAACATCTACGACCGACTTACTAGGGAAGAGGAAGAAAAACCGATAGTTGTCTTACGAAGCATGTTCATGCTTTTGCTTGGAACTACAAAGATATGTCGGGAGTTCATCCCGATATATGTACCCATAGAATCTATACTGAAGAAGTCTAGCCAGTCAGACAACCTCAAAGAAGATTGAATCCTGCCTTAAGAGATATTGTGAAAGAAGAAATTAAAAAACTCCTGGAAGTAGGATTTATTTCCCCAATTTTTGATAGCCAATGGGTTTCTCCATTGGTAATAGTTCCTAAGAAAAATGAAAAAATGAGAGTATGTGTAGACTATAGAGAGTTGAATAAGGTGACATACAAAGACCATTTTCCATTACCTTTCATAGATCAGGTGTTAGATACTCTTGTTGGAAAAAGATACTTTTGTTTTCTTGATGGATTTAGTGGATATAATCAAATTCAGATTGCACCTGAAGATCAAGAAAAGACAACTTTTACATGTCCATGGGGAACATTTTCCTATAGGGTTTTACCTTTTGGTTTGTGTAATGCCCTAGCAAATTTTTAGCGAGCAGTCCTAGCAATTTTTGCTGATCTGACCACCAAAAGCGTTGAAATATACATGGATGATTTCACAGTATGTGGACAAACTTTTGATTTTACATTGGAAAATCTTGATAAAGTCTTAACTCACTGTGAAACATACCACTTATCCTTAAATCTAGATAAATGCTTCATGATGATGAAGGAAGGGATAGTTCTTGGTCATCACATCTCTCCTAAAGGGATCCAAGTTGATCCAAAGAAGGTTGAAATTATCAAGAATCTCCTTCCTCCTAAAACTCAGACTAATGTCAAAAGCTTCCTAGGACACATTGGTTTTTACCGCAGGTTTATTCCCAACTTTAGCACAATAGCCAGTCCTATGTTTGCCCTATTGACTAAATATTCTAAATTCTCCTGGACTGCAAAGTGTCAGGAAACATTTGAAGCTCTAAAAGAGAAATTGATAACTCCACCTGTGCTCAGAGGACCTAATTGGACATTACCATTTCACATACAGATGATGCCTCCAATACAGCAATTGGAGCAGCATTAGGACAAATTGACAATGGTGAACATTATACCATCTACAACATTAGCAAGAACTTGACAGGAGCTGAGAAAAATTATACAACAACTGAGAAGGAATTCCTAGCAGTAATTTATGCCATCAACAAATTTAGGCATTATATCATAGGTTATCAAATATTTATTCACACAGATCATACAACCATTAAGTATTTGATGAATAAACCTATGGTAAGTGCAAGAATTATTTGTTGGTTCTTTGTTCGTTGCAAGAATTTAATATCACTATAATCAACAAACCAGGGAAAAGCTAATGTTGTGGCATATTTCTTGTCCAGGTTGCAGAACACAGATGAAGGGGAATTAGTTGATGACACTTTTCTTGATGAAAAACTATTTGCTATATCAGTACAATCACCTTGGTTTGCAGATATAGCCAATTATTTGGTCACAAGGAAAGTTCCTCCACATTTCACTTCAAAACAGAAAAAACAATTGATCAAACAGAGTTCTTCTTTTGAATGGATTAAGGGTATGCTTTTTAAGTGCAGTCCTGACGATGTGTTACATAGGTGCATCCGCAAGGATGAAGTGTATGATATACTTAGAGCTTGTCATGATGAAACCTCAGGTGGACACTATTCTGTAAAAAGCACAGTTAGGAAAATCTTAGGGACAAGATATTATTGGCCATCTCTTCACAAGGATGTGAGAAAGTACATCAGGCATTGTGATGCAGGCCAAAGAATGGGGAAACCCACTCATACAAATGAGATGCCACTACAGCCTCAATTGGTTTTAGAACCATTTGAGAGGTGGGGGCTTGATTTTGTAGGACCTATTGATCCACCTTCTCAAGGAAAGGTGCATATTCTAGTATGCACTGATTACCTAACAAAGTGGGTAGAGGTGTGTGCTTTTAAACATGCTCGTGAAGAGAAGGTCGCTGATTTCTTGTATACTTAGATTTTTCAGATATTTGGAGCTCCACGGTCTATCACCACAGACCAAGGACCCCAATTTGCATCCAAAGTCATAAAAGCATTTACAGAATTGTATGAAATCAAACATAGGAAATCATCACCTTACCACCCACAAGCAAATGGCCAGGTTGAAGTAACAAACAGGGAACTAGAACGTATCTTGACAAAAATAGTAGCTTTTCATAGGAGAAATTTGCTACATAAATTATCTAAAGCAGTTTGGGCCTACAACACTACTTGGAAGTCCACTACTAGATTCACACCTTATGAACTAGTCTTTGGTAAAAAGCCTCTCTTACCTATTGAATTTGAGCTAATAACATTGCGCACAACACTAGAAATTGGAATTGAATTATTGCAGGCACAGACAGATAGGATTCTATAGTTGAATGCATTGGAAGAACTTAGATTAGATGCTCTGCACCAGACTGAGGTAATTCAAGAGTAGAGGAAGCTGTGGCATGACAGTCACATTCAACAGAGGAAACTTCAACAAGGATATTGGGCTTTACTATTTGATTCTCAATACGAAGACTTCCCTAGAAAACTGAGAACTAGATGGTTGGGACCTTACTGGATTTAGGAGGTATTTGATAATGGAGTAGCTCGTCTATCCCCTATTGATGGGTCACGAAGAAAGTTGGTAGTGAATGGACATCGCCTCAGAGTGTACCATACACCTCTGACTAAAGAAGAATTCTTGCAGCAACTTGATAGTTTGGATACACAGCAGGTGGAAGAGATTCCCTCTTCCACTTCAAAACAATCAACATGATCAGTGGATTTCAAGAAAAAGCAAAAAATACAAAAAAATCAGAAAAAAAACATAAAACAAAAATATGAATAAATTCTGAGTATGAATTCCTTCACGGGCATGGTTTTAGGGGAAATCATGAAATTCCTTCATGGGCATAGTCAGGATCAAAAAAAAAAATGAATAACTCAGCAGTGAAAACCTTTTCTTAAGGCACTACTGAGTTGGTGTGCATGAAAACCAATTTTCTGGCATGCATAACCTTGAGAAATGTCTGAACCATCATTGTACAAATTCACCAAGTGCACTTGTTTTGAAATTTTGTAGAAAATCTCAGCAGAATATCAACAAAGGCAGTCATTCTTCAAAAATTAGCATTAACTATTTTTATCAGGTATATATTTCTTACATTTCTTCATTGTAAAATGATTGGTATATAGTATGTGACAATTAACCATTAGCATAAAAGGTATTCATAAGAGTTGGCATACTTAAGACATGTTTTGAAAATGAAAATATTGATTTTTGCCTAATCTTCGAAACAAGAATGCCAAAAACAGTGCCTGTTGTATTATCTTCGGATTGAAATTGTCTTCAGAATGACAACAAAATGAATGTTGCACTTTGTCTTCAGAAAGAAACTTTGTCTTCGGAATGACAATTTGTCTTCAGAATGAAACTTGGTCTTCGGAATGACGACTTGCTGCATCATCTTCGGAATGAAGATCTGTCTTCGAAATGAGGATCTATCTTCGGAATGAAGATCTGTCTTCAGAATGAAGATCTGTCTTCGAAATGAGGATCTGTCTTCGGAATGAGGATCTGTCTTCGGAATGACGATTTACCTTCACAATACAGCCTGATCTTGGGAATGAGGATTGATCTTCGGAATGAAAATTTTGCAAAGAAGATTTGTCTTCGGAATAAAGACCTGTCTTCGAAATGAGGTCATAATCTTCGAAATGAGGATTTGTCTTTGGAATGAAGACTTGTCTTCGAAATGAGGTCATAATCTTCGAAATGAAATTTTGTCTGTGCGATAAGTTATAATCTTCGAAAAGAGCATTTCCACGTGGCATCCAAGAAAACAATGTACGAAAAAATAAAACTCTTTTTTTTCATGCGATGAAGGAACACGTGTCAGTCAGCACATGGTTTGTTTTTGCACTCATTGGAAATACGAAGGACATGACCAACCATATGCCACCAATTTTTAATGCCAATAAACATGCACGTGAGAATCTGCAAAACTAATGAGGTGGATCTGATGGCAAGGACATCCATGCAATCATCAACGAACAGGTGTACAGTGCAAAAGTAGAAATGTGTGCCACCTTTCTTTTCGAAGATGTTTTTGCAAAGTACAGTTCACAGGTTACGGTTCATTCCAAAGAAGAAGACAAGAAATAGGGCAACGAAGGTTTCAAACTAAAACTCTACAAATATGCAACAAAAAATAGCCAAAGATCCAGCAGAAGAACAGTAGCCACAGTATACGTTTTTTTAAACAGAAAATATGGGGCAAAAGATCAGAACAGAACCTGCAGATACCACTTACCTCTGAGAAAATCCGGCAGTCGTGTAGATTTTTGAAGACGGAGGGTTTATGCCATTTTTGGATAAATTTAATGGGTCTTCTGAAGATTTGGCTGGCATGTTCGCCCATACATTCAAAAACAACCGAGCACATGTTAATGGCATGACTATTGAGGTAAGCCCTAAAATTTTAAGTTAGATTACTGAGCTGCCATTAGAAGGGATTTCAATTTCTAGATCTGGCAAGAATACATTGGCAAATGTAGTTAATCAGTTTGTAGAGGAAAATGATAGAGAGCCAAAGTACTTAACCCATAACAACACATGCAAAGGGTTAAAAAGGGCCAGCCTGTAGGAACCCTAAGATGAAGTAGCCACCTAGGTAATTAAATTCCTAACCTGTGAAGGGCAGTATGTGCTATTGTCACGACATCATCTGTGAATTTTGAACCATCTCAGACATGGTGGGCAACAACCAAAAGTTAGGGTAAATCTTCCCCTGTATCTGTATCAAGAATTAAAGAACATGGCAAAGAGATATCAGGAGGGTAAAGGAAGCCTTCGCCATCATGGCCTCATCAAATTAGTCTGCCAGCACCATTTTAGAGGAAACCCTAGGAGTTTTGATAGGTTTTACTCTACCCTAAATGATGTCATTTTTGGGGATGAAAGTGAGGAAGAAGAATAACCAAATGCTGCTGATGTTGCTGCAGAAGAGGAAACAGCTGTTGCAAAAAATGTTGCAAAAGATGCTGCAGAAGAAACTACAGAAGGTGCCCCTGAAGCTGTTACAGAACTACACCCCATAGCAGCAGCAAAAAACCTTGCTCCTGAACCCTCAAATTCACAAACTAAGAGACAAAAGAGAAGAGGATCCGGAGCGGCGAGCATAGCGAGAAAAACAAAAGAAGGTTCATTTTGTTGAAGCTGCAACCGATTTGTCGAAACGAGAGAAGTGAAACAAGGGAAACAGAGGCATCCGAAACCGACCCCATGACCCCTACTTGTCACCAAAAAATAGAGCAAAAAGAAGAAGTTTGCATCCGGAACTAAGAGTTCTATAAGAATCCATTTGAAAGAAACTACAGAACAGGTCATGGAGGAAGAAGATAGACCAAGCAACCCAGATGTTACAGAGATACAACCAGCATCTGAAAACTTTCCAGAATTCCCTGAACAGATAGCTGAGGTAGAAACTGAATAGGATGGTTTGGAGGAGGCTATAGTTCAATAGGCTAAAAATATGGTAGATACCCTTATAGACAGTCTCACAGAGCCTCCTGAATAAGAACAAATTTTTGTAGAAGAAGAGGGAATATTGGTTGAGCAGCCAACTACAACTGATTTGTCTACATCAGCTTCTGAAGCAGAAACAAAAGTGGAAGACATCACAGAGCAGCTGAGGGCGGCAAGGAGTGTTGTCAAAACACAAACCAAATGGATTTCAGAGAAAGAAAGCATCATTGAGATGCAAGAAAGAAAAATTGTAGAGCTTCAACAAGAAGTGGCAGAATTGAGAAAACTGCTATCACAATCTGAAAAACAGCCAACTATATCCAATGATGAAGACAATCTGGCTCAATTGCTTCTAGGTTTATCAAGGGCAGATGACTCTATTGAGGTAGACATAGGAGTTCATCCTAAAATAGCACTCCTTCATTCTGAAGAAGTGCCTATTCATTCTGAAGTAGCACCATCTTATTCTGAAGCATTGCCTTCTTGTTCTGAAGATGCTTCAAAAATTGTAAAGAGCATAGTAGAGGATGTTGAAGATGAGCCACCAACATAGGAACAGTCCCAACAACAAGAAAATGTTCAAGTAAGTACTCTTATTGAGGTCCCTGCATTCCAAACTGTTACATTTTCAATAGAAACAATAGATAATGGGGTACAAGTAGAAATACTATCTGATGACAACCCCATAGAAATAGCAAATAAGGAGGTACAGGTAGAATTATTGATAGATGATCAACTAGTAGAAGTGGTAGAAAAAGGAGTTCAAGTTGATCTGATACCTAGGATTCCACCTGTAGGAAGACCACCTAATACTGTGTCTCTAGAACAATACAATGTAGACATAGCTAGCTGGATGATTAGATATGAGCAGCTTGCCACTAAAACTAAAAAAATCAAATTGGAAGCAAAACAGCTAGAAGCGAAGGACACAGAAATTCAGGCATTGAAATAAAATGTGTCTGAATTATGCCAAATTGCTAAATTTTTAGTCCAATTTAGATGACCAGCCAGATTTTATAGCCTTATTTTGAAGGAAAAATACCTCAGATGGCAGGTCATGAGGATTACTTCAAACCTCCCATATAAATTGGACACTATTGTAGATTTTTTTGAGGCATATTTTGACAGTATTTTTGAGCAGAAAAATCTCCTGTGTGAACTATTTTTACACAGTTTCTTCATTCCAGAGGAATTTGACTCTCATCCTCAAATCTACATTGGAGATGTTCAGTTGAGAGCATTTATGTCTACTTTGCAGAATCAGCTTTAATGGGATCAAGAGAAAAAGCAGAATAAAGTGATTGAAATAAGGGCTAAATTGTTAGTCAGAGTAATCCAGCCAAATCACCTAGTTATCACCAGGTAGCACTTCTCAATGATGAACAGGGATGATATAAAGAGAATGTACTTGAAAAATTTAAGGGACTGTGTGGCCAGATTTAACAATTTCTATGATCATAATTTCTTCCCAGCATTGTCAATATGCAGAGACAGATGGGCTGAACTTTCCATGTCTTTGAGGAAAAGAGAACCTATCTCCCCCATCAACTTATAATGGTCCAGAAGAAGAGAAGAAGGTGTAATCCAGTTGATTTAGATCATGCAACATAACTGGATAGGTCTCAGGTTCAGGTCTCCGACCATCATTACTCCAGTTCCATTCTACTTTGAGGAAGATGCCCAGCCTGATGAACAATTTGAAGATTGGCTCAGAAACATTCGGGAAAACAGGGGGTATTACATAGGCAAGAAATTATTCTACAGGTCATGGAATCTAAACATGGACATATGTGATTCCATAGCCCAACATAATGCATGAGCGCATGCATTAATATAAGTTGGGGGGAAAATGATGAGGCCTGGAAATGCATCAATCATAACATGTTTTAAACACTAAAAATGCCTATAAACTCTTATGTTTTATATGATATGTTAGTTAAGTTGATTCAATATGCTGTATATTAATCATTTTGCATGATCAATGTATTTGAAATATTATATGCTGATTTTACAGCTTTTTGCATAGTTTTGTGTTCTTTTTGCTATGATTTTCTAAAATGGGATATGCTTAGAATAATAGCAGCATTTCACTAATCATTTTTTTATTCGTCTCAAGCATTTACTTCACCTAAATCTGGCAACATTGCAAGCAAACTGTTGCTGTGCAGCAAAAACTAGTCTTTCCCATGTAAATTCTATCCAGCTGTCCATAAATAGCAAGGCATGGAATTCACATGAGGAAAGGGATGAAGACCATTGGAATTTGATCTTAAGAGATAACCCACCTGAGAGATGTAGAAGAAATCACTGGAAAAGCATACATTTGTTCATTTCGAAGTATCTTCGGAATGAACAGATATCTTCGAAATGAGAGAACACAACATCTTCGGAATGAGCGGATCTTCGGAATGAAGAATGCAGTATCTTCAAAATGAGCGAATCTTCGAAATGAAGCATGTAGTATCTTCGAAATGAGCGATCTTCAGAATGAGAATGCAGTATCTTCAGAATGAGTGATCTTCAGAATGAGAATTGCATTGTCTTCGGAATGAATCCACTTATCTTCGGAATGAAAATATAGTGTGCTTTTTGACTTGTTGACTGATTTTTGAAGCCAAAAAAAGGGAAATAAATGTTGAAAAATGTAAAGAAAAATATGTTCCATATGTCTTTGCTGTCATTTCCGACCAAAGCCATCATTAAGGGAAAGATCAAGTTTTAATCTTCTTCTAGGATAAAACCAAAATTTGTTGCAGCATTGTAGGATTAGATCTTTTGAGATATTCTTTGTTTGTAATAAGACCTTAGGACATCTATAAATATTTCTCCCATTTAGGTTGAGTCGAGTAGTAGTAGAGAGGTAAAAAGTAGTAGCATATAGGATATAGAGGCAGAGGAAGTAGAAAGTAAGGAAGAAGCAGAAAATAGATAGAAATTGACTGTTATAGTCCTGCAACAGTTTTTCAGCAGAATTATTGTAATCATGTCTTTTAATCAATAAAGTGCACCAGTTCTATTTCATATTGCTTGTAAATGAGTGTGATTAAGATTTAGAAAGAGAGAGAGACTTACACCTTCTTCTGGACAAAGAGGCTGGCCACTTCCAGACCTAGGAGGAGGACTAACAGCAGGTTTTATTCTGATTTTGTTGTAGCAAAATGAGTTGTATAATTTGTTATTTCAATTGCTTGTAAACAGTTGACAATATTTGTAATATTAGTTTATTTATGCTTATATTAACCTTGTGCTTAATGTTTTAGTTGCAATCTTACTTTCAGCAAAGCTTCCACTTTATTTCATACTGTTATTTTCAAAATTTACTATTTTTTAGCAATTTCTTGCATTTTATGTTTTGTTCAAATCCTGCATAGAAGATTGACAACCTTCTGTTATAGAACTTTGATAATTTTCATTTCCATCTTAGAATTATACTTTCATTACTGCAAGAGTAATTAGATTTCCTTTCTGCAATTAGGATCAGACTTTCAATTCTACAACTGTTATTTCTACAATATAATTAGGTCTTATTCTGCAATTGTAATTAGGACTTCATTTCTGTAGTTAATGATTAGTTTCCAATTCTACAACTTAGATTAAGGTTTATTTCATGCAATTTAGAGATAGGAATTTCCTAAAACCCCCCACACAACCGGTTCCACCAATAAGACTTGTTGCTCTAGATTGACCTAAGTTATAGTTGTTTCACTTCTTCTTCCGCAGATAGCCTTATACACTGCCCTAGATTGATAGATTCATTGAGAATTAATGATGGTATAATGACTACGCATCAGCGCCACCACCTTGCTCACATTTAGAACCATCAAAAAATATGGTTAAGTTGGCCTGTGACTCAGGCTCATCAGAATATAGGGATTTTGAGACATGGAAGACCCCATCATCGGGCAGCTCTATGGTCAGAGGCTTATCATCTTTGAGAGGAGCCTCTACTAGTTGATCGGCTATGACTTGACCTTTGATGGATTTTTGTCCAATAAACTCTATGTCAAATTCTATCAACAACATGATCCATTTCATCGTGCGGCTACTATGATAAGTATGACTCATCATGTATCGCAATGGATTCTACTTAGACACAACATACGTAGTGTTACTCAACATGTAGTGGCATAGCTTTTTGGTAGCAAACACCACTTCCAACCAGAGTTTCTCAACGTATGCATAGTTAAGTTCATAACTGACCAGGGTGTGGCTAAGATAGTAAGTATCATATTCTTTGTGAAGTTCATTTTTTTGGGCTAGCATGGCACCCAGTGCCACTTCAGTAGCTAAGATGTATAAGTAGAACAACACTCCTAGTCTAGGTGGTGCCAATACTAGCGATGAAGCCAAGTATTGCTTAATTTCTTTAAAGTCTGACTGGCACTCGTCATCCCAGTGAAATGCTACCCCTTTATGCAATAATTTATTCATGGGTTGACACTTGTTAGATAGCTACGCTATGAAGTGCTTGATTGATGTGACCTTTCCCTGTAGGCTTCTGAGCTGCTTGATGGTAGTTGGGGGATTCATTTCAAGGATTGCCTTGACTTTATTTGGGTCTGCCTCGATGCCTCGCTTTGAGACTATGAAGCCCAAGATTTTTCTAGATGTGACACCAAATATGCACTTCTTGGGATTCAGTCTGACTTTATGTTCCATGAGGTGATTGAGGATCTTGCTTAAGTCATCGAGATGATCTGGGTGCAAAAGAGATTTGGCCAACAAATCATCCATGTAATCTTCCAAATTTTTATGCATGTAATCATGGAATATGTACGTCATGGCACGTTGGTAGGTGGCACCAGCATTTTTAAGGCCAAAGGGCATGACCTTATAATAAAATTTCCCCTAAGGCATTGTGAACATCGTTTTTAGTTGGTCCTCGGGATTGATACGAATTTGATTGTATCCTGAGAAACCATCCATGAGGGAAAAAATTTTGTGGCCCGATGTAGCGTCTACCAATTCATCGATGCTCAAAAATGTAAAATCATCCTTAGGACTTGCTTTGTTCAGATCTCAAAAATTAGTGCATATGCGAATCCTTCCGTCGGGATTTTTGAAGGGCACCATGTTGGACAGCCATGGTGGGTAATCCATGCAGATGAAAAACTATGCATCCAACAACTTTTGCAATTCATATTTGATCATTAAGGCTATTTATGGGTGCATCTTACGTAGTTTTTGTTTTACGGGCTTTACTATCATATCAAGCGTTAGATTATGCATGACTAGCTGCAGATCTAGCCCCGAAATGTCTTTGTAGGACCATGCAAAAACCTCCTTCTTCTCTTTGAGAAGGGCAATGTAGTCGGTTTGCTCTTCGGGGGATAAGCTTACCCCCATATTGATATTCTATGGATTCATTAGATTAGAGTCGATGTCTACATCAGTCATCTCCTCGACCGACATGTGGGATCCATCCTCCAACTAGTGTGGAGTTGGGATCAAATGGATATCATTTGCTGAGTTTAAATCTACGTTGGGAACCTCGGGTTCCTCTTCAGCATGGAAGATATCCTGAGTTGGCCCTAGGGTAAAATGAAGCATTTTACTAAAATTCCAGTACTCTAATGGGGATGGAGGTGAATTGACGCGATCCCAGTCTATGGCATCTATGTCTAGATACCATGAATGTGCTAGATCGGCCGGGTTATGGATGGGGATGATTAAGTCAATGGAGATCATGTTGATGAAATTATTTTTGTCTCCATTACCGTGGGTGTGGTGACTCAAAAATTCTGGATGTTCTCTGTGCTCCGGGCCTATCTCTAGAGGTATTGGCATGAATGGATCGGCCCTATGTGTGGATAGGAAGACAGGGTATGCCCTTGGCACTGATGTTGCTATAGGGTTTTTGGGCAGAAGATATTCTCCATATGCCCAAAGTGGCGGATTCAACACTTGTTCCCACTGCGCTGGGTCTACGTACCACTCATGCCCTGGAACTATGTTTAGTTGTTCAAATATGTCATTAACATCCAAGGGGTATTGTTGCTGCATCTACCGCATGTGATTAAGATATGCCATTTTTGTTTCATCTTCATAATAATTGTCAGAGATCCAAAAGCCTTCGTTGGCTCCGACAAATGTTTGAGGCATTAGAGGCTCATCATGCTCGAACAAATTGATCTGGCCCCATTGGGGTTGTTCCACTCTCTACGATGGGGCCTGATTGTCTTGTGGTGGCACTTGCTCGATGGGAGCCACCAAAGGGAACATGGTCAAGAGGCTTTCTTGATAATCATCCATGGGGACCACTTGTGAGTGATTGCTATCTGATTCAAAGGGATCCCATGGTGCTACCTCATATTCTGACTCATCTTCTGAAGATCCTTCCTACTCTTGTATATACCCCTATTGTAGGTGAGTCCTCAAAATTTCTCCTCTCTCGAGTGAAGGGAAAGGGTTGTTGAGGTCAACAAGGTTGGTTATCAATAATGGGAGGTAATCTCCCAGTGTATATGTTGTGTTAAGGTTGGCATATGGGTCTAATGCCAATCCCCCCTTGTTGCATATCCTTAGGCCTTGCATGTTCTCTACGAAGATGTCCAAGGGTAGAGGGTGGTTGAACCCTACCCCTAATTTGTCATATGGCATCTGATATCTTGGTTGGCAGAGGACCCACACTCCTTGCTCATATCTGCCTAACCCATATCCATGCTAGTTGCATTGGCCAAGATATCTCAAAGCAAAATATAGGTTGGACAAATAATTGACATCTTCTAAAAAGGGCTCTTCATCTTTGTCCTCTTGCATGTATGGTTTCGTACCATGATCAAGGCCCCCATACACAAAGTTTGTCTGATTTGGTGGGTAGCCTAGAGGAACAATGGTACCGATGGGGATGCGAGGTCTCCCCATGTCCTGCATGGACTCTAGTGCTGGTGTTGCTATAATATTCCACACCAAATACTCCCCCAGGCCCGTATTGGCCATTTTAACGATGATTGTTGGCGATTGAGGGGGAGGGAACAGAAGCTCTTCCAGAATCCACTCCATGTCGGGTGGACTAGGAGCCTCGACTTCCATTCTGCTAGGCATCTCCTTAGTAGAGATAGTTGATACTGATGGCGGTGCCTCTTCTAGGGGTTTCTTCCCTTTGTCATTTTGTGTGGCCACCATAGGTGGCATCGTTGGTGAAGGACCAACCGATGAATATGGACCCGACTGTGGTTTTGATGGACTTGTCAACGGGGATGCCTGTGAAATCGGACCCTGTCTAGATGGATTCAATTGAAAATCCAAATGCATTGATGGAAGGGTCGATTGCAACATCAGCTACACCGCATTGCAATACTTGAAGGGTTCTAAGTCCGTCGAGACTACATGTACCTCCCATTAAAATGTATACTTTAAACACTGATGAGCTATTGAAGGGACACACTTCATGTCCCTGATCCATGGCTGACCCAACAAGATGTTATAGGCCATCTCACCTTCCAAAATATGGCACAATGTAGGTATAGTCTTTTGTCCCACCTGGATGGGTAGGATAATTGTGCCAACTATCGAGCATATCGCATCGTTGAATGCTCACAGAGTGTAGGTGGAAGTCGTGATGTGAGATGCTGGCAACTTCAGATGTTTCAATGCCATTATTGTGATGATATTACTGGATGAGCCAGTGTCTACCAACACCCTCTTATATGAAATCTCATTGACCCGTGCGATAACATGCAGGGGTGGATCCGCCATGTCATCAACCACTGATTTCACTTCGTCTTCTCGAAAGGTGATGACTGTCTCTATGCATCATTTGACATGTCCCACAAAGTTGTTGAAGGAATTTGCTTCATGGGGCTGCAACTCGATGGATTTCAATATCTCCATTAGAGCCTCCCGATGGGGCATTGATTGTTGTATGAGCTCGTATATGGAGATCCTAGCCGACGTGGTCCTCAATATTTGAGTGAGTTTGGTCTGAATTGTGGCCGTGGGTCTAAGCGGAGGAGGTTGTGTAAGGTGTTGTGGTTGTGACGTTGTTGGCACCTCACCTGTAGTTTTTGTGGGGGCAGCTATGCTCGGATACCTCCTATTCCGAGTCACTATACTGATCATCCCTACATACCCCTGCATGGGGTAATTTTGTGTTACATCGTTGACTTGTAGGGTCTTTGCCTGTTCATCATGGGTAGGTAATGGGTACTTAAAGACCTCCATTTTTTGGTTTCTTGGTGCCACGGGACTATCCACCACTAATGTCTTATTATCTATTAGGTCTTGCACCAAGCCCTTAAAATTCCAACATGCATTAAGGTCATGTCCCTTTCGCCTATGGAACCTACAATACAAATCTTCCCTATAGCCCTTAGGTTTTGGCATGTTGGGATCTATGGGTTGAATCTCGGGCAGGTTGATCAAGTTTGTTGTTGACAAGCGGTCAAATAGGGAGTCTCTGGACTCTATGTAAGGTGTGAATTGTCACCTAGGGCGACGTTGCTAATTTTTTTCTTGCCTCTAATTTTCTCAGTCATAGCTGTTAAGAGGCACCACCTGATAGTTAGCCTTTTTGGGCTATGTTGCTTATGCAGGCTTAGGGACGTTGATAGCAACCTGATTGACCGCAGTGGGTTTCTATTGCGTGGTCCCTGTTTTGGTGTTCTTAGACCATTCTTTCTTCTTTGGCTTGGCTATCTCGCCATCCTAAATCTTGATCTCTTCAATGATTCTGGCTTGTGCCAGAGCTTCCTCTAAGGTGGCATATTGCTACAGCTGCAATAGCACAAAGATCAATCTCAAACAGCTCTTTGAGAACATTTGTGTGAGGTCAGACATAGGAGGGAGGTAGGGTAGCTTAGAAAATAGATTCCTCCACCGATTTCCATAGGCCGCCATGGTTTATTCCTCATATTTCCTGAGGCTGGCTAGGTCACTTAGTGACTACTTCTTCTTGGTGTTGAAGGTGAAGCATTCGAGGAATGCATCCACTAGATGATCTAAGTTGCTAATGTTGTGCTTTGGCAATTGAGTAAACCAATCCGAGGCAGGGCCTGCGAACGTGGTGATGAATGTTCTTAACAACAAAACATCATTATCCTGAATGCCAAAGCATTGGCTCAGGAATCTAGTCACATGCTCCTAGGCATCCTCCTCACCTCTAAATATTGCCAACTGAGGCAGCTTAAAGTGTTTAGGGTAAGGGGGTGCAGGCACTAACGGATGCACAGGATGACTGCGTAGTTGGCATAACATGGGATTTTGGGGCCCAAAATTCTTGGTTTCCACTGACTCTAAATGCTCTAGAACCGCTTTATATGCATCAAAATATTTAATCTCTTCCTATTTAGTTTGCTCCCATTGTGGGTTGTGGGAAACTTGAGGCCTATGGAGGGGTGGCCGGATAGTAGCCCCTCTGCCTTGGTAGGGCATCTCGGCCCGCTATTATTCTTGCTCATACTCCTCATAGGCCTCTTGAGGAGTTTTTGGATGAGACCTATGACCATGGGTGGGTCCTCGTGGAGGGAGCATGTCGTTGTTCCTAGGAGTGGCCTCCCACTCAGGTCTAGAAGGTCTCAGAGGTAGCACTTGGTAAGGTCACGGGGACCTATCTCATACCAAGGCGTTGCACCTCTCATATGGTTCTGCTCTTTGGGTGTGAAGGGTTGGAACCCTCTCAGGCACCGTGTTATGGAGCAGCTCATCTATTTGGCACTGAATGTGCTCTTTGCTAAGGCGATATAGATGCTCTAGCTATTGTTGGTCTTGCTCAAGCTGTGTGATTTGCGCTTGGTGGGTGGCATGTCTAGCGACTGCCAGGTCGATTTGTTTTGCCATCTTGAGTCTGGGAGGCCTAGATGCCTCTCCTACACCTTTATATCGATCACGATGATCCGAGATCTCTATAGGTCACTTCCCTCTGTCGAGGTTGGCGGCATTCACTTGAGGCTCTGGCCTCGGTAGGTGACTTTGGTAAATAGCAGGTGCATAGGCGCATTGCTCTCGCACTGTGTATTGCTCTTAAGGAATGTAATGGTCTTCCTCATGCTCCCTTTCATATATGTGAAAGGGGCGAGCAGAGTTGGCTCACCCTGCTTGAAGAGCCTTGTGCTCGGGATTTGGCTTTTTATTCCTAACAATGATGGGGGGTAAAGGAGGGATGACATAATCATGTGGCCTCTCCTCATGGACCCTATGCTGCTCTAGCACTTCATCACGTGGTGGCCACTCATACCAAGCTTCTAAGGGAGCCTTCTTGTTTATGTTGAGTGCCATGTGTAAGGACTCCTCCTGAAAGGGGCTATGATGGATGGGCATGTCCCTCAAATGGGTGCCTTTATAGTCCCATTCTAAAATGGCATGATGTGGACTCTCTTGTGGGCCAGGCCGCCAAGGTGGTATGACCAAGTCCTCGGGGCTATAGCGGAGGCGACTTGTGCCCCCTTGTACACTCTCCGCAGCTCTTGCCCATGATTGGGCTTGGCTACGGGTGTACACCATGGTGGTGCTTTCATACAAGATGCATAGATTTTTACTTATTTTTATGATTTTTATGCTACACTAAACAGAAAATATCGCACACGTAAAGCAATCATTATCTCGTTTAAATATTAAAGGTGTGCCTAAACCTGGTTTAGTGTGTTTTGATTTTTTTTTGAAATCTTTTGTAAAGAATGTTTAAATGCAATATGATGGCTCTTATGGCTTCCAAAAATGGTCGCCCCTTCGATATACCATTGCCAGGCTGATATACCAACCTCTCTATATACCCGCCCTTACATGAGGGAAACTGTTGGTACGTGAGAGCATATGGTACGTGGAACGTAGGCCGTACGGAAGGGGAATCGCCCTATTTTTGACACCTACCATAGAAGACTTATCCTCATGCACTAGGAATCACCCCAGCTACACTCGGTCAGCTTTCATTAGGATTTACGTCTAGCAATAGTAGCGATCGGGGTTATGAATGCAAAATTCAAGCCAAGGTGGTGATGAAATCCACCGTTGGTCTTGATCAAGGGCTAGGGTTTTACGACCAGCTCCTTGGTGTTTATGTTGCCACATGATGTGTGGGGTTATTTTTATTTTGCATGAAATAAAATAAACATGCAGTACAACTTTTCTTAAGCACGCAAAGAACCAAAAAAATAGAAAACAAAAAATAGAAAATGACAGAAAGAGTTCAGGACCCTTACCTCTTCTCTGCCCAAATCTGCTGGTTCTGAGTTTCTGTCCTGAAACTACATAGATAGATATTCTTCTCAAGGAGGAATGAATTATAGGACTGTATTCATCATAGGGTGGGGCAAATGCCCATTCGTCCCTGGGTAAGACAAATTCTAGCTCTGTATTTGCTTCAGGCTAGAACGAACAGCAGTCTAGCGTTTGAAAAATTGATACCTACAAGCAAAAACAATCAAGTTTTGATCAGATTTCTGATCTTAAAAATAGAGGACAAGTGTCCCACAGTGATCACCACTGAAAGCATGAGGATACAAAAGCAAAAAGGAAACTCCAAGTGCGATGCAAACGAAACTAAACTTAACGCTAAATCCTATGAATTGAAAGTGCATGAAAGGAGGGAAAGCATGAACGAATCAAAACAAAACAAAAATCCAATAAGGAAGACAACCCTTTTTATTGATATGTTTCATAACTTAGTTAGAATTTTCCTCCTCCCATTTCTAAGGCCTAGGAGCGTTAAATATATGTTCTTGTTACACCCATGGATGCTATTCCTTCTTCCGCGTGCCCACATGTAAAATGGGCGGAAAAAATGTCACTGTTGCTTGCGTCGATGATTCTTGACTCCTTGATGCTCCCCTAATGTCTATATCCTACGTTCAAGGAAACAAGAAACCGTCAGTAGCACCTGTAGATGAAATAAAACATGCAATCCCCACGCCTTCGATTAGTGCATGCAAGATATAAATAAAACGATAACTAACATATATCCAAATGAACTAAAAATTTGATAGGGGCATCACAACATCACAAGGAAAACACTACAAATGGAACAGTCAGAAAACTCACCATAGATCTATATTCGCTCCAGGGCGGGACGAATAGACTTGTAACAAAATGTCAAAAGGTACTATCCCAAATGTCACATTCGGGAAGCTCCAAATAACCTACAAAGTTGGGTATTAGCTAATTGGGGGTATTTTGGGAAGACCCAGATGGTTATATTTTTCCAATTTTGCGTCCATCAATGGGAATTTTATGATGCTACGTGCATGTTAGCAAAAGCGAAAAATAATAGAAACATGATTAAAAATGCTCAGAACGACGTGAAATTTGAATGACAACCTATCTAAGAAGCATAGAATTAAATGCAAAAATAACAAAAAAGAAATCTACCACATATTTCTAATCACTCCAGGACGGGGCAATTAGGACTGTAGCAGTGTGGGGGGGGGCACCCGAGGGCAGGCTGCCTATCGTTTGGGGTCCCTAAGAAGATCGAAGTGGCCCATATGCTAAAAATCAAAAGAAAATCACAAGGAAGAAAACTATCGCGATATTGCGACATGTTGAGCAAGAAAGAAAAACTGTTGTGATATCGCGACATGTTGAGCAAGAAAGAAAAACTTTCGCGATATCGCGACATGTTGAAAAGAAAGAAAAACTATCGTGATTTTGTGACATGTTTGGAGAGAAAGCGCAAGCAAGCAAAACTTTCACTATTTTGTGACATGTTTGGAGAGAAAGCGCAATCAAGCAAAACTATTATGATTTCACGACATGTTCGAAGAGAAAGCGCAAGCAAGCAAAACTGTCATGATTTCACGACATGTTCGGAGAGAAAGCGCAAGCAAGAAAAACTGTCATGATTTTGCGACATGTTAGAAGAAATAAAGGCAAGTGGAAAAATGGTCACGATTTCGTGACATGTTGGAAGAAAAAGAGAAAGCAGGAAGAAGTGTCACGATTTCGCGACAAGTTCGAAGGAAAAAGAACAAGTAAGAAAAGTGTCACGATTTCACGACATATTGCAAGAGAGATAGTATGGAAGAAAAAGTGTCACGATTTCACGACATGTTGGAAGAGAAAAATACAAGTAGAAAAAGTGTCACGATTTCGTGACATATTGCAAGAGAGATTGTACGAAAGAAAAAGTGTCACGATTTTGCGACATATTGCAGAAGAGAGAGTCCAAAAGAAAAAGTGTCACGATTTTGCGACATATTGTAGGAGAGAGAGTTTGAAAGAAAAAGTGTCGCGATATCACGACATGTCGGGTTTTCGCAACCTGAAGGCAAGAGAAAGAGCTAAGGAGAAAAAGTGTCATGATATCGCGACATGTCGGGTTTTCGTGACCCGAAGGCAAGAGAAAGAGCTAAGGAGAAAAAGTGTCGTGATATCGTGACATGTCAGGTTTTCACGACCCGAAGGCAAGAGAAAGAGCTAAGGAGAAAAAGTGTCACGATATCGCGACATGTCAGGTTTTTGCGACTCGAAGGCAAGAGAAAGAGCAAAGGAGAAAAAGTGTCGCGATATTGCGACATGTAGCATTTTTGCGACTAAAGAAGGAGAGAGAAATTAAGAAGGCAGAAGTGTCGCGATATTGCGATAAAAGTAAAGAGGAAGAGTACGGAGGTGAAAGTGTCACGATTTTACGACATTCTATGTTTTTGTTGGTACAAGCCAAGAAAAGAGGCAAGGAGGCGAAAGTGTCACGATTTCATGACATGCTATGTTTTCGCTGGTACAAGCCAAGAAAAGAGGCAAGGAGATGAAAGTGTCACGATTTTGTGACATGCTATGTTTTTGTTGGTACAAGCCAAGTAAAGAGGCAAGGAGGCAAAAGTGTCACGATTTCACGACATGCTACGTTTTTGTGGGTACAAGTCAAGAAAAAATGCAAGGAGGCAAAAGTGTCGCGATATCGTGACATGTGTTTTCGTAGGTACAAGCCAAGAAAAGAAGCACGACGGTGAAAGTGTCACGATATCGCGACATGCTGAGTTTTCACGGGTACAAGCCAAGAAGAGAAGCAAGGAGGCGGAAGTGTCGCGATATCGCGACATGTATTTTTGTGGTCCAAAGCAAGGAGAAAGAGAGAGAACAAAAGTGTCACGATATCGTGACATGTATTTTTGGGGACCAAAGCAAGGAGAAAGAGAGAGTAAGCAAAAGTGTCGTGATATCGCGACATGTTGCTTTTTCACGGTTGAGTTGAAGCCGACGAAGACCTATGACAACCGACTAAGATTAAGGCTTGCAGTCGACTAAGTTTAGGGTTTACAGCCAACTAAGATCAGGGTTTATAGCCGACAAAGATTAAGGTTTTGATCATGAAGTTGTTATAAAAGGAAGGCTTTTTGAAGAGTTGTGGTGATCATATAGATGCGTTGTCGAATATGTGTCGAAGTGTGAAATGTGGTCGTAAGAGCGCAGAAAGCACAGAAGCGGTGAGATGATGGAAAAGTATGCAAAGTTTGCAAACAAGTCATGTCGAATTGTCCTAAGTGCGTCTGTGATTGCATAGAGAAAGTAGAAGGAGCAGAGTGTGCAAAAGAGAGAAGACGATCATGAAGTTAGATTGCAGCAAAGTAGAGTGTGTGAAGTGTTTGTGCAGAAAGAGTAGAGTGTGCAGAGAACACAAAGGTGGAGAAGACCAGTTAGGGTCATGCAAAAGCAAAGGTATTTTATCATCAAACTTATAGATTCAAAATTGAAATCCAGGTTGCAGCTTGGCATCAGAGGTTGGTGCTCCTTCCAGTAGGTGCTGGTAAATCAGGGGTTGGTGCTCTTTTCTGTTGGTACAAATAAATCATGGGTTAGTGCTCCTTCCAATGGATGCTGGTAAACTGTTTGTAAATTTGGTGCTTTGCAAAGGCTGGATTTGGATGGTAGTCCAAGCAGTCATTCTTGAAGAGTAGCCAAATTGGTGAACCTCGTTAAAATCTTGTGTTGTGTGATATGTTCTTTTGTGATGCTTGTTTTATCTGGTTTTAAGGTTTCTTTATTTCAGTTTTAAGAGCTGTAAATTCAAGTTAAAAGAACTACACTGATTCACCCCCCCTCTTAGTGCCATTGTAATACTAACAATTGGTATCAGAGCCAAGTTTCATTCTAAGGCTAAATCAGTTAGGGTTGATCTTGGATTAGTACGCAATGGATAAGAATAATAGATCCTCCTCCAAAAGGGCATCTCAATCAGTTTCAATTCCTATGGAAGAGAAAATTGAACCAAAAAATGTTGAAGACTTCTCATCAAACAAAGCGCCTTTGTTTGATGAAACAAATTACGCGGTCTGGAGAATCAGGATGTAGACATATCTTTGTGCTTTGGGATACAAAATCTGGGATTCAGTATATAGTGAATACACAATACCCATCACTCCTCCAACCGATGCTACTAGTAAGAATCTATTTGAGAATGACTCAAAAGCAAAGAATGCTATCAGGTGCGGATTAGTAGACAATGAACTGGTAAAGATCATGAATTTTAAAACGGCAAAATAAATATGGGACAAACTGAGGAGTATTCATGAAGGAGACGATGAGATCAAGGAAGCTTTGAAGTTGAATAACAATAAGAACATAGAGGCATATATGGTGAGAGTTAATGAAGTCCTAGAGGATGATTCTAAGAAAGAAACAGGTGGAGGTCTTTTCATGACACTCAAAAAAGAAACAAAAAAAGAATAGGAATGTGATGAAGAAGAAATTGATGCAGAAATAAATTTGAAAGAGGAATTAATTACAACTCTAGATGAATTGAAGATAGAAAGAAAAAGGAATAAGGAAATCTCAAAAAATCTTGAGGATGCAAATGAAATAATAACCAATTTTAAAGTATAGGTAGAAGAATTCAAAAGGATTGAAGAAACTCTCAGGTCATAGTTCAATGAGAAAGAGATTGGTTGCTGCAAACAAGAGGAAGAGATTGTTTTATTGAAGAAACAACTAGAAGAGGCCAATACAAATCTCAAATTCGAGAAAAACATAGAGTTTCTAGATAAAATGATAATCCAACAAAGAAGCTCCATGGATAGGCGTGGTCTTGGATATGAAGCTGAACAACCTTCATATTCCAACTCTGTAGAGAAGAAGAAGTTCATTATTGAAGGATCAAAGCAAGAAAAGCTTGAAGCTGAATCTTCAAAAGGAAGAAAATATCAAAGGAGATCTATAGCAAAGCAACCATAATAAAAGAGGTTCTATCACTCTCACTCTATTCATAATAATACTTTTAATGGCTATTGTTTCAGATGCAACCAGTATGGTCACAAGGCAATTTATCATGGATTGAATAATAAATCAAAGAGTTATGCTGGTAGAAATACTTCTGCGTTTCTGAGTGAACAATATGTACAATGTTTTCAATGTAATGGTCATGGGCACATAGCAAGGTTTTTTCCAAGCATTTTTGTATCTAATTTAAGGCAAAACAATAGATTTCATCAGACGCAAAGAATGCAACATAGAAAGGGAATAAATCAGGTACATAAAAAGGAAAATAATCATTCATCAAGGATACACAAGAGAACCACACAAGAAAAATGTTCAAGTTCATGAAAAGGTGAAAAATAGGGGTGCAGTTGAAAAATCCAAGCCCCAGTTCAAGAAATTTTGGAGAAATATAGAAGAAAGGAAATCATGTCTCCTTGGACTGAAGGAGACTACTCCGATATTGCACTAAACAACTCCAGGTAGCACATCCTCAGGGGGAGCAATATTGAAGTTTCATTTTAATGCTCCTATGTATTTGTTTGATTACCTGAGGATGAAAGGCAAGTAGTCAGGGAAGTTGTTGTTGTCAAAGTGTATTTTTAGTTCATGTAGTTTGTGGAAGTGTCGTGAAGGGTGGTGATTAAATTGAGAGTTGTCATTATTGGTAGTATTGCTATATGTCATTGTTGTACTGATGATGGTTCTTACTGCCACTATCCAAAGTTAAGGATTATAACAGTTCAGATAATTTGGTTAGTGAAAGAATGTTGCCCTAGCCGCATATTTGTGTTTCGATAAAAGCAATGTGTACTTGAACTACACATTGACGTGAAGATTGTTAGATCTATTATGATGTTGTGGTGAAAAAAAAAGAAAAAAGAAAAAAAAAAAAAAAAAAAAATATATATATATATATATATATATATATATATATTGAATTTTTATCATTAACTCATGTTTAGTCCATCAAGATGAGCAACTTTGTTTTGTGAATCATACCTATCCGAGGTCCAGAAGTATGAGTTTGAGTAAGGTGCACTATAGTTGGCCGTGAAGTGTTTAACAAAATATTGTCTCCTGATTCGAACAGTTGAAAGTAAGGTGTGACCAACGGTGATTGTAGAAAACATAGACCAAGTTGAAAATATAAAAAGGGATTTGGTTGTGTTGTGGTATAGTGTTTGATGCTTGCACAGAGTTGGCAGTAAAATTGCAGTGTTGGTATAGTATTGGACAAAATTTGGTACAAGTATGAGTCACTTGTCAATCTTGTTGATAGTTGTGAAATCAACGTTTTCGAATGGGAAGCTTGAAGAAGAGGTTTATATTGAGAAGCAAGATGGTTTCCAGCTTGGTGATGACCCAACTTGGTTTGTAAGTTGAAGATATATGGCTTGAAACAGACACCTCGAGCATGATATGCAAGGCTAGATAACTATCTCACTCAACAAAGGTTTGAGAAAGGCAGTATGCATGGTAGCACGATTTCAAGATAATCCCAAGGAGACTCATGTGACAACATTATGGTGGTTGATTTCTGAAATATCATTTAAGGGAAAATGATTATTTGTGGTTCCTTTTTTTGAAAGTAGATCGACTGAATGCATCAAGGTTTTCTGAATTGAGAATTGTGTTTAAACCCTGGGTTATAAGCATAGTGGTTTAAGCCCATTGGTTGTGAAAGAACTTGAGTTAGAAAAGAACATGAGTATCATTGTTATGTGATATTTGAGGTTGAGCATTGTTGGAATTATTTGAGTTGGTTGATACATACTTGGACTAGGGTTGTGTGAGAAAGAGTTGTCCCTTGTGATGATTGGTTGAGTTGATTTGATTGAGCCTAGTCAAGTTATGTGTGAAGTGTTTTTTAAAGTTCTATGAAGTGGATCTAATTTGAGATCGCCATTCATTATTGAGTTCATTTTGAGTTCTACTTGAGCATGAGTGATTAAGCCTTTGAGAAGGCCTTTGAGAAATATTTGAGGATAATGCTGGGATAGATTTCTAGAACAAATTTGGGCAAGTTCTTGGTGAGATTGCTAGAGAAGATTCAAACAAGTTCTTAGTGAGCTTGGTGGAGCAGATTTGGACAGGTTTTGTATGAGCTTGTTATTCAGCATTCGACAAGTTCTATGTGAGCTTATTGAGCAGGTTCTTAGTGAGCCTATTGACTAAGCTTTGGAGGTGACAGAGTACAGAGGATAGAGTCTCAATGGATAGAAACCTAGCAGCCAACACAGTTGAAGATAAATCTGAGTGAGGATTCTTCAAGTGAAGAAGTCCACCAGTCAGTGCAGCAGAGAGATAGAGTCTTCTATAATGTCACAAGGGTACTATGGAGTATGGGTTATGGTATCCAAAGTATGCAGATTGGGCAAGATGTGTAGATGATAGAAAGAGTACCAGTGGAGGTGCATTCTATTTTGGAGACAGATTGGTCACGTAGAACAGTAAGAAACAAGATTCAGTTTCCTTATCCACAGTAGAGGCAGAATATATTGCAGCGAGTATTGGCAATTTTGGGCCTTGAGTACATTGCCTTTGCCTAAGTTTAGTTGTTGTCATTGTTGTCAAGGAGCTCTTGGTAGTTGTTGTCTTTGATGTCAAGGAGTTCTTGGAGCAATTTGTTTTTATGTCTAAGTATGTGTTTTGATGACGGTTTCAATTTGGTCAGTAAGTCTCCAAGAAAATCAGAGTAGCCCAGTTGTAAAAAATCAAGAAAAAGATAAGTTAGAAAAAATTTGCAGGCGGCTGGAAAAACTGTCGTGATTTCGGGACATGTTTTAGGAGAGAGAAAGTTCTAGCAAAACTGTTGCGATTTCGTGACATGTTGGAAGGCAGAGACGAAGCAGGCAAAACTGTCACGATTTTGTGACATGTTTGAGGAGAGAAATTTCAGGAAAGACTATCACGATTTCATGACAATTTGAGTTGGTAGATTTGAGTTGCAGGAAGTGTCACAATTTCACGACAAGTTGAGTTGGCAGTGTTGAGTTGCAGGAAGTGTCGTGATTTCACAACAAGTTTCAATGAAGTTGTATAGATGTAGAAAGTGTCACGATTTCACGACAGGTTGAATTGGCAGCTTGCAGTTGGCAAAAGCGTCGTGATTTCATGACATGTTCCAGTTTCATGAGCAGTTGGCAAAAAAAAGCTTAAGGCAGCAAAAGCGTCGCGATTTCATGACATGCTTCAGTTTCGCGAGTAGTTGGCAAAAAAGAGCTTAAGGCAGCGAAAGCATCATGATTTCGTGACATGTTCCATTTTCACTAGTGCAAACCGAGAAAAGGTTGAAGAAGCAAGAAGTGTCACGATTTCACGACAAAGTTGCAAATGACGTCAGCAAGAGGCAAAAGTGTCACGATTTCGTGACAGAAGCTGAGGAGAAGGCTTTGTAGTCTAAAGTGTCACGATTTCGTGACAAAGTTGTTGATGACGTCAGCAAGAGGCAAAGGTGTCGCGATTTCATGACAAAAGTGGAGAAGAAGGCTTTGAAGTCTAAAGCATCACGATTTCATGACAGAAGTGAGATGACGTCAGCAAAAGGCAAAAGTGTCATGATTTCATGACAAAAGAGCAAAGGAAGCAGACAAAAGCAAAAGCATCATGATATCGCTACAACAAGCTATAGAAGGTGTACGGCAGGCAAAGGTGTTGCGATATCGTGACATGTTGAAGTTTTGTGCCAGAAGCAACAGGGAGGTAGTGAAGCCGATAGAGTTAAATCTGGGCCGACGTAGCACAGGGTTTTATAGCCAACGTGATTGAAGGTTAAACAGCCGACTAAGAACAAGATTTCAACTTGAGATTGTGAGTATTAAAGGAGGGCTATTTGAGTAGTTTTGGATCGATCGAAGTGTGCGTTCGAAGAGTGGCATTCGCAGATTTAGTGCGACAGTGAGGTTCGATCATCAAAAAAGTAGAGTACGAAGTTCGATTGTAGTATAAGAGTGCATTTTGTCGAATCGTCTAAGTGTGGAAGACTGTGCTGCTATTCATGCGAAGACTGTGCTGCTATTCATGCGAAGACTGTGTTGCTATTTATGCAAGTACTGTACTATTGTATGCACGAAGACTGTGCTACTAAGTTTTTGTAGAAGAGTATAATTTAATCAAGTGCTGTTGTGTTTTGCATAGACTGTGAAAAGTTGGTTTCGACCAAGTAGGAACTATAACAGAAAAGAAAAGAGGAAGAGGACAGATTTGTGCCAGACCGAAGGACTGTGTTTTGGTGCAAAAAAGAGGACCAACTTGCTGTGACAGAGTTGAGGATAGAGATCTCCAGCCAGAGCAGGGAAGACAGGTGTCTTCTATGGATAGAGTTCCACTTGCTAAAGGCAGAAGAGATAGAGGTCTTCTAGAGGGTCACCAGCCAAAGCTGAATTAGGGGAAGGTGTCTCCTTTGAGCTGTGGCTCATAAACATTGTAATTGGGAAGGATTCCCAGATGACTTTGATACAACTTTTAGAAGAAAAGTTTTATCCGTGGAGTAGCCCACCTTGGGTGAACCACGTAAATTCTCTGTGTCTCTTTGTGGATTGCATTTTGTGCATTGTTTTACTACTGTTATTACTGCTATATTTATTCTGCATGTTATTGGTTTGAAAGCTTTTTTGAAAGATAAAGTTAAAAAGTGGTCTTATACTGTTCATCCCCCCCTCTCAGTATAAGCTTGTGTTCTTCAATTGGTATCAGAGCAGGTTCCTTCAAAAAGGTTTTACAGCCAGAAGGAAGAAGCTGGTTAAGAACACAATGGATTTTTTAGGTGGCAATGCAGGCACCTATTCCGGATGGATCAGATTTCGGTCTGTGGAGTGCAAGAATGAAAGTCTATCTTATGGCTCTTGGTAATGAGGTATGGGAAGTTATTGAAGATGGGTACACCATTCCTGTAAATGGTCCTTATACTAAAGAAGACAGGCTTCTACATCATAGCAACTCAAAAGCCATGAATGCAATCCTGAAGGGTTTATAGAAGGCTGATCTTACCAAAGTTATTCATTGCAAGACAGCCAGTGAAATGTGGAAACAATTGCAAGTTGTTCATACAGGTGATGCAAATGTCCGAAAGGCCAAGTTGAGACACTTCAAAGGTATATTTGAACAACTCAAGATGAATGATGATGAAAATATTAGTGACTACATGCTCTACATGGATGAAGCTGTTAATTCTATGTTTCAACTATGGAAAGTATGGTTGTATCGCTCCAAATTTTTCACACCCTTACCTTCAAGCTATAGGATCCGTTCCCGGAAGGGGGATGTGAAAAGGATGGTGCGGTACCTCAGACTGAGAGGCCTTGCGAAGGTCTCGCCTCTCGGGGGAGGTGTATATTGGTGATTTTTCGACGGATGGTGGGTTCACCAGGAAACATTCAATGGCAATTTCCACGCCTAGGTTGGGAATGTGTTTTATGTGTTCATTTTAGCCTTAAGAATTCAAGTCCTAGGTTTGGCCAAAATGCGTCTATGTTATTCTATATGAAGATGCAGATTAAATGAATACAGAAAAGCAGAATAGGATAGAAAAAAAAAGAGATTAAGCAAGATTAAAAGAAAATACCTAATCTGGATGTCTGATGAAGATTCTAATTCTTGAAGCAGTCAGGATCGCCTCTGATTTGATAGGATCATCTGAGATCAGACAAGATCATCTAAGATCTGATGAATTCATTAGACGAATTCGTCAAAGACCTACAAACATAGAAATAGGTGCAAAACACAGAAAATACAACTATGCTAACATAGGGAAACAGTGTAAATTGACAGTAACAATATCAAACTGAAACTTAAAAATAGAAACATGAATGCATTATGCTAATTTAATCACAATTATGACTTAATTATGCATTTGATCTAGATGGGTGAACTCCAAAATGTAGAATAGCATAAAATATTGAATAAACTAGCTAATTACAGCATAAAATAGTAGATTGAAAGATGAAGAAATGCAAACTTTAGGCACTGATTGCCTCAATGTTGACTACAGTCAAAATCATCTCGCATTGGTACGAAATCGTCTCTAATTTGACAAGATCATCTCCGATCTGAACAAGATCATCCGCGATGATGTAAGCTTTCTTCGGCTGAAAAACACTAAGGTACCTGCAACAAAAATTGTATAGAACTAATGCAAATAGAAATTTGGGATGTTTTGATGCGTATGAAGTCAAGTTACAGAGAATTTCAGCCAGGGGGGTGCTAATGGAAGGGCTTAGGATTAAATAGGCTTAGGAGGGAGGTTAGGAGGTTGGAGATCATCCCTATTTGGGAGATCTCCAATGGGGAGGGTCTCTAACGGTGCAGACACACTTTTGCCCGGATTAGAGACCCGTTGGAACAGAAGCTAATTGTGAAAAATTAGTTTAGGGACAAGATCATCTGGACGTCCTAGCCTAGATGAAATCATCAGATCTGAGGCGATATCGTCTGATCAGCGACAATATCGTCAAACGGTCAAAACAACCTCTAAAAATGGCGCGGGAAAGGGGGAAACAGATTACACGACGGTTAACGGGCGGTTTGGGAGGTTAAAATTTGAATTTAAATTATTTACTAAAGTAAATGTAATTATTAAGATTTCACTACGTCAATTTTAGGGTGCTACATTTTGCCCCCTCTTTAGCGAATTTTTCGAAGAAAATGCGTTAAAGATGAGTTCTTCTTGATCTATGAGAAAGCAAAAAATTATTCCCATTTTTAGGCGACGATTCTTGGTCGAATCGTACGACAGCTTACTATGGTGCCCCCTTCGTGTTTTTACCCAAATCGAACGTTTGAGGTAAAAACGTGGAAAAGCAAAATTGTTTAAATGTGTTTAATTGTGTTTTGAATAAAATTAAGAAAAATAGGGTAAAACCCTAATTCATTTTTATTGTTCATTTTTCTGGTTTTAGAGCTCTGCAAGCAAAATGGTGGAGACAACGCATAGATCAACAGAGGTCCGGCGCGGGCTACGGGTAAGAGTCTAAACTTAGCTTAGAATGCTTTAAGTTGAATTTACATGCTTTTTAGGTTGATTTTAAATAAATTTTGAGCATCGCGGCCGTTTTTGGGCCGTCGACGTCGTCGGGACGAAATCGTCCCGATTTCAATGAAATCATCTCAAGTTCGCCGATTTTGTCTAAGGGTGAAATCGGCGAAAGGGGGACGATTTCATTAAATTAGGGATGATTTAGGCTCACAAAATCGGAGACGATTATGCTCAAATTGGGGATGATATAGCCCAATTGTGGACGATATCATAAGTTGATGAAATTGAACTTATTTTAACTTTGCATTTTTAATTAATGAGTGTTATTAATGATTTGTTATTGTTTTGTTGTTTATGTTGCAGAGAGAATTGCTAAAGAGCAGAGAATGGAAATACGGGGGGTTGAGAGATGACTTGGCTACTCTAACATAGGCAGAGCAGGATCAGATGGCACAAGCCGGCTTACAGCATGTGGCAGAAATGCCACAAGTGTCTATAGACATGGGGCTACTAATAGCCCTGGCAGAGAGGTGGTATCCGAGTTCTTCCTATTTTTGGCTACCTATAGGGGAGATGACTCCCACTTTGGAGGATGTATGGAGGATTCTAAGAATCCCCATACAAGGACGGTTGATCACTCTTGTGGCCAATCAGGGTCATGCTATGGGGCGGTTGTGTGGTGACCCAAGCTTCACCTTAGAGAAGGGCGAAGTAAACATCAAGGCACTACGTCATATGCCTGGGGCATCGAGACTCACACAGGTTTTGGCCGAAGTGGTTGGTGGACTTCTGTTGTGCCACCAGAGCGAGTGCAGGGTACCATGGATGCTAGCAGATATGATCTGTGACATGCGGGACCATGGTTACAGATTTGCTTAGGGCTGCTTTGTTCTATGTCGGTTGTACAAGATCCTGCATGGGGTCGTGTACAAGGGCGGTCGATGTCTAGTTATGACATCGCTCCTACAGATTTGGTGCTAGAAGCACATTGCAGTGCGAAGGCCGGTAGGGCTTCCTTTGATAGGGATTGATGGGGAGAGGCCTCGAGTTTTCTACTGGTGGATCCAGATAGGGTCACAGTGGCGAATTAACCTACCGATGTCTTGGAGACTGCTGGATGACATTGTCTTGGACCAGATCACCTGGAGGCCATGGCGAGAGCACCCAGGGTGGGCCGAGGATGGATAGGAGTTAACTTGCGTCAGGCGAGTCTGCTGGTTGAGGATAGAGAGGGGAGAGGTGGAGCTCCATCGCTACGATCGAGTTTTGTGATAGTTCGGTCTACAACAGGGGATCCCATCTCTTAGGGATTACGAATTTTCTCAAACTATCCAGGATAACACCATAGTGAGCGAGGCTCCAGACATGCAGCGCTTCTGGAGTCAGGACTCGGATGATGCCCCCATTCAGCCAGTGGATGGGGACGATGCAGGGGTAGTCGATGGCTATGATGCCTGGTACATAGACATCCGCCCTCCTCGGATGACGAGGGCTTAGGGTCTAATTCATGCAGTTGTGCGTCGAATAGGGAGGTGATGCCAGGCGACTATGGAGGCGGCCCAGGGTCACGACGAGAGAGAGCTGAGGAGGCCACAGGCACAGGAGAGGCCACGACAGTGAGAGAGGAGGGTGAAGAGACCCCCTTCTCCATAGAGAGAGGCCACCATCGCCCGATAAGGGCAAGGGTGTTGACACTAGGGAGAACAGCGAGATAGCAACTCTTCGAGTAGAGACGATTCATCTCTAAGCACAGGTGCAGACCCTATAGGAGGAGGCTGCACGACACCGAGCTAAGGTGACACAGCTCAGAGATGAGATTGCACGCCTCAAAGCACGGGGTAGAGGGACGAGCACTGGGGAGCTGACACAGGCTATTGCCCAAATCACTTTCTATCAGACATTATACTATCAGATGGTGCCAAAGGAGGATAGATTACCACTTTTGGCTAACATTGTAGATCTAATTCGGATCGGGTCATCGAGGACTTCATCCCGATCCACGACGAGGACTCACAGTACCACTCATACTACGATGGGGCCACCTCATCCACCTCAGGGCGAGGGAGGAGATGATGCTGAGAGCTCGAGGGGTTCTCGAGGCTAGGCTACTACACTACATTGTACATATGGATATATAGCATTTATTATTTTTTGATAGAGGATTGAGTATGTCGAGGTACATATTTTGGCATACCAATCCAGTTTTGATATGATGTATATATACGGTTGATATATATATGAGATGAGATATTTTTGATTATATGACTTGTGTCTTATGTTCTTTTATGATGCTTTAATGTTTTTGATGTGATTGATTTGACGATTCATGTAATTACGTCGTTTGGAAATATTATAATTTTGATGTCATGCTGTAAGATTTTAAATGAAATAATCTGATGTAACAAATTGGTTGTTTGTGATGTAATGTGATAAAAGATAAAAAGAGACTTCTAACAATAATTTCAAAGGACATTGTCGCTATTATAGACCATTCCATGGATTCGTTGCTCACTCGGTCTTCAAGCTAATCCCAGTATAGAAATATTGTTAAAAAGTAAAAGAGTGCTTAAGAGACTGTATTAAGACTTTGGTGCAATGGTGCAAATGATGATGATGATGGTTTGTTTTCAAATTTTCATAAAAATAATATGCATGAAATAATGTTAAAATAATTTTTGCTAGGCATAAATTCCTAAGTGTGATAAATTTTTTGGATAATCCCTTGGAGTTATACCATCATTGCAAAATTGAAGGTTGACATAATGACATGAAGTATTGATAATGTGCATTCTTTTTGTTCAAAAACATAATTGTATAATAGAATGATTTAAGTCATATGGTTTTTATGATTTTTAAATAAATGGGGAATAAAAATTGTTACAATGGTTTGTGCTAGGCATAGAATATATAGGTATAGACTTATACCATCATCGCGAAATCCAAAAGGAGATAGTTTTATTTCATGGTTGATTTTTGATAAACATAAAATATGAAGATGAGGACTTGCGCTAAGCATAAAATTCCAATTTTGATTTTAGAACTATACCATCGTCACGAAAGTCAATAATATATATATGTTTTGATTGTTTTGATTGTATGGTTTTGAAAGAAATTTTGATGTTTCTATTATGCATGTAGTTGTATTTAAGCTAAACAACTGTACTTTAAAGAAGAAAATGAATTATTTCAAACAATTTGCAAAATATTTCAAAGTATCTTAAAGACAAAAGTTAGATTTATAAGGAATCCCATGTGCATATGTGAGTTCATTTCCAATATTGATTTATCATAATGATACACAAAATCTCTCAAATATAAAATGTGTGTGCAATTGCTATGTTCATTTACCAGTGTTGAGCAAGATAATTTGATACAAGTGATTTGAATAAACCAAATAAGTGTTCATTAACCATGATGTAGATGCATATAACCATACTAAACTACTATGTAAGTCAGATTATCAAGAGCTAGCTAATCCATAAGCAGACATAGGTCTGTACAAAAGAAGGTCGCTAATGTGACAGACATATTGCCACTCTAGGAGTTACCCAAGGCCAAGCAGGTTGGGCACAAACCACCTGTTATGGGGCTTACCTCACAGTTGTCGAATAATTGAAAATTCCAGGGATTCAAGCTCATCAACCCTTCTTTTCTTTTCAAAGGGTAGGGAAAGGGATTGTATTGCTTTTGTTTTTTGCTTTCTTTTGATTTTATTTTGTATTATTTTTGTATTTTTGCTTGATTTTTGAGATAATGCTTGAAATATTGCTGTAATGATATAAAATAACATTTTTTTTTTTCTTTTTTTTTTGAACTTTGCTTTTTGTTCTATACTAGGGATACTTGCTCAGATTAGCTGTAGAGCAAGGGATTTTTATTCTGGGTAGGGGTGATCTTGTCCTTTTGCCAATTCTCAAAGATTCTAGACCATGTGCATGATAGGATAGCAGGGGAAACTTTTCGCTCAAGAAACCACTTCTACTATGTAGCAAAACATGAAAATTACAAATATAATCATTTTATTGTGAAAAAGATGTGCTTGGTTTAAGTAAATAACAAGATCAATTCTCTATGCTCAAACTTTATTAAATTGAATTTTGTGGACTTTGATATAATAGAGATTAGTAATCATGCCAGATAAAATCAAGATATTTATTTTGTGAGTGTGAAAGTGAGGGATTCCAAATAAATGATAATTTATCCAAAATAATTTGAAACATATAATTGCAACATTTGTAAGAAGATATATATAAATACTTTTTGAGAATTTTTGAGAATGTTGATGTTGGTCCGACTTTCATACGCACCCCGTGAAGAATGAGCACAAACACCGGTAACACCCACGGGACGAATCCCACTCACTTTAGGATCTAGCTGGTTATCCAAGGTGCGAGTTACAGAGTCGGGTCGAATGTCTATTCACTCTTTTTCGCTTCTGGAATAGATTTCAATATGGACTGTCTGTTACCTTACAGGGGGTTCCCAAACTTGTTCAATAGTTGCAGAAGTTGTTAACAATCAGATTTAACTTGATTCTTGATCTAGCTCTCATGGGTCAACAGATTCAAATAAAAGACAAATAAAGAAAGTAAAAATGGATCATTTCACCGAAAACAAAGAGAGGGTAGGGTAGGGCAGAAAGAGAAGTTTATCAGACTTTAAACTGTAAAACTTAAACTGTCAATTTCATCTATACTATCAGCTTCACAATAGAAAAAATCAAAGAAGAAAGTGTCCAGATTTCTAAGATCACTTTCAACCAAGAGCACAAGGCAAAATGGAACAGGTCTAGCAGAAAATTATAAACCGAAGGGAAGTTGGTTAAAATTGGTATCTTTCATCGGAAGCCTAGCTCACACAGTGAAGATAGAGCAATTAGAACAAAATTAACCTCAAATCTATAATTTCCCCTAGCAAAAAATAGAACAACTGAAGCCTAACAACATATTTAATTTTGATATCTGATATTTACAGCATATATCTAATAAACTTTAATGGAACGGATAACAGAAGAAGATACACTTATCACATATTTGTAAAATATTAGGCTCCTGGCCATGCTACCACATAAAATAGCAAAAGCACATCAACTCCCAGTCCAGAAAACAAAGGATTTCACAAAATTTGCAAGAAATTGCTTATAAGCCTTTTATTTCTAAGTCTCCACCTCCCGCAATTACATTGAGAAGAAGTATTTATAGACTCAGGATAGACCCTGATCTTTTCAGAAATATCTTCTTCCCCAAACTACAAATCTTATCTTTTTTTTTAAAACCCTAGGACCCGGGTTTTACAATATAAAGCCATTAAAACAAAGCTATGGATAGAACTTAACCATTCTATAAATCTGTGTAGTTAGCTGCCATAAATGGAGAAGATAGAGTTGAATGCCACTTGCATTCATCCGCAACTGCAAATGAATGCTCTCATTAATTTCTGTTGGTGAGCCGGATGAGTCACCACTTCTCCATCAATTTGATCCGTAGACCCATCCCTGAGTTGAAATTGTCTTCATGCTATTAATTCTGTCATAAATTTGCCATTGAATGCTTTTATTGGCCTCTTCTCCTTTAGCATGGCGGTGCTTGATTAAATCTACACTTTAACTTTGCCTTTATGGTCTTTTTCAGGTGTCCCGCAGGTGACAGGTGGAATCCTGTATGAAAGAGAAAATATGTATTAGTACCTTAATAAAATTATCAAATCCAAGCTTAAAACATTAAAATCAGACTAAAAACCGCAAAATAAGCTTCCATGTCGGCCCTGCTTGTCTGCCTCATGCTTTGACACGTGTCGCTATCCTAGGATGCCTTCTGTTTACAGCTGGAATGCACTTCTGGCCCTTTGGGGAACTTTCTCTCTCCTATCGCGATTCTACGACATGTCGCGATTTCGCGACGTGTCGCAAAATTGCGACGTCCCTGGCTCATCGACAACTTTCTGATTTTCAGCCGCGATTCTGCGACATGTCGCGATTTCGCGACATGTCGCGAAATCGTGACACTTCTTTGCCTTAGCCAATTTATCAAATTTTCTTCTCCCATGCGTCTTTCTTCTGGCTGGTTCCATCATTGAAAGTGCAGCGAATCGCTGCAACTTTGATGTCTTTGTATTTTAAATCAAAATGGCCATGATTTTGTTATAGGTAGCGATTTCGCTACCTTCTTTCTTCTCTGTACCAATCGTCGACCCTTTATCGCGAAGATGCTACGTTCTTTTGCTTCGGAAGACCTTTTCAAAAGGTGCAGCGCATCACTGCAGTTTTGCCCCTTAGACTTTTCTTTCAACAAATTACCCTGCGTAAATAAAATGTTGTAACTTTAGAAACACAACACCCTGTGATTGTGGAACTTGCAGCGCGTCGCTGCCACTTTTGTTTAGACTCCCCTTTTCAACCAATATGCAGCGAATCGCTGCATTTTCTGTAACTTAGTCATTTTTGAAACCACCTCATCACGAAAATGGAACACGTTCATTTTGAGCACTGTGGGATATTTTGTAAAAGTATGTCAGATCACTGCTACTTCATTCCTTTGCTTCCTCTTCAACAAGCTACACGCGATTTCAAGACGTTCGCGAATCGCTGCAATCTTTGCTGTGGACTCTTCTCTTGACCAACGTCCTACGATTTTAGACATGCAGTGCATCGCTGCAATTTCTTGCCTTGTGTACCTTTTCCAAAACGTGCAGCGCATCGCTGCAGTTTTAGCACTTAAGCTCTTTTTACAACCAAGCCTTCTGTGCCTTTAAAATGTGCAGCGCATCGCTGCAACTTTCACTTCGAACTCCCTTAGTTGATTTTTCTCTTGCACTCAGTGAAAATGCGACATGTCGCCAAATCGCGCCCCTCCGTACAACTTTCTTCTCTCTCCTCCGGCCGACAGCGATTTTGCGACACTTTCCAAAAATGGAAATGTCGCGATATCGCGACACTTCCAAAAATGGAAAGTGTTGCGATTTCGCTACACATTTGCGACTTAGCTGCTTTTGCAAAAATCCATCATGATATCGTGACATTTTTGAAAATGGAAGTGTCGCGATATCGCGACACTACCAAAAATGGAAAGTTTTGGTTTTCTGAATTGTTTCTAGATTTCTTGGCGGGCAAGGTTCTTAGCGTGAATGATTATAGCATGTAAATTAAGCTTGTGATAATCAGCTCAACACAACTTTAACAAGGGGCAAAACGGGACTTAAGCGACATCTAGGGTCCCCAAAATTTCAAAGTTTTCAGGATGATGCATTTCGGGGGGGGGGCTTCTCAACAAGGACGACCTTCCAAACGCGAATCGCGACACTACCAAAAATGAAAAATTTTGATTTTCATGTATTTATTTGACTGCTTTCTGGATTTTCTTTGGTACCGATGCAAGGTTTGGCTTAAGCATGAATGATTTCTAGCATGTAAAATTTAAGCTTGTGATAATCAAAGCTAGAATGCAAGAAAAGCACAACTTTAAAAAGGGGGCAAGCAAAATATGGGACTTAAAACTGAGAAAGATCAAGAGGGTCCCTGCTGCAAAATGGTATTTCAAAGTTTTCAAGAGGATTGGAATGCATTTTTCAGTGGGGGTGTGTTGCTTCTCAACAAATGGCGATATCTGCGGGTAAAATAGTAGCACTATTTTAGAACCCAGGACTCTGGCTTCAAAACAAAAAGACCATGCATCATGCCTTGCCACAGACATTCTTCACAATAAATTGACCACTAACTGCTAGCTGTTAAAATTTCCCAAGGACATACTAAGCTGAATTACTTCAAGGAAGATTTCTGATGTGTAATTACAAAGGGTATAAAATTTCTCCAAGGATGACTGGATTGATTGATGAACTCTGGATTGATCAACTTTTCTTAGATCATAAAAAGGGGAAACCGAGTAGAGCTCTGTTTACTAGTTTAGCCTTTTACAGCCTAGACAGAGTTACCCTTTAGATTTACACGACCCAAATTTACAACTGTAGGGCAGAATCTATAATTCAGTAAAAATATCTTTGGAAGTATTGGCTGCCTCTTTTGATTGTACAACTCTTTTCTCTTTTTTTTTTTTTTTTTTTGAATATATCAATATCTGAAAGGCCTTAGAGAAATTGCAATTTTCTTTTATCACTTGATCAATCTGGAATTGTTTCAGTCTAGGCAATGATAGCCTCTATGGGTACCAAAATAATTGCATGAATCATAGTCCCCTCTTATAACCAACTTTTCTTAGATTCCCCGGGAGTTCCTCCAACTAAACAGCATAGCATTTTCTCTACAATTAAAACAACTGTGGCAAGCAAGACACAAAATCCAATCATCTCTCTACCTTCATCCTGAAATAGCAAAATAGTTCTACAGTTCAGTTTAAGAAGACTATCTCAATTAGAATAATGAACAGAATGGGGTACTGGATTGTGGATTTATCAGCCCAGAGTGAAACAATCTTTAGCAGGCTGACTTTTCATTAATGTTCAGACAAAGGCAAAGGACAGAAACCTTTAAAAGCTAAAGGACTTTGCACAGACTTTCAAGGACAGTCAGGCCTTAAAGCAAAACAAAAATAAAACTGTACAGACTAAAACACAGAAATGTACAGGCAGCAAAGAAAAAGAAGCAAAGCAACTAAAACTGAAACAAAAGACTATACAGACTTAAATAAAAGCAAGGATTAACTAAAAACATAGCAACTAAAACTGAAGCAAAGGAAAAGGAATCTAGGACTAAACTAGAACAAAATAAACTGCAAAGCTATTTACAATATGTACACATATTACAACTTCTTTATGACTTCATTCAAATGACACATTGGATGGAACAACAGAGAAATAATGTTTCAAGTATTGACCATTAACAGGGAGGTCCAAAAAATTACCATCCAGGTCTTGTAAACGGAATGCATTGTTACCCAATATTTTAGCAATCTGGTAGGGGCCTATCCACAGTGGCTGCAACTTTGTGTGCTTACCCTTCTTCTCATGGGCCTTGTCCCACAGAAGCACCAAGTCAGCCAGTCTGAAAGCCTTCACTTTGGCTCTCTTGTCAAACCACCGCTTGACAGTTTCTTGGTGCCTACTGAAGTGCTCCAGGGCTTGGAGTCTTTCATCCTGCAAGTTAGTGAGGTCTAAAACTCGAGCTTCTGCATCATCATGATCTTCAAAATAATCTAAGGCAAATTGGTAGGTGGGCAACTTCAAGGAGATGGGAACAATTGGCCGGGTTCCATACAACAAAACAAAGGGAGAGGTCTTAAGAGCAACCTTATGTTTTATCCTGTCAGCCCACAGTGCATACTTCAACAATGTATGCCACTGCCTAGGTTTGTCTGCTGCAGACTTCTTGATGGCATTCATTAAATTCTTGTTGGTGGACTCAGCCAATCCATTGCCTTGGGGATAGTAGTTGGATGAGAATCTGATAACTATCCCCATCCGGTATGCCCAATCTACAAATTCCAATGATTGGAAGGCTGGTCCATTGTCACATACCAAATTCAGGGGAACCCCAAATCTAGTTATGACATTTGATTCAAGAAATTCAATGACTTCCTGGGCTATACTCCTTGTAGTGGCTGCTGCTTCAACCCACCTTGTGCAATAGTCAGTAGCTGTCAGCACATATTTATGTCCTGCTAAGGAATTTGGATTGATTACCCCCACAAAATCAAGTCCCCACTGCATGAAAGGTTTGTTTATCACCACTGGCTGCAATGGCAGGGCCCGGTTGGCTTCTTTAGCTGCAAAATTCTGGCATTGATGACAGGTTCTGACATGCTGATGTGCATCCTTAAAAAGTGTAGGCCAGTAATAGCCTGCTCTTAATATTTTATGTGCTGTGGCAGATCCTGATGAGTGCCCTGCCCCTAGTTTTTCATGAAAACTAGCCATGACTTCACTGACTTCACTGGGAGAAATGCACCTTAGAAAGATGCCAGCATAATTCTCCCTGTACAGAGTACCTACCTTGAGGAGATAGTGAGCAGCTTTTAACTTTAATGCTCTCCTTTGAGTTCTGTTCAAATGGGATGGGCAAATTCCAAACTGTAGCAGATGAATGATATCTCCATACCAATCATCAGATTCAGAATTCAACTGATTAGCTTCTTGCTGTGGAGGCACTTCAGCAATGTGTCTGGACAAGCCAAGTCCTCTGATCAATTTAGCAGGCCTAATCTCCAAGTCATACTCTTGCAACCTTGTGACCCAATTTCCCCTCAATTCACCCAACTCATTCTGACTTAGGAGGTATTTCACAGCTGGGTCTGGCACTATGGCATGAGTTTTGCTTCTGAGTATATAGTGTCTGAACTGCTTTACTGCTCTTACTAAAGCGTAAGCTTGTTTGTCTAATCTAGAATATTTCAGTTCAGCTCCCTTCAAATTAGTGCTCTTAAAAGCAATTGGATGTTCTCCGATTTCCCTCCGTTGGGTCAGAACTGTAGCAAGCGTATGTTCTGAAGAGAAGGTGTACAGATAAAAATCTGCACTGAAGTCTGGGCTTACCAGGACTGGTGCTTGTTTAATGGCTGTCTTGATTTCCTGGAAGGCAGCCTTAGCTTCTGGGGTCCAAAAAATCTGGGCAGTCTGCTTTAACATGTCATTCATTGGCTTAACTATCTCTGCAAAGCCTGAGATAAACTTCCTGACAAAGTTAATCTTTCCAAAGAATGACCTCAACTCTTTCTTGGAGTTGGGAAATGGTATGCCAGATATGTCTTCAACTCTACCTGGATCCATAGAAATGCCATCCTTTGTGACTAAGTGCCCCAGGATCTTCCCTTTCGTTACACCAAAAATGCATTTCTTTGGATTCAGAGAAATGCCAAACTCCCTGCACTTGTTAAACACAGACTCTAAGTGCTTGACATGGTCAAATCTAGATTTGGAGAAGACTGTTAAATCATCCATGTACACAACAATACATTTTCCCATAAGCCCCTTGAAGGCATGATCCATTGCTCTTTGAAATGTTGCTCCAGCATTTATTAACCCAAATGGCATCCTTTTGTAAGCAAAAGTCCCCCACTTGGTTGTAAAAGCAGTCTTCATTCTGTCTTCTTTCTCCACCAATATCTGGTTATAGCCTGAGAAGCCATCCAAGAAAGACATCATCTCTGATCCATTAACAATTTGCAGGACTTCATCCATAGAAGGCAGGGGATAGTTGTCCTTTTTTGATGCCTTATTTAAATTCCTGAAATCCACACACAGGCGGATCTCCCCATTTTTCTTCCTGACTGGCACCAGATTGGCCACCCAGGTAGAGTGCCTGATGGGAAAAATAATTGCTGCACTCAAGAGCTTTTCTACTTCTTTCAGGATAAGGGGTTCTAACAGAGCATTAACATGCCTCTGTTTTTGTCTGAAAGGCTTGCAAGATTCTTTCAAAGGTATGATGTGAGTGTAAACTTTTGGATCAAATACCTTTAAATCTTTGTATGACCAAGCCATTACATCCTTGGACCTGTGCAGAAAATCAATCATACTTCTCTTTATTTTTGGATCACGGTCCTTTGCCAACTTGATGTTCTTTGGATCCTCCTCAGTGCCTAGGTTCAGGTCTTCAGTCCCATTGTCTGTGGCAGTTACAAAATCCTCAGGATTCCCCCTTTGCCTGATCTTGTCAACATCAAATAGCCTTTCTAGCTCCACCATTCCTTTTGGGATCCTGTTGTCCTTCAACCTCATTATTCCTCTGTCATCATCCAACTGTTCCAGCAGGGTGTCTCTTTTGCCTTCATCAATTATAGCATTCTCAAAGGTGTTAGTACTCTGTAAGAAGTTCACAATCTGCTGATCATCTGAGAAAACTTGAAAGCTATCTATATTGTTAGGAACTGAAGGGCAGGGGATTAATTCAATTGAAAACTTATCCCATTTGAATTCCTCCAATGGCTTTAAACTTGCAGCTGAAGATGCCAAGACATCTGCATGTGAATTTTGTTCCCTGGGTACATGTGTTAAGTTAAATGCATCAAAGCCTTCCACAAGATCCCAAGCCCTGTGCTTGTATCCTTTCAAATAGGATGCTTTACATTGGAATTTACCCCTGACTTGGCTTGCCACTAATTCTGAATCAGTGAAAACTTGAATGTTTCTCACATTTTTATCCAATGCAAATTTTAAACCTAAAATCAGAGCTTCATACTCTGCTAAATTATTAGTACATGGGAACTGCAGGCGGTAAGACATAAAAAATGTCTGACTTTGAGGCCCTTTGAGGACTGCCCCTATTCCAGAACCCTGCTTACATCTTGCTCCATCCACATGAAGTGTCCAAACTTCATTAGTATGCATAGGATGAGCTTTGTTAAACTTGTTACTCTGCCCAGTTGTTAAATTGTAGACTCCAATGTCTACCTCTTGCAACATTGACAGTCTCATTTGCTGCATTGTATTCTGTAATGGTGTGCTTGTACCGGGTTCTCTGTCAACCCGCAATTGATTTGCCACTCCTTTCCATGGCAACCACATGTGTGAAAAATCCGTTGCCAGATATCCATTCAAGGACCTAGACCAATCCCTACTCAACAGCATCCCATATCCCACTGGGATATCCACAACCTGGATTTCAATTTTATGTTGAGCCCTTGGCTCAGATGCTAATTGTATGTGAATATTTTGAAGCTCTCCAACAAATTTAACTTCTGACTTGTCCAATTGGACAACTCTCCTTTCAGACTTCATTGGGGTCAACCCCAATTGCTGACAAATGGCCAACGACATAACATTAGCAGATGCACCTGAATCTACCAAACAATTATGTAAGTTCTTCCCAAAAATTCTGACAGTCAGTAAAAATGGGGGAACTTTAGTTTTTTTTTTGTACATGGCTAGATTGGCATTTGCTATTTTCTTTCCCTTGTCTACAGGTTTAGCAGCAGGGCCAGAGTATGTCTTTATTAGATTGTCTCTCTATTCTGAAATCTGTGCTAGCTCATGCAGAGTAATGTTGGCCTTAATCCTTTTCATGTCTTCCACTATGTTATATCCTTTGTTAAGTGGAGGAGCAGCAACATCTGGTACTCTCTGGGCTCCTCCCTTTGGTGGAGGTGGATTATTGCTTGGAGAGGGGTCCGGAGGAATATTGTTTGAGTTGTCAGGAGGAGTTGATGTGGTATTTGGCTCAGGATTCCTGTTCCTCAGGTTGTAGTTATCTCTTCTGTACTGCTGGAAAGCCTGTACTTCATCTATAGGCATTTCAACTACATTCTCAGATTCATCCGAGAAAGAAAAGGAATCCAGGACCATGGTTGCACTGTGGCCAGATGAACTTGGGCCATCAGCAGTTCTTTGATTTTCCTAAGAGGTAAAATCTATAGACAAGGCCTCAAATGCATTGCAAAATTCTAGACAGTCTAACTCTCCATGCTGAGAAGTGGCATGGATTCTGCACCAGTTGGGCAGGGCTAAATCACAGATGTTTACATCATGAGTTTTACCCTTGTAATATTTATTAGGTTCATATGGGGGCCTGTTAAATCTGTTTAGCTGATATGAGTATCTTTTGGGATTGTCACCAGTAGAAGTTTGCCTTTTAAAACTCAAAAAATCATTGGCCAGCTTCTGAACAATCTTTGAGACTTCTTCAATCCTGGCATTGTCAGCTTCTTTCACAGGGTTTTGTACATTCTCAACAGGTGCTGCAGCCAATGGTGCTGCTGATGGTAGAGTCTGACAAACTGGTAACATCATCTGATGTGGGATAGGATTGAACACAGGAGCAGGCTGTGTGATCAGAGGAGTTTGCTGGAGATTTAAAGGCTGGGGTCCCAACTGTCTTTCCAGAATTAAAGCTTCTTTGTAAGCTTCTGTCAAATTGGTAACAGTGGCATCTCTCTTCAAGAAGACAGAGGTCATGGGATCTAAGGAATTTCTAAAGATCTCTAGTGCCAAGTCTGCATTAGGCACATAATACCCAGTAAGTCTACCATAAGCTTTTTGAAATCTGACATTATAGGATCTGATAGATTCATTCAATTCTCTTTTGATGCCAGAAAACTGCTGATATAAAATACTGGGGTCTATCACTTCCCCGAACTGTGACACAAAAACTTTTTCTAAATCATTCCAACTGGTGATAGAATCATTGGTGAGGTTTAAAAACCAATCATATGCTCCCTCCTAGAGAGTGAACGGGAAGAGTCTGCAGGCAACATCCTCATGCTGTACATTTAATAACTTCAGTGCATTCTTGAATGCAACCAAGTGTTCTTCTGCAGTTCTTGTCCCATCATGTTTATATCTAGGGAGATATCTTTCTGGATTTCTGGGCAAGTCATGGGCTATACCCGGAATTTTCAAAGCTGTGGAGCCCAACCAATTTGCCATAGCTAATGGATTGACAGGGATATTCTGAGCTCTGGTTGGAGTAACTATCAATGGTGATAAAACCTGTTTCGATAGAGACTTGGCCCTTCCGAGGCTAGTTCTTCTCGGAGTTTCTAATTCAGGGACAAGGAGCTCTCCGACTACGGGGTGGGACCTTGTTACCCCGTATGTAGAATCCAGCTTTCACAAACACTTATAACTTTGCAGCTTCTCAACGGGTTCCGTATTTAGCAATTTAAAACACTGCACTGACAACTTACAAAAACTGTACTGAAATTTTATAAAATTGAGCCACTTTTAAATGTTAAAATGCTAGACTCTGGATAAAATACAGTATTTGTCAAGCACCACATACAATCGGATTTCCCAACCCAAGTGCACTAAGAATAGATGTTCTAGGCCCTCCTTCTAGCGCCAATTAGATGTTGGTCCGACTTTCATACGCACCCCATGAAGGATGAGCACAAACATCGGTAACACCCACGGGATGAATCCCACTCACTTTAGGATCTAGCTGGTTATCCAAGGTGCGAGTTACAGAGTCGGGTCGAATGTCTATTCACTCTTTTTCGCTTCTGGAATAGATTTCAATATGGACTGTCTGTTACCTTACAGGGGGTTCCCGAACTTGTTCAGTAGTTGCAGAAGTTGTTGACAATCAGATTTAACTTGATTCTTTGATCTAGCTCTCATGGGTCAGCAGATTCAAATAAAAGACAAATAAAGAAAGTAAAAATGGATCATTTCACCAAAAACAAAGAGAGGGTAGGGTAGGGCAGAAAGAGAAGTTTATCAGAATTTAAATTGTAAAACTTAAACTGTCAATTTCATCTATACTATCAGCTTCACAACAGAACAAATCAAAGAAGAAAGTGTCCAGATTTCTAAGATCACTTTCAACCAAGAGCACAAGGCAAAATGGAACAGGTCTAGCAGAAAATTATAAACCAAAGGGAAGTTGGTTAAAACTGGTATCTTTCACCGACAGCCTAGCTCACACAATGAAGACAGAGCAATTAGAACAAACTTAACCTCAAATCTGTAATTTCCCCTAGCAGACAATAGAACAACTGAAGCCTAACAACATATTTAAATTTGATAATGGCAGATTTACAGCATATATCTAACAAACTTTAATGGAACGGATAACAAAAGAAGATACACTTATCACATATCTATAAAATATTAGGCTCCTGGCCATGCTACCATAGAAAACAGCAAAAGCACATCAACTCCCAGTCCAGAAAACAAAGGATTTCACAAAATTTGCAAGAAATTGCTTATAAGCCTTTTATTTCTAAGTCTCCGCCTCCCGCAATTACATTGAGAAGAAGTATTTATAGACTCAGGACAGACCCTGATCTTTTCAGAAATATCTTCTTCCCCAAACTGCAAATCTTATCTTTTTTTTAAACCCTAGGACCCGGGTTTTACAATATAAAGCCATTAAAACAAAGCTATGGATAGAACTTAACCATTCTGTAAATCTATGTAGTTAGCTACCATAAATGGAGAAGATAGAGTTGAATGCCACTTGCATTCATCCGCAACTGCAAATGAATGCTCTCATTAATTTCTGTTGGTGAGCCGGATGAGTCACCACTTCTCCATCAATTTGATCCGCAGACCCATCCCTGAGTTGAAATTGTCTTCATGCTATTAATTCTATCATAAATTTGCCATTGAATGCTTTTACCGGCCTCTTCTCCTCTAGCATGGTGGTGCTTGATTAAATCTGCACTTTAACTTTGCCTTTATGGTCTTTTTCAGGTGTCCCGCAGGTGACAGGTGGAATCCTGTATGAAAGAGAAAAGATGCATTAGTACCTTAATAAAATTATCAAATCCAAGCTTAAAACATTAAAATCAGACTAAAAACCACAAAATAAGCTTGCATGTCGGCCCCGCTTGTCCCCCTCATGCTTTGACACGTGTCGCTATCCCAGGATGCCTTCTGTTTACAGCTGGAATGCACTTCTGGCCCTTTGGGGAACTTTCTCTCTCCTGTCGTGATTCTGCGACATGTCGCGATTTCGTGACGTGTCACGAAATCACGACGTCCCTAGCTCATCGACAACTTTCTGATTTTCAGCCGCGATTCTGCGACATGTCGCGATTTCACGACATGTCACGAAATCGCGACACTTCTTTGCCTTAGCCAATTTATCAATTTTTCTTCTCCCATGCATCTTTCTTCTGGCTGGTTCCATCATTGAAAGTGTAGCGAATCGCTGCAACTTTGATGTCTTTGTCTTTTAAATCAAAATGGCCATGATTTTGTTACAGGTAGTGATTTCGCTACCTTCTTTCTTCTCTGTACCAATCGCCGACCCTTTATCGTGAAGATGCTACGTTCTTTTGCTTCGGAAGACCTTTTCAAAAGGTGCAGCGCATTGCTACAGTTTTGCCCCTTAGACTTTTCTTTCAAAAAATTACCCTGCGTAAATAAAATGTTGTAACTTTAGAAAAACAACACCCTGTGATTGTGGAACTTGCAGCGCGTTGCTGCCACTTTTGTTTAGACTCCCCTTTTCAACCAATATGCAGCGAATCGCTGCATTTTCTGTAACTTAGTCATTTTTGAAACCACCTCATCGTGAAAATGGAACATCGTTCATTTGAGCACTGTGGGATCTTTTGTAAAAGTATGTCAGATCACTGCTACTTCATTCCTTTGCTTCCTCTTCAACAAGCTACATGCGATTTCAAGACGTTCGCGAATCGCTGCAATCTTTGCTCTGGACTCTTCTCTTGACCAACGTCCTACGATTTTAGACATGCAGCGCATCGCTGAAATTTCTTGCCTTGTGTACCTTTTCCAAAACGTGCAGCGCATCACTGTAGTTTTAGCACTTAAGCTCTTTTTACAACCAAGCCTTCTGTGCCTTTAAAATGTGCAGCGCATCGCTGCAACTTTCACTTCGAACTCCCTTAGTTGATTTTTCTCTTGCACTCAGTGAAAATGTGACATGTCGCGATATCGCGACATGTCGCCAAATCGCGCCCCTCCGTACAACTTTCTTCTCTCTCCTTCGACCGACAGCGATTTTGTGACACTTTCCAAAAATGGAAATGTCGCGATATCATGACACTTCCAAAAATGGAAAGTGTCACGATTTCGCGACACATTTGCGACTTAGCTGCTTTTACCAAAATCCGTCGCGATATCGCAACATTTCCGAAAATGGAAGTGTCGTGATATCGCGACACTACCAAAAATGGAAAGTTTTGGTTTTCAATGAATTTATTTGACTGCTTTCTGGATTTTCTTTGGTACCGGTGCAAGGTTTGGCTTAAGCATGAATTATTTCTAGCATGTAAAATTTAATCTTGTGATAATCAAAGCTAGAATGCAAGAAAAACACAACTTTAACAAGGGGGCAAGCAAAATCTGGGACTAACACCGGAAAGGATCAAGAGGGTCCCTGCTGCAAAATGGAATTTCAAAGTTTTCAAGAGGATTGGAATGCATTTTTCAGTGGGGGTGTGTTGCTTCTCAACAAGTCACGAAATCGCGACACTTTTCGAAAATGGAAGTGTCGCGATATCGCGACACTACCAAAAATGGAAATTTTTGGTTTTCAGTGAATTTATTTGACTGCTTTCTAGATTTTCTTTGGTACCGATGCAAGGTTTGGCTTAAGCATGAATGATTTCTAGCATGTAAAAGTTAAGCTTGTGATAATCAAAGCTAGAATGCAAGAAAAACACAACTTTAACAAGGGGGCAAGCAAAATCTGGGACTTAAAACTGAGAAACATCTAGAGGGTCCCTGCTGCAAAATGGTATTTCAAAGTTTTCAAGAGGATTGGAATGCATTTTTTAGTGGGGGTGTGTTGCTTCTCAACAGTTGACTCTCTCTTTCTTCTTTATATTGTTTTGGTTTTGAAAGAGTCAAGAATATTGCTATTTTTATTTTTATTATTATTTTTTTTTTTGAACACAAAATTAACAAGTGCCATAAATAAATACAACAAATAGTTTTGAAGATTTTGATGATTTATGAATGTTTTTGGTGTTTTTGAATTTATAAATTGAAAGAAATACAAGATAGTGAATTTGAACCAATATATACAAGGATGAAATGACCAAATTTATACATAGTAATGTTTAAGATGCAAAATATTCATGGGTTCTTTAAGTTCTTTACCATCTAAGGTAGATAATTTGTATGTTCCTGATTCAAATTTAGCAGTGATAATGTATGGTCCAAGCCAGTTGGGCTCAAAATTACCTTTAAGGTCCTTAGTTGCATTAGTATTTTTTTAATTTTCTTTTAAAACAAGGTCACCGATCTCAAAGGATCGATGACGAACTTTTTTAGCATATGATCTTTTAAGCTTGTTTTGGTAGGCACGAAGATGCTCCAAAGCATTGATGCATTTTTCATCTAGGAGTTCCAGTTGACTGAGTCTACCAGCTCGATATTCATCTCCTACTTCGGTATCTTGAAGTAGTAGAGCCAAAGAAGGAACTTCTAATTCAAAGGGAAAAACGGCTTCAGCACCATAAACCAAAATGAAAGGTGAAGTTCCCATGGGGGTTCGAACACTAGTTCGATAGGCCCACAAGGTTGGATATAACTGAATGTGCCAGTCACGGCCAGTTTTATTGACCAATATTTTGATAATTTTGATTAAGGTTTTGTTAGATGCTTCTGCTTGACCATTACCCTAAGGATAATAGGGAGTGGACCAGCGATGTTGAATCTTATATTTTTGGCATAATTTTTTAACATCTTTATTTTTGAAACAAGTTCCATTGTCAGAGATGAGATTTACAGGAATTCCAAACCTAAAAATGATTTGATTGAAAATAAATTTAGAGACTTGTGTGCCAGTGCAGGAAGCTAAAGGCATAGCTTCAACCCACTTCGTGAAATACTCAGTGGCGGTTATGATGAATTTGTGTCCATCAGATGACACAGGATTGATTTTGCCAATAATATCTAAACCCCATTTTGAAAAGGGCCAAGGAGATGAAATAGCCTGCAGTTCTTATGCAGGCGCATGGACAAGGTCAACATGTTTTTGACACTTGTCGCAATGGCACACATAATCATGTGCATCGTTTTCCATGGTAGGCCAAAAGTATCCTATCCGAAGGAGCTTTTTAGCAATGACACTACCACTAAAGTGTCCTCCACAAGATCCATCGTGGGCTTCACTCAAGGTTGATTTGGATTCTTCTAAATTCAAACATCTTAATAGGATACCTTCAAAATATCTCCTATATAAAGTATTGCCAATTATTACAAATCGACTTGCTCGTCTACGTAATAACCGACACTGGTTTCTATTAGAATTGGCAAGGAAAGTCCCATTTTGGAGAAAATCAAATATATCCGTATACCAAGGTTCGGGAGTAGTTTCATTGATTAGAAACACATCCAAAGGCTCTAAGCATGACTTATTTGAAGTGGGTTCCTGGAGTCGACGAATAATGATAGTAGCATATTCGTCATCTAACTCCAAGGGCAGGAGAGATGTAGCTGCGGCCATAGCATCAGTTGCACGGTTGCAAGTTCGAGGAATAGCTTCCAAGGTAACTTGATCAAATAGAGACATTAGTTGTAAAACATAGGCTTTATATGGGCACATTTTATCATCTCTGGTCTGATAAACTTCATTAATTTGGTTTATAACTAGTTGAGAATCACCAAAAACTAAAAGATGTTTAATTTTTAGCGGCAAGGCGGCTCGTAATCCAAGGATTAGAGCTTCATATTCAGCAGTATTGTTGGTGCAAGCAAATGTTAATTTGAAGGACAGAGGAATAAGATGTTTTTGTGGGGATATTAAAATAATACCCGCACTCGCCCCACTCATGCATCGGGCTCCATCAAAGTATAAGGACCATTGTTCAATATGGTCCGCCTCTAATTGAAGGCATTCATCGGAAACTCAATGATGAGGGGATGGGTAGACTCTAAGGGTGTAGCGACTAATTGATATGCTATGATTTGACCCTTAACAGACTTTTGTCCTATGAATGTGAGATCAAATTCGCTTAGAGCAAGAACCCACTTGGCTGTGTGACCCGATAAATAAGGTCGACTCATGAGATACCTTAAGGGATCATATTTAGCAATGACAAGTTTTCTGACTAAGCATATAATGTCATAATTTTTGCGTAGCAAACACGACTGCTAGACATAGTTTCTCTAATGCTATGTAGCGGGTTTCATAACTGATGAAGGTTCAGCTAATATAATAATTAGCCCATTCTCTCTTTTCATCATCAAGCTGAGCTAACATAGCTCCTAAGGCAAAATCTGAAGCTGAAATATACAGGAGAAATGGGCGATCAGGTTTAGGCAGTGAAAGCATAGGTGGATTAAGGAGGTATTACTTGAGAAGTTCAAAAGCTTCCTTACATTCGTCATCCTAATTAAAATGGACATCCTTCTTAATGAGTTTAAGAAAGGGACTGGTTTTGTCTGCCAGCTTATCGATGAAGTGACGGATGGCTTGAAGCTTACCTTGTAAACTTTGTAACTCAGATATATTAGTAGGTGCAGGCATATCAGTGATAGTCGCAATCTTGAGAGGGTCAATTTTGATACCACGTAAAGAAACTAAAACCCCTAATAGTTTATCGGACTTAACTCCGAATATGCATTTTGCTAGATTTAATCGAATAAGATATTCTCGTAATCGATTAAAAACTTTTCTCAAATCATCTAAATTATTATCTTCCTTAATAGAGCAAGCTATAATATCATCTACATAATCATGTAGGATATCATGCATCATATCATGAAAAATATAAGTCATAGCTCTTTGATAGGTTGCACTGCGTTCTTTAAGCCAAATGGCATCACCTTCCAAAAAAAGGTACCCCAGGGGGTAATAAAGGTCTGTTTTAGCCTAATCTTCAGGAGCTATCCTGATCTGATTATAACCGGAGAATCCATCCATTAAGGACATCATCCCACTCCTGGCAAGTAAAGTCAATGATTTGATCCATGTTTGGAAGAGGAAAATCATCTTTAGGGCATGCAACGTTAATATCTCTAAAATCTGTGCAAACCCTAACTTTGGTAGCTTCTTTCTTGGTTACTGGAACTACATTTGAGATCCATTCATCATAATCAATAGCTTGTATAAAAACAACATTCAAGAGTTTTTCTAACTCCCCTTTGACTAGCAGAGCCACTTTGGGATGCATTTTTCTAAGTTTTTGTTTAACAGGTTTAGCATTCGGATGGACCACTAGGTTATGCATGACTATAGAAGGGTCGAGACCTGGCATATCTTCATATGTCCAAGCGAAGACATCTTCATACTCTTTAAGGAATGCAATGTATTGCTCTTGTTTTTATTGACTTAATTTTGATCCAATATTGATTATGTGAGGATTATTCTCAGTTCCAATGTTAATTTTAATGACTTTTTCTACCTCCATGTGTAGTTCTCTTTCAAAATTAGGTGGGGTGGGTGAAACGCCCAATTCTTGTAATTCTTGTAAGGTTAATTTGGATAATTCATCTTGAGGATTAGCGGTCTCAAGCTGGGCTATAGTTGGTATAGAACCATCAAAATAAAATCCATTGTGTAACATCTCTTCAACGGAGACATCATGGAAGATATCTCCTTCCAACTCTTCATCGGGGTCAGCAATCATTTCAAGATAAGCTATGGATAGCATGTTACATGTAAATGGCTAATTTTTTAGAGGCAAATAAACATGCCTATCCAAATAATATTGATAACATATGAGTTGATCATCATCTTCAAAAGGAAAGGGTTGACCCTTACTAAGAAATAGGCCCACACCACAGCGGGCAGGCCATGGTTCTACCTCGAAAGGTTCTTTCATGCCATTTTGGAAAGGTCCCAAGACTTTCCCTTTATATCCCATTTTAAGCATCATGGGTTTAGCTTTAATATATTCATTGGTAAAATAACACCGAGCGTATCCCTCATGATGAGTTTTGATATTTCGAGGGATTCTTCCCTAGTCATATCCTTTATAAATGAAGGCACAACTCCCGACTTGGTAAGTACTTCCCATAGGTTGTGGGAGGCCCAAAGTATGAGGAGATGGTGGCAAGTTATTTAAAAGAATTGAATCTTGCATGAAAGCATTCATTTTTTCCATTATTAAGGTTGTGGATAAATCTGGTAAAAGTTCATCAGAAAGAGCATAAGATGTAGAAGGATCATTCCCTATATCTTCAGATGTGGAAGGGATGATAGATGTTGATAATGTGGAAGTGTTAATAGATGGGTCTATAGGTTTTGAAATTATAGGGATAGAACATGAAGGATTGGTTGTAGATTGAAGATCTTTTTGAGGTTCTAGAGTGATTTGTTTAGAAGATTGTTGATCTATATAGGAGGATGAAATTAATGGAGGGGAAATAGGCGAAGTTATGGGTGTGTGTTTCATAGTTTTGGATGAAAAATAAGAATTAGGATGTGTGGATGACAGAGCAGGGCAAAATTGCACTCCAACGGGTTTTGCCAAAGCACACATATCAAAGGGTCTAGGGTCACCATGGATAGTGACCAACTGATTTTTAAATTCGAATTTAACACATTGGTGTAAAGTTGATGGGACAGCCCATATTGCATTGATTCAAGGATGACCCAAGAGTATATTGTACAATGTGGGGCAATGTACAATAAACACGGTGGTATCTAGAGTTTGAGGACCAACTTGCAATGGGATGGTAATAACTCAACACGTTTCTTGTGTTTCGTCATTAAAAGCTTTGATAATCATTTCAGTTTTCTTCATTTCATCACTTCTAAAGCCAAATATTTGGTAGAAGTCAAAAGTGCAAATGTTTAGAGATGAGCCATTATCAATCAGGACTTGTTTGACAGCTACATCTCAAATTATAGCAGTAATGTATAAGGGATTATCCTTGTGTAAATTGTGTTGTGGGATATCTTTATCCCGAAAGTCAAGACAATCAACTTCTCGAGTGATGATAGTATTGGTCATAGCTTCAGGTTGAATGTTTTTAGGTACCATCATTTGGCTTAATGTAAGCATCAACTCATCCCTATGGGTGGGAGAGGATCTTAACAAATCCAAAAGGGAAATTTTGGTTGTAGTATTGGATAATTGCTCATTAATATTGTAAGGGGGTTTAGGTTGAACATGGGAAGCATGATTCCCTTTATTGGGATTTTTCAAAATGAATGGAGCTGATCCAGCATTCTGGTTTGGTTCTTGTTGAGAATTTTGAGCCTATTATCGGGTAACGACTCCAATGGTACCTACAATATTATATTGAGGACATTGAACTGGTCTCGATCGAGCGTTTATGGATTTTTAATTAGGGAGGAATTGATTAGAAGAAGGTCGAGTAGTAACTCTTCTAGGAAATGGTTCTTTTGGAACCATAGCATCTATGATGGGTTGAATAGGATCTGACTCATTTTCAGAACTATTCGATTGGTTTGAAGTAATGTCAATTTCACTTTCAATATATGATTCTATATCACTAGAATCAGGAGTTTGAATATTATGTAGGGGCCTGGTCATAACCATGGATAAGGTTGTGTCAAATATTTGAGGATCAGGATTAAGTAAATGTCCACTAATGGTTCCTACATATCGGGTAGGAGGAGGAACATTATGATGTTCAATTTGATTGGCCACCTCTTTACCATGTCTTGGTAAAGGGTGTTGAAATATGTCTAATGATTGATTAGCATTTTGATTTTGATTTTGGGGAATGGTATTTTGAGTATTATTAGGAGCATTTTGTTTCGGTTGGAAGGCTTGCACCTCCATTTCATTATTATCAATCAAATCCTGTATTTTATGTTTCAACCTTTTACAAGCGTTGGTAGAGTGTCCAGGTCCTCTATGGAAATCATAGTGTAAGTCAGCTCTATATCCAGGTATAGTTGGATCAGGTTCCCGGATAGCTGGTAATTGGATCAAACCTCTTTCGAGTAATTGAGGTAAAATAGTTGATAACAGTTGATTCAATCTAGTAAATTCTCGAGGAGGCTTATCAGGAGGTTTCAATATAAATTTTTCTGTTGTCTTCGTTGCATTGATATTAGCAACATTTCTATTGTCAGTGACTCCGTCACCGACAACTTGTTTGTTTTTATATTGATTTCTAGATGTTTTCTCATCATCCTTCTTCCTAAGTTGGCCTCTCCTAATGAGGGCATCTTCTACTCTTCGAGCTAAATCTATAGCCTCGATCGAAGGTAGTTAAAGTAGCGATTGATAGCTCATAAGATATTTGTTCTTGCAAATTATTGATAAAAATGTCCAACATTTCCCTATAAGGTAGCACAAAGTACAGTTTTCCTGTCAACTGCCTCCATCTAGCTAAGAAATCGACAAAACATTCATCCTTGTATTTTTTTAAGTTGTATAAATATTTAATGGTTGCATGCCTCTCGATGTAGGCACTAAATTGATGGACAAAAGATTCAGTTGTTTCTTCAAAGTTTCTCAAAGAATGAGTGGGCAATTGATAGTACCACTCTAATGCCATTCCACCTAAACTTTTCGGGAACATTTTTAGTAATAGCAAGTCATCATGTGATATATCATGACATGCTATCCTAAACATGCGAAGATGCTCTATGGGATCTTCGGTTCCTTTATATATAGGCAAGATGGGCATGGGAAAATGCTTAGGGTATGGTTGTGCTACAACTATGGGATCCAAAGGTTGACTATAGATCTCTCAATAATTGTACGAGGGACGATAAGGATCTATCTAGTCCATACACGAAGCTAACTGTTTCACCATGGCTTCCAGATTACTAGTTTGCCCACCATATTGGTTCGGCAGGGCATTGATATGGGATTTGTGAGCATATGATGGAGGGACATGAATATTAGATGCTATGTTGCTATTGTGTAAATTGTTGGTAGGAAAGGCGTTATGAAGGAATTTTGAAGTTGTATTATGATGTATTCCAGATTGTTGAAAATTGGTGTTTGGATTCATTTTAGGTTTTTGTATACTTAAAGCATATTGATCAATAGTTTGGCAAAGTAAAGTAGTGAAGGAAGTTTTCTTTTGTGTGGGAATGATTTTAGGTTGAATAACAGGTTCCTTAGGAGGTTGGGTAACCTATTGTTTTGAAATGTTTTGAATCATAGTGACCATATATGTATTGGATGGTCCAGCCTTATCACTTTCTTGATCAATGAAAGACAAGGGATTAGTGCGTACATCAAACGTATGTTCCATGGCTACTTGAGTGTCACTAATTTGCCCTTTATCAATACGAACTACCACATTAAGAGCGTCAATGTTATCATTGAGAAATTTTTGGAAATGATCTACATTGTCAAAAGCAATAGTTCTATCTGGAGCTACTCTAGGGGATGAGGGTCCATCCTCTTTAACATTTTCTTCTTATTCATTGTCTTCACCTAAGTCATCTTCTAGGTGATCTAGAGTTTCTCCTCCTGAAATTGGATCTTCAGGAAGTACATTTGGGTCTCTAGTTTTATCTCCTAACCAATCTTCTTCTTCTCCTTCAGTTTGTTTACCATTCCTAAGTTTAGGCATTGTGCCTTAATTTCAGATTTCAGCAAATATATATATATATATATATATATATATATATATATATATATGCAACAAGCTTAAGAGGTATATATTAATTATATACCTACTACAATATTTAAAATGAAATGTTTTTGGTTTTTGCTATGTTTTTTAGTTTTTCTTTGTTTTTGAAATAATATTGTAAAGACAAACAACACAATATGCAAGAAATAATACTGAAAGTAATTATCTAGTTTTCTATAAACAATTTATAAATATCATTAATGGGCTCGAGTTCTTCAGGAGTCATGAAGTGTTCTTCTTCAAATTGAAAGTTTTCCTTCAAAAATTTAATGAAAAGAGCTATAGAAATACCATGTATTTCAGATTCTGATTGATAATAATAATTCTCACGATAATATTCACGATACAACATAGCTCTAGGAATGTTGTTCCATCTTCTTCTAATCATAAGATCAGTTTCTTGGGATTCTATATGAACTAGAAATTGTCATACCACAACTGTGTTCTTGAGGTATTCCTCGAAAGTGAAAAATTTTGAAGACACAAAAGCTCTCTTATAAGCTAACCATCTATGGCAGGCTCTCTAAAGTTCATGATAAAAGACAAGTTGATGAGGATCCAAGATTTTATCTAGGATTAGCCTCTTGATTTATTTAAGTTTTGTTGACCTAGATGAGATGACACTAAGTCTTCTATCAAGTTCGTCCCACAAAAGTTGATTTCTATCTGTTTCAGGCACACTAAGCACATAATTGATTTCTATGGTTGCCAATTGGTTTTCAACATTTATAGTAACTGCTAATATTTTCTTAGGAGCTACCATCTAATATGCAACTTATTAATTTGAAACGATTTGAAATGCATCTATGTTTTAGTTGTTTTATTATTTTTTTTGTTTTTGTTTTCAAAAGGTTTACAATGCATTCACGTCGGGTTCACCAAAATGTATCGCTCCAAATTTTTCACACCCTTACCTTCAGGCTATAGGATCCATGCTTGGAAGGGGGATGTGAAAAGGATGGCGCGGTACCTCGGACTGAGAGGCCTTGCGAAGGTCCCGCCTCTCGGGGGAGGTGTATATTGGTGATTTTTTGACGGATGGTGGGTTCACCAGGAAACATTCAATGGTAGTTTCCACGCCTAGGTTGGGAATGTGTTTTATGTGTTCATTTTAGCCTTAAGCATTCAAGTCCTAGGTTTGGCCAAAATGCGTCTAAGTTATTCTATATGAAGATGCAGATTAAATGAATACAAAAAAGCAGAATAGGACAGAAAAACAGAGAGATTAAACAAGATTAAAAGAAAATACCTGATCCGGATGTCTGATGAAGATTCTGATTCTTGAAGTAGTCAGGATCGCCTCTGATTTGACAGGATCATCTGAGATCAGAAAATATCATCTGAGATCTGACGAATTCGTTAGAGACCTGCAAACAGAGAAATAGATGCAAAACATAGAAAATACAACTATGCTAACATAGGGAAACAATGTAAATTAACAGTAAGAATATCAAACTAAAACTTAAAAATAGAAACATGAGTGCATTATGCTAATTCAATCATAATTATGACTTAATTATGCATTTGATCTAGATGGGTGAACTCCAAAATGCAGAATAACATAAAATACTGAATAAACTAGCTAATTACAGCATAAAATAGCAGATTGAAAGATGAAGAAATGCAAACTTTAGGCACTGATTGCCTCAATGTTGACTGCAATCAAAATCGTCTCGCATTAGTACGAAATCGTATCTGATTTGATAGGATCGTCTCTGATCTGAACAAGATCGTCCGTGATGATGTAAGCTTGCTCTGGCTGAAAAACACTAAGGTACCTGCAAAAAAAATTGTATAGAACTAATGCAAATAGAAATTTGGGATGTTTTGATGCGTATGAAGTCAAGTTACAGAGAATTTTAGCCAGGGGGTGCTAAGGGAAGGGCTTAGGATTAAATAGGCTTAGGAGGGATGTTAGGAGGTTGGAGATCATCCCTATTTAGGAGATCTCCAATGGGGGAGGGTCTCTAACGGCATAGACATGCTTCTTCCCGGATTAGAGACCCGTTGGAACAGAAGCTAATTATGAAAAATTAGTTTAGGGACAAGATCGTTTGGACGTCCTAGCCCAGAAGAAATTGTCAGATCTGAGGCGATATCATCTGATGGGCGACGATATCGTCAAATGGTCAAAACAACCTCTAAAAATGATGTGGGAAAGGGGGAAACGGATTACACGACGGTTAACGAGCGGTTTGGGAGGTTAAAATTTGAATTTAAATTATTTACTAAAGTAAATGTAATTATTAAGATTTCACTGCACCAATTTTAGGGTGCTACAATGGTCATTATGCTACTGACTGTACTGTTTCCAAAAATGAAAGTGATGAAGATATACAGAATGTTAAGAGCAAGGATTCTAAAAAGCACAGGTATTATAGAAAGAACAATGATGAGCGCAGCAATCAAGGAAAGAGGTATTCACACAAGAACAAAAAGAGCTTCTATCTGGACAAAGCAAGTAAGTGTTCCAGCAATGATAGTGAAAGCTCTTCCAGTGATAATGAAAATGAGATGTTGTTCATTTCAGAAAAGGAGGAAGAACCGAAACATAAGTTCACTGTCATGAAATGTTTTAGATGTGGAAATTTTGGGCACCTTGAGGATGATTGCACAAATAATGAATTGGTTACTAGTATGTATGAGGATGCTTTAGAAAATGATAAGGAATATGTATGTATGGTTTTTGAAAAGGGTAGCACCTCTAGTGATAAGAAATCAAAAAAAGGCCTTGATAATTCAAAATGCAATCAAATAGAGAATCTTGAATGTGAACTCAATAATGCTCTCAGTGTTTTGGAAAAGGAAAGAAAGAAGAATGATAGACTCAAGTTTAAGTTAGATGAATGTTGTATAGAGAGAGACGATCTTATAGAAAGTCTTGACTTCTCTATAGCCAAAACACAGGAACTCAAGGATGAGTTAGAGTCTAAGATTCTTGAGTATAATGAGTTAGAGCAGAAAATGGTTTCTCTGAAAGAAGAAAATAAATATTACAAGGATAAGCTCTATAGATTTTAGGATAGCTCCAAGAAAGTTAAGTCTCTCATCAAAAGTCAAAGAAATCCAACAGATAAAATAGGTCTCGATTTTGTTGAGCCGCACAAGAAACAAGTTGGGGAATCCAGCAAGAGATTTCAAAAGGAAGAAAGATCTGATGAAGAAAGTACTTCAGATCATGAGTCCATGAGTAATGAATGCCCAGAAACAAAAAATAGATTTCTAAATGTGAAACAGAAGTTTTCAGGACCCAAGAGATCGATTAAAAGAACATTTCATGACAGATGTTTTGCGTGTTACAGGTTTGGACACATGGCTGTACATTGTATGTCTCAAATCAAGAAGGGTAACAATAATTTCAAAAGTCATAATTTATTTCAAGGGTATTGCTACTCTTGTAATCAGTTCGGGCACAAAGCAATTTTTTGCAATGACAGGAACTGGGTTAGTCAGAACAGGAGGATTCAAAGAACAACTATGCCTAAAAGAAATAATGTTGCTATTTGTTACAAGTGCAACAACACAGGTCACACAACCAGACAGTGCAAAGCTGATATTTCAAGGTACAAGAACAGGAACAGTGGTATAAAAAGGTCCAAGGATCAAGGTGTAAACAAGAAAAGAGATGAGAACAAGAACAAAAAAAGTGCCAAAAATAGAAACTTTAACAAAGAGCTCAAGAAAAATCCCGATAAAGAAATTGTAGACACTGATGATGATGAGTGTCTAATGGGAGTTTCACTCCCAACCCTATTTTAAATCACCTCAATAGGAGGTGGGGGAGGGACTAAGCTAAGAAGCTCATTCTTAGTCCCAAGCCCCAAAGGTGACCCTTTGCCATTGATGACAAAGGGGGAGAGATTTGAGTAAGGGGGAGAGATATGAGTAAGGGGTAGAGCTTCAAGTTAGGGGAGCAAAAATTCAAAGAGATTTATTTCATTTTTGGCTCTTAAAGATGTGTTTTTAGTAAAGGGTTGCCATCAATGACAAAGGGGGAGATTGTTGGCAATTTTGGGTACCTTGAGTACATTGTCTTTGCCTAAGTTTAGTTGTTGTCATTGATGTCAAGGAGATCTTGGTAGTTGTTGTCTTTGATGTCAAGGAGTTCTTGGAGCAATTTATTTTTATGTCTAAGTATGTGTTTTGATGACGGTTTCAGCTGGTCAGTAAGTCTCCAAGAAAATCAGAGTAGCCCAGTTGCAAAAGATCAAGAAAAAGATAAGTTAGAAAAAATTTGCAAGCGACTGGAAAAACTGTCACGATTTTGCGACATGTTTTAGGAGAGAGAAAGTTCTGGAAAAATTGTCGCAATTTCGCGACATGCTAGAAGGCAGAGATGAAGCAAGAAAAACTGTCATGATTTCGTGACATGTTTGAGGAGAGAGAAAGTTTAGGCAAAACTGTCATGATTTCATGACAAGTTGAGTTGGCAGAGTTGAGTTGCAGGAAGTGTCACAATTTTGTGACAAGTTGAGTTGGCAGTGTTGAGTTGCAGGAAGTGTCACGATTTCGCGATAAGTTGAGTTGGCAGTGTTGAGTTGCAGGAAGTGTCGTGATTTTGCGATGAGTTTCAATGAAGTTGTACGGATGTAGAAAGTGTCACGATTTCATGACAAGTTGAGTTGGCAGCTTGCAATTGGCGAAAGCGTTGCGATTTCGTGACATGTTCTAGTTTCATGAGCAGTTGGCAGAAAAGAGCTTAAGGCAGCGAAAGCGTCGCGATTTTGCGACATGCTTCAGTTTCGTGAGAAGTTGGCAGAAAAGAGCTTAAGGCAGGGAAAGCATTGCGATTTCGTGACATGTTCCATTTTTGCTAGTGCAAACCGAGAAAAGGTTGAAGAAGTAAGGAGTGTCACAATTTTGTGACAAAATTGCAAATGACATCAGCAAGAGGCAAAGGTGTCACGATTTCACGATAGAAGCTGAGTAGAAGGCTTTAGAGTCTAAAGCGTCATGATTTCACGACAGAGTTGCTGATGACATCAGTAAGAGGCAAAGGTGTCATGATTTCACGACAGAAGCGAAGAAGAAGGCTTTGAAGTCTAAAGCATCGCGATTTTGTGACAGAAGTGAGATGATGTCAACGAAAGGCAAAAGTGTCACGATTTCACGACAGAAGAGCAAAGGAAGCAGACAAAAGCAAAAGCGTTGCGATATCGCTATAGCAAGCTATAGAAGGTGTACGGTAGGCAAAGGTGTCACGATATCATGACATGTTGAAGTTTCACACCAGAAGCAACAGGGAGGTAGTGAAGCCGACAAAGTTAAATCTGGGCCGACGTAATGCAGGGTTTTACGGTCGACGTGATTGAAGGTTAAACAACCGACTAAGAACAAGATTTCAACTTGAGATTGTGAGTATTAAAGGAGGGCTATTTGAGTAGTTTTGGATCGATCGAAGTGTGTGTTCGAAGAGTGGCGTTCACAGATTTAGTGCGACAGTGAGGTTCGATCATCGAAAAAGTAGAGTGCAAAGTTTGATTGCAGTATAAGAGTGCATTTCATCGAATCATCTAAGTGTGGAAGACTGTGTTGCTATTCATGCGAAGACTGTGCTGCTGTATGCACGAAGACTATGATGTTGTTTATGCAAATACTGTACTGCTGTATGCGTGAAAACTGTGCTACTGAGTTTTCATAGAAGAGTATAATTTAATCAAGTGCTACTGTGTTTTGCATAGACTATGAAAAGTTGGTTTCGACCAAGTAGGAACTATAACAGAAAAGAAAAGAGGAAGAGGACAGATTTGTGCCAGATCGAAGGACTGTGTTTTGGTGCAGAAAGAGGACCAGCTTGTCGTGACGGAGTTGAGGACAGAGATCTCCAGACCGAGTAGGGAAGACAAGTGTCTTCTGTGGATAGAGTTCCACTTGCTAAGGGCAGAAGAGATAGAGGTCTTCTAGAGGGTCACCAGCCAAAGCTGAATTAGGGGAAGGTGTCTCCTTTGAGTTGTGGCTCATAAACATTGTAATTGGGAAGGATTCCCAGAGGACTTTGATACAACTTTTAGAAGAAAATTTTTATCCGTGGAGTAGCCCACCTTGGGTGAACCACGTAAATTGCTATGTCTCTTTGTGGATTGCATTTTGTGCATTGTTTTACTATTGTTATTACTGCTATCTTTATTCTACATGTTATTGGTTTGAAAGCTATTTTGAAAGATAAAGTTAAAAAGTGGTCTTATACTGTTCACCCCCCCTCTCAGTATAAGCTTGTGTTCTTCAGCGACAACGTGTTGTATGCAGGAGAAAGTTACAGAAAGTGAGGTTAAGTTGGATTTTTATTCCAATAATAGATTGTGGAGTAGTCATGTTTCCCAAGAAATGACTAGATATAGGGATCACATTCTCAGGGGGAGCATTTATATATTTGATTATCTTTTTTCTCATATTTGTAATTTTTGCTAACTGTCATAACGTGTGCCTGAGAATGTTGTGCATGGACTCAGGGGGAGTCTATAGTAGCCCTTTGGTATTATTGTCAAAGGGGGAGAAGAATTACAGGAAATTGCATGTGTGTTGCCAACAATTCCAAAGAGGGAGATTGTTGAGCAAGGTGCAACAACAGTATTGTCATTATTGTCAACATAGTCAGACAGATCGGTTGATGTAGTGGATAGGAGTTCAGTGATGTAGTGGACAGGAGTTCAATGGTTACTCAGAGTATGTGCAATGTTGTTAAATGCTTATGAGGATATTTTTGATGTTTGGGTGAAGTTGCTACAGGTTGTCTAAGAAGATCGAAGTGGCCCATATGCTAAAAATCAAAATAAAATCACAAGGAAGAAAACTGTCGCGATATCATGACATGTTGAGCAAGAAAGAAAAATTATCACGATATCGTGACATGTTGAGCAAGAAAGAAAAACTGTCGCGATATCGCGACATGTTGAGAAGAAAGAAAAACTGTCGTAATTTCACGACATGTTCGGAGAGAAAGCGCAAGCAAGAAAAACTGTCATGATTTCATGACATGTTTGGAGAGAAAGCACAAGCAAGCAAAACTATCACAATTTTGTGACATGTTCGAAGAGAAAGCGCAAGCAAGCAAAACTGTCATGATTTCGTGACATGTTCGGAGAGAAAGCGCAAGCAAGCAAAACTGTCACGATTTCGTGACATGTTGGAAGAAATAAAGGCAAGTGGAAAAACGGTCGTGATTTCATGACATGTTGGAAGAAAAAGAGAAAGAAGAAAGAAGTGTCATGATTTCGTGACAAGTTTGAAGAAAAAAGAACAAGAAAAGTGTCGCGATTTCGCGACATATTGTAAGAGAGATAGTACAAAAGAAAAAGTGTCACGATTTCATGACATATTGCAGAAGAGAGAGTTTGAAAGAAAAAGTTTCACGATTTCATGACATATTGTAGGAGAGAGAGTCCAAAAGAAAAAGTATCGTGACATGTCGGGTTTTCATGACCCGAAGGTAAGAGAAAGAGCTAAGGAAAAAAAGTGTCACGATATCGCGACATGTCGAGTTTTCGTGACCCGAAGGCAAGGGAAAGAGCTAAGGAGAAAAAGTGTCGCGATATCATGACATGTTAGGTTTTCATGACCCGAAGGCAAGAGAAAGAGCAAAGGACAAAAACTGTCGCGATATCGCGACATGTTGGGTTTTTGCGACCCGAAGGCAAGATAAAGAGCAAAGGAGAAAAAGTGTTGCGATACCGTGACATGTCGCATTTTCACAACTAAAGAAGGAGAGAGAAAGTAAGAAGGCAGAAGTGTCGTGATATCGTGACAAAAGTAAAGAGGAAGAGTATGGAGGCGAAAGTGTCATGATTTCATGACATGTTGTGTTTTCACTGGTACAAGCCAAGAAAAGAAGCAAGGAGGTGAAAGTGTCACGATTTCGTGACATGCTATGTTTTTGCTGGTACAATCCAAGAAAAGAGGCAAGGAGGCGAAAGTGTCGTGATTTTACGACATGCTATGTTTTTGCTGGTACAAGCCAAGAAAAGAGGCAAGGAGGCAAAAGTGTCACAATTTCGTGACATGCTGCATTTTTGTGGGTACAAGTCAAGAAAAGAGGCAAGGAGGTGAAAGTGTCGCGATATCGTGACATGTTGTGTTTTCGTGGGTACAATCCAAGAAAATAAACATCACGATGAAAGTGTCACGATATCGTGACATGCTGAGTTTTTGTGGGTACAAGCCAAGAAGAGAAGCAAGGATGCGAAAGTGTCACAATATCGCAACATGTATTTTTGCGGTCCAAAGCAAGGAGAAAGAGAGAGAACAAAAGTGTCACGATATCGTGACATGTATTTTCGAGGACCAAAGCAAGGAGAAAGAGAGAGTAAGCAAAAGTGTCATGATATCGCGACATGTTGCTTTTTTGCGGTTGAGTTGAAGCCAACAAAGACCTATGACAACCGACTAAGTTTAGGGTTTGCAGCCGACTAATATCAGGGTTTACAACCGACTAAGATTAAGGTTTTGATCATGAAGTTGTTATAAAAGGAAGGTTGTTTGAAGAGTCGTGGTCATCGTATAGATGCATCGTAGAATATGTTTTGAAGTGTGAAATGTGGCCATAAGAGTGCAGAAAGCATAGAAGCGGTGAGATGATGGCGAAGTACACAAAGTGAGCAAACAAGTCGTGTCTAATTGTATTAAGTGCGTCTATGATTGCATAGAGAAAGCAGAAGGAGCAGAGTGCACAAAAGGGAGAAGACGATCGTGAAGTTAGATTACAGCAAAGTAGAGTGTGCAAAGTGTTTGCGTAGAAAGAGCGAAGTGTGTAGAGAACGCAAAGGTGGAGAAGACCAGTTAGGGTCATGCAAAAGTAAAGGTATTTTATCATCAAACTTATAGATTCAAAATTGAAGTCCAGGTTGTAACTTGGAATTAGGGGTTGGTGCTCCTTCCAGTAGGTGCTGGTAAATCAGGGGTTGGTGTTCCTTTCTATTGGTATAGATAAATCAAGGGTTGGTGCTCCTTCCAGTGGATGCTGGTAAACTGTTTGTAAAGTTGGTGCTTTGCAAAGGCTAGATTTGTATGGTAGTCCAATCAGTCATTCTTGAGGAGTAGCCAAATTGATGAACCTCATTAAAATCTTGTGTTGTGTGATATGTTCTTTTGTGATGCTTGCTTTATCTAGTTTTAAGGTTTATTTATTTCAGTTTTAAGAGCTGTAAATTCAAGTTAAAATAACTACACTGATTCACCCCCCCTCTCAGTGCCATTGTAAGACTAACAATATTATCTATTCATGAAACATCAAAGAACCAATTAGAGTATTACAACTTAGAGTAGCCAAATATTTAGACTCGTCAATAATGATTGCAATATGATTCTATTTATGAAGAAGTGTTCTCAACACTTTATTCACAACTACTTTAGTTTTTATGTTTTCTCCAAGGTTTTAAATTTTTTTTACAATGGCTTTCACTCTAACACAATAATCACCTACATTTTCATCATTTTGCATTTTTATATTGTCAAAATCCCTCTTCAAGGTTTGAAGCTTCACTTGCTTCACTTGACCACTTCCTTGATAGCTATCTTTCATGGCACCCCATGCATCTAGAGCTGATGTACATGAAGCAATCCTTAGAAAGATGCTTTTCTCCAAGGCTGCTTGGAGATGATAGAGGGAAAAATAATTATTTGTTTGTGCATCCTTCTTGCTTGTTTTATCTACTGCACTCAAGGTTGTCCAATTAGTAGGTTCGGTGTAGCCTTCTTAGACTATGTCTCATAGCCATTTTCCAATGAGTAAGGTCTTCATATTGATACACCAATACTCATAATATAGCCCGTGAAACTCAGGTATGGATAGATTATTATTTGCTATCATTTCTTAATCAACAAGACTAAGATAAATTTTATGCAAAACAAAACACTTCTATTTTTGTTTTCAACAACAGAAATACTATAGCAAAAATAAAAAATTACAATACTTTATTTGTAAAAACTTACCTCTATTGTTTTGACACCTCACACCAATAGAATTACTCTATATTTTTAGCAGGAAATAGTAGAAAGTTTTTGTGAAACCTAGTCTCACTCGGTTTTCACCAGCAAACATTAGAAACTTTTCTATTTGACTTGGGAGCTATTCTCCAAAAAACAACAAACTATGCTATATCACTTATATAAAATAGTAGTAGCACACCCGTGTTAGGGAAAACAAGCTTAAGTCAATATTATGTTTTATCCTATATTTCTGAACTCACTATGAGTTTTAACACCATGTTGTATCATCAGATAGATCTCCTTTGAGTGTCTCCTATGCTCTTCATGGTGATTTACGACTCAACACGATATCCTAGCTTATTTTGAGAATGTATACAGTGATCTTCAATTCAAACTGACAATTTTCCTTCACAACAAATTGATAGTAGACTTCGGAATTTGAATGTCCTTCACCATATTTACGTAGACCAATAATTTTTTTTTTATATTTTCCTTCATTGTCTTTACTTGGAGCAAACTCATGCGACTCAAACTATTGTTTTTCATACATGGTGGCAGACATAATAATTGACTTCAATGCTAGACATGAGCCATCAAACCAATGATATCTTCACTTTATATTTTTTACCTTCGCCTATCTATCTCAGTGATCTCAGCGAGTCTAACAAGTGCGCGTCTTGGTATGCAATATCTTCAGTATATACCAAAATAGATAGCTTCTAGAGATCATGGTTTGATTTCTTTCCATAGACAAACAAACACATTGATCTCATTACAGCACTCGAATCTCCTCTACAAGCACCTCTCTCTCAAATGCAATCACTCAAATTATCATCCACTGATCTTTCTCCTACAAATAATTAGCTCTCAAGATTTTCTCCTTTCTCCCTAGATTGAACTCACAATTGTGATGGGCAATCCAAAATATTTTCCTAAGATCCGATACCACAATGAACACTTGATTCATTCTATATTTATTTGTAAACATTAGTTACTATTTATAGGATGGGAGAAATCTAATTTGAGCTCAACATAGTTGAAGCTCTATAATTTTACGTAAACTTGATTGCATTCTCTAAACATAGATTTTGTCTAACTTCTTCCTATAATATCTCTCAACAAGAAATATGCTAACCTAAACTGAGCTACGTAGAATTACAAATGCATTCACACTTAGATACATACAAAGGTCAACACAAAGTTCCTCATGCAATCTAGAGCTCCTACCAATATTTGAGAATTTGATTATATTATTATCCTCCTATAACCTTGTCTTACCACTCAAATAGAAGTATATTTGATAGTTAAGGATTTTTATTTATTGTCCATGGCCCTACCTAGGTCCTATAGTTCCCAATAGACCATTGTCCCAACATGATTCCTACAAACCACTCCTTTTCCAACTCTACTTGGATTACCTTTTGTAGCTCCGTCAATATTAATTTTAATACAACCTTCTTGGGGGTGGTTTCCAACTAGATCTATCCTGCCACTCTTGCACATTGGCTTCCTTACCCATAATTCCTATATCATCTTGAGTTTTCTCTTTAGCATACATTACCATATTTTTCATGAATTTACTTCCAATAACCTATTAGACACCATCGAAGGATGAAAAGGTTTCTCTAATATTTTGCAATTTCTTTCCAACCACAGTTGCCACAAAATAAACTCTAATCTAGGATTCCACCTAATACAAAGAGATTCAAATTAAAATATACCCCCCTTCCATCCTTCTCAAATATGAATCCAATTCAAATCACTATTGGCTCAAATTACGTAAGCTAAGAACCATCGTTTTTAGATCTGGTATGTGAATGGGAACTCAAACATCAAGTGGTCAAATAGATCCTCATTTTTTTACCATAAAATACATTGGGATGGACCAATGATTCCCCTATGTCTTAGATTATCGAAAGTAATTATTTCATTGTCCATAAAATGATACGAAAAGAATTTTATTTTTGGAAATTCCTTTGATTACCAAATATTTCTACAATCCTCAACCTAATATGCATGAGGAGGAGGTTCTAGAAGGATCTTATTATATCCATCCTTCACTCTGTGAACTTCAAGGATTCGATAGCTCCAAGATAATTCATCCTCCTAATCTCTACCTATGAGAAATATTTTTGCCAATATTTTAATCATAATAGGTATCAATTCCAAAGGGATCTGAATTTTTCTCTCATCCAACTTCTTAAACAAATTAAACCTATAATCCCCCAACTAACTCATGTTTAAATAACTTTCAATCTAGATCTAATCCTTTCTTTCCATAGCTAATTTTATTGGTTATAATTTTTGGAATTCAATAATGATAGGTGGGTATCAATCCCATGAATCTATCCAAGATTGTACCTTCTCCCCTGTCCCCACTTTCCAAAATAATTTGTATTTCACTACTTGAGATCCTAAATTTAGAGCTTAGCACACTAAGTACCCATTACTATATAAATTAAAATGACTCACCTCATTCGATTTCACTTGTCCCAAATATTTACTAGTTAAAACTTTACTGAATAAATAAGTTGGTTGGGAGATCCACCTCTAGTAAAGCTTTCTAGCCAAAGTTGTATTTTTTAACTTTGATCTCCTTAGTACCAAATATTCCTTTATCTTGGGCTAGCTTACCTTCTTTCAATCTACTAAGGCCTATTTCCTCTCTCCTTTTACTTCTTCCACTAAAATTTTCTAGCCATCTTGTCAAACTTTTTTCATATGGTATGTGGGGTAGCAATGATAGAAAATTTATAAATTGGCATATGTCCTGAATGACTAACTATAAAAATATTAATCCATGCCCAAATTTTAGCTAATTGTGAGACCAATGGTGAATTATTTCTTTGATACAATCCAAAATATTCCTCTAGATAGTTATCTTTAGTTTTTAAAAATGCAAAGGGACCCTCAAGTATACTAGTAGGATAGAAGTCCTCATGAATCCAAGATCTCTAAAATTCTATCCTAAGGCTTTCAATAAAAATTGAAGAAGATGACATTAGATTTATTATCATTGATGACTTGGTTTGTGGTCCTAAGTTAAAAATTAAGAGTATATCTGATCATTCTTGCTTCCATGAAGATGTCCATTCCCACCAATCTTGTATTATCCATAAAATATAGGTGATTCAAAACCTCCTCACCCACATTGATACCTATTAGAAAACTTGGTTATCTTCTCCTCAAGATGTGTCTACCGAAGCCTTCAACCAATATGAGAATAGTTAAGGAAAACAAAGATCTTCCTGATGAAGGCCTCAAGTGACTCCAAATGGTTGTGAGGGAATGCTTCTAATTAACACTAAGTATGTCAGAGTATAAATGCAACTCATGATCTATACTATCCAATATTCATTGAAACCAAAGTATTCCATCATCCTTGAAAAGAATCTTCACTCCACCCTATCATAAGCCTTTGACATATCCTATTTTATGAACATTCCTCTATTGTAAAATTTTTGTAATGAGTGGATTACCTCCTGAGGTAGAACCGCACCATCCAAAATATACCTACCCTCTAAAACCCTCCTTTATCCAAGGAGATAATGGTATGTAGGAGATATTTTAGTCACTCAATCATTACCTTCATGATTATTTTATATATGACATTGAATACGTAATAGGTATATAATCTAAAATATGAACCCTCTCCTACCCTTTTGGAATTAAGGCGATTAATATATGATTTAATTATTTAAGCATTATTTTATTGGCTTTGGACTCCTCTATAACAACCATTACATAATCCTCCAAGTTGTCCCAGAAGGTCTGAAAAACTCAACCGAGAAGTCATTTGGACATAGCAGTTTTTCTATACTCATTCCAAAGACTACCTTCTTTAGTTCCTCTCTATCAATTTTTGAGCAATATTATAATATATGGTACATGCTAATGTACCCCCATGGTACCTTTATGACACAATTGTAAATATGTAATAGATTAGGGATTGAATCTATAGTTTAGGTGTGTGATTTATATTTATATTTTCATTTAAGTGTCAATGTGTAGGAAATACACAAGTGTCATGTAAGAGTGCAATGCATAATAAATGAACAAGTGTCATGTAAGTTAGAGTGCAAGTTTAGATTGAAAGAATGTGCACAAGTGTCATGTTTATAAGTGTGCAAATAAGTAATTTGAGGATGTGCATAAGTATCTTATATTAGAAGTGCATGTAGAAGTGTAATAGTCATGTAGATGTGTCATAGAGTCAAGTGTGCATGCAAGAAGAAATTTAAGAGTCTAGTATGGAAGTGGCAAGATGATAAGCCAAAGGTCATACTACTTATCATATGGAGAGAAATAGTCAAGTACTTGAAGATTCACATTACTATGGCTATTATGAAGACAGTACTCCATAAGAAAGTATTGAATACAATCTCAAGATCCTATTATCTGATTGTAAATAGATCCAATTCAGAATAAGGAATGTATATAGATTTAATAAAATAATATTTTATGATTTCCTCATTCATAGTTCATGAATTATATAGGCCATTTACATTCATTTTTTATTATATAAGTGAATTTTAATTTTAGTATTATATAGGCCTTTATATACATATTAATTTTCTCATATATTATTCTACTAATTATTATTATTATTATTATTATTATTATTATAACCTTTAATATTGTGGCTATTTTATATTGGGACCTATGTTATTTTTTAACTTTTTTGTAGTAAGGTTTAGAAATTCAACAATGGTATTAGAGCTACCACCTGGCTCAATCCATTTTGATATATTTTATTTTATTAGCCACCATTCTTAATATTTAATTTTATCCACTTTTGAAAAAGTTAATTTATAGTCTATCGACTTTGAAGGAAAGAAGACTTGGACTCTACTTGTAAAGGTCTTATTGAGTAGAAATTAAGGGTACAAGGACTAGTGACCTTGATTTGGATGCTAGGGTCTTTTCAATTGGTTGAAGAAAAACTAGTGAAAAGTAGGATTCAACTATATTGATAAAGAGATACAACATAGGAAATAAGTTGGACATTGATAGAGATAACCAACTCAGAAGATATTTAAAAATTTAGGGATATTCAAAGTCACCCTGATATTGATATTGGATTTATAGCAAGGAGGAGAATCATATTAGGTTCTTAGGTGTGACTTAATGTTGGACATTTTGATTCCCTAAGCTAAGAGTTGTCATTGATGTCAAAATGATCTATGTAAGTAAGCACTATGTTTGTGTTTCACAAAAAGCTTCATGAGAAGCAAAGGTTTTTGATCAAAGGTTCAAGAAGGGATGCATGGAATTTATTTCCAAAAGGAGCTTCAATGGAAGCTTTGCATAATATTTTTATTTAAAACCATATATGGCAGATTTGAAATGGGTTTTTCTTAAAACCCAAGTTGGATTTTTGTTTCATCGAAAAAGGTGCCCGGTGATGGAGATATTTAATTTTAAAGATTTGGTTTAAATTTTAATTTATTTAATATTTAAATTTAAATTTTAAAATTAAAATTAAAAGTTTATCCATCGACGTCATGAAGGAAGTTTCAAAACGTCTAACATTTCCAAAGAAAATGGAAGGCATATAATTATACCATAGAATTATTTAATTCATTCATCCTTGCTCGTTGATATTTGCACTTGGTATTTGTGAAGAAAAAGAGATGTTTTTCATTTAAGTGACACAACAAACATTAAAGGGAGACAACGACCACTTCCAAAAACATATTGGGTAGCGTAGCCTAGTGTAAGCTTGGATTGTGCAAAGGTGTTAGTGATAAGGAGGTTGTAGTTTCGATTCTCGTAAGCATAATTTTTGGCTTTATTCTGTTGAGGCGCCCAAGGTGCATACTTTTCTCTTGGTGGAAGAGGGTGAAGGATAAGAAGTGGGTGGTGCTTCTTTTTCACCAACAAGACCTTAGCTCGTGCGATAGCTTGGCCATGACTAGGTCGTTCGCATTTGGGCAAGACGAGGTTTCGATTCCACTCGAGGCAGGTATTAAGGTTTTTATTAATATTTTGTTTGGATTACCTAAGGTGGAGTGATAAGGAGTAAAGGTGCTTTGTTAGTTGATTTGTTGAGTAACCTTAGGGAATAAGGTCATGGTGGATGTTTGAGTTGTGAATTAATTTTAATTATGAATTTTGAAATTGTTAGGAGTAATAAAGGTTTTTGATAAAGTTCTTTTTAGTGAAGGTTATTTCGAGTAAGGGTTTTCTTTTTAAAAGAACTTTGGTGGATGTTAAAATAAAGTAGGAGTAATAAGGTGTTATTTGGATATTATTGTTGTGTTATTACTCAAGATATCTAACCCTTGTTAATAGTTGAACATGGTTATGCATAAGGGGTAGTACCAAAAAAATATTTATCAAATCAGGGTGAATCAACGTGAAAACTGTATAAATTGTGGGGCAAATTTTTCAAATTTTTAAAGAATTTTTTCAAAACATGGCGATTTTTTTTTTCAACTACAAGTATCAACAAAATTATCAGAAGGCGACTGGCAGAAGTAGACTGACATAAGGTGACTAACACAAGGCGAATGGTAGAAGGTGACTAGCAGAATGCGACTAACACAAGGCGACTGGCAGAAGGTGACTAACACAAGGCTACTGACAGAAGGTGACTAACATAAGGTGACTTGTAGAAGGCGACTGGCATAAGGCGACTAATAGAAGGTAACTGGCAAAATGTGATTTGTAGAAGGTGACTGGCAGAAGGTGACTGACATAAGGCGACTGTCAGTCGTCTTCTGCCAGTAGTTGATATTTTTACCTATATGAACATAAGAATAACATGAACAAAGAACATCATTTTTAAATATGATATAAAAGAGAACTACTGCTAGAGACAATAGAATTTGTGACTATCTCATGAATATTGTTTGTAAGCAGAATAAATTTCCTTATTGAGTGTCCATTAATAAAATGAAAAATGAAATTTAATGGTAAAATAAGCATACGAATAAATTGAGTTGCCTTCTACCAGTAGCCTTCTACCAATCGCCTTCTACTAGTAGCCTTCTACCAGTCGCCTTCTACTAGTAGCCTTCTACCATTTGCCTTCTATCAGTCACCTTTTTCCAGTCACCTTCTTCCAGTCGCCTTCTACCAATCGCCTACTGTCAGTCACCTTTTGTTATTTGCCTTCTTCCAGTTTCATTCTATCAGTCACCTTCTGTCAGTCACCTTCTGCTAGTCGCCTTCTACCAGTCACCTTCTACCAGTCATATTCTGTTAGTCACCTTCAGTCAGTCGCATTCTACCAGTCACCTTCTACCAATCGCCTTCTACTAGTCACCTTCTATTAGTCGTCTTCTGCCAGTCACCTTCTTCCAGTTGCCTTCTACCAGTCACCTTTTGCCAGTCACTTTTTGGCTGTCGTGGACTCTGGTTTTGTCAGTACTCTGCTTTGTATCACTCGCTATCCAAAAAAAATGTTGTAATTGTATGGGAGTCATTTTCAGGGTTAGCTATATATAATGGGATACAAGGGGCTATTTGGGTGGGATATTTCTTATTTTAAATAAATTTATGGCAAAAATTGGGTGGGAAACCTTATTACAATGGGGAAAATTTACCCTAAAAAAATTAGATCCTAAAATTTTCATACAAATGGGCCGACCTCTATGGTCCCAAAATTCACAAAATTGACATTTTGGAAATCCTAAAATTCGTGCTAAATCACGAAATTTGCCACCAAGCAAAACCTTGGAGTTGAAAAATAAAGTGTGTTGAGTGTGATATATTTAGTGGACAACTCATAAGGCATCAAAAAGGTATGAGTAATACTCTCCATTGATTTTATTTGGGTGGTTGATTTTTGAAATATCATTGGAGTGAAAAGGATTGATTGTGGTTTCCTTTTCGAAAGTGGTTTAGTTAATACTTCAAGGTTTTATGGATTGTGAGTTGTGATTAAACCTTGTTTGATAAGCATTGTTGTTTAGACCATTGGTTGAGTGAAGTACTTTGAGTTTATGCTTCAAGGTTTTCTGGATTGTGAGTTGTGATTAAACCTTGTTTGATAAGCATTGTTGTTTAGACCATTGGTTGAGTGAAGTACTTTGAGTTTATGCTTCAAGGTTTTCTAAATTGAGAGTTGTGATTAAAACCTTGTCTTATTAGCATTGTTGTTGAAACCAATGGGTGATGCAAAGAACTTGAACTTGAGTTAGAAAAGAACATGAGTATCATTGTTATGTAAGATTTGTTTTTGAGCATTGTTGGAAATATTTTTAGTTAGTTTATTCATGCTTGGACTAGGGTTTGTGAGAAAGAGTTATTTCTTGAAGTGATTCATTGAGTAGAGTTGATTGAGCCTAGTCAAGTGGTTTCATGAAGTGGTTATTCAAGTTCCTTGAAACAAACTATTATATATTCTGATTGAGTTAAGATTGAGCTAAGTTGAAATTGCTTTGAGATGATATTGTGATTTGATTGTAGAACATATTGAGTCTCTAAAAATTCTCTTTATGCCTCTATAATATTGAGTTAAGTTGAGATTACTTTGAATTGAGATTGGAATTTGAGTATAAAACATATTGAGTCTCTATCAATTCTCTATATTCTTCTATGAGATTGAGTTGAGATTTTGTTGAGCTGATTTGAGGTAAGTCTTTGAGAAGGCTTGTGGACTATTTTTCTATAAAATTTTGTGAAAGCTTGCTATGCAGATTTGAGCAAGTCTGAGAGAGGACTTATTGAGAATATTGGGACAAGTTCTAAGTGATACTATTGAGCATATTTGAGCAGGTTCTGAGTGAGCCTATTGAGTATACTTGAGCATGTTATGAGTGAGCCTATTAAGCATATTTGAGCAGGTTCTGAGTGAGCCTATTGATCAAATTTGAGTAGGTTCTTAGTGAGACTATTGAGTAGATTTAATAAGGTTCTGAGTGAGCCTATTGAGCATATTTGAGAAGGTTTTGAGTGAGCCTATTGAGTATATTTGAGCAGGTTCTAAGTGAGCCTATTGAGCATATTTGAGGAGGTTATGAGTGAACCTATTGATAAAGCTTTGGAGGTGACAAAGTATAGAGGATAGAGTCTCAGTGGATAGAGATCTAGTAGCTAGGACAATTGAAGACAGATATAAGTGAGGAGTATTCAAGTGGAGAGAGATCCACCAGTTAGTGTAGCAGAGATATAGAGTCTTCTAGAAGATCACTAGTCAGAGCAAAAGGGGAAAAATCTCTCCTGTGGAAGAGATCCATGAACATGAGATTTAGGGTATCAGCATCTCCTTTAGACAGATGTCCATAAATATTATAATTGGGAAGGATTTTGAAGAGATTGATTGATAAATTTTTAGCAAAATATTTTCTCCGTGGAGTAGCTTGCATTGGGTGAACCACATAAATTTTTGTGTCACTTTTGTGTATGGTGTTTTATGCATTGATTTGATTACTGCCATCTATACACTACATAGTATTGAATTGAAAAGAAATGTAAAAAATGGTCTTATACTGTTCAACCCCTCCCTCTTAGTATAAGCCTTTTTTCTTCAATTGGTATCAGAGTGGGTTCCTTCTGAAGAGATTGATAGCTTGAAGAAAAAGTGGTCTAAGAACACAATGTATCACAAGGATCAAAATGATGGGTCCTTCAATAGTGCAATACTAGTCTTTGATAGAAGTGACTTCTTGTATTTGTGTATGCTGATGAGATTTCACCTAATGGTACTTGGAAATAAAGTTTGGGATGCAGTGGAACTTGGATATGATTCTATAGTCAATCCTCCTACAGATAAGGAAGGTAAGCTTCTAATATATGCAAATTCAAGAGTTATGGATGCAATTATAAAAGGACTTGGTAGATCAGAATCTATGAAGGTTGTAGATTGTAAAACAACAAAAGATATATGGGATCTACTGCATGACATATATGAGGGTGATAAAGGTTTCAAGAAAGCTAAGATAAGAAATCTCAAAGGAGAATTTGAGAAATTAAGAATGAGAGATGATAAAAATATTCATGATTATTTCAGTAATATTGATGAACTTGTACATGATATGAGAGGTCTTGGAATGAAGGTTGATGAATCTGATGCTTGTGACAAGATATTGAGAAATCTTCCAAAAATGTATAATGAAAAGGTTTATGCTATAGAAACACCAATTTATAGTGATTCTTTGACAAGGAATTATTTGGTTGACATGCTTACTACTTTTGAGATAAGAACAAAAGAAGTTGCATTCAAAGTGGATAAAAATAAAAGGGTAAAAAGACATAATCAAGCTATGAGTCATCTAGTGATGAAGGAGCTAACTATGGTAGAAGAGATAAAGGTTCTAAAATATTCATAGATGTAATATATATTAAGTGCTTCAATTGTGTAAAGTATGGACACTATGCAACAGAGTGCAAAGAGCTAAAGTACAATAATGACGAAGAAAAATAGGATCACAAGTACAGAGAATCAAAAAGATAAAAGTACAAGAAGAAAGGCAAGGATGGAAAAAACAAACAAGGAAAGAAGTTCTATCAAAGGAAAAAGAAAATATACTATGTGGATAATGCAAGTAAGTACTCAAATGATAGTGATGCTAGTTTTTCAGACAATGATAGAGATGAAGTCCTATTTATGGTTAGAGAGAAAATGACTCTAGTTATTCTCAAGTGTTTTAGATGTGGTAAATTTGGACATCTTGAAGATGATTGCACTAGGGATGGCTATAGTTTCAGTGATGATGTTTTTGAAGATGCACTTGAAATACCAGATGAGAATCTTCTAATGGCATTATAATATGAAGTAAGTGATCTTATAGAAGATAACCCAAAAGGAAGTAATGATAAGTACAAAAGCAAACAAATAGAGGATTATTCAGTAGAGAATGGTTATGATCTCAAGGGAGAATTTATCTATGCTCTTGACACAGTAAAAAATGTAAGAAAGCAACACTCTAAGCTTGAAAGTTAGTTTCAAGAATGTGATGAAGAAAGATTATTGCTCATAGAGGGCTTATAAAAGTCAACATCTAAGGCAAGTAAGTTGAAGGATAAGTTAGAGCAAAGATTTTGGAGTGTGAAAAGTTAACACAAAAAGTGACACTACTAAAGGAATATTTAGAGGATTCCAAGAAAAAGTTGTACAAATATGTGAACAATGCAAAGAGTGTAGACAAAATAATCTAGATACAAAGAGGAGAAACAAATAAGATAGTTCTTGGTTCCAAATAGGCTTAAAATAAATGGGAAGAAAAGTCTACTTGAAGTCTTGAAGAAGAAGGAATTTTAGAAGAAGATACTTCAAAAAGTGATAGTGTAAGTTGGAATGAGACATTAGAGGATGAGTTGGACAACAAAGAGGTCAAATATAGAAACAATGCACAAAGAAGATACAGATGGAACATCAATTAGAATAGGAGACCAATGAGGTCTAGGCAAGGAAGCTTCAATGGGATATGCTTCTCATGTCACAGGTTTGGGCACATGGATTCATAGTGTAGGTCATACAAAAGACAAGAATATGGGAAAGGACAAATTTTCCATGGGTATTGCTACTCATGCAATGAGTTTGGTCACAAGGCAATGAATTGTAGGGTTCATGGTAGAAGAGGATATAGCTTCACTAGGAGATATCCTAAGATATTTGCACCTCCAAGGAATATTAACATTAAGTGTTATAAGTGCAATAATGATAGTGACACATCAATATGGTGTAGAGAAAATGTTCCAGAAGTAGGCATGAACAGGAATAGGAACACAGATAAGAACAAGAATAGGAACAGGAAAGAAATAGGAACATGGATGAGAATAATAATAGTAACAGGAACAGAAGTGATGATAGAAACATGGATGACGACTTAGTAATAAACAGTGAGAGGATTCATAAAAATTAGAAAGGAAGAGAGAAAGGTAAAGGTAAAGAGCAGTGCTTTCAAGGAGTAGAAATACTCCCACCTCAGAATTAACCACATCATGTGGAGGCGGGGGAGGGGCTAAGCTAAGAGGATCATTCTTAGCCCCGACCCCCAAAGGTGACCCTTTGCCATTGATGACAAAGGGGAAGATATTTGTGTATTTTGAGGAGAGTTTTTTATATGGGTAAAGATTTGATATTTGTGAAATCTTTGAGCTAGTGGGAGCAAAGTCTTAGGGGGAGCTAAAAAGAAGGTCAAATTTTAGTAAAAGGATATGGGTTGCCATCAATGACAAAGGGGGAGATTGTTGGACATTTTGAGTCCCTAAGCTAAGAGTTGTCATTAGTAAAGATCTCTAACCCTTGTTAAGAGTTGAAAAATAAAGTGTGTTGAGTGTGACAAATTTAGTGGACAACTCATAAGGCATCAAAAAGGTATGAGTAATACTCTCCATTGATTTTATTTGGGTGGTTGATTTTTGAAATATCAATTGAGTGAAAATGATTGATTGTGGTTTCCTTTTCGAAAGTGGTTGAGTTAATGCTTCAAGGTTTTATGTATTGTGAGTTGTGATTAAACCTTATTTGATAAGCATTGTTGTTTAGACCATTGGTTGAGTGAAGTACTTTGAGTTTATGCTTCAAGGTTTTCTGGATTGTGAGTTGTGATTAAACCTTATTTTATAAGCATTATTGTTTAGACCATTGGTTGAGTGAATTACTTTGAGTTTATGCTTCAAGGCTTTCTGAATTAAGAGTTGTGATTAAAACCTTGTCTTATTAGCATTGTTGTCGAAACCAATAGGTGATGCAAAGAACTTGAACTTGAGTTAGAAAATAACATAAGTATCATTGTTATGTAAGATTTGTTTTTTAGCACTGTTGGAAACATTTTGAGTTAGTGTTAGTCAAAAAGTGACTAACTACAGAAAAACAACTGATGCACCTTTTTGCATATTTTCCAAGAAGACCGAAGTGGCCCATATGCTAAAGATCAAAGAAAGAGCAAAACACCGCAAGGAGGAAAAGTATCGCGATATCGTGACTTGTTGCATTTTCGCGGTCCAAAGCAAAGAGAAAGAGCAAGGAGGAAAAAGTGTCGCAAAATCATGACATGTTGCATTTTTGCGATCCAAAGCAAAGAGAAAGAGTAAGGAGGAAAAAGTGTCGTGATATCGCAACATGTTGCATTTTCATGGCCAAGAGCAACAGAAGGGAGCAAGGAGGCAAAAGTGTCGTGATATCGTGACATGTTGCATTTTCGCGGCCAAAAGAGAAGAGAAATAACAAGAAAGAAAAAGTGTCATGATATCGCAACATGTTGCATTTTTACGGCAAAAAGAGAAAGAGTCCAAGTGGGAAAGAATGTCACGATTTCGTGACATGTCGCATTTTCTCGACTGAAGGCGGCAAAAGATTCCAATCGGGAAAGAATGTCACGATTTTATGACATGTCGCATTTTCGTGACTGAAGGAAGAAAAAGATTCCAAGCGGGAAAGAATGTCGTGATTTCATGACATGTCGCATTTTCATGGCTGAAGGTGACAAAAGAGTCCAAGCGGGAAAGAACGTCACGATTTCGTGACATGTCACATTTTTACGGCTGAAGGTAGCAAAAGAGCAATGCGAAGGAGGAGTGTCACGATTTTGTGACATGTCATATTTTCATGGCTGGAAGAGGTAGAAGAGCAAAGCAAGAGATGAATATCGTGATTTCATGATGTCTCATTTTTGCAGCTGGAAGCGGCAAAATAACAAAGCAAGGAAAGAATGTCACGATTTCGTGACATGTCTCATTTTTGTGGTTGGAAGTGGTAGAAGAGTAAAGCAAGAGACGGATGTCGTGATTTCATGACATGTCTAATTTTCGTGGCTAGAAGCGACAGAAAAGCAAAGCAAGGAAAGAATATCATGATTTTGTGACATGTCTCATTTTCATGGCTGGAAGCGGCAAAAGAGAAAAGCAAGGAAAGAATGTCACGATTTCGTGACATGTCTCATTTTCACGGTTGGAGGTAGTAAAAGAGCAAAGCAAGGAAAGAATGTCATGATTTCGTGACACTCCAGCTGTAAGGAATAAAATGTATTTTTGGCAATCAAAGGCATGCAGTGACCCCAAGAAGTGATTTCTGACATGATTATCAAAAATCTACGATAGATCAGGCTTGCCAGATGATTGAAAATGTGACAGGCTCGTCTAGAATCTAATCTACAGAGAATATATCTAATTCATAGAAGACTTGTTGTGTATTATTAGATGCAGATGATTGCTTTTAAAATAGTAAGATGTACTTAGAAAAAGATACTCTTTTAGGGTATATATAGGGGTGAGTGACTCCAGAAAAAGGGTCGGCTCTTGGACGTTTACAAGACTGAATGCATGTACTTCGAATACAAGTAATAAAATCACATCTCCCATTGGCTTCTGGTTCATATCGTGCAAGTGTATGTATTAATGTTCTTTATTTCTGCTTACAATATTGAATTGTAAATTGAGTTTGTTCTTATATCTGAACTTTCACAATACATAAATCATATTGCTAGAATGAGAATCTAATATATACGCATGTTAAATGAAATATTAGAAATCATATCTAAAATTATATAATTTCTGCATGGAAATGTGTTTAAATGCTTTGGATAGAAGTAAGTAAATATGTCTTCGTTGTTGTCTAATATGCACCATATATTAGATCTAGCTTCGGCTATATTTCCCTCTCTTTCAGTATTACTTCCTTCCCATTTTCCCATGAAAAACTTCAAGGAACCAGCCTTCTCTGGAGATGAGGCAAAAGGTCTCAAACCTTCTCGTATTTTCAATGTTGACAAAATCTAAGGCGCAACTAAACAACCCAAGGAAGATTTTGTTCCAACAGTTTTTGGCATGCTCGATGGGACCCTAAATCCCACATTATTTTTACAAGGTTTGATGTTTTTCCTCTGATCTTTAGAATCAAAAACCCAATCACCTGGTGACTCCGACTAAAGGTATAGACCCATAAAATACCTTATTCTTTTAGACCTGGTTAAAACTAGTATATGTTTATATGATAACCAAATCCAAATCAAAAAACTTGGAAGAGCCCATTGAGTTATTTGAGTTTCATATTGGTAGCTTAAGAGTGAATCTAGTTTTATCCGCAAGATTAAATCCACCTGCTACCAATAATAGCGCCATTATACCCTCTATTTTTCCATATTCTATCATTGGTTCATCTCCAGCTGTTACTACAACCCCAATAGTTCAGACGAATATAGCAATTACAATGGCCACTCCTCCACCACCATATTATATTATATGGAACCACACTGGTCCACTAAATTTAGCAGCCTAGAATCAAATTCCTGGCGTAGCATTGAAGGCATTGCCTTCATATGATGGAACAGGAAAAATAACATATGAACATTGCTTAGATGTAGCAGCAATGGCTACAACCTATAACATCACATAGGAGGATGTGATGATCAAATTGCTATTTATCTCTCTAAAGGGTAAAATGCTCTATTGGTATCGTGCACTCCCTCCTCAATTAATTACCACCTGGGCAGAGCTCTCTAGAAAGTTGGTGGATGAATTCAATCAGCATGCAGATCCATTTTCCTTATTGAACCAGTTCATGATCATAAGGAAACATCCTCAAGAAGAAATTGTAGACTTCAATATCCATTTTAGTCAGACCTAGGAAAGGGTTCCTCAAGGATTGAAACCAATAGAAGAGCAAGCAATATATTACTATCTGAGATCCTTTGATTCAGATATTAGTATGATAATATTATAGTCAAGAATATTCACATTCCCTGCCATTTATCAACAAGCTTATATAGCAGAGAGAGATCTCATAGCCATTGGAAGGTATCCACCCAAAGTAATAATGCCCATTTTTCTTGATATTCCTCGGTCTACTCATGCTGCTTCTCCTAGCTCTACTGAATCAAAGTTCATAGATCTTCCAAGATGGAATGGATCACCCTCTGTACCTACAATACCAATGCCTTAAATTCCTTTGGCATTGCCTCCTATTTTCGCTATACCTGCATTACCTGTGCCACCTCCTCAGCAAGTCCTTGATAATTAGTTTACTCTTATCCTGGACACCATGAAAAATATAGCAAATGATATAACATCAATTAAAAAGAGATAGGCTGAAAGGAATTTTTTTCCAAGGAGGTTCCCTCAGGTAACAAGATATGTAGCACAATCAAGCAATAGGGTACAAGAGATACAGAGCACAGTATATACAAATGAGACAGTGGAGGCCGAAAAGCCTCCCACTAATTTTAACTTTTGGTGTACTACATGTAACGATCCACATGGGGGAAGTTCGTGTATGATACACTAGCATTATGTACAAAGTATAGCAGTTGAAAAGAGTAAAAAAAAAATGAAAGGCCATGTAAATATAATTAGAGAGAATTACCACAGCTTCATGATGCCTATAGTAGAACAGGTTTCATTTTTGACAAGATCAGGTAAGAAACCACTGCAAGTAGACCCTAAAGAGCTTTAGCCATTGAATTTTTCCCCTGCTCCCACGGAAGTTCCCAAAGAAACTCCTAAGGGAAGTCTCCCTCAACAAAGAAAATATCAGTTTCTAGCCAAAATTCAAGGGGAAGAAACACACAAAGAATTTATTCCTCAGGGGGAAAATGAAACCCAAGAATAGGCTAGGGAAATGTTGATATTCCCTTCGCTGACAAAAAGGCAAAGAATTGAAGCTACCCAGGGATACAAAAATAAATATGAAACTTTTACCAAAGAAAGAGAAAGAATACTTGATTCACCTACATTCAGTATAGTAGAGGAAATTAAAAAGACTCCTTCTAAGGCAAGTATGTATGATGCTCTTCAAATACTAGGTCAAATCGATCTCCTACAAGAATCCCTAAGAACAATGAAAAATGGACGTAGGACTGCATCATCTTCAAAAATGGTTCTAACGAACTTAACGTCTGCCACTGGTAAGAACATGCCACCACCCTTTTATTTGTCCCTTCAAATGGAAGGATGGGTTGTCCACAATTGCATGATAGATTCAGGCGCTGCTACCACTATGATACCCAAAGTAGTATGTGATATTATGGGAATGGAGTACACTAGGAGTAGTGCAGGCGTCCTACAGTTAGATGGTACTCCAGTAAAAACTGTAGGAGTGATAAAGGATATTCCCATACGGTTGCATAAAATGCCTCAGATGACAGTCATACAAGAGGTAGTAGTCGTAGATTTGGATCCCTATTTTGGTATGTGTCTATCCAGAGATTTCACATCAAAGATAGGAGGATACTTATCCTTATATTATTCTCATTTGGATATACCTTTCAAAGGTAGAAGGGTCAAGATTTTTAATGAGAAACCATCTACGTTTCATGTAGAAAACATTGGTGAAACTGACCGTGTAAATATGATGACTGAAGAAACAATAGAAGAAGATCTAATGGAAGAAACATTAGAAGAGCTCCAAGATAAGGATGAGTTTTCTCTACAGAATTTTAATGCCATGATAGAAACATAAATAGGAATTCTATTGAGAAACCAAAAATAAAATTGATACCCTCCCTAGAAAAGGATGGTTCTGTGAATCAATTGTGAAAGTTTTTCTTTGATGGGGCTAGGTGTAAGAATGGAGCTAGTGTCGGAATAGTTTTGATTTCTCCCACTGAATATGAAAAGGTTTTCTCTTACAGGTTTACTTGGAGGTGCTCCAATAACGTAGCAAAATATGATGCCTTGTTCTTAGGATTAAGAAAGGCAGAGAAATTGGGAATCAAACAATTACTCATCTATGGAGATTCAGAACTTATTGTGAATCAAGTCACCAAAAAATGTATAAGTAAACAACATTATTTTAAGGCTTACAGGAACAAAGTGTGGGATATCTTATAGGCCTTTGAGGCCCTCAATATAAATTTTATCCCTAGAGAACAGAATACCCATGCAGATTTTTTAGCTTCAATGGGAGCTAATTTTTGTCCTGAAAGTAATGTTATTTAGAAGTCTAAAACTGTTAGACTTATATAAAGGACTTTAGTGCCTGATAAAAATATTTTCTAGCAAGTTTTTGAAAATGATGAACAGATACTAGATTTCTTAATCCATGAAATGAATTTCTCAGCCAACCGAAATCTGCAGGATGAAGAGGAAGAGGACATTATTTAGTTAAAAAAAAATCATATTCCTAAGGGTCTCATTGATGAGCACCAAAAATGCTCATATTTTGTACATATTTCTTTGATCAATATGTGGTTGTATAATAAGGATTGCGTACTTTTATGAATGATTATATAGATATTTGATATAATTATGTGTGTTATCTAATTTGTGTTTTTAGTATATTTTGTAGAATTGCAGTTGATTTAGTTATATTTGGAACGGTCGAGGTCCTTTTGATGGACCTGGCACTTTATTTCATCGGGGGTTAATGAAGAGAATACGAGTGCCTCCCTGCAGTCGGAAGGTGCCAACTGAATACCAGTACCTCCATACAGTCAAAAGGTGCCAAATGAATACCAGTGCCTCCCTGTAGTTGGAAGGTGCCAACTGAATATGAGCACCTCCCTACAGTCGGAAGGTGCCAACTAAATACAAGCGCCTCCTTACAGTCGGAAGGCACAAACTGAATACTAGCACCTCCTTGCAGTCGAAAGGTGCCAACTGAATACGAGTGCCTCCATTTAGTCGAAAGGCGTCAACTAAATAGGAGTGCCTCCCTGTAGTCAGAAGGTGCCAACTGAATACAAGCGCCTCCCTACAGTCGAAAGGTGCCAATCGAAGACGAGCGCCTCCCTACAACCAGAAGGTGATATTATTACAATGACACTGAGAGGGGGGGTGAATCAGTGTAGCTATTAATTTAGATCTACAACTCTTAAAACTGAGACAAAGAGAACTTAAAATCAGATAAAGCAAATTCAACACTAGAGCATTCCACAACACACGATATAACGAGGTTCACCAATTTGGCTACTCCTCAAAAATGACTGCTTGGACTCCCGTCCAAATCCAGCCTTTGCAAAACACCAATTTTACAAACACTTTACCAGCACCCACTGGAAGGAGCACCAACCCCTTATTTTTCTGCTGCAATAGATAGGAGCACCAACCCCTAATGCCAAGCACCAACTTGGACCACAAATCTAAATTATTTCAATGACATAAAAATGCCTTCGCTTTATACACGACCCTAACTGGTCTGCAATTAATCAAACTCCACACACACTTACGGCTCTGCTTATCTCTCTTTCGGCCCTCTTCTAACCTTCTTTGTGCAGCACTTTTTCACTCACAATAGCAACACTTAATTCTCTGCGTGACTCCCCTTTTATAACAAACCTTTCGCTTTGTAACTTCAGTTATAACGCCTTATTTCATGACTTTTTGTATTCTCCTTAGTGATTGTTCGCTTTCTTTTCTGTGCGTGCATGATTTTCCTCTGCAACTGCCCCTGTAACTATTCGTCTTCTTGGTCATGACTGTTCGTATTCTCCTTAGTGACTGTTCACTTTCTTTTTTGTGCATGCATGATTTTCCTCTGCAACTGCCCCTGTAACTGTTCGTCTTCTTGGTCATGACTGTTCGTAATCGTGCTGTTGCGACCTGTCGTGAAATCGTGACACTTCTGTCTCTTTGTACTCTTCTCGCCTTTTACCCGCGAAAACATGACATGTCACGATATCGCGACATTTTTTGCCTCCTTGTTCACTTCTTGGCTTGCACCCGTGAAAACTGGACATGTCACGAAATCGTGACACTTTTCGCTTCCTTGTACACTCTACTTGGCTTGCACCCGAAAAACCGGACATGTCGCGAAATCGTGACACTTTTCATTTCGTACACTCTACTTGCTTCCCTCCACACTTCCTTCCTTCGAAATGACATCTTTCACTTCGTACACTCTTCTCTCTTAAGCCGTGAAAACATGACATGTCACGAAATCGTGACACTTTTCTTGCCTTATGCCTTTCTTTCTTTCACCAAAACATGTCGCGAAATCGTGACACTTTCTTCCTTTGCCTTTTATTCTTTGGCCCGCAAAAAAAACATGTCACAAAATCATGACACTTTCTCCTCCTTACCTTTTCTCTTCCTTTGGACCACAAAACGAAGCATGTCACGAAATCGTGACACTTTCCTCCTATGCCTTTTCTATCTTCCCGCATAACATGTCATGAAATCGTGACACATTTTCCTCCATACACTCTCTCTCCTCATCGGATCGTGAAAACCTGACATGTCGCGAAATCATGACACTTTTTCTCCTTAGCGCTTTCTCTTGCAAATTGTCATGAAATCGTGACACTTTTTCTCCTTGCACGCTTTCTCTTCAAACATGTCACGAAATCGTGACACATTTTCATCCGTACCATCCTTCTTGCAAATTGTCATGAAATCATGACACTTTCCTTTGCAAGCTCCTTCTCTTCGAACATGTCATGAAATCGTGACAGTTTTCCTTGCGCTTTCTCCTTCATCCAACATGTCATGAAATCGTGATAGTTTTCTCTGCATGCGCTTCTTCTTCGAACATGTCGTGAAATCGTGACAGTTTTTCCACTTGCTTTCTTCTCTGCCAACATGTCATGAAATCGTGACAGTTTTTCTACTTGGCTTCTTTGCTTCCAACATGTCGTGAAATCATGACAATTTTACCTACATTTTCTCTCTCCTCCGATATGTCATGAAATCGTGACAATTTTGACAGCATTTTCTCTCTCCTCCGATATGTCGCAAAATCATGACAATTTTGACAGCATTTTCTCTCTCCTTCGTTATGTCACGAAATCGTGATAAAAAACATGTCGCGATATCGTGACAGTTTTCTTACTTGTCTTTTTCTTTGTTCTTCTGAGTGTTGGCCACTTCTGTCTTCTTGGAAATTCACTGTACATGCTCTGACTGACCTCTGAACTCCTGTCCACTGCATCAACCGATCTATCTGTCTGTGTTGACAACAATGACAATACTTTTTTGCACCTTGCTCAACAATCTCCCCCTTTGGAATTGTTGGCAACACATGTGCAATTTCCTGTAATTCTTCTCCCCCTTTGACAATAATACCAAAGGGCTGCTGCAGACTCCCCCGAGTCTATGCACAACATTCTCAGACAAATATTGTTATAGTTAGCAAAAATCATGAATATGAGCAAAACTATAAACATAGGCATAAATGCTCCCCCTGAGAATGTGATCCCAATTGATAGTCAGTTCTTGGGAAATGTGACCACTCCCAACTTACTCCGAAGGTACTCAAAAACTTCCTTGGGTAATGGTTTTGTGAATATATCTGCTACTTGCTCTGTAGTTGGAACAAAATCCAATTTGACCTCACCTTCTGCAACTTTATCCTTCAAGAAGTGATACCGGATTGCAATATGTTTGGTTCGAGAATGCATAACCAGATTCTTTGATATGTTAATAGCACTAGTGTTATCACATTTAACTGAAATTGGCTCTTTGAAGTGAATACCAAGATCTTTCAGGGTTTGTCTCATCCATAATATCTGTGTACAACATGTTGTTGTTGCAATGTATTCTCGCCTCTACTGTGGATAGAGAGACTGATTCTTGTTTCTTGTTGTGCCATGCTACCAGCTTGTCTCCAAGATAAAATGCTCCTCCACTGGTACTCTTTCTGTCATCAATACATCTTGCCCAATCTGCATCAGAGTATGCAATAAGAGTGAATTCCTTACCTTTTGGGTACCATAACCCATACTCCATAGTGCCCTTGAGGTACCTAAAAATCCTCTTCACAGCTTTCACATGAGTCTCTTTGGGACTAGCCTGAAATCTTGCTACCATGCATACCGCCTGTAAGATATCTGGTCTAGTAGCTATCAAATACAACAAGCTTCCAATCATAGACCTATACATGGTTTGATCTACATCCGGAGATTTGTCATCCTTGCTCAACTTGCAACCTGTTGTCATGGGAGTGCTAACAGGTTTACTATCCTCCATTGTGAACTTTTTCAGCATTTCTTTCACATATTTAACTTGAGAGATAAAAATGCCCTTTTCATTTTGATTGACTTGCAGTCCGAGGAAATATGAAAGTTCACCAATCATCGACATTTCAAATTCTTTCTTCATTTTATTTGCAGTGTCTCTACATGACTTATCATTGCTGCTGCCAAAAATGATATCATCTACATAAACAACAAGGACAATAAGATGGCCATTCTCTGTTTTGACATACAGATTGTTGTCCACCAAACCTTTCTTGAACCCCTGTTGAATCAGATAGTTATCCAGCCTTGCATACCATGCTCTGGGTGCCTGTTTCAAGCCATACAAAGCTTTCTTCAACTTGCAAACAAAATTGGGATTATCACCGAGTTGGAACCCATCTGGCTGCTCAATGTAAACCTCTTCTTTCAGTTTTCCATTCAGAAATGCTGATTTTACGTCCATTTGATATACTTTGAAATTTTTATGAACTGCTAAAGCCAGAAACATTCTGATTGCCTCTAGTCTAGCTACTGGTGCAAAGGTTTCCTCAAAATCAATACCTTCAACCTGTGCATAGCCTTTACAGGACCAGTCTTGCTTTATTCCTTACAACCTCGTCCATCTTCGTTCAATTTATTTCAAAAAATCCATTTAGTACCGATTATATTTTTATTTGTCGGCCTTGGTACTAACTCCTAGGTTTTGTTTTTCTCAATCTGATCTAGTTCTTCATTAATTGCCTTCATCCAACTTTCATATGTGCTTGCTTCAGCAACATTTTTGGGCTCAATGCTGGATAATAGAGAGTAGTTCCGTACTACTGCTCTTCTTGTCTGAATACCAACTGTTGGGTCCCCAATAATCTGTTCTCTGGGATGATTTTTTTGCCAGCTGCCTATTTTGAATTTCTTGTTTTCTTCTTCTTCTGAGTCAATTCTTAAATCATCTGGGTCAATTTTCTGATTCTCTTTTGTTTCCTTTTCTTCATCTCCTTCAATGACTTCTTCATAAATAGGGTAGTTTTCTTGATAAGTAATTTCTCGTTCTCTACCTTCGTCAACTTTAACATCTATACTCTCCACAATTTTCTTTAGCCTCTTGTTGTAACATGTGTAGGCTTTGCTTTTTGTCGAGTAACCAAGAAAAATACCTTCGTCAGCTCTATCTTCAAACTTACCGAGATTATCTTTAGTTCGTTTGATGTAGCACTTGTTGCCGAACACTTTGAAATATCTTGTTGTTGCCTTTCTGTCGAACCACAGCTCATAAGGTGTTTTGCTTTCATGCATCCTTAGCATGCACCTATTTTGGATGTAAACCGTAGTATGGACTACCTCTTTCCAAAATCTGTCAGCTATTTTGTTCTCAGCCAACATTGTCCGTGCCATTTCCTGCACTGTCCTGTTCTTCCTTTCTACAACACCATTCTGCTGAGGTGTCCTTGTTGCTGAAAACTGTCTTCTGATCCCATATTTTTGACAGTACTTTGCAAACTCTTCTCGAGATAAACTCTCCTCCTCTCGTCCGATCTTAGGCATTTAATTCTTTTTCCAGTTTGATTCTCAACCTATTTTTTAAAAATCTTGAACATCTCAAAGGCATCTGATTTAAGCTTTAAAAATAGTACCCATGTCATCCTGGAGTAGTCATCTATGAACAACATAAAGTATTTGTCACCATTTATGCTTTGTGTTCTCATGGGTCCACACAAATCAGTATGTATTAGTTCTAAAGGCTTACTGGGGAAGTATTCCTTTGATTTAAATGTGGCTCTAGTTTGCTTCCCTTTTTGGCATGAAGCACAGATGCTATTTACTGGTTTGCCAATGGTGGGTATATCTCTTACTGCCCTTTTTGAACTTATTTTTACCAGATTGTCAAAGCTAATATGACCGAGCCTCTTGTGCCACAACCAATTTTCATCTTCCTGTCCAATCAAGCACGCTCCTTCTGAAGTTTTTGAGAGAGTATATAGATTTCCAGAAGTCCTCGATCCAAGTAGCTATCAGCTTCCCACTGTGTGCTTTTCTGACTTCATAGCCCTACTTCTTAAAGATGACTTCATGACCTCTATCACATATTTGACTTACGCTCAGTAAGTTGTGCTTCAAACCAATCACAAACAGAACTTCTTTGGAATTGATCTTTCCATCACTTATCTTGACTGATCCTTTGCCAACTATCTTGGCTCCATCATTATTTCCAAACTTTATAGAGCCCCCTTCATATTTCTGTAACTTTTCAAATTTATGTTTATCTCCTGTCATGTGACTGGAGCATCCACTATCCAATATCCATGGTGCAGATTTGTTCTGTGCTTTGAATGTTGTCTGAACAATCAAGGATTCCTTTTCTTCCTTGGGTCGCTCCTTTTCTTTCCACTCTGGTTTGGCTACAGTTTTGGTCACTTGTTTAGACTTTTCTTTGTCAGTAGCCTGTGCATGTTTTTCTTGGAATTTTCTATTTTGCCTTAAACTATTTGGTTGAGATCTTCTTCCCTGATATCTGTTTGCTGCATATGTGCTTCTATAGTTTCTTGCAATGTGTCCAAAGTTATGACAGTTATAGCATTCTACTGCATAATCCATCAAGGGTGAAAAGACATTTCTACTGGTGAAATTTCTTTGTCCTATATTATGAATGCAGTCTAAAATCTTATGACCGTAAGCATTGCATTTAAAACAATAACCAGAAAAGGAATGATTGAACCTGGGAATTGGTCTTTGCCATTTTGTAGTAGGAGCCACAAATTTTCTTCTCCTTTGATGTGTGACTTTTATGAATCCCTCATTGTCAGCACTCTTCTCGTGCCTGACACTATTGCTTTCTTTTGCTTGATTCATTTTTCCTTGATCAACCTTGATCTTATCTTCTTTCTTTACTTGTTCTACAGTTATGGCCTTTGATGCACTTGACGATTCTCCTTCGACAAAGCCCAAGCCAAATTTGATGCCTGTAGTCCTCTGACTATTTATAATCTTTTCAAGCTTCGCAGAACTTCCTTCAAGTTTGTGATAGCAACTCAATTTTTGATTCTTTTCTTCTAGCCGCATTCTTAAGACAACAATCTCTTCTTCCAGTTTGCTGCACTCATCTATTTTCATGGTTAACTGCACTTCGAGTTCTTCAGACATTTTCTTAAATTCTTCTGTTTGTACTTTCAAAGTGTTTATTATGTCATTCGCATCCTCAAGCTTTCTTGAGACCTTTTTATTCTTTTTCCTTTTTGTACTCAACTCTTTAAGTGCAGCAACCAACTCTCCTTCCAGATATACTTCAGCCTCATCCTCAATGTTTGTGTCACCTTCCTATTTTTCTTCTGTTTTGTCTTCTTCAAATGCCATGAACAGAGCTTCACCTATTTCTTCTTCAGAATCTTCACCTGAGCTATCTTCAGAAGAGCTGACATTCTTGGATATGAAACTTTTCTTTTTGAAGTTGCTTTTTCTAAAATTTGGTTTCTTCCTCCAGTCACTTCTTTCTTGGTGTGACCCTTCATCACTTTTGGTTTTCTCATTCATTGGACACTTAGCTGCAAAGTGACCGACCCCTCCACAATTGAAGCACTTAAAAGGTAACTTTCCTCTATATTTTCCTTTTCCCTTTGTAAGTTTTTGAACAAAGTTAGCTTTCGTTTCATCCGATGTCTCTTCATCTTCAGATTCTTGTTCAACTTTTATATTTTTGTGTGCTTTAAAAGCAACTTCTTTGTCTATGGGCTTAGTTTGTCCTATTCTCATTTCGTATGCAGTCAAAGAACCATGCATCTCATCCATGCTAAAATTGTTTAGATCTTTAGCTTCTTCTATTGCAGAAACTTTAGAATTAAATATTTTGTGAAGAGTTCTAAGAACCTTTTTCACAATGACAACATCTTCGATTTCTTCGTCGAGTCCTCTGATTGCATTAATGATTCCATTGACTCTCAGCATATAGGCCTCTATGTTCTCATCTTCATTCATTTTTAATGCTTCGAACTGAGCTCGATGCGTTTGTAGCTTGGCTTCCTTGATCTTGTTGTCTCCTTCATGGATGCTCTTTAGTTTGTCCCACATGTCTTTTGCCGATTTACAGCTCATGATCCTTATCAGTTCACTGTCTACTAGCCCACACATTATGGCATTCTTTGCTTTGGAGTTATTCTCAAACTTTTTCTTCTCAACAGTATCTGTTGGAGGAGTAGTGGGTGCTTTGTATCCACTTTCTACTGACTCCCAAATGTCGTATCCTAACGCACTCAGATATGTCTACATCTTGAGTCTCCAGAATGAGTAATTAGTTCCATCGAACAAAGGAGCTTTGTTTGATGAGAATCCTTCACCACCTGCCATTGTGTTCCTTCCAAGATCACCTTAGCTGATTAAGCTTGTTTAGGAACCTTGCTCTGATACCAATTGATATTCTCACAATGACACTGAGAGGGGGGGTGAATCAGTGTAGCTATTAATTTAGATCTACAACTCTTAAAACTGAGACAAAGAGAACTTAAAATCAGATAAAGCAAATTCAACACTAGAGCATTCCACAACACATGATATAACGAGGTTCACCAATTTGGCTACTCCTCAAAAATGACTGCTTGGACTCCCGTCCAAATCCAGCCTTTGCAAAACACCAATTTTACAAACACTTTACCAACACCCACTGGAAGGAGCACCAACCCCTTATTTTTCTGCTGCAACAGATAGGAGCACCAACCCCTAATGCCAAGCACCAACTTGGACCACAAATCTAAATTATTTCAATGACATAAAAATGCCTTCGCTTTATACACGACCCTAACTGGTCTGCAATTAATCAAACTCCACACACACTTACGGCTCTGCTTATCTCTCTTTCGGCCCTCTTCTAACCTTCTTTGCGCAACACTTTTTCACTCACAGCAGCAACTTAATTCTCTGCGTGACTCCCCTTTTATAACAAACCTTTCACTTTGTAACTTCAGTTATAACGCCTTCTTTCATTTCTCATACGCCACTTGTCAACTCTTCTTGGTCATGACTGTTCGTATTCTCCTTAGTGACTGTTCGCTTTCTTTTCTGTGCATGCATGATTTTCCTCTGCAACTGCCCCTGTAACTGTTCGTCTTCTTGGTCATGACTGTTCGTATTCTCCTTAGTGACTGTTCGCTTTCTTTTCTATGCATGCATGATTTTCCTCTACAACTGCCCCTGTAACTGTTCATCTTCTTGGTCATGACTGTTCGTAATCGTGCTGTTGCGACCTATCACGAAATCGTGACACTTTTGTCTCTTTGTACTCTTCTCGCCTTTTACCCGTGAAAACATGACATGTCACGATATCGCGACATTTTTCGCCTCCTTGTTCACTTCTTGGCTTGCACCCGCAAAAACCAGACATGTCACAAAATCATGACACTTTTCGCTTCGCTCTCTTCTTGAAACAACATGTCATGAAATCATGACACTTTTCGCCTCCGTACACTCTACTTGGCTTACACTAGTGAAAACCAGACATGTCATGAAATCGTGACACTTTTTGCTTTCGTACACTCTACTTGGCTTGCACCAGCGAAAACCAGACATGTCACAAAATCGTGACATCTTTTGCTTCCATACACTCTTCTCTGTAAGCACCAACGAAAACATGACATGTTGCAAAATCGTGACACTTTTCTTGCCTTATGCCTTTCTCTGCATTTCGCCAATGAAAACCAAACATGTCATGAAATCATGACACTTTCTCCTTGTGCCTTTTCTGTCTTTGGCTCACAAAAATGGAACATGTCGTGAAATCGTGACACTTTCTCTGCCTTGTGCCTTTTCTGTCTTTGGCCCACGAAAATGGAACATGTCACGAAATCGTGACACTTTTGCTACCTTGTGCCTTTTCTGTCTTTGGCCCACAAAAATAAACATGTCATGAAATCATGACACACTTGCCTCCGTACACTCTCTCTCCTCATCGGGTCATGAAAACCCGACATGTCGCAAAATCGTGACACTTTTTCTCCTTGAGCGCTTTCTCTTGCAACCTGTCATGAAATCGTGACACTTTTTCTCCTTGGCGCTTTCTCTTCGAACCTGTCATGAAATCATGACACTTTTTCATCCGTACAGTCCTTCTTGCAAATTGTCACGAAATCATGACACTTTCCTTTGCAAGCTCCTTCTCTCCAAACATGTCATGAAATCATGACAGTTTTCCTTGCGCTTTCTCCTTCGTCCAACATGTCACAAAATCGTGACAGTTTTCCCTGCATGCACTTCTTCTTCGAACATGTCATGAAATCGTGACAGTTTTTCCACTTGCTTTCTTCTCTGCCAACATGTCACGAAATCGTGATAGTTTTTCCACTTGGCTTCTTTGCTTCCAACATGTCGTGAAATCGTGACAATTTTCCCTGCATTTTCTCTCTCCTCCGACATGTCATGAAATCATGACAATTTTGCCAGCATTTTCTCTCTCCTTCGAGATGTCGAGAAATCGTGATAATTTTGACAACATTTTCTCTCTCCTCCGATATGTCGTGAAATCGCGATAGAAAACATGTCGCGATATCGCGACAGTTTTCTTACTTGTCTTTTTCTTTGATCCTTTGAATGTGGGCCACTTCTGTCTTCTTGGAAATTCACTGTACATGCTCTGACTGACCTCTAAAATCCTATCCACTGCATCAACTGATTTGTTTGTCTGTGTTGACAACAATGACAATACTTTTTCTGCACCTTGCTCAATAGAAGGCGTCAACCAAAGACAAGTGCCTCCCCACAGTCAGAAGGTGCTAGCAAAAGGCAAGCACCTCCCCACAACCAGAAGGCACCACTGATTCTTTGCCCGTTGACCAGATTTGAACGACGTGGATGGCAGTGGCTAGTGCAGTTCTAGCTCTGCATCATGCAGAGCTAAATTGGAGATTGCACCAATGTATCGAAACGTCTTACTGATGCTAGACAAAGCACAAATCGAACAATGAACATGTCGCCATTAGAACAGAATGCCAGATGTCGATTGCATTTACTAGACTGTCTTGATTTAGTCTGGGATAGATCGACTGTTGTAACTACTTCTGTAACAGAAGTTCTGCGGGTGTGTTATATAAACACATGCAAATCATTCTAAGAAATATATAGAAATAAAATAAAGATCCATTTAGATGTATAGAGATAAATTGTAGTGTGTTGATGAATATATTAAAGTTCCAGAAGTTCTAAGTGCATGTTCGATCGGGAAGAAGCTGTTGGAGCCTAGGCCCACTCCAAGCCAGTATTTCTTCCCCATTTCCTTTTTGTTTATTAATTTTAATTAGTTTATTACTTTCATAACAACATTTGTTAGTTTATTAGTTCCAGCATTTGCAATAGATTTATTTTCAGGAATGCGTACATGATTTATTTTCTGTAGGTTTAATTCTATTCTTCTTACGTAAATCATTGAGGAGTGCGGGAATGATTGAAAAACCATTTCAAGAACACCCCCAAAAATGTAGGATTAGCAGATTCACCTCCAGTGGTATTGTAGTAACCTAATTCGACTCTTCGCAAGTTTACGAAGCTCCCTGGTTGATAATTAAATGCACGGGCATGTGACAAAAATAGGAAACCATTCACCTTGTTTGGCTCGCAACATTTTGGCATCGTTTTCAGGGAAACATATTAATTAGATTACTTACAATACCCTAAAACATTCCATCTAACCTTGTATGAGTTCTTCGAGAAGAAGAGGACTTAACAGTCACTTTATAAGAACTAATCCATCAGGACCTGAGTCAGTCGAGCATTTTGGATTTGAGTTAGACTCGCCCGACCTACCAGCAGTCCATGGGAGTGAGGAACCACACTTTGTGCAAAGTGCCGCTTCATACCATCAACAAGGGGACAAACGAATCATCATAAATCCCTTGTTTAATAGGACTCCTCTAGAGGAAGCCCTATTGTGGAAGGCTGTGGAGGATCAGACGATCTCGCCTGACAAACTTAGAGCATTGACTCAGAAAGTTTTAAATGATCGAAAAGCCATAAACGCTGCATTAGAAACCACATTTCTCAAAAAAATGGTAGATAACGATGAAGTCTCATCTGGATTTAGTTTCCTAATAGAGGAGGGAGTAGGAGATACCAAAATGAAAAACATATCCCCTGCTCACCTTTCGTCCTTCAGAGGACACCCGACTGAGGACCCTGACCTGTTTTTATTCAAGTTTGATGTTTTGTGTAGGTCTGTGGATTACAAATCAAACACGTAAAAGTTGAAATTATTTCCTTCTACATTAGATGATGTAGCTCTATGATGGTTCATCGGTCTGGGAGACAAACACATCACCACCTAGGACCAGATGAAGAAGCTCTTTCTAGAGCAATATCAAGATTTCAAGAGAGTAAGAGACTCCAGGGAGGAGGTCCTGAGCATGACACAAAGAGAATATGAGTCTCTCAAGGAGTATTGGGAGAGATTCAACTTTAATATTCAATGGTCCCCTCACTCAAAGCTATCTGATAAGTCCCTCAAAAGCATCTTCTTGAGGGGACTTACCAATGAGTCACTGGAGGCTCTCAACATGATCTCTAGAGGTGATGTCTATCAGCATGCTATGGACGACATCCAAAAATTATGCTGGAACTACTCAAGAAGGCGAGGCAAAATCACCGCCAGGACCATGAAGGCAACTACTTTAGTCACCAAAACAAAAATAGGCAACATGCTGGAGGATTTGAAGAGCGAAATGCTCTCATCTCTAGCACTGTAGATGGATACGTTGCTATTAGAAAAGAAGAAACAAGAAAATGACATAGCATTAGCCTATTTCTACCCAAAATACAGAGGAAGGCATGCAAAGAATGCATGTCCAAAAAACAAGGTCAGAGTATGCGTAGTTTGTAGGCTGAATCATAAAACTCGATTGTGCCCACAATTTCCCAGTAACCAGGAAGCGACTGAGAGCACGGAGGCCTACTTCATAGGCAATAGGAAGAGTTGGCCACAACCCCCCATGGGGAATATACCAACCGGAATTCCGTCATATGGGGGAGGGCCATACATGCACCAAGGACCCCCTCAACCACCTAATATGGGGTGATGGGGACCATCACCCTGGACTAACGCACCCCCAATAGCATTTCTGAATCAGTAGCCATGGATGCCATATCCATATCCTGGGCAACAGTGGAGAGGCCACAATGCGTAGAATCAGACTCCATAGAGTGCAGCACCTACTCACATCCAACAGAACTTACCAGCATTTCCAGCAGTCATACCTATGCAGCTACCATCACAACCGACAGCAAACCCAAACAATAGAGTAAATCAGTCGACATACAACATAGAAGATGAGATGTATCATATGTACAATATTCAGCTTAGATCAGGTAGGCAACTAGGAGTAGAGACACCGCCTCCGGTAGAAGAGGAGGAAGAAATAGTAGAGACACCTCCACTGGTAGAAGAGGAGGAAGAAATAGAGGAGACACCTCTGGTAGAAGAGGGAAAAGCACTTGAGAGAGCGAAGGCTCCATTTCCTATCCTGCTGTAGGAACAAAGAAAAACAACACAGCCAAAATTTGACATCTTGTTGAGCTTGAATAATCTCACGGTGACAATCCCATTATTTCAAGCAATTCGAGATGTCCCCATTTACACCAAGGCAATTAGAGAAATGTGTCTAAGGAGATCGGGATGAAAAGCCACCTAGACTATCAATGTCGTGGGTAAACTGGCAGATCTAATGATGGGTGGAACACGTCATCCAAAGTATGCAAATCCAGGCAGCCCAGTGTTGACCGTAAAAATTGGAGGACATTCCTTGTCAAACACATTGGTTGAACTTAGGGCAGCCATCAACGTGATGCATCAAGAGACCATGCAAAGGCTCCAGCTCATGAACCTGAAGCCAACCACAACAGTGTTGCAGTTAGCCGATCGATCAACCGTGTCACTGGAAGGGATGCTAGAAGATGTGATTGTAACAGTCAATGCATGGGAATATCCAACCAATTTTTTAGTTTTGCAAACCAAGACCAGGTTGGGCGGTTACCCACTCATTTTGGGGAGGCCATGGCTGGCAACAACTGATGCTTACATCAGCTTTCGGGATGGGCTAATGACCATCTCCAATGAGAAAAATGTCAAAAGGCTAACCATTTCATCGCCAGCTCAGTCTATGGACTCGACAGAAGAACCCAGGATCACCGAGCATGGAACTACGGAGTTGTCCATAATCCAGTTGATGATTACCTTGGAGGAGGTGGCAAAAGAGGACGAGGATGGTGCTATCGTGGAGTTTCTCCATGGAGAATCGTCCACCCCCACACCTGGATCGCTGTTGACTGGCGCCCAAGGTCAGCACATCTGAAAAATACACATTGGGCCAAGGAGGATATTAAACGTCAATAGTAGGATGACACCCACACAGCTAGAAAAATTGGAAGAGCTTCTGGTAAAACACCAACAAGCATTTGCATGGGACTACGCAGATATGCACGACATCAGCCCAGAAATATGTATCCATCAGATTTATTTATATGACTAGGCAACTCCTAGTTGGAAGCCACAGAGAAGGATGAATCCAGCAATGAAAGACATTGTTAGAGAAGAACTGCATAAACTTTTGGCTACCGAATTCATATATCCGATTTTTGACAGTGAATGGGTATCACCATTAGTGGTGGTCCCCAAAAAGAACGAGAAATGGTAGATCTGCATGGACTACCGGGCGTTGAACAAGGCAACTAAGAAAGACCACTTCCCGCTCCCATTCATCGATCAGGTCTTGGACACACTCTCAAGAAGAAAATACTTCTCCTTTCTGGATGGTTTCAGTGGTTACAACCAGATCCAGATAGGGGAAGAAGATCAAGATAAAACAATGTTCACCTATCCATGGGGAATGTTTGCCTATAAGGTATTACCTTTTGGACTGTGCAACACACTGGCCACCTTTCAAATGGCGGTGGTTAGCATATTCTCTGATATGATAGGAGACAGGGTGGAAGTATACATGTACGACTTCACCGCATATGGAGAAACCTTCGAGGAGACAATGACAAATCTGGAAAGAGTGCTCGACAGGAGCAAGGAAAATCATTTATCCCTAAGTAATGAAAAATGTTTTATGATGATGCAGGAAGGCATCATGTTGGGACACCACCTCTCTGTGAAAGGAATAAAAGTAGACAAGAGGAATATCGAGGTCATCAGAGACCTACCTAGCCCCAGAACGTAGAAGGAGGTAAGAAGTTTCCTTGGATCAGTAGGGTACTACCGTTGATTTATCGTCGAATTTAGTAAGATTGCCAAACCACTGCACACCCTACTTTCTAAGGACATAGAGTTCAATTGGATGGGAGATTGCGAAGAAGCGTTCCAATTGCTAAAAGAAAAATTGATATCTACACCGGTCTTGAGAGGACCGAATTGGGCCATACCGTTCCATATTTATTGCGATGCATCTAATGGTGCGATCGGAGCAGTCCTCGGGCAGAAAGATGGCAAAGAATTTTATGCCATCTATTATGTCAGTAAAAACTTGGTGGGAGTAGAGCTCAACTATACAGTGACAAAAAAATAATTCCTCATAGTTGTCCATGCAATAAACAAATTCCGCCACTATATAATGGGATACAAGGTCTTCATCCATACGGACCATGCAACCATCAGGTATTTGATGAGCAATCCGGCCATTGGTGATAGAATTATCAGATGGCTATTGCTATTGCAGGAATTTGACATCACTATAGTCGATAAACCGAGCAAGGACAACATCGTGGCATATTTTCTGTCCAGATTGATACCAGAAGATCATCAAGCAGTGGAAGATAAGTTTTCGGATGAACATCTATTTGCTATTAGTGAACAAACTCTGTGGTATGCAGACATAGCCAATTACTTGGCCACCAGAAGGACCTCACCTGCTCTCTCCTATCGAGAAAAGCAGGCAGTCATAGAGAAGAGTGCATCATTGCTTTGGATAGATGGTCTCCTATTTAAAATAGGACGAGATCAAATTATAAGAAGATGCATAGCAGAATAGGAGTTTTCAAAAGTGCTCAAGGCATGTCACGATGAGCCATGCGAAAGACACTTTGCAGGGAAACGAACTGCCTACAAAATCTTGTAGGCTAGGTATTTTTGGCCCACTCTGTTCAAGGACGCGGCAACGTATACCAGCAAGTGTGACGAGTGCCAGAGGATGGGTAGACCAACCCACCAAGATGAAATGCCCCTACAGCCCCAGGTACACCTGGAACCTTTCGATAAATGGGGCATGGACTTCGTGGGACCATTTAATCCACCTTCAATGGGAAGGAGGTTTATTCTGGTTTGCACGGATTACATCACCAAATGGGTGGAAGTGCAGGCATTAAGGGACTCAAAGGAAAGAACGGTCACCAATTTCTTATTTGCCCATATTTTCACATGATTTGGGGTTCCTCGAGAGATAACAATAGACCAAGGGCCCCAATTCACCTCCAAATTGATTGAGGAGCTGATGGAGTAGTATAGAGTTCGGCACAATAAAACCATGCCCTACCATTCGCAGGAAAACAGGCAAGTAGAAGTGACAAACAGGGAGATAGAAAACATCCTGACCAAAATCGTGCAGCAACACAAGAAAAATTGGGCCACACGGTTGTTGGATGTAGTTTGGGCATACAACACCACGTGGAAATCCACCATAGGATGCACACCTTTCCAACTGGTCTATGGAAAAAATGCAATGATGCCCATCGAGTTCAAAATCAAAACTCTGAGGATGGCTTTAGAATTAAATTTGAGCTTGGACAAAGCCCAAAAATAGAGGATTCGCCAGCTAGATAAGTTGGATAAAATCTGACTTGATGCTTTACAGAGGACAGAGATTATATAGAAATAGAGAAAGAAGTGGCATGATAACCACATCAAGCTGAAGAAGTTCTAGGTAGGGGAATGGGTACTATTGTATGATTCCTAGTTCCAAGAAAGGAAGGGCAAACTTATGCAGAGGTGGATGGGGCCGTATGAGGTGGCAGAGCTCATTAGGAATGGGGCGGTGTGCGTTAAGACAATTGACGGCAGCAACACCATGTTCATAGTCAATGGCCACCGACTACGCCCCTATAATACGTCTAAAATGTTATAGGTGGAATCCAGAGTAGGCGTGGGGGAGACCCCATCTTGCTAGATCTGGACCGAACTCTCACAGGTGAAATTGTGGGCACGAAAGTGCTCACCCAAATTTTTTTAGTTAATATAGGTTTTTTTTGTAATGTGTGTTTTTGCAGGGACGATGCCCGCATGCAAGCTACAGGCATCCTAATCCGAGGCCTAACAGGCACGGAACACGTCTAATCGCCTTTATTTTCCTTTCTTTTTTGGTTGCTTTTTGCAGGTGGAGGACCTGACAACATGAGGGATAGGTATCTAGGAAACCAGGCCTGATTCGGCTCAGCATTCCGACACCGGCTCGTAGGTAGAATCTAGGCAGCGTGAAAAACTGGGAAGGCTTAATCACCCTTTTTCCAGTAAAATCGCCATCCAGAAGAAGGCACCTTACTGCATCCAGAAGAAGGCGCAAGCCCAGAAGAAGGAGCCTTACTGCATCCAGAAGAAGGCGCCAAGTCCAAAAGAAGGCACATTATTGCATCCAAAAGAAGGCGCCAAGTCCAGAAGAAGGTGCCTTACTACACCCGAAAGGTGCCCATCCAAAAGAAGGCACCTTACTGCATCCAGAAGAAGGCGCCAAGTCCACAAGAAGGTGCCTTACTGCACCCTAAAGGCTCCCATCTACAAGAAGGTGCCTTACTACACCCGAAAGGGGCCCATCCAGAAGAAGGTGCCTTACTGCATCCAGAAGAAGGCGCCAAGTCCACAAGAAGACGCATTACTGCACCCGAAAGGCATCCATCCAGAAGAAGGCACCTTACTGCATCTGAAAGGTTCCAAATCGAAATACAGCGCCTTCCATCCATTCAGAAGTTCTATTTAAAAAATATATATATATATACATATGTAGGCGCATTCAATGAAAGGAAGGCACCAAGTCTTAAAAAAAAAAAAAGCCAGCCGAATATGCCTTCCAACATCAAGAATGCGCATTCATCCAGCCGAGACACCTTCCAACATCAAGAAGGCACATTCATCCAGTCAAGACACCTTCCAACATCAGGAAGGTGCATTCATCCATCCGAATACGCCTTCCAACATTAAGAAGGCACATTCATCAATATGAACGCCTTCCAACATCGGGAAGGCACGAACCAGAAGGAGGCGCCTCCCACATTGGGAAGACGCATGCAGGAAAAAGCACCTCCCACCAATCAGAGGCACCTCATAGCATCGAAAGGCACATTCGTTCGAAGAAGAGCATCAACAACGTCGAAAAGGTGCTACAAGGACACCATCCACATGGGAAAGGTACCAAAGAACGCCTCCCGCATGCAACATTTACATCTATCGGATGCCTTGAGTGGAACGAAGCATCGCATGAATGAGCAGCATCAAAGGACCATACCCCTCCCTCGTGTCACAAGTCAGCAAATCAGCGGCTACCACGATGACTGGAATGATGAATCAGGTACGCGCATACTAAATCAAATCATTTATATAATTATTTATAAATACGCAGTACCAAAAATATACCGCCATCATAGAGATCGTATCCCCCCATAGCCAAAATCACGTGCCAATGATAGGGCGTCTTCCATAACTGCTAGGGTTAGGTGTATTTTCTATAAGAAGGTGCCTTCCTGAAGAAGGAAGGACAAAAAAAATATACAGCAGTAGAAGGCACCATGGGAGGAAGGTCTAAGAACCACGCGATCAAGAAGAATGAACCCAGTGATACTGATGGGATCAGAGGGGCATTAAAGACCCAATTCGAAGCCGAGGGGTGGCTTGAATACTGCACCCTGGTCAGTCAGGGCCAGGACGTGGAGGCAGCTAGAGAATTTATCACCTCTTTGAGGGGCGATGCAGCCCAAGAATGAGGGGTGGAAATTCCAGTCACCCCTGAGTTCATCTCACAGGCGACTGGATTGCCTCTCACGGGGGAATGTACATACAAGGGCAGAGTATTAAAAATATACGCCAAAATACTGTTTCCAGGAGGAAATGTGTAGATAGACAGGGAGGGGTTACTCAAAAATATTCTCCCCATGAATATGCAAAATATGTTCGAGCAGATTGCTCAATTTTTCACATGCACAGGAAAGTATACCCATCTGCACATTAATCATGTGCACTTCATCAATCACCTAGTGCATGGGAGGAAATTAAACATACCTTTCTACCTGGTGAATGCTCTGAAAGATGAAGTGGCTTGGTACCAGAAGGGGGCACCATCCGCCTTAGCCCACCATGGGCTGATATCGGCATTGGTCCGCCATGCAAAAGCACAAGGACAAAACCATGACACAGAGGGAGATGGCGGCCAAATAGAGCAACATAATGTAGTTGCTAAATTAGGGCAAGACGAAGCATCCCCTGTAGAGGATATAACAAACATTGGGCAATTGGCGTTGCCCTATTTTCTAGGAGGAGCATAGTAGTCACCGGTGCCCGAAGACATAGAGGATAGAGGGCATTCCCCAGTGCCCGAGTATGAGGAGGAAGGAGCGCCACTCGCTAGTGGTGAGGACGAACCAATCCCCAAGAGGAAATGTCTGCGGTGATTCCTTTCGATAGAGGAAGGACAAAGTGACCCAGAGATAGACGTTGCCACCCAAACCCTTCGAGAATTAACGAACCAGAGCCCATTGAATGAAGGAACTTCCGAGAGTAACGACCAGATCGATGCGGTATTGGAGGAGGTGCTCGAATGGCAAACTGATTGTTGGATGGCATAGAAGATTTTGGAAGATTGCCAAAACCAACATAAAATGGAATTGGAGGAAAGAGATAGGCGAATTGCTCAGCTTGAGCAACTGGTCCAGCAGTTACAAGAGAAAAATCAAAAGCTCCAGGACAGAGGAACAACAAGATAGGAGGCATCGACTCAGACTGATTGGGCAGAAGAAGTGTCGACAAACTCTCCCACATCCGTCAAATGAGTATTCTCTTCAGGGGTGATTCGATCAGACGCCCAATAGAGCAGCCCGGAGGCAGGGAAGGATTCCTCTATTTTCAAGGATGAAAAGAAAAGAAGTCCTACCATGCCCCCTGTCATTGTCCTGAGTGACACAAAGCAGGACGAAGGTCTCCAGCAACAGATAATACCAGAGGATAAGGAGGACCTCCCCAGGCCTGAAGAAGGAGAAGAGCCTGAGGGGTCGACACTAGGTAGACAGGCGAACGAAGGATCACCCTCGGAGATAGCAGCACAACCGATCCTTCAGAGCAAGGAGAAGTCCCCAAAGGAGAAAGGAGAGACCCCTATCCAAGCCGCCACATTTTTTATAGAAGCCAAGGCAAAGAGGCCCAGGATGGCTTGATAGAAGGCAAAAGTGACCTTCGTCGACTTCGAAGAGGGAGAATGGGACATGTAGCCATTCACCAAAAGGCAAAAATATTTTGAGCAACAATGCAACGAAATGAAAGCAGCCAAGGAGGCCAGGAAGGCATCCTCGAGGGTAAAAGGAGATTCTGGCATCTACGTCAATCCAGTAGAAGACAGCCAGTTTTGGGACATCTATGGTTCATCTTGAGGGCGGCCTTCCATGATGAGGAAGTACTTGGATTGGTGGGGAGTATATGGCCCACAATTGGAGGCTGCTACGATTGCAAAGGAGAATGCAGGGCTTACCCCTAAAGTAGCCAGATTATACAAGGCCCAAGTAGTGCCTTCTAGAGGGGCTAACTCAGATATCCATCTGGCAGTGGTCAGACATCCAGACGCCAACCTCTAGCAAGCTTTCGAAGCTGCATTTCAATCGATAGGAACAACGCTGGCTAGACCACCACTAGTAGCGGCCAGAACAAGAAGAGGACAATTGACAGCAACAGTTTCCCATAGGCAAATGCAAACCACACCTTCAAATGTTGACATGAAAAGACAGACTCGAGCCGCAGGGGCAGCAAAATCCTCCAAGATATGGAGATGATGAAAAGTCATAGGGCTACCTGCAGCTTGGATGCCACGAAGGCATGGCATATGTTAGGCGTGGGGGGATGATGAGCACCAGAAATGCTCATATTTTATACATATTTCTTTGATCAATATGCGACTGTATAGTAAGGATTGCGTACTTTTATGAATGATTATATAGATATTTGATATAATTATGCGTGTTATCTAATTTGTGTGTTTTTAGTATGTTTTGTGGAATTGTAGTTGATTTAGTTAGATTTGGAACGGTCGAGGTCCTTTTTATGGACTTGGCACTTCATTTCATCGGGGGTTAATGAAAATAATACGAGCACCTCCCTGCAGTCGAAAGGCTCTAACTAAATACCAGTGCCTCCTTGCAGTCGAAAGGTGCCAACTGAATACCAGCACCTCCCTGCAGTCGGAAGGCACCAACTGAATACGAGTGCCTCCCTGCAGTCAGAAGGCACCAACTGAATACCAGTGCCTCCCTGTAGTTAGAAGGCACCAACTAAATACGAGCGCCTCCCTGCAGTCAGAAGGCACCAACTGAATATTAGTGCCTCCCTGCAGTTAGAAGGTGTCAACTGAATACGAGCGCCTCCCTACAGTCGAAAGGCACCAACTGAATACGAGCGCCTCCCTACAGTCGGAAGGTGCCAAATGAATACGAGTGCCTCCCTGTAGTTGGAAGGCACCAATCGAAGATGAGTGCCTCCCTATAGTCGAAAGCACCAATCGAAGATGAGCACCACCCTACAACCGAAAGGCAGCAACCAAAGACAAGCACCTCCCCATAGTCGAAAGGCGCTAGCAAAAGGCAAGCACCTCTTGACAACTAGAAGGCAACACTAATTCTTTACTCGTTGACCAAATTTGAATGACGTGGATTGCAACAGCTGGTGCAGTTCCAGCTCTACATCATGCAGAGCTAAATTGGAGATTGCACCAACGTATCGAAACGTCTTACTGATGCCAGGCAAAGCATGAACCAAACTAATATTCTCACAATGACACTGAGAAGGGGGAAGGGAATTAGTGTAGCTATTTAAATTCAAATCTAAAAATCTTAAAGCTGAAGCAAAGAGAACTTAAAAGCAGATAAAGTAATTATCACAAGAGAGCACACTACAAAACACAATGTAACGAGGTTCACCAATTTGGCTACTCCTCAAGAATGACTACTTGGAGTACGGTCTAAATCCAGCCTCTACAAAATACCAATTTTACAATCTGTTTATCAGAACCCACTGGAAGGAGCACCAACCCCTGATTTATCTACACCAATAGAAAGGAGCACCAACCCCTATCCAAGCACAAACTTGGATCACAGTTTTGAAAGCTATATCAATGACATACAAATGCCTTCACTATTACAAGACCCTGACTGGTCTACAATTTATCAAAACATAGTAAACACTTACTGCTTAGCTTGTTGCTCTCTTACAACACTCTTCTAACCCTCTTTCAACAAAACTTTCACACATTTAGCAGCAACTTTATTCTCCATGTAACTACCCTTTTATAATCAAATTGTCTAACTGTAACTCCAGTTGTAACTCCTTTTATTTCTCATGCACCACTTGCTAGTTGTAACACCTTCTAACTGTAACTGCTTTTGTATAAATATAGGGTAGGCTTTTCATCAACCACAATGCATGTTACAAATTTACACATATACCCCTACCATGATTGTTCGTCTTCTTGATCATGACTGTTCGTATTTTTTTTTGTGCATGCATGCATATTCGATTCTATTTATATGACTGTTATATTTCTCCTTCTTCGATTGTTCTTAAATTAGTTGCATGATTTTATTTTGTAACATCCCCTGTAACTGCTGTGTAACTTCAGTTAACGGTTACATATCTTAATACGGTTGGGTTCTATTTTTAGCTTGCACCAAAATGACCTATCATGAAATTGTGACACTTCTACCTCTTTGTCTTCTTCTAGGCTTGTACCCACAAAAATACAACATGTCACGAAATCATGAAAGTTTTTGCCTCCTTGTCCTTTTCTTAGCTTTCACCTACGAAAATAGAACATGTCATGAAATCGTGACACTTTCACTGCCTTGAGTTCTTCTCTGTCTCTTTCTCGTGAAAACAGAACATGTCACAAAATCGTGACAGTTTCGCTGCCTTGAGCTCTTCTCTGTCTCTTGCCCGCGATAACAGAACATGTCATGAAATCACGACACTTTTGCTTCCTTGCACTCTTCTTTGCTTGCACTAGCGAAAACATGACATGTCATGAAATCGTGACATCTTTTGCTTTCGTACACTCTTCTCTGCAAGCACTAGCGAAAACATGACATGTCACGAAATCGCGACATCTTTCGCATCCATACACTCTTCTTGGCTTTCACCAACGAAAACAAGACATGTCACAAAATTGTGACACATTCTCTACCTTGTGCTCTTCTCTGTTTGTCACTCACAAAAACACATGTCACGAAATCGTGACACATTCGCTGCCTTATGCCTTTCTCTGTATTTCGCCCACGATAATACATTTCGCGAAATCGTGACACATTCGCTGCCTTGTGCCTTTCTCTATCTTTTGCCTGCGAAAACACAACATGTCACAAAATCGTGACACATTCACCTTCGTACACTCTCTCTCCTCTTCGGGTCACGAAAACCCGACATGTTGCGAAATCACGACACTTTTTCTCCTTGGTGCTTTTCTTCCCTTCGGGTCGCGAAAACCCGACATGTCGCGAAATCGTGACACTTTTTCTCCTTAGCGCTTCCTCTTGCAAATTGTCGTGAAATCATGACACTTTTCCTTGCTAGCTCTTTCTCTCAAACATGTCGCGAAATCGTGACACATTTTCATCCGTACTGTCTCTCTTGCAAATTGTCACGAAATCGTGACACTTTTCTTTGCGAGCTCCTTTTCAAACATGTCACGAAATCATGATAGTTTTTCTTTTCTTGTGCCTTCTCTCCAAACATGTCACAAAATCATGACAGTTTTTCTTGCACTTTCTCTCTCTTCCAACATGTCACAAAATTGCAACAGTTTTTCTTACGCTTTCTCTCTCTGCCAACATGTCACGAAATCGTGATAGTTTTCCTTGCGCTTTCTCTCTCTTCTAACATGTCATGAAATCGTGACAATTTTGCCAGCATTTTCTCTCTCCTTCGATATGTCATGATATCATAATAGCTTTTCTAGTTTTTTCTCTCTCCTCCGATATGTCATGAAATTGCGACAGCTTTTCTAGCTTTTTCTCTCTCCTTCGATATGTTGCGAAATCATGACAGAAAACATGTCGCGATATCGCGATAGTTTTCTTACTTGTATTTTTCTTTGATCCTTTGAATCTGGGCCACTTCTGTCTTCTTGGAAAGTTACTGTATATGCTCTGACTGACCTCTAAACTCCTGTCCACTGCATCAATTGATCTATCTGTCTGTGTTGACAACAATGACAATACTGTTTCTACACCTTGCTCAACAATATCCCCCTCTGGAATTGTTGGCAACACATGGGCAATTTCCTGTAATTCTTCTCCCCCTTTGACAATAATACCAAAGGGCTGCTGCAGATTCCCCCTGAGTCTATGCACAACATTCTCAGGCAAAAACTATTACAGTTAGTAAAAATCAAGAATATGAGCAAAGATATAAACACATATATGAATGCTCCCCTAAGAATGTGGTCCCGATATCTAGTCAATTTTTGGGAAACGTGACAACTCCCAACTTACTTCGAAGGTACTAAAAAACTTCCTTGGGCAATGGTTTTGTGAATATATCTGCTACTTGCTCTGTAGTTGAAACAAAATCCAATTTAACCTCACCTTCTGCAACTTTATCCTTCAAAAAGTGATACCGGATTGCAATATGTTTGGTTCAAGAATGCATAACCGGATTCTTCGAGATGTTAATAGCACTGGTGTTATCAAATTTAATTGAAATTAGCTCTTTGAAGTGAATACCAAGATATTTCAGGGTTTGTCTCATCCATAATATTTGTGTACAACATGTTGTTGCTGTAATGTATTCTGCCTCTGTTGTGGATAGAGAGACTGATTCTTGTTTCTTGTTGTGCCATGCTACTAGCCTGTCTTCAAGATAAAATGCTCCTCCACCAGTACTCTTTCTGTCATCTATACATCCTGCCCAATCTGCATCAGAATATGCAATAAGAGTGAAGTCCTTACCTTTTGGGTACCATAACCCATACTCCATAGTACCCTTGAGGTACCTAAAAATACTCTTTACAACTGTCACATGAGTCTCTTTGGGACTAGCCTGAAATATTGCTACCATGCATACTGCCTATAAGATATCTGGTCTGGTAGCTGTCAAATACAACAAACTTCCAATCATAGATCTGTACATGGTTTGATCTACATTTGGATATTTGTCATCCTTGCTCAACTTGCAACCTATTGTCATGGGAGTGCTAACAGGTTTACTATCCTCCATTGTGAACTTTTTCAACATTTCTTTCACATATTTAACTTGAGAGATAAAAATGCCCTGTTCATTTTGATTGACTTGCAGTCGGAGGAAATAAGAAAGTTCACCAATCATAGACATCTCAAATTCTTTCTTCATTTTATTTGCTATGTCTCTATAGGACTTATCATTGCTGCTACAAAAAATGATATCATCTACATAAACAACAAGGACAATAAGATGGCTATTCTCTATTTTGACATACAGATTGCTGTCCACCAAACCTTTCTTGAACCCCTATTGAATCGAGATAGTTATCCAGCCTTGCATACCATGCTCTGGGTGCCTGTTTCAAGCCATACAAAGCTTTCTTCAAATTGCAAACAAAGTTGGGATTATCACCGAGTTGGAACCCATTTGGCTACTCAATGTAAACCTCTTCTTTCAGTTTTCCATTCAAAAATGCTGATTTCACGTCCATTTGATATACTTTGAAATTTTTATGAACTGCTAAAGCCGTAAACATTCGATTGCCTCTAGTCTAGCTACTGGTGCAAAGGTTTCCTCAAAATAAATACCTTCAACCTGTGCATAGCCTTTACAGACCAGTCTTGCTTTATTCCTTACAACCTGTCCATCTTCATTCAATTTATTTCAAAAAATCCATTTAGTACCGATTATATTTTTATTTGCCGACCTTGGTACTAACTCCTAGGTTTTGTTTTTCTCAATTTGATCTAGTTCTTCATTAATTGCCTTCATCCAAATTTCATCTGTGCTTGCTTCAGCAACATTTTTGGGCTCAATCTTTGGATAATAGAGAGTAGTTCACGTACTCATCGCTCTTCTTGTCTGAATACCAACGGTGGGGTCCCCAATAATTTGCTCTCTGGGATGATTTTTTTGCCAGCTACCTATTTTGAATTTCTTGTTTTCTTCTACTTTTGAGTCAATAATTAAATCATCTGGGTCAATTTCCTGATTCTCTTCCATTTCCTTTTCTTCATCTCCTTCAATAACTTCTTCATAAATAGGGTAGTTTTCTTGATGAGTAATTTCTCGTTCTCTACCTTCATCAACTTTAACATTGACACTCTCCACAATTTTATTTAGCCTCTTGTTGTAGCAAGTGTAGGCTTTGCTTTTTGTCGAGTAACCAAGAAAAATATCTTCGTCAGATCTATCTTCAAACTTACCAAGATTATCTTCAGTTCATTTGATATAACACTTGCTGCCGAACACTTTTAAGTATCTTGCTGTTGCCTTCCTGCCGAACCACAACTCATAAGGTGTTTTGCTTTCATACGTCCTTAACATGCACCTATTTTGGATGTAAACTACAGTATGGACTGCCTCTTTCCAAAATCTATCAACTAATTTGTTCTCAGCCAACATTGTCCGTGCCATTTCTTGCACAGTCTTGTTCTTCCTTTCTATAATACCATTCTGCTGAGGTGTCCTTGCTATTGAAAACTATATTTTGATCCCATATTTTTGACAGTACTTTGCAAAATCCTCTGAGATAAACTCTTCTCTTTTATCTGATATTAAGCATTTAATTCCTTTTCCTGTTTGATTCTCAACCTAGTGTTTGAAAGTATTAAACATTTCAAAGGCATCTAATTTAAGCTTTAAAAATAGTACCCATGTCATCCCGAAATAGTCATCTATACACAGCATAAAGTATTTGTCACCATTTATGCTTTGTGTTCTCATGGGTCCACATAAGTCAGTATGAATTAGCTTTAAAGGTTTGCTGGTGAAGTATTCCTTTGATTTAAATGTGGATCTAGTTTGCTTCCTGATGAGTAGTCATTATACCATCATTAAATCTCAAAGATCTTATCAATCCGGGGTGGTGTCCAAGGTTGTCTACGATAGAAATTTCAAGCAGGGTTGTAGTTTAGTTCATTTGGAAGCAGTAGGTCTTATTGGTGGAATTGATTGTGTGGGGGTTTTGTGTCACTTCTACCCCTAAATTGCATAAATTTAACTTTAATCTATTTACAAGAATGAAAAACTAATTCCTGTCTGTAGAAATAAAGTCCTAATTACAATTGCTAAATTGAGACTTAATTGATTTGCGGAAGGAAAATCCTAATTACAGTTGCTAAATGAGAAACCTATTTACTTTTGCAATGATGAGATAAAACAAGTAATCAAATTCTATCAATACTCTGAAATAGAAGGTCGTCAATCTTCTGTGCAGTGTTTGACAACAAAAACAAGAATGCAGGAAATTATAGAAAACTTGTAAATTGTTGGAAATGTAAATTGTAGGGAATTGAAAAATTACTAAAAAATAAAGAAACTGATTATATCTATTGCTGATTACATCACAAATGTAAAATAGATGGATATAAACTAAAATAGAAATCAAATACCACAAAATGCTGAAATTGACAAGTTCCACTACTTATTCTCACATACAGCAAAATCAGGACTAAAAACCTGTCTGTTAGTCCTTCTCCTAGATTTGAAAGTGGCCGGTCTCCTTTTTCAGAATAAGGTATAATTTCTTCTCTAATTCTTACTCACACTTAGACATAGCAAAATAAATGAAATAAAAACTGCACTTTTATTGCTTCAAAAACATAATTACAATTCTTTTGAAATCTGTTACAGATCTGCAATCTATTACATGTCTATTATCTCTAATATGTCTAATATCTAATCTAATATTTATAATATCTAATATATCTCAATCTAGATGGGAGCCATATTTTATAGATGCCTAAAATCTAATTATAAACATAAAATATGTTGTTCCTAATATCCTATAGAATTTCCTGGGTTTATCCTAGAATAGGATCAATCTGATCTTTTCCATAAATGGTGGCTTTGGACAACAAAGTTAGATGGGAGATATTTCCCTTAACTTTCTCAACCTTCTTATCCCATTTTTCATCGCCAAAATTCAGTCAACAAGTCAAAAAGTGCATTCTGTTTTCATTCCGAAGATAAGTGGCTCATTTCGAAGATAAGTGGCTCATTCCGAAGATACTGCAATTCTCATTCCAAAGATACTGCAATTCTCATTCCGAAGATACTGCAATTCTCATTTTGAAGATACTGCATTTCTCATTTCGAAGATCCGCTCATTCTGAAGACACTGTGTTTTCTCATTCCGAAGACATTGTGTTCATTTCGAAGACACTGTGTTCATTTCGAAGATCTTTAGAATGACCAACTGTGTTGACTCCAAATTGTTTTGGCTGCATTTCTCAAGTGGATTAGCCCTTATGATCAGATTACAATAGTCTTCATTCTTCCTTAGATGTTAATTCCATGCCTTGCCATTCAATGGAAGCTGGCTGGAATTTATATGGAAAAACTAGTTTTTTGTTGCATAGTAATAAGTCTTTGTACTATTTGCTGAATTTAGAGAAACTAATGCTTAATGATTATCAAAATAAGACTAGTGAAATGCTGCTGTCAACCTAAGCATGACAATATAACATAAAACTATACAAGAACTGTTAAAAATTAGAATATAATGTCCTTAATACTTCAATCATGCAAACAGTTAATACACAACATATTAAATCAACTTAACTAGCATATAAGATAATTCACAAGAGTTTTTAGGCAGTTTTAACTATTTAAAACATGCTATAAATGAGGCTTATTCAGGCCTCATCATTTCCCCCCAACTTATATTAATGCATGCCCTCATGCATTGCAGTGGGCTATGGAGTCACAGATGTCCATACTCATATTCCATGTTTCATAGAACAATTTAATGCCTATGTAATTTCTCATGAAGATTTTTGATTCATTATTAAAACTGATCATCTGGTTGGGAATCCTCTTCAAAATAGGAGGGAACTAGAGTAATGATGGTTGGAGGCTTGAATATGAGACCTACCCAATAATGTTGCGTAATGGTATTTCTCTGGATTGAGAAGGTAATGCCTCAGAATGGAAGGGCACTGCTTCAAAGTGGAGGGGCACTACTTCAAAATGAGAACCTGTGTCTTCATCTTCCCTAGATAATCCAAGTAGTAACTACACAAAATCCTCCTTTTTATCTGATGTAATTGATTGTCATCAACTTATGATAGCCTGCATTTTAGTTTCTCCACTTTCTGCTATAATTCTCTAATTTTCTTTTCATGTTTTTTTCAATAACATCTTTTCTTTCCTCAATCCATCTCATTTGTATTTTTATAACACTCTTGGTTGATTTCAATTGTTTTGTTATGTCCACCTCCTCTTCTTCATTTGACTCAGAACCTAATACTGACAAATCAACTACAGTTCTTTGCTCAACAATGATCTCATCCTCTGCTTCAGACCCCTACTCCTGTACAGGAGGTTCCATGAAATTATCTTATTATTACATCCAAATTCTCAGTGGCTTGTTGCACTTCTATGACATCATGGCTATCCTATATGGTCTTCTCTTCAATCATTTGTTCTTAATGTATATTTTCTCTTCTTGCCCTATTTTCTTGTGGTAATAGGGGCTGTAGGGTTAGCTTCAGGCTCTTCACTGGGAACTTCACTCTCCTATTCTGACAGATAAATAACATCTTTATACAAATGAACCCTCTTCTATTTTATTTTTTTGCTATCAGTTTCAAACCCTCTTTTCTTAGTCTGTGAGTTTTATGGTTCTGTTGCTGTTGCTGGGTGCGTTTTTTTTTTTTTGCAATAGACTTTGCAGTAGTTCCTATTTCTTCTTCTACAACAGCCTCTGCAACAACTATTTCTTCTTCTCGCAACACTTCTCGCAGAGTCATTGTTTCTTCTTCTGCAACAACATCTACAACATCTGTTAGGTCACTGATTTTTTGTTGCTACAGGGTTTGCTCTTGTTCTTCGTCAGAAAGAATAATTTTTTTTTTCTAGTAATCATTAGCAAATATGTCTTCGAAAAGAAAAGATGGCACACTTCCTTATTCTGTGCTCTGAAAACCTGGCCATCAATCATTGGACATCCTTGCCATCAAATTTTCTTTACTATTTTTATGTAAGAATTTGATGAAAAATTTTTACCTTGGGGGGAGTCGGTGGGATTTAAACCCCCGACCTGCAGGCTCCCTGAGCCTTACCGCACGGCTCACGACCACGTGAGCCAGCGGGCTGATCCGAGAGGATCAGTGGAGCCCCCTCTTATATCCCTCCTCTCTGCTTCCCGAGCCCACTGTGGCTGCCTCTGCCACCTCCGCAGCAGCCTCCACTCCGTCGTTTGCCTGGTCCCTGCCTCTGGCCACCTCCGCAGCTGCCTCTACCCTCCGTCCGGTTTTTTTTTTTTTTTTTTTTTTTATAAAATAGTCGGGGGGGGGGTGCACCGTTTAAAAAAAAAATGGAGGGGGAAACGACGCGCGCCACGTGCGTTTCGCGTTGCGTGCAAGGAGGGGGGGGTTTATACCACGTTCGGGGTGGGGGGTCGGGATCTCGACGTGCAACCTCCCCGCCTTCCACCGGGGGGGGGCGCCTTTCCCTCGCTTATCGCGACGTGCAGGGCGACAGAATTCCCGTCGCCACCTGCGCGTGCGAGGGGGATGGTCCCTCTCTGTCGTGACGTGTAGAGCGATCGAATTCTCATCACCGCCTACGCGTGCGAGGGGGATGGTCCCTCTCTGTCGTGACATGCAGAGTGACAGACGGCCTGTCGTGACGTGCAGAGTGACAGACGACCTGTCGTGACCTGCACGTGCGGGGGGGGTCCCTCCTCTATCGTGCGGGGCATCTGCAATCTGTGATAGGCATCCTGTCACCCGCGGGGGGCGGTCCCTCCTCTATCGCGATGTGACATAGGTTCATCCGCGTCTGCGCTCGTGGAGGGTCCCTTCCTCTGCGTCGCGACGCTCTGCGCCTCCGCTGCGTCTGCGCACGAAGTTTTTTTTTTTTTTTTCAAAAAAAAATCTTTGACGCTGCAACAGGGGCCTCCGCCCTCTCCACAGTCACGCGTGGATGCGCGTCGAATGTCGCGCGTCTACGCGCGACACTAAAAAAAATTAATTTTTTTTTAATTTCACTCGGCTACGCGGCAGGGAGACGACACAGTGTGCCTGCAAAAAAAAAATCTCCCCTGTAATCACCTCGCCATAAACTCGAGTGGCTCTGATGCCATGTAAGAATTCGGAACAGTGTTTATTATTCATCTACGGAATAAATAAGTTTACATTAGCCGTGAATAGCACATCGGCTGAACGGCGTAAACAGAGAACTGTTACACAGTTGTAACAGTGAGCTACAGAATGAATAGAGACAAATAGATAGTTAAGTACGCTAACATTTTAGCTTATCCATTCTGCATGCAAATTTTCCCACATGAGTGGTTATTATCAATGAATGGTGGTGGCATGTTTGTTAAATCTTCATTTCGAATATTATGTTTCATTCCCTCCTTGACTATGTCTTTTTATCCCTCCTTGGATGCCACATGGAAACAGACTGTTAAATCTTCATTCTGAAGATTATGTTTCATTCTGAAGACTAAGCTGGGCATTTAATTTGAAGATAACCTCATTCTAAAGATAAACCTTCATTCTGAAGACAAACCTTCATTTTGAAGACAAACCTTCATTCCGAAGACACACCTTCATTTCGAAGACAAACCTTCATTCTAAAGACACACCTTCATTTCGAAGACAAAGTTTCATTCTGAAGATACCATGATTATTTGAAGATACAACAGTCATTCTGAAGACATAGCAGAAACCAACATTTTTCTCTTTCTCCAAGCATGTTTTGTTTATGCCAACTCTTATGAACACTTTTATACTAATGGTTAATTGTCATATACTATATATCAAATATTTATAATGAGAAAAGTGCAAGAAACATATATACCTGGTTAAAACAAGTTAATGCAAGTTTTGAAAGATGACCGCTTCTATTGATATTCTACTGAGGCTTCCTGCAACACTTCAAAAACAAGTGTAGTTGGTGAATTTGTATAATGATGACTCAGAAATTTCAAGGTTATGCATGCCAGAAAACTAGTTTTCATGCATACCAACTCAATAGCACCTTAGAAAAGGTTTTCACTGCTGAGCTATTCATTTTTTATTTTTATTTCTTTAACCTCTCCTTTTCTCTCTTTTTTTTTCTTTGTTTTTTTTATTCTGATTGTTCCCGTGAAGGAATTCATGACTTCCCTGAAATCATGCCCATGAAGGAATTCACAGCCAAAATTTATTCATCTTTTTGTTTTCTATTTTTTTCTAATTTTTTTTTTCTTTTTATTTTTAAGATTCAAAGATATGATTATTTGGAATCTTCATCAGAAGAAGAAGCCTCTTCTGTCAAATGCAACCATGTGAAATACCGAGCAAATTCCACCTTTGTTAGTGGTTTATGGTACAACTGTAAAAGATGTCCATTCACCACTAATATCCTCCTTAAATCATCAACTAAAGAAAGTTGAACAACTTCATTCTCAAACTCCCCTGGTTCATCTTTGTTGCTCTTAATGTGATCATCATACCACATTTTCCATTTTTGTTGAGTGAACTCTATTTGGTGAAGTGCTTCCAACCAAAGTTCATCAAATGCATTCAACTGTAAAATTTGTTTTTTATGTACCTACAACAACTTAATGCCAACTGCTAAATATGCATAAAATGTTAGTAAAGCATTAGGATGTTGCACCAATATATCAAACAAATTTGCTCCTTGGTTTTTAGTCAACCAACTATTGTTGTTCAAAGGTTGTTTTGGCTGTGTTTTAGTTTGTTTTGTACCAGGATTATTTGAATTGGTTCTTGGAGAAACATTTTTATTTACACCAATGGAGGCCAAAACTAAAGTATTCTTTTCATTTTCCTTATGTGTTCTAAGAAACTGTGGGCTTTCTGTACAATCATACTTACGTGTAATAAGTTTACCTGAAAGCAATTTAACTAATTTTCCACTTTTTTGTATGGTTTTAGGATATACTTTCTTCTTTTTTCTTAGTTTGCTAAAACACATTTCTTGAACAATCCTATTAATGATTGGTACAACTTGAGGTAAAGGGATTGTAACAGTTAAATGTTCTAATTCCTCTATCAAATTTGATGGTGAAGATGTTATTTTTGATATCTCAGACTGTTCAAAATATGATACTTTATTTGATGAGGTATCTTGTTCTTCTTGATGTTGTTTTAGTGTAGATTTGTTTTCATGTTCATTATTTTTAACTTTACTTTCTACACTGATAAGTGGAATAGGTTCAAGCAGTGGTTCACCTAAACACAACTGAGTTTTAACACAATCACTAACATTTATTTGGGTTGTATTTTCTAGTTCAACCATAGAGACAGGGGTTACCTGTGTAACATGATTTGGACTGACCACAGGTTGAGTTGAAAATAGAGGTTGTTTCAATTTTTGTTGTTGTTGTCCATCATAGAAATTATGGATATAATTAGGCAAAAATTTTAATTTTTTTTTTTGACAATGTTGCTGCCCTTTGTACAGATTTTGATGTTGTACCCATTGATATCCCTGTAATTTTGGCTGCAACCATGGTGGATGTTGTTGATTCCATTGTTGTTGCATCCATCCATGTTGAGACCATGTTTGGGAGTATGCCCATGGTGGTTGACTCCAACATTGTTGAAGTGGACCTGAAGCAGACCATGGCATATACCAAGGATTATTTCCCCAATGTACATGAAATTGAGAAGCATTCTGATATGGAAATTTATGAAAATTATTCCCTTGTCCTTGTCCTACAAAATTGATTTTTTTCATAGGTTGAGACTGTTTTTCAAAGACACTTTTAAGTTCTGGAAATAAACTACACTAATCTATGGGGTGTCCTAATTGACAAATGCTACATGTAGCAGGTATAAATATTTTATTCAAAGGACAATCATGAAGAGAGTGTTGCTTTTTACATTCTGAACAATAGATGGCTGAAGATTCAATAGATTCATTTTTTTCATCTAATGTTCTATCATGTACTAAAATATCAGCCTCTTTCATGCATTCTTTCAAATCATGTTTTTCATTACCAATTCTATGTTTTCTATGCCTTGAATGAGAGTAATTTTTACAGAGTTTAATAATTTCCTGAAATTTAAGTGCATTTGTATCTCCTCTTCCCAATATATCCAATACATCCCTAGATTCATCTTGTAGTCCCCTTAAGAATAGGACTTTGCAAATTTCAGGTTCAACACTTCCACATCTCTTATGAATAAAAGAAAATTTGTCTATATAATCTTCTAAGATTTCATTTTCCTCTTGTTTCATTGTAAGAATTTCATCATTTTGATTCTTGACTTGACAATATTCTTGGTATCTCTCCAAGAATATGTTTTCCATCTCATCCCAAGTTCTAATTGAGTCGGGTGCTAAGGTGATAAACCATCGTAGAGCTAACTCTTTAAGAGTGGAAGGAAATAGTTTGAGCTTTTGATTGTCATTAGTGTAATCATGAGCTTGACATACAATTTTAAACTCAAACAAAAACATATCAGGGTCTTCAAATGTAATTCCCTTGAAAGTTTGTAATACTACAGGTGAAATGACCTTCATGGGAGCATTTTGATTAAGATCTAGTTGGATGGTATTTTGAAAAGTTTTGGCAGGTGCACTAGTTGCACTAGGGTGGAGCACATTGTTGGCTCTACCTTGATTCTCTTGTGAGCCTTCCATTTTAGGTTCCCAAAAAACAATTATAAATCTTGTCAAATTTTCTTGATTGTATGGATTTGTCAAGAGAAAATGGTGTTGAACTACTTAATTTTCCTCCTTGTAATGATTTCTCAAAGGATCTTGTAGTGCTGGAAGTGGATGATTGGGATTCTTTGAAAATTCTAACATTTTTGAAAATAAAAAATTTAGACATTTTTGACATAATTTCAACCTCTTGTGAATTTTTTCTTCCTGTGGTTTCTTGCTTATTTCCTAAATGGACTGAGATACAATTTACCAATAACAATTACTTATACCAGTCATTACATTCATATTTTACTCCAAAATTCACAACTTAGCATATTTAATAATTATTGGACTGCTTTTCACCTTCTAACAACACCGTGTTCCCCGACAACGGTGCCAAAATGATGAGTAGTCATTATACCATCATTAAATCTCAAATATCTTATCAATATGGGGTGGTGTCCAAGGTTGTCTATGATAGAAAGTTCAAGCAGGGTTGTAGTTCAATTCATTTGGAAGCAGCAGGTCTTATTGGTGGAATTGATTGTGTGGGGGTTTTGTGTCACTTCTACCCCTAAATTGCATAAATTTAACTTTAATCTATTTACAAGAATGAAAAACTAATTGTTGTCTGTAGAAATAAAGTCCTAATTACAATTGCTAAATTGAGACTTAATTGATTTGCAGAAGGAAAATCCTAATTACAGTTGCTAAATGAGAAACCTATTTACTTTTGCAATGATGAGATAAAACAAGTAATCAACTTCTATCAATACTCTAAAATAGAAGGTCGTCAATCTTCTGTGTAGTGTTTGACAACAAAAACAAGAATGAAGGAAATTATAGAAAACTTGTAAATTGCTGGAAATGTAAATTGCAGGGAATTGGAAAATTATTGAAAAATAAAGAAACTAATTATATCTATTGCTGATTACATCACAAATGTAAAATAGATGGATAAAAACTAAAACAAAAATCAAATACCACAAAATGCTGAAATTGACAAGTTCCACTACTTATTCTGCTGCAGCAAAATCAGGACTGAAAACCTGTCTGTTAGTCCTTCTCCTAGATTTGAAAGTGGTCGGCCTCCTTTTCCAGAAGAAGGTATAATTTCTTCTCTAATTCTTACTCACACTTAGACATAACAAAATAAATGAAATGAAAACTGCACTTTTATTGCTTCAGAAACATAATTACAATTCTACTGAAATCTGTTACAAATCTACAATCTGTTACAGGTCTATTATCTCTAATATGTCTAATATCTAATCTAATATTTCTAATATCTAATATATCTCAATCTGGACAGGAACCATCTTTTATAGATGCCTAAAATCTAATTATAAACAGAAAATATGTTGTTCCTAATATCCTACAGAATTTCCTAGGTTTATCCTAGAATAAGATCAATCTGATATTTTTCATAAGTGGTGACTTTGGACGGCAAAGTTATATGGGAGATATTTCCCTTAACTTTATCAACCTTCTTATCCCCTTTTTCACCGCCAAAAGTCAGTCAAAAAGTGCATTCTATTTTCATTTCAAAGATAAGTGGCTCATTCCGAAGATAAGTGGCTCATTCCAAAGATACTGCAATTCTCATTTCAAAGATACTGCAATTCTCATTCCGAAGATACTGCAATTCTCATTTCGAAGATACTGCATTTCTCATTCCGAAGATCCGCTCATTCCAAAGACACTATGTTTTCTCATTTCGAAGATATTGTGTTCATTTCAAAGACACTGTGTTCATTTCGAAGATCTTTAGAATGACCAACTGTTTTGACTCCAAATGGTTTTGGCTGCATTTCTCAAGTGGATTAGCCCTTAGGATCAGATTACAATAGTCTTCATTCTTCCTTGGATGTGAATTCCATGCCTTGCCATTCAATGGAAGCTGGCTAGAATTTATATGGAAAAACCAATTTTTTGCTGCATAGTAATAAGTTTGTACTATTTGCTTAATTTAGAGAAACTAATGCTTAATGATTATCAAAATAAGACTAGTGAAATGCTGTTGTCAATTTAAGCATGACAATATAACATAAAACTATACAAGAACTATTAAAAATTAGAATATAATGTCCTTAATACTTCAATCATGCAAACAGTTAATACACAACATATTAAATCAACTTAACTAGCATATAAGATAATTCACAAGAGTTTTTAGGCAGTTTTAACTATTTAAAACATGCTATAAATGAGGCTTATTCAGGCCTCATCACTTCCCCTTTTGGCATGAAGCACATATGTTATTTAATGGTTTGCCAATGGTGGGTATATCTCTTACTGCCATTTTTGAACTTATTTCTTGAAACCTGTATACTCTCTTAGAGACTGTATATCTCTTACTGCCACAGGTATATCCATTATTTCCAAACTTTATAGAGCCCCCTTCATATTTCTGTAATTTTTTAAAAAAATATTTATCTCCTGTCATGTGACTGGAGCATCCACTATCCAATATCCATGGTGCAGATTTGTTCTGTGCTTTGAATGTTGTTTGTACAATCAAGGATTCATTTTCTTCCTTGAGTCGCTCCTTTTCTTTCCACTCTGGTTTGACTACAGTTTTGGTCACTTGTTTAGACTTTTCTTTGTCAGTAGCCTGTGCATGTTTTTCTGGGAATTTTTTGTTTTGCCTTAAACTGTTTAGTTGAGATCTTCTTCCCTGATTTTTATTTGTTGCATATGTGCTTCTATAGTTTCTTGCAATGTGTCCAAATTTATGATAGTTATAGCATTCTATTGCATAATCCATCAAGGGTGAAAAGACATTTCTACTGGTGAAATTTTTTTGTCCTATATTATAAATATAGTCTAAAATCTTATGACCGTAAGCATTGCATTTAAAACAATAACTAGAAAAAGAATCATTGAACCTGGGAGTTGGTCTTTGCCATTTTTTAGTAGGAGCCACAAATTTTCTTCTCCTTTGATGTGTGACTTTTATGAATCCCTCATTGTCAACACTCTTCTCGTGCCTGGCACTGTTGCTTTCTTTTTCCTGATTTATTTTTCCTTGATCAACCTTGATATTATCTTCTTTCTTTACTTGTTCTATAGTTATGGCCTTTGATCCACTTGACGATTCTCCTTTGACAAAGCCCAAGCCAAATTTGATGTCTATAGTCCTCTGACTATTTATAATCTTTTCAAGCTTCGCAAAACTTCCTTCAAGTTTGTGATAGCAATTCAATTTTGATTCTTTTATTCTACCCGCATTCTTAAGACAACAATCTCTTCTTCCAGTTTGCTGCACTCATCTATTTTCATGGTTAATTGTACTTTGAGTTCTTTAGACATTTTCTTAAATTCTTCTGTTTGAACTTTCAAACTGTTTATTATGTCATTCGCATCCTCAAGCTTTCTTGAGACCTTTTTATTCTTTTTATTTTCTGTACTCAACTCTTTAAGTGCAACAACCAACTCTCCTTACATATATACTTCAGCCTCATCCTTAATGTTTGTGTCACCTTCCTATTTTTCTTCTATTTTTTCTTCTTCAAATGTTAAGAACAGAGCTTCACCTGTTTCTTCTTTAGAATCTTCACTTGAGCTATCTTCAGAAGAGCTGACATTCTTGGATATGAAACTTTTCTTTTTGAAGTTGCTTTTTCTAAAATTTGGTTTCTTCTTCCAGTCACTTCTTTCTTGGTGTGACCCTTCATCACTTTTGGTTTTCTCATTCATTGGACACTTAGCTGCAAAGTGACCGACCCCTCCACAATTGAAGCACTTAAACGATAACTTTCCTCTATATTTTCCTTTTTCCTTTATAAGTTTCCAAACAAAGTTAGCTTCTATTTCATCCGATGTCTCTTCATCCTCAGATTCTTGTTCAGCTTTTATATTTTTGTGTGCTTTAAAAGCAACTTCTTTGTCTATGGGCTTAGTTTGTCCTATTCTCATTTCGTATGTAGTCAAATAACCATGCATCTCGTCCATGCTAAAATTGTTTAGATCTTTAGCTTCTTCTATTGCATAAACTTTAGAATTAAATCTTTTGTGAAGAGTTCTAAGTACCTTTTCACGATGACCACATCTTCGATTTCTTTGCTGAGTCCTCTGATTGCATTAATGATTCCACTGACTCTCAGCATATAGGCCTCTATGTTCTCATCATCATTCATTTTTAATGCTTCAAATTGAGCTTGATGCATTTGTAGCTTAGATTCCTTGATCTTGCTGTCTCCTTCATGGATGCTCTTCAGTTTGTCCCACATGTCTTTTGCCGTTTTACAACTCATGATCTTTATCAGTTCACTATCTACTAGCCCACACATTATGGCATTTTTTGCTTTGGAGTTATTCTCAAACTTTTTCTTCTCGATAGTATCTGTTGGAGGAGTAGCTAGTATTGTGTATCCACTTTCTACTGACTCCCAAATGTCGTATCCCAACACACACAAATATGTCTACATCTTGAGTCTCCAGAATGAGTAATTAGTTTCGTCGAACAAAGGAGATTTGTTTGATGGGAATCCTTCACCACTTGCCATTGTGTTTCTTCCAAGATCACCTTAGCTGATTAAGCTTGTTCAGGGGTCTTGCTTTGATACCAATTGATATTCTCACAATGACACTGAGAGGGGGGGGTGAATCAGTGTATCTATTTAAATTCAAATCTACAACTCTTAAAGCTGAAGCAAAGAGAACTTAAAAGTAGATAAAGCAATTATCACAAGAGAGCACACCACAACACAATGTAACGAGGTTCACCAATTTGGCTACTCCTCAAGAATGACTGCTTAGACTATGGTCCAAATCTAGCCTTTGCAAAACACCAATTTTACAATCTATTTACCAGCACCCACTGGAAGGAGCACCAACCCCTGATTTATCTACACCAATAGAAAGGAGCACCAACCCCTATCTAAGCACCAACTTGGATCACAGTTTTGAAAGCTATATCAATGACATACAAATGCCTTCACTATTACAAGACCCTGACTGGTCTACAATTTATCAAAACACAGTAAACACTTACTGCTCGGCTTGTTGATCTCTTATAGCACTCTTCTAACCCTCTTTCGGTAGCACTTTCACACATTCAACAACTTTATTCTCCATGCAACTACCATTTTATAATCAAATTGTCTAATTGTAACTCCATTTGTAACTCCTTTTATTTCTCATGCGCCACTTGCTAGTTGCAACGCATTCTAACTGTAACTACTTTTGTATAAATATAGGGTAGGCTTTTCATCAACCACGATGCATGTTACGAATTTACACATATACCCCTACCATGACTGTTCCTCTTCTCGGTCATGACTGTTCGTATTCTTTTCTGTGCATGCATGCATATTCGATTCTATTTATACAACTGTTAGATTTCTCCTTCTTCGACTATTCTTAAATTAGTTGCATGATTTTATTTTGTAACGTCCCCTATAACTGCTATGTAACTTCAGTTAATGGTTACATATCTTAATACGACTGGGTTCTATTTTTAGCTTGCGTCAAAATGACCTGTCACGAAATCATGACACTTCTACCTCTTTGTCTTCTTCTCGGCTTATACCCGCAAAAATACATGTCTTGAAATCGTGACAATTTTTGCCTCCTTGTCCTTTTCTTAGCTTGCACCTGTGAAAATAGAACATGTCATGAAATCGTGACACTTTCACTGCCTTGAGTTCTTCTCTGTCTTTTTCTCACGAAAATAGAACATGTCACAAAATTGCGACAGTTTCGCTACCTTGAGCTCTTCTCTGTCTCTTGCCCGTAATAACAGAACATGTCATGAAATCATGACACTTTCACTTCCTTGCACTCTTCTCTGCTTGCACTAGCGAAAACATGACATGTCACGAAATCGTGACATCTTTCACTTTCGTACACTCTTCTTTGAAAGCACTAGAGAAAACATGACATGTCATGAAATCATGACATCTTTCACATCCGTACACTCGTCTTGGCTTGCACCAGTGAAAATAAGACATGTCACAAAATCATGACACATTCTCTACCTTGTGCTCTTCTCTTTCTGTCGCTCACGAAAACACATGTGAAATTGTGACACATTCGTTGCCTTGTGCCTTTCTCTGTCTTTCACCCGTGAAAAAACATGTCGTGAAATCATGACACATTCGCTACCTTATGCCTTTCTCTGTATTTCGCCCGTGAAAACACAAAATGTCATGAAATCGTGACACATTCGCCTCCGTACACTCTCTCTCCTCTTCGGGTCACGAAAACCCGACATGTCACGAAATCGTGACACTTTTTCTCCTTGGTGCTTTTCTTCCCTTCGGGTTGCGAAAACCCGACATGTCGCGAAATCACGACACTTTTTCTCCTTAGCGCTTCCTCTTGCAAATTGTCGCAAAATCGTGACACTTTTCCTTACCAGCTCTTTCTCTCAAACATGTCACGAAATCGTGACACATTTTCATTCGTACTGTCTCTCTTGCAAATTGTCATGAAATCGTGAAACTTTTCTTTGCGAGCTCCTTTTCTTAAACATGTCGCGAAATCACGACAATTTTTCTTTGCTTGCGCCTTCTCTCCAAACATGTCACAAAATCACGATAGTTTTTCTTGTGCTTTCTCTCTCTTCCAACATGTCACGAAATTGCGACAGTTTTTCTTGTGCTTTCTCTCTCTTCCAACATGTCACGAAATCGTGACAGTTTTCCTTACGCTTTCTCTCTCTTCGAACATGTCGCGAAATCATGAAAGTTTTGCCAGCATTTTCTCTCTCCTTCGATATGTCACGATATCACGACAGCTTTTCCAAATTTTTCTCTCTCCTTCGATATGTAGCGAAATCGCAATAGCTGTTCCAACTTTTTTCTCTCCTCCGATATGTCATGAAATCGCGACAGAAAACATGTTGCGATATCGCGACAGTTTTCTTGTCTTTTTCTTTGATCCTTTGAATCTGGGCCACTTTTGTCTTCTTGGAAAGTTACTGTACATGCTCTGATTGACCTCTGAACTCTTGTCCACTACATCAACCGATCTATCTGTCTATGTTGACAACAATGACAATATTGTTTCTACACCTTGCTCAATACTAAATACGAGTGCCTCCCTGCAGTCGAAAGGCACCAACTGAATACCAGCGCCTCCCTGCAGTCGAAAGGCACCAACTGAATACGAGCGCCTCCCTGCAGTCAGAAGGCACCAACTGAATATGAGTGCCTCCCTACAATTGGAAGGCGCAAACCGAAGATGAGCGCCTCCCTACAACCAAAAAGCACCAACCAAAGACAAGCGCCTCCGCATAGTCGAAAGGCGCTAGCAAAAGGCAAGTGCCTCCCCACAACCAGAAGGCACCACTGATTCTTTGCCTGTTGACCAGATTTGAATGACGTGGATGGCAGCGACTGGTGCAGTTCCAGCTCTACATCATGCAAAGCTAAATTGGAGATTGCACCAATGTATCGAAATGTCTTACTGATGACAGGCAAAGCACGAACTGAACAACGAACACGCCACCATTAGAACAGAATGCCAGATGTCGATTGCATTTACCAGACTATCTTGATTTAGTCTAGGACAGATCGACTGTTATAACTACTTCTATAACATAAGTTATGTAGGTGTGTTATATAAACACATGGAGATCGTTCTGAGAAATATATAGAAATAAAATAAAGATCCATTTAGATGTACAGAGATAAATTGTAGTGTGTTGACAAATATATTAAAGTTCCAGAAGTTCTAAGCATGTGTTCGATCGGGAAGAAGCTACTGGAGCCTAGGCCCACTCCAAGCTAGTATTTCTTCCCCATTTCCTTTTCATTTATTAATTTTAATTAGTTTATTGCTTTCATAAGAACATTTGTTAGTTTATTAGTTCTAGCATTTACAGTAGATTTATTTTCGAGAACGCGTACATGATTTATTTTCTGTAGGTTTAATTATGTTCTTCTTACGTAAATCATTGAGGAGTGCGGAAATGATTGACAAACCATTTTAAGAACACCCCCTAAAATGTAGGATTAGCAGATTCACCTCCAGTGGTATTGTAGTAACCTAATTTCGACTCTTCGCAAGTTTACGAAGCTCCCTGGGTTGATAATTAAATGCACAGGCATGTGACAAAAATAGGAAACCATTCACCTTGTTTGGCCCGCAACACTCATCACCCTTGAAATCCTGTTTGATAACAATGATAGAGAAGTTGGCTAGAAAATCAAGGTCAATAAACGAAGATACAAAAATGTAGAGTTGGAGCCAGGAAAAATGATTAAGGTTGGAATCAATTGTACAGAATAGGAAGTGAACCAGATAAGAGAATTGTGTAAAAAATTCCCTAACATCATAGCTTGGGTGTATAGTGATCTAAAAGTGTACAATAAAGATGTTATTCAAAATACCATAGAATTAGAAGGAGCTAAGCCTTTTAGGCAAAAGCAAAGACTAGTGAATCCAAAGATAGAATATTTGATGAAACAAGAACTGCTAAAACTCCTTCAAGCTAAAATAGTATACCCTGTTAAACACTCCACCTGGGTGGCAAACTTGGTACCAGTCAGGAAGAAAAATGGAGATATCTGATTGTGTGTAGATTTCAAAAATCTGAACAGAGCACCACTCAAAGATCATTACCTGCTACCTCAGATTGACCAAATTCTACACATAGTTGCAGGAGCAAAAATGTTTTCCTTACTGTATGGTTTTTTAGGTTATAATCAAGTATGGGTAAAAGATGAAGACCAATTCAAGACCACTTTTACTACGAAGTGGGGAACATTTGCCTACCAAAGGATGCCATTTGGTTTATCCAACACTGGAACAACTTTTCAAAGAGCAATGGATGTAGCGTTTGGCGAACTTGCTAATAAAATCATAGTCATCTATTTAGATGATATGACTATCTTCTCTCATGATAAGTAGGATCAAGCCTCACATCTAGAATTTTTTTTTGAGAAGTGCATGGAATTTGGGATATCATTGAACCCAAAAAAGTCTATATTTGTGATAGAAGAAGGTCAACTAATGGATGCTCGACTAATGCAGCTCTTACAGTTAGAAGAACAAAGAGAGCAATCATATAATCATAATCAGAAGCATATGGCAGATACTGAAGGATGGTTCAACAAAAATACAACTGCTAAAAAATTTAGAGTGGGAGACTTGGTCTTGAAATGGAATGTAAAGAAAGCTAAGCCAAGTAACCATGATAAATTCGATGCTTTCTGGGAGGGACCATTTGAAATTGTTTCAGAGAAATAGTTCAATGCTTTCGAGTTGAAAGATCAAGATGGATTGGTTCTTCCCATCACGGTGAATGCATTTCACCTAAAGTTATATTTCGTTGAGAAAGCAGAAAAGGAATTATATGTACAGTATAATATAAGTATATTCAGACAATATTTGTAAATATTACCATTTTTTGGCCTTAACAAAAAATTTCAGTCGCAGCCAATCAGAAGTCGACATTTTTTTAAAATGAGATACTAAGGTATAGAGGGAGTTTTGACGAGGTAATGTTCACTTTTAATATAAGTGCATTTTCCTGTGTTCTTTGTCTTTCTCTAAAATATTCTTTTTACAACTACGTTGTTGACTCTGTTTCCCAATGGATGAAGGTCTGGTTCAAAATTTTTACAAACAAAAAATCCCCCGAAAGGCACCAAGAATGTTAGTCAAAAAGTAACTAACTACTGAAAAATAGCTGATGCACCTTTTTGTATATTTTCCAAGAAGGCCGAAGTGGCCCATATGCTAAAGATCAAAGAAAAAGCAAAACACCACAAGGAGGAAAAAGTGTTGCGATATCTTGACATGTTGCATTTTCGCAGTCCAAATCAAAGAGAAAGAGCAAGGAGGAAAAAGTGTCGCGATATCGCGACATGTTGCATTTTCACGGTCCAAAGCAAAGAGAAAGAGCAAGGAGGAAAAAGTGTCGCGATATCGCAACATGTTGCATTTTCGTGGCCAAGAGCAATAGAAGGGAGCAAGGAGGCAAAAGTGTCGCGATATCATGACATGTTGCATTTTCGTGACCAAAAGAGAAGAGAAAGAACAAGAAAGAAAAAGTGTCGCGATATCACGACATGTTGCATTTTCGCGGCCAAAAGAGAAAGATTCCAAGCGAGAAAGAATGTCGCGATTTCGTGACATGTCGTATTTTCGTGGCTGAAGGCGACAAAAATTCCAATCGGGAAAGAATGTCACGATTTCGTGACATGTCACATTTTCACGACTGAAGGCGGCAAAAGAGTCCAAGTGGGAAAGAATGTCACGATTTCGTGACATGTTGCATTTTCATGGCTGAAGGCGGCAAAAGATTCCAAGCGGGAAAGAACATCACGATTTTGTGACATGTCACATTTTCGCGGCTGAAGGCAGCAAAAGAGCAACGCGAGGATCGTCGTGATTTTGTGACGTCATATTTTTGTGGCTGGAAGCAGCAGAAGAGCAAAGCAAGAAACGAATGTCGCGATTTCGTGACATGTCTCATTTTCACGGTTGGAAGCGGTAGAAAAGCAAAGCAAGGAAAGAATGTCGTGATTTCGTGACATGTCTCATTTTCGCGTCTGGAAGTTGCAAAAGAGCAAAGCAAGAGATGAATGTTGCGATTTCATGACATGTCTCATTTTCGCAGCTGGAAACGACAAAAAAGAAAAGAAAGGAAAGAATGTTGCGATTTTGCGACATGTCTCATTTTCACGGCTTGAAGCAGCAGAAGAGCAAAGCAAGGAAAGAATGTCGCGATTTCATGACATGTCTCATTTTCATGGCTGGAGGTGGCAAAAGAGCAAAGAAAGGAAAGAATGTCACGATTTCACGACACGCCAGCTGTAAAGGAATAAAATATATTTTTGGCAATCAAAGGCATGCATTGACACCAAGAAGTGATTTTTGACATGATTATCAGAAATCTAGGATAGAGCAGGCTTTTCAGATTATTGAAAATGTGACAGGCTCATCTAGAATCTAATCTATAGAGAAGATATCTAATTCATAGAAGACTTGTGTATTATTAGAAACTACAGATGATTTCTTGTAAAATAGTAAGATGTACTTAAAAAAATATCCTCTTTTAGGGTATATATAGGGGTGAGCGACTCCAGAAAAAGGGTCGACTCTTGGAAATTTACAATACTGAATGCATGTACTTCGAATACAAGCAATAACATCACATCTCCCATTGGCTTCTGGTTCATATCATGCAAGTGTATATATTAATGTTCTTTATTTATGCTTACAATATTGAATTGTAAATTGAGTTTGTTCTTATATCTGAACTTTCGCAATACATAAACCATATTGTTGGAATGAGAATATAATTTATATGCATGTTAAACAAAATATTAGAAATTATATCTAAAATTATATAATTTTTGCATGGAAATGTGTTTAAATGCTTTGGATAGAATTAAGTAAATCTGTCTTTGTTGTTGTCTAATATGCACCATATATTAGATCTAGCTTCGGCTATATTTCCATCTCTTTCAATATTACTTCCTTCCCATTTTCCCATAAAAACTTCAAGGAACTAGCCTTCTCTGGAGATCAGGAGAAAAGTCTCAAACCTTCTCATCTTTTCAATGTTGACAAAATCTAAGGCGCAACTAAACAACCCAAGGCATATTTTGTTCAAACAGTTAGTTGATTCATGCTTGGACTAGGGTTTGTGATAAATATTTTTTTCTTGAAGTGATTGGTTGAGTAGAGTTGATTGATCCGAGCCAAGTGCTTGCATGAAGTGGTTGTTCAAGTTCCATGAAACAAACTATTCTATATTCTGATTGAGTTAAGATTGAGCTGAGTTGAGATTACTTTGAGTTGATATTAGGATTTGAGTATAGAACATATTGAGTCTCTAAAAATTCTCTTTATGCTTCTATAAGATTGATCTGAGTTGAGATTGCTTTGAATTAAGATTAGGATTTGAGTATAGAACATATTGAGTCTCTAACAATTCTTTTTATGCTTCTATGAGATTGAGTTGAGATTTTGTTGACCTGATTTGAGGTAAGTCTTTAAGAAGGCTTGTGGACTATTTTTGTGTAAGCTTTTGTGAAAGCTTGCTATGTAGATTTGAGCAAGCCCTAAAGAGGACTTATTGAGAATATTGGGACAAGTTCTGAGTCAACCTATTGAGAATATTTGAGCAGGTTCTGAGTAAGCCTATTAAGCAGACTTGAGCAAGTTCTGAGTGAGCCTATTGAGCATATTTGAGCAGGTTCTGAGTGAGGCTATTGAGCAGATTTGAGCAGGTTCTAAGTGAGCCTATTGAGCAGATTTGAGCAGGTTATGAATGAGCCTATTGAGCATATTTGAGCAAGTTCTAAGTGAGCCTAATAAGAAGATTTGAGTAGGTTATGAGTGAGCCTATTGAGCATATTTGAGGAGGTTCTAAGTGAACCCATTGATAGAGCTTTGGAGGTGATAGAGTATAGAGGACAGAGTCTCAATAGATAGAGATACAACATCCAAGACAATTGAAGACAAATCTGAGTGAGGAGTATTTAAGTGGAGAGAGATCCACCAGTTAGTGCAGTAGAGAAATAGAGTCTTCTATAAGATCACTAGCTAGAGTAGAAGGGGAAATATTTCTCCTGTGGAAGGATTCCCAAGATATTGATTGAGAAATGTTTCAAAAAATATTTTCTCCGTGGAGTAGCCCGCATTGGGTGAACCACATAAATTGTTATGTCACTTTTATGGATGGTGTTTTGTGCATTTTTATTACTACTGCTATTGATATTGTTATCTATACACCGTATAATATTGAATTGAAAATAAAAGTAAAAAGTGGTCTTATATTGTTCACCCCCTCCCTCTCAGTATAAGCTTGTGTTCTTCACTTAAGATATTTAAGATTTTAGATAGACATATAAGAAATATTGCTATAAATATTGAGAAATATATAGAGAATAATTCAAAGCTTCCTACAAGGATCAAGTGTTAATGTTAATGCATACTTTATCCCTTATTTCTCCTTGACATGTGTCCTTGACACTTGTCATGTATTCATAAAGGTTTATAGCTATATATTGTACTTTAGGGTTATGCGTAAGGGGTCGGCCCAAAAATGTATTTATAAAAATCTGGTGAATCAGTTTTGAAATCCAGGTAAATAGTGTCAAAAAGCATGTAGAAGGTTCACTATTATTAGGGGCAATGTTGGAAATTTAAACTTAAAATTGTCAAATTATTATAAAATTGGGGTGAATCGAGCCAAAACAAATTTACACCCAAAATTTTTGGCTAATGAACCTGTTGAGAAGCAACACCCCCCCCCACTGAAAAATGAATTTCCATCCTTTGAAAATATTGAGCTTTCATTTTGCAGTAAGGACCCTCTTGAGTTTTCCAGGTTTTAAATTCCAAATTTTGCTTGCCTCCTTTTTCAAGTTGTGCATTTATTTGCATCTGGCTTTGATTTACTTCAGAATTCATTTTTCACATGTTAGAATCATTTATGAATAAAAAAAATCTTTCACTGATATGAAAAAAAATGTAGAATACAGACAAATAAATTCATTAGAAGCCAGAACTTTCCATTTTTGGAAAAGTCACGAAATCGCGACACTTTCCATTTTGGAAATGTCGCGAAATCGCGATGGGTTTCAGAAAAATCGGCTAAGTCCTGAAAACGTAGCGAAATCGCAACACTTCCATTTTTGGAAATGTCACGATATCGCGACACTTTCCATTTTTGGAAATGTCGCAAAATCGTGACGGGTCTGGAAAGAGAGAGCAAGTGCGTACGGAACGTAGCTATTTCGCGACATATCACGAAATTGTGACATGTCACATTTTTGCTGCAATAGGAGGCAAAAAATGGTTAAGGCACAAAAATGGCGCGATTTCGTGACATGTCGCGAAATCGTGACATGTCGTATTTTCACTGTAGCAGGAGGCAAAAGGAAGCAAGTCACAAACATGTAGCAAAATCGTGACGTCGCGAAATCACGACATTTTTCGGAGAAGGTTGCCAAGGCATAAACATGTAGCGAAATCGCGACATCACGAAATCGTGATGTTTTTCGGAGAAGGTTGCCAAGGCATAAACGTGTAGCGAAATCGCGACATCGCGAAATCACGATGTTTTTCGGAGAAGGCTGCCAAGGCATAAACGCGTAGCAAAATCGTGACGCATTTCAGAGAAAAGGGCGAAAAGGCCAAATGCGTAGCAAAATCGCGACGTCATGAAATTGCGACGTTTTTCAGAGAAAGAGCCTAGGTCGTACGGACCGTCGCGATTTCGTGACATGTCACGAAATCGTGACAGGTCCAAGTCAAAGCAATAGCAGTTGGCGTAGAATGCAAAGGCAAGCCAAAGGTGTAGCGAAATCACGACGTATTCGGGACATCGCGAAATCGTGACAATTGGCACAAAATGGCTAAGGCAAGACAAGAGGAACCAAATGAAAGAAGCTGAGCATGTTCCAAAGGAACAAAAGGGAATTTGAGAGAACTGCCAAGGCGCTAAACAGGTCGCGATTTCGCGACTTGTCGTGAAATCACGACATGTCGCATTTTTGCGGCCATGGCAGGAAAACAACACAAAATGGAAAATAGCTAGAAATGGACACGTGTCACGATTTTTGTGACATGTGTCAACACGAAGCAGGCCAACATGTAATGAACTTTAGCGGGTGATTTAATGATTAAAGTTTTAATCTGATTTAATTAAAGTACTAATCCATCTTTTGTCTTTTTTGCAGAAAGCCATCTGGCACTTGCATGATAACGGGAGAAATGGCCAGAAAGACAAAGTAAAGCGCAGATTAATCGAGGACCGTCATATTAAAATGAGAGATGTCGAGAATTGCTGTTTCATCCAGATTTTATAGATCTGGCCGCAAAGATACTTTACGGTGACTAAGCAGCTGCCCATTTAATGGAGTATGTCAGGAATTGGTTGAAAAATAAAAATATCTACACACGGTTACTGAAATTTTTCGATGGACACATTTAATGAAAATTTATGGCAGAAGTAATGGCGTGCAGAGATTTTCAACTCAATGATGGCTCTGCGGAGATGAAATGTCAGAGAAGTGGTGACTCATCCAAATTTCCTTGGGAAATTAATGAGCACATTTACACACAGTTACAAGTGGATGCAAATAATATCGAATTCTGCCTTCTCCATTTATGGCAAGTAACTGCACTGATTTGCAGAAGGGTTAAGTTTTATCAAAGCTTTATTTTAAAAGGGCATTATATTTTAAAACTCGGGTAGTAGAGTTTAAGATGATAAGATTTAGGGTTTGAGAAGAAGATATTTTTGAAAATATCAGGGTCTGTCCTGAGTCTATAAATACTTCTTCTAAATGTAATCGTAGGAGGCAAAAACTTAGAAAAAAGGCTATTGAAGCAATTTCTTGCAAATCTTGTTAAATGCTTTATTCTGGACTTGGAGTGGATGTGACTTTTGTTTTCTATGATAGCATGGCCAGGAGCCTAATCTCTTTCAGATTGTGATAAGTTCATCTTCTTTTGTTATCCGTTTCATTAAATTTTATTAAATATATGCTATAAATCCATGATATCAAGATTAAATATGTTGTTGGGCTTCAGTTGTTTTATTGTATGCTAGGGAAAACCATAGATTTAAGGTTCAAGTCTGTTCTAATTGCTCTGTCCTCACTGTGTGACCTATGCTGCTGGTGAATGATACCAATTTTAATCGACTTCCCTTCTGTTTATGATTTTCTTTTAGATCTGTTCCATCTCTGCCTTATGCTCTTAGTAGAAGGTGATCTTAGAAAGCTGGACACCTTCTTCTTTGATTTGTTCTATTGTGAAGCTGATAGTATAAATAAAATTGGTAGTTTTGTTTTTACAGCTAAGTTTGATAAACTTCTCTTTCTGCCTTACCCTACCCTCTCTGTTTTACCGTGAAATGATCCATTTTTATTTTCTTTAATTTGTCTTTTATTTAAATCTGTTGACCCATAAGAGCTAGATCAAAGAACTGATTTTAAATCCGATTGTCAACAAAGATAATAACTTTTAAACATTATTGAACAAGTTCAGATCCCGTTGTAAGGTAACAGATAGTCCATTTTGAAAACTATTTCAGAAGTGGAAAAGAGTGAATAGACATTCGACCCAACTTTGTAACTCACACCTTGGATAACCAGCAAGATCCTAAAGTGAGTGGAATTTATCCCTTATAAGTGTTATCAGAGTTTCATGCTCATTCTTCACAGGGTGTGTATAAAAGTCGGACCAACATTTAGAATGGCGCTAGAAGGAGGGCCCACTAAACTCCGTTCAGTATTGTAAGTTGTCTGTACAATATTTAAAATTGCCAAAAAAAAAGGACTTGAAGTTCAGTAGTTTGTTAAGGATTATTTTATCACCACTTGTAGTTACTCAAACTACAACTGAAAATATATCGTCATTAATCAAGTAGTAATGGCAAGCTAGTTGGGTTCCACTGCCTTAAATATCCTTGGTGCAGCCCATGATCTGCCCAGACATCCTGAGAGATATCTTCCCAGATACAAGCATGACGAAACTAGAACAGCAGAGGAACATCTGGTAGCATTCAAGAATGCTCTAAAATTGTTAAATATACAGCATGAAGATGTGGCTTGTAGATTTTTCCTGTTCACTCTCCAGGAAGGAGCTTATGATTGGTTTCTAAATCTCACTAACGATTCTATTACCAGTTGGAATGACTTGGAAAAGGTTTTTGTGTCACAGTTTGGGGAAGTGATAGACCCCAGTGTGTTATACCAACAGTTTTTCAGCATCAAGAAAGAGTCAGGAGAAGCTGTCAGGTCTTTCAATATGAGGTTCCAAAGAGCTTATGGTAGAATGACTGGTCATTACATCCCAAATGCAAATATAGCCTTAGAAATCTATAAGAATGCATTGGATTTAGTGACCTCTATTTTTCTCAAGAGAGACATCAATATCACAACCCTGGCAGGAGCTTATAAGGAAGCTTTAATTCTTGAAAGACAGTTAGGACCTCAAATTTTGAGCAATCCTTTGATATCCTATGTTACATAGAACATGCCTATTTTGGATCCCATTCCACATCATGAGTTAGTGCCAACATATAATGCTCTACCCAAGGAAACTCCGTTAACTGTGACATCCACTCAGCATGTGCAAATTATAGAGAAAGGTTCTGACAAGTTCAAAGTGGAAGTGTCTGAAGTGAACATTTGTGACCTAGCATTACCCAACTTTGAAGCTTTTTCTAGTGAGTTAAATTTTCCTGAAAATCAAAGAAATATTGATAGTTCTGGGTCATCCAAAAATAGTACGACTATGGTTTCAGATTCATTCACTTTTCCCGAAAAGTCAGAAAATGTTGTAGAAATTTCTATGGATGAAATGCAAGATTTTCAACAGTTCAAAAGGGACAGTTATAATTTGAGATGTGAAAGTCTAGAACCTACCAATGATCCTTCCTCACCAGAGGATGATGAAGATGATATTCAGTATCACTATGCAGAAGTAACTAGGAAGGAGGATAACATCATTGAGGATATGAAGAAAATTAAAGCTGACATCACCCTCCATGAGCTGGCCTAGATTGTTGAACAAAAAGATAACTTGATTGAAGCTTACTCTGGACCACCCATTGAATTTCAAGAAAAAGAGGAAAAGATAGTAAATGTGAATGTGGTCAACCAACTTGGAATAGATAAAGAGTATCAGTATAAGCCTTTGATTACTGAACATAATATCAAAGAAAAAGTTGTAAACCGTGTTGATGCAGATATTGGAGTTTATAATTCGCCAACCGAGAAGGTAAGATGGGTTACAGCTCTGACCAATTACAACAATGATGTTTGGACATTACACATTGATGGGGTTAAATCTAAGCAAGGCTCAGGTGAAAAAGCAAATTATGAAAATTCTGTTAGAGGGATAAAAATTGAAGTCTTAGATATTGAAGCAGTGGAGCAACCACAAAATGTTCAAGCTATTAAGAACCATGACATACGGATAAAATATGATCTCTCTAAGTTATTACATAAATCTGAAGATGTGATGATCTGGGTCTATAAAGGCTTTAAGATATTTGATCCTGGGGGGTTTTTACATTTCGTCCCTTTGAAATAATTCTGCAAACCCTTCAAGTAAAAGCATAAACATGTTATTATATGATTTGATTAATTTGGAGGGTGAAAGAGTTGCAGATTTGTTTTTCAGTGGGACGAGATCCATAAAAAAAATAATAAAATAAAAAAAAAAAGGAGAGAGGGAAGACGGTAAACACAAGTCTTTCCCAGGTAGAAAAAAAAATTTGGAAGCATAGTTTGGAGTGCATTTCGTCAACAGGACCTGAAAGGTAATTTTTCTAAATTTACGTACAAATTGTCAAAAAAAAATTTAAGGCACTATTTCTCTGCTTTTCCAACTGCTGCATTTTTTCAGTGTGAAGGGACTTTGTACATGTGTATACATTGTAAATGAGCTTTAAAGTTTTATTTTATTTTATTTTATTTTGAAGGTCTGTGCAGTTTTATTTGATTTTGAAGGTCTGTGTTTTATCCTCTGGGGTCTGTACAAAGTTTGTTTTATTTTATTTTATTTTATTAAGTTTGTTTTATTTTATTTGTTTTATCCGTGAAGTCTGTACAGTTTTATTTAGCTTTTAAAATTTTGTTCTATTTTTTAAGTTTTGCCTGAGCATCAATGAAAAAGTCAGCCTTCTAAAATTGTTTTTTCTAAGTTCAAAATCCAGTGTCCATTCTGTTCATTATTCTAATTGAAAGATAGTCTGCTTAAACTGAGCAGTGGACTTATTTTGTTATTCAGAACAACAGTAGAAGGATGATTGGATTTTGTGTCTTGCTTGCCATAGTTATTTTAATTATAAAGAAACTGCTATACTGTTTGGCTGGAGAAATTCCTAGAAAATCTAAGAAAATTTGGTCATAAGAGGGGACTATGATTTGTGAAATTATTTGAGTATCTATAGAGGCTATCAGTACCCAGGATGAAGCAGTTCCAGATTGATGAAGTATTAAAAGAAAAAATTGTTGTTCTTTCTAAGGCTTTTCAGATGTTGGTATATTTCAAAAGAGAGAGAGAGAAGGTGAAAGTTGAGCAAGACAACATAAAACTGGCACTCTGTTATTTCCTATATATATAAAAAAAAAAAGAGAAAAATTTATGTAATCAAAGAGATAGCCAAGACTTCAAAAGATGTTTTCTTTTATCAAGTTGTAAATACTGCCTCACAGTTGTGAATCTGGGTCGTGTAAATCTAAAGGGTAACTCTGTCGGGGCTGTAAAAGGCTAAACTAGTAAATAGAGCTCTACTCGGTTTCCCCTTTTGCAATCTAGAAAAGCTGATCAATTCAGAGTACAACATTCGAAGGCCCAGTCATTCTTGAAGAAAGTTTTATACACTTATAATTACATGTCAGAAATCTTCCTTAAATGATTCAGCCTAGTATGTCCTTGGGAAATTTTGACAACTATCAGGTAGTAGTTATATTATTTTGAAGAATATTTGTGGCAAGACATGATACATGGTCTATGTTGTTTTGAAACTAGAGTCCTGGGTTCTACAATAATGCTACTATTTTACCCGCAGATATCGCCATTTGTTGAGAAGCAACACCCCCCCACTGAAAAATGAATTTCCATCATTTGAAAATATTGAGATTTCATTTTGTAGTAAGGACCCTCTTGAGTTTTCCAGGTTTTAAATTCCAAATTTTGCTTGCCTCCTTTTTCAAGTTGTGCTTTTATTTGCATCTGGCTTTGATTTACTTCAAAATTCATTTTTCACATGTTAGAATCATTCATGAATAAAGAAAATATTTCATTGATATGAAAAAAAATGTAGAATACAGACAGATAAATTCATTAGAAGCCAAAACTTTCTATTTTTGGAAAAGTCACGAAATCGTGACACTTTCCATTTTTGGAAATGTCACGAAATCGCGACGGGTTTCGGAAAAATTGGCTAAGTCCTGAAAACGTAGCGAAATCGTGACACTTCCATTTTTGGAAATGTTGTGATATCGTGACACTTTTCATTTTTGGAAATGTCACAAAATCGCGACGGGTCTGGAAAGAGAGAGCAAGTGCGTACGGAACGTAGCGATTTCATGACATGTCATGAAATCGTGACATGTCACATTTTCGCTGTAGAAGGAGGCAAAAAATGGTTAAGGCACAGAAAGGGCACGATTTCGATACATGTCATGAAATCGCGACATGTCGCATTTTCGCTGCAGTAGGAGGCAAAAGGAAGCAAGTCGCAAACATGTAGCGAAATCGTGACGTCGCAAAATCGTGACATTTTTCGGAGAAGGTTGCCAAGGCATAAACATGTAGCGAAATCGCGACGTCGTGAAATCGCGACGTTTTTCGGAGAAGGTTGCCAAGGCATAAACGCGTAGCGAAATCGCGATGCATTTCAGAGCAAAGGGCGGAAAGGCCAAACGCGTCGCGAAATGCGACGTCACGAAATCGCGACCGCGACGTCGTGATTTTCAAAATCGTGACGTTTTTCAGAGAAAGAGCCCAGGGCGTATGGACCGTCGCAATTTCGTGACATGTCACGAAATCGTGACAAGTCCAAGTCAAAGCAATAGCAGTTGGTGCAGAATGCAAAGGCGAGCCAAAGGTGTAGCGAAATCGCGACGTCTTCGGGACGTCGCGAAATCGTGATAGTTGGCGCAGAATGGCTAAGGCAAGACAAGAGGAACCAAATGAAAGAAGCTGAGCACGTTCCAAAGGAACAAAAGGGAATTTGAGAGAACTGCCAAGGCGCTAAATAGGTCGCGATTTCACGACATGTCGTGAAATCGTGACATGTTGCATTTTTGCGGCCATGGCAGGAAAACAGCACAGAATGGAAAACAGCTGGAAATGGACACGTGTCGTGATTTTTGTGACACGTGTCAACACGAAGCAGGCCAACATGTAATGAACTTTAGCGGGTGATTTAATGATTAAAGTTTTAATCTGATTTAATTAAAGTACTAATCCATCTTTTGTCTTTTTTATAGAAAGCCATCTGGCACTTGCATGATAACAGGAGAAATGGCTAGAAAGACAAAGTTAAGCGTAGATTAATCGAGGACCATCATATTAAAATGAGAGATGCCGAGAATTGTTGTTTCATCCAGATTTTATAGATCTGGCCACAAAGATACTTTACAGTGACTAAGCAGCTGCCCATTTAATGGAGTATGTCGGGAATTGGCCGAAAAATAAAAATATCTACACACGGTTACCGAAATTTGTCGATGGACACATTTAATGAAAATTTATGGCGGAAGTAATGGCGTGCAGAGATTTTCAACTCAGTGATGGCTCTACGAAGATGAAATGTCAGAGAAGTGGTGAATCATCCAAATTTCCCAAGAAATTAATGAGTACATTTGCACACAGTTACAAGTGGATGCAAATAATATCAAATTTTGCCTTCTCCATTTATGGCAAGTAACTGCATTGATTTGCAGAAGGGTTAAGTTTTATCAAAGCTTTATTTTAAAAGGGCCTTATATTGTAAAACCCAGGTAGTAGAGTTTAAGATGATAAGATTTAGGGTTTGAGAAGAAGATATTTTTGAAAAGATCAGGGTCTGTCCTGAGTCTATAAATACTTATTCTAAATGTAATAGTAGGAGGTGAAAACTTAAAAAAAATGCTATTGAAGTAATTTCTTGCAAATCTTGTTAAATGCTTTATTCTGGACTTGGAGTGGATGTGACTTTTGTTTTCTGTGATAGCATGGCCAGGAGCCTAATCTCTTTCAGATTGTGATAAGTTCATCTTCTTTTGTTATCCATTTCATTAAAGTTTATTAAATATATGCTGTAAATCCGTGATATCAAGATTAAATATGTTGTTGGGCTTCAGTTGTTTTATTGTATGCTAGGGAAAATCACAGATTTAAGGTTCAAATCTGTTCTAATTGCTCTGTCCTCACTGTGTGAGCTATGCTGCTAGTGAATGATACCAATTTTAACCAACTTCCCTTCTATTTATGATTTTCTTTCAGATATGTTCCATCTCTACCTTATGCTCTTAGTAGAAGGTGATCTTAGAAAGTTGGACACCTTCTTCTTTGATTTGTTCTATTGTGAAGCTGATAGTATAAATAAAATTGGTAGTTTTGTTTTTACAACTAAGTTTGATAAACTTCTCTTTCTGCCTTACCCTACCCTCTCTGTTTTACCGTGAAATGATCCATTTTTATTTTCTTTAATTTGTCTTTTATTTAAATCTGCTGACCCATAAGAGCTAGATCAAAGAACTGATTTTAAATTCGATTGTCAACAAAGATAACAACTTCTAAACATTATTGAACAAGTTTAGAGCCCATTGTAAGGTAACAGACAGTCCATTTTGAAAACTATTTCAGAAGTGGAAAAGAGTGAATAGACATTTGACCCAACTCTGTAACTCACACCTTGGATAACCAGCAAGATCCTAAAGTGAGTGGGATTTATCCCTTATAAGTGTTATCAGAGTTTCATGCTCATTCTTCACAGGGTGTGTATAAAAGTCAGACCAACAGGACCCTGGTCAAGGGTCTCAAATATTAGCCAATTCCAAATTTTGAAAATCCTAATTTTTGACAATTTAGTGATAAATAGCCATTGTGCATAACCCTTTTGTACTCTTTTCATGTATAATATATCTAGCGAGTTTTTGTACCAATATTTGGTATAAGATCTTGTAGGATCCTGAGCCTATAGGTTTGATGAGGATTTTCCTCATGGAAATCCTCCCTTCATTTTTTCCTCCCCCAATTTTTCTCTAAGCCTTAGGAGTATGTTGCCCATTTTTAAATCGATCAGAAACCAGACAACTTGAAAAAATCTCATGGCTGCCCCTAAAGCTTCAAGCTTGGAGCCACGAAATTGGTTTTGAAATTTTTTAAAGGGGTTTATAATTTTTTTTAATGGGGTGCAAGAATTGGGACTTCCCAAGATATCACCCATTCTAATTCTAATCTAGATTGGTTATGCTAAACTTTAGAGTTTTTATGGGATTTGTTTCCTTCAACTCTAGGAATTTTTTATTATGGGAGTTATGAAGGAGACAATGTGGTTGTGCACCATGAACACCACCATGGTTGAGCTTCACTACTATCTGTCATCACCTTTAAGATAGTAGGGTATGAACAAGTATTTTTTATAGACGCTCCCACAAATGAGCTACCATGGGAGAGAACCCCTAGTGATCATGTTTTTTGCTAGTTTTTTGTCCACCTGTGTTGGAGAATACACTGCCAATTTTTTGGATCTGCTTATTTAGATCCTGATTATGTATTACAGTTGGCCAAAAATATGTGATGTGTATGATGTGCATGTGGTTATTGAGTAGCCGCAGTGATCAATATGATCCATAAAATTATTGTAGTAATTTGATTTTTTAAAAACTTACAGGTAGATTTTTATTTTCTCCTTTGGTGTTTGCATTTTTTATCTATTTTTACATCCTGAGTAGGGTCCCACAAGAAACCAAATCTAAATGTGAGGTGAATCTAGACTGGATTGTGAGTTGTGATTAAACCTTATTTTATAAGCATTGTTGTTTAGACCATTGGTTGAGTGAATTACTTTGAGTTTATGCTTCAAACTTTCCAAATTAAGAGTTGTGATTAAAACCTTGTCTTATTAGCATTTTTTTTTAAACCAATCGGTGATGCAAAGAACTTGAACTTGAGTTAGAAAAGAACATAAGTATCATTGTTATGTAAGATTTATTGTTGAGCATTGTTGGAAACATTTTGAGTTAGTTGATTCATGCTTGGACTAGGGTTTGTGATAAAGAGTTGTTTCTTGAAGTGATTGGTTGAGTAGATTTTATTGATCCTATCCAAGTGGTTGCATGAAGTGGTTTTTCAAGTTCCATGAAACAAACTATTCTATATTCTGATTGAGTTAATATTGTGCTGAGTTGAGATTACTTCGAGTTGATATTGTTAGCGTACTTAACCTTATTTGGTTGTATTGCATTATTAGATGAACTGTTACAACTATGTAACAGTTCCGGTCGTTGGTGTGCTATTCCCGGCAGTGTAAATGTTATTTAACAGGCTGCTGAGAATAATAAACTAGTTCCGTATTTTACATGGCATCAGAGCCAGTGGCGTGAAGGGAGCAACGCAGCGGCAGCAGAGAAGCTTGGACAGCAGACGAAATTTTTTTTTTTTAATTTGCCAGGCGGGAATTTTTTTTCTTTGGGTTTGTTGTAGCAGAGGATTCCTCCGGCGAGAAAAAAAAAAGACACGCAGAGCTATGCACGTCGTGACACGGGCCCCGTGCGCAGACGCTCGGGAGTCCGATCGGCGGCCAGGATGTCACGCAGACATCCATTGGTGCTGCGTCCGAGGAGGCGCGTCCCCAGAAGAGGACGCAGCTAGCTCACAGCCCCCCAGGAAGGATGCGGTAACTGCGTCCCGAGACAGTCCACTCGCGGCCCCCCCAGGCAGGACGCGTCGGTAGGAGGAGAGAGCGCCCGCATGGGATTTTTTTTTAAATTCCCGCTGCGTAGGAGGTGGCCCCCCCCTCCCCACCCCCACCCCCGCCCGATCTATGCGCGCACGCGCTCCCCGAGGCGGCCCCCCCCCCCACTCCCCGCGCGACGCGCGATTTGCGCGCGCGCGCTCCCCGAGGGCACCCCCCCCTCTCCCCGCCCGTGGAGCGGGAATTCAAATTCCCGCCCGCACGGGAAATCGGAGGGGGTATAAACCCCCCCCCCCGAGCGGGACTGCGTCCATGAGACGCAGACATTGCGCAGAAGGGCCGAGGGCCCTCTCCCCTCGCCCTGTTTTTAAAAAAAAAAAAAAAAACAAAACAACGGGCAAAGAGCGGAAGAGCGGTCGACGGAAAGAAAGAAAGAAAGGAAAAAAATTTTCGACAGAACAGAGGGCGGTTCGACGTAAACCCCCCGGGCGAAATTTTTTTTGAAAAAAAAGTTCCCGCTGCGACTTGCAGAGAGGAAGCCGAGCCGGAGGCTGCTGCAGAGGGTGTTGAAAAGGGAGGTGACTTGCTGATTTTTCCGGATCAGCCCGCTGGCTCACGTGGTCGTGAGCCATGCGGTAAGGCTCAGGGAGCCTGCAGTTCGGGGGTTCGAATCCCGCCGACTCCCCCAAGGTATAATTTCTTTTTGTCAAAGTCATTTTTTTATTATTATTATTTTTAATTAAAATTTTTAATTTTAATTTTTTTAATATAGTTTTTAAACTTTAATAAATTAAAATTTAATTTTAATTTATTTTTTCTAAAGTTTTTAAAACTATATAAATTGAAATTATTTATTTTAATTTTAAATAAATAATGATTATAAAAATGCTTTGTTAAAGAAAGCCTTTTAAGGGGGGATATTTTTTTCAAAAATCAAAGGGGGATAGAGAGTAATTTTTTCAAAAAAAATAGCAATTTGGCATTGTAAAAGGTGCATTTTCGGCTGTGACCGACACCTTTAGGGTTATTCTTGTGGGCAGTTTTTTTCATGTTGTATGTTGCATATTTCATTTTTTGCACTATAACATTAAAAAAAACTTAAAATCAAAACACTCCCTAAGTCCCCGGAATATAAAACCCATCTGTGCAATTTATTTGCACTGCAGCGTTCGGTATTTGCGATACCTCTGGCCAGCACTTACAGGTAAAGCTGTCGTGATTTGGCTACTGTATCCGCCGCCTAATATAGCTGCTATAACGACATCTGAGCTTGTTCTCTATAAATCATCGGGGAGGAATAAGTACGCCATTTTTGCATTTTTTACTCCATCCACTACCCTTTATCGCACTTGTGTTTAGGCGTAAATCCTGACGAAGTATTCTTCATAGTGTTTAGGGGAAGTTACGCCCCACGCATGAGAAGAATCTTCTATGGTAGGTGCCATCAACAAGGCGATTCCCTTTCGGTACCGCTTATGTTCCACGTATCGTATGATCTCTAAAATTCACCTATAGTCTCCCTCACGTAAGGGCGGGTGATTTTTGTTGATCTTTCTAAATACCTATAGTTTCCCTCACGTAAGGGCGGGTATTTTGTATGGTATATTGGCCTAGCAAAAGGTATATCGAAAGGGGGACCAATTTGGTGATATAAGGAACCTTCACTATGGCCGTTGTTGCAAAATTGATGGTCGATCCGCATCGGTTATTGAAAGGTCCAAATTATACACCATGGAAACATAAGATGAAGGCTATTCTCCAAATGGAAGATTTGTGGGATATTATTCTTGGAGTAGCAACAAGGCCTTCACCAACGAGCGGGATCCACGAGGTCCTTCGACGAGATCAGATTGCTTTTGACAAGAAAGACGGTAGAGCAAAGGTGCTCATTTTGTTTGTTGTTTCGGATGAAGTGCAACCTCATATAGGCTGATAAAGCAAGTGGTAAAGAGGCATGGGATGCCCTTAGAACCATCTATGAGGGGAAGAATGAATCCACCATTCTTCATCTTCAACAACAACTTCATAACTTGAGTTTGAGGCAAGATGAAACAGTTGAACTCTTTCTATGTAGTGTCTGAGTTGAAAGAGAAATTGAGTTCTCTCAGAGATACTGTGGACGAAAAGCTTCTCATTTCACTTGTGATGAGAGCTTTACCTTCTTCATTTGATATGTTGATAACCTCCATCCGGGTGTCCCAACGACAAATTACCTACATCGAGTTGGTCAATCTGCTTCAACAACGGGAAGCACGCCAACTTCACAAGGATGATTCTTCCAATACAGCCCTATACACCAACGAGGCGGGGTTCTAGGAAGAAAGGTAATGGGCAAAAAGGAGGCAACTTTTAGAAAGGAGGAAATTCTCAACGGGATACGAAAGGAAAAGGCAAGCAACCTCAACGAGAAGAAGAGGTGGTGCAAGATGTGTGAGAAAGACAACCATGACACCAACGGGTGTTGGCATAAGAACAAGCAAAAAGGCCAAAACAAACCACAAAATAAGAACAAGAAACCCCGAGGTGAATGTTGCTTGTTGAAGAATCGACTCGAGATTCCGAATGGGCACACAAGGTGCTCATGACTACCACAGATTCCACTCGGAGGGATCCTATTTGGTATGTCGATTACGGAGCTAGTAAACATATGATCGACGACAGATCGTGGTTTGAATCATTTGTGGCCAAGGAGGGCAAACCTATCACCATTGCTGATGATAAAACCTACAGGGTTTAGGGAGAGGGTACAGTTTCAGTCACTCTTCCTGATGGCAAGTGTCAGATTGACAAGGTCCTCTATGTTTCGGGATTGGCCAACAATTTGTTGTCAATGACACAAATCCTGGGTAGAAATATGGTTGTCAACTTTCGTGTTGAGAATGGAAAGAAGTGTTGTACAATTACCAGGAAGGGTAAGCAGATTGCAACAGCTTCATATAAGCATGGCTTATTTGCACTAGATGCTATCTCTACTCCACATGTTGCCATGAATGTCTCTACCAAGGAGGCAACTTCCCTATGGCACAAGAGATATGGGCATCTTAGTTATGGCTACTTACTTGAGCTCAGCAAGTATGAGATGGTAAAGGGTCTTCCTTCCCTTTACGCCACATTGCCGGTGTGCTCGATCGCTAGCGGGGAAAGCGACATAGAGTACCATTTGAGAAGAGCTCTACAAGAGCACGAAAACCTCTGGAGCTAATTCACACCGATCTATGCGGTCCTTTCACACCCAACAATGTTGGAGGGAAGAGGTACTTTGAGTTATTCGTAGATGACTACTCACGAAAGATGTGGGTTTTCTTTCTCAAACTGAAATCTGAAGCTTTCGCATTCTTCCAGCAGTTCAAGAAATCCGTTGAGAAGGAGTCAGGAGCTTCTATCAAAACCCTCCACTCAGATCGAGGGGGAGAGTTTACCTCTAATGAATTTTTTGCATTCCTAGATAAGCATGGGATCAAGAGACAGTTAACAACTGCCTATACTCCTCAGCAAAATGGAGTTGCTGAGAGAAGGAACCATTCTATAATGGAAATGGTTCGTTGTATGCTCACAGGTGCAACTCTTGGGCAACAATATTGGGCAGAAGCTGTCACCAGCTGCGAGTGTATCTTTTGAATAGGGCACCCACAAAGGCCCTAAAAGGAATGACTCCACAGGAAGCATGGAGTGGTCGAAAACCCTCCATATCTCATCTACGTATTTTTGGGTGTCAAGCTTTCATGCACATACCGAAAGAGAAAAGGAAGAAGCTAGATGAGAAAACACTGAGATGTATTTTTCTTGGATATTCTGAGCACTCTAAAGGATATCGGTTGATAGATCCTTTGACCAAGAAAATTCATATCAGCAGAGATGTTGTCTTTGATGAAGCTTTCACATCACAGAGCACATCTACAGTACACCAGGATATTGTGGAACCAAAGGAAGAGGAGATTCCTTCGTCAACACAGACAGGAGGTCCTTCTACATCTTCTTCACCACCATCAAAGCAGAATCCTAAATGGTGTACAAATACAATCAGAGATGCAAATTTATCCACTCCTCCCAATTTGAATTTGGATAGACCTCGTACACGCGGTATGGCTCAAAAGGAAAGAGAAGCCGAGAAACTGGTGAGGTTGATGATCTTTGTCAATCTTTTGAGGAACTTTCTGTGACTCCAAGTAGAGAAGTTGAGGATATGGATATTGATGATGACAGGGCATTCATGTCTACCATAGATAGTCTTGAACCTGCATCAGTGCAAGATGCTCTCAGTGAGCCTCAGTGGAAGGCCGCTATGGATACAGAGTATGAGTCTCTGATGAAGAATAAAACTTGGAAGCTTGTTGATCTGCCGCATGGAAAGAAACCTATTGGCTGCAAATGGGTATACAAAGTCAAGTACAAGGTAGATGGAACAATTGATAAGCATAAGGCCCGGCTTGTTGCAAAGGGCTATGCTCAAAAGGAAGGCATCGACTATGAAGAAACTTTTGCACCTACTGCTCGGATGACCACAATTCGGGTTATGTGTGCTATGGCAGCACAATATGGGTGGAAAGTTCACCAGATGGATGTCAAAAGTGCCTTTCTTAATGGTGATCTCCAAGAAGAAGTCTATATGACTCGGCCTGAAGGATTTGAAGTGGAAGGCCAACAGCAGAAAGTTTGAAAATTGGTCAAATCCTTGTATGGTCCGAAACAAGCTCCTCGAGCTTGGTATATAAAAATGGACAATCACCTAATGTGGCATGGATTTAAGAGATGTCCATCAGATGCAAACCTCTATTTCAAGAAACAGGGTTCTGAGATAGTGTTGCTTGTACTCTATGTGGATGATCTGCTCATTACAGGGAGTTCAGAAGATATGATCTCTCTTGTCAAAAGAAACTTGTGCAAATATTTTGAGATGACGGATCTCGGACTTCTCCATTCTTGTCTTGGTCCGGAATTCAGCCGGAAGGAGCACTCCATCAAAGTGTCTCGAGAAAAAGTATGCCAAGACATTGCTCGATAAATATCGCATGACTGACTGCAAGCCAATGGCAACTCCAATGGAGAATGGACTTCAGTTATCGCGATATGATGACTCACCTCAGGTAGATGGCACTCTCTATCGAAAGTTGATTGGGAGTCTCATATATCGACCAATACTAGGCCGAGATCTCGTATTTGTCTGTAAACTATCTTTCGAGGTTCATGCGGGAGCCTAAGACTACTCATTGGAAAGCGACAAAATGTGTTCTTCACTATGTCCGTGGTACTATAGAATATGGCCTAGAATACAAGAGGAACAACAAATTCTTCTTGCAAGGATACACGGACTCCGACTATGCCGGATCATTTGATGATCGCAAGTCAACTTATGGATACATTTTTCATCTGGGATCCGGTCCTGTCTCTTGGCACGGCAAGAAGCAACGGTGGTTGCTATTTCTTCAACGAGAGCGAGAATATCGCGCCGCACGTGAAGTCGTGTGCGAAGTGATATGGTTACGTCGCATTCGGACAAGTATGGGCCATCCATCAAAATCTCCAATACACTTGTTTTGCGACAATCGGGGTGTTACGAACCTCGTCAAGAATCCAGTCCATCATGAAAAAACAAAGCACATTGACACACAATGTCATTTCATTCGAGAGGAAGTTCCAAAGCACCGAATTTAGCTTCGACACATTCCCACAGATGCTCAAGTTGCAGACATTTTCACTAAGGCACTTGGACGTGTCAAATTTGAATTGTTTCGCAGCTCACTTTGTATTGCAAAATAATGTAAGGGGATGTTAGTATAGCTATTAGTTATTACATTACCCAAATAATGTAATAAAGGGGGATGTTAGCGTACTTAACCTTCTTTGCTCCCTTTAGATATTAGGATTTGAGTATAGAACATATTGAGTCTCTAACAATTCTCTTTATGCCTCTATAAGATTGAGCTGAGTTGAGATTGCTTTGAATTAAGATTAGGATTTGAGTATAGAACATATTTAGTGTCTAACAGTTCTCTTTATGCTTCTATGAGATTGAGTTGAGATTTTGTTGACCTGATTTGAGGTAAGTCTTTGAGAAGGCTTATGGACTATTTTTGTGTAAGCTTTTGTGAAAGCTTACTATGCAGATTTGAGCAAGCCCTAAAGAGGGCTTATTAAGAATATTGGGACAAGTTATGAGTGAGCCTATTGAGAAGATTTGAGCAGGTTATGAGTGAGCCTATTAAGTAGACTTGAGCAGGTTCTGAGTGAGCCTATTGAGCATATTTGAGAAGGTTCTGAGTGAGGCTATTGAGAATATTTGAGCAGGTTCTAAGTGAGCCTATTGAGTAGATTTGAGCAGGTTATGAGTGAGCTTATTGAGAAGATTTGAGAAAGTTCTGAGTGAGCCTAATAAGAAGATTTGAGTAGGTTCTGAGTGAGCGTATTGAGCATATTTGATGAGGTTCTAAGTGAACCCATTGATAAAGCTTTGGAGGTGATAGAGTATAGAGGACAGAGTCTCAGTAGATAGAGATACAATAGCTAGGACAATTGAAGACAAATCTGAGTGAAGAGTCTTAAAGTGGAGAGAGATCCACCAGTTAGAGTAGTAGAGAGATAGAGTCTTCTATAAGATCACTAGCCAGAGTAGAAGGGGAAATATTTCTCCTATGGAAGAGATCCATGAACTTGAGATTTAGGTATCAACATCTCCTTTGGACAGAGGTCCATAAACATTGTAATTGGGAAGGATTACCAAGATATTTATTGAGGAATGTTTCACAAAATATTTTCTCCGTGGAGTAGCCTGCATTAGGTGAACCACGTAAATTATTATGTCACTTTTATGGATGGTGTTTTGTGCATTTCTTTTACTACTGCTATTGATATTGTTATCTATACACTGCATAATATTGAATTGAAAAGAAAAGTAAAAAGTGGTATTATATTGTTCACCCCCTCCCTCTCAGTATAAGCTTGTGTTCTTCACTTAAGACATTTAAGATTTTAGATAGACATAGAATCAATATTGCTATAAATATTGAGAAATATATAGAGAAGAATTCAAAGCTTCCTACAAGGATCAAGTTTTAAAGTTAATGTGTACTTTATCCCTTATTTCTCCTTGACATGTGTCCTTGACACTTGTCATGTATTCATAAAGGTTTATAGCTATATATTGTACTTTAGGGTTATGCGTAAGGGGTCGGCCCAAAAATGTATTTATAAAAATCTGGTGAATCAGTTTTGAAATCCAGGTAAATAGTGTCAAAAATCATGTAGAAGGTTCACTATTATTAGGGGCAATGTTGGAAATTTAAACTTAAAATTATCAAATTATTATAAAATTGGGGTGAATCGACCCAAAAAAATTTACATCCAAAATTTTTGGCTAATGGACCCTGGTCAAGGGTCTCAAATATTAGCCAATTCCAAATTTTGAAAATCCTAATTTTAGACAATTTAGTGATAAATAGCCATTGTGCATAACCCTTTTGTACTCTTTTCATGTATAATATATCTCGCGAGTTTTTGTACCAATATTTGGTATCAGAGCTTGATGAGGATCTTGAGCCTATAGGTTTGATGAGGATTTTCCTCATGGAAATCCTCCCTTCATTTTTTCCTCCCCCAATTTTCCTCTAAGCCTTAGGAGTATGTTGCCCATTTTTAAATGCATCAGAAACAAGACAACTTGAAAAAATCTCATGGCTTCCCCTAAAGCTTCAAGCTTGGAGCCATGCAATTGGTTTTGAAAAATTCTAAAGGGTTTTATAATTTTTTTTAATGGGGTGCAAGAATTGGGACTTCCCAAGATATCACCCATTCTAATTCTACTCTAGATTGGTTATGCTAAACTTTAGAGTTTTTATGGGATTTGTTGCCTCCAACTCTAGGACTTTTTTATTATGGGAGTTATGAAGGAGACGATGTGGTTGTGCACCATGAACACCATCATGGTTGAGCTTCACTACTATCTATCATCACCTTTAAGATAGTAGGGTATGAACAAGTATTTTTTATAGAAGCTCCCACAAATGAGCTACCATGGGAGAGAACCCCTAGTGATCATGTTTTTTCCTATTTTTTTGTCCACCTGTGTTGGAGAATACACTGCCATTTTTCTGGATCTACTTATTTAGATCCTGATTATGTATTACAGTTGGCTAGAAATATGTGATGTGTATGATGTGCATGTGGTTATTGAGCAACTGCAGTGATCAATATGATCCAAAAAATTATTGTAGTAATTTGATTTTTTAAAAACTTACAGGTAGATGTTTATTTTCTCCTTTGGTGTTTACTTTTTTTTCTATTTTTCCATCCTGAGTAGGGTCCCACAAGAAACCAAATCTAAATATGAGGTGAATCTAGACTGATAAAGTAGCCAGATGATGTGCATGCATACCATGTGAAGGAAGCAAATAGATTGCATGAAACATCCTCCTGCCAACTGCTAGCCCTAGCGCACCGATCATGGGTGACATAGTCTGGCTATGCATACCCACCTATTTTTGTATCCACATAAGTGCCCCCTTTGGTAATACATCATGGTAGAGGTTTATCTAGTATGCGAAGGCGTTGAATAATATTATCTTTTTTTAATACACATTTTTCTTGGGTGGATGATTTTTTGGATTCTCCACAACATGTGGTATTTCTCCACACTTTGGTGCATCTCTTCTCCATATCAATGGGATATTTTTGCATCCCCTTCCCACATGCTTCGATCCTATTAGATCCTACTCATGTGAACTTTGTATCATCCTCAACTTCTTGAGTTTGAACTTTAACGAGGAAGAACCCTGATAACACCAATAGGAGGACTATGATTTGTACTATTATTCATGGCATGTGGTAATTATTCATGCCATGTGATTGTGTGTTATGAAAATGTGTCAAATAAGTGCTTAGAATACCTTAGTGATTTGCAAACAATTGTTAACAAGGGGCCTGTTTGGTATTATTTTATTATGCTATGCTATTGATTGTTCATGAAACTTAATAAAATGATGAGTGAATTGATTTTTATGTTGCTTTAAACATGAAAGAAAAATGATCCAAATAATTTAACTTTAAAATATAATAAGTCTTAAAATATCTTATAAATTAACCCCCCTTTCATGAAATTACAATTCTCATAAAGGAAAGGTAATCTATAGCTTTGAAAACAATGGCATTTTGAATGTCATATAAATTACCTCCTTTAATGAAATTAATTTTCATGAAGGTAAGTTATTTTATTTCTTGAAAATGAAATTTAAAACCTGAAATGTGAAATAAAGCTTTTTAAATTATAAAATTCCTTAAATATATGATCTTTATAAATAATAATTTAAAGCTTATTCTTTGAACCTGTGCATCTCTCTTTTGGATTTTTATTTTTTTACATTTTTTATTTTGTTTGGAAAACTTTTAAAATATGAAAAAGATAGGGCTAAAGAAATAAAATTTAAAAAATAAAATAAAATGTTGAAACTTTGAATTTTCAAATAAACCCTGCAACATTTGTATCTTGCAAAATCAACATTAAATGTGATCCAAATTCATGCAATCTGACATTTAATCTAGTGCAATATTCTAAGGATAAATGAAATATATTGAAAAATAACAAATGAGTTAACCATCAACATGTATAAAACTCATGTATTTCCAAAATATTACAAAATAATATTTTCAATAAATTCTGAAAAATACAGAATACTCTATTTTGAAATGGCATCCCATGTGAAATGCTGTGCTATAGCATGGAACGAAAGGCTCCAAAATCATTCAAGTGCTAAACTTGTTGTTCTCCACATGTAACTTTTCTCCCTGTCTCCCACCTTGAAACCTCTATTTGATGTCACATTTAATCTTTTTTTTTTTAAACAATTTGTTCCTCTTTCTTTTACCTGATTGTGTAACTTCCTTCAATTTGTCTCATTTCATAACTCTTTTCATTTGGTAACTATTTCCATTTATCTTATTTGGGTAATATTTTACCACTATATCAATATTACATAATTAAGTAGTATCACGAAGAAAATTATAACAATCCAATTACCTTTTATTTTATTTGAGAGAGCCTCCCTACATGAATGTTCCATATCAGGTCCACATGTTCTTCTTGTAAATACACAAAACTCGTTGACACTCATCCATATCGTTGGTTTTTGACCTTTGTAAATGCATCTGGTTCTACCGTAGTCACTGGATTTGCCATTGCACCCTCCATGATTTTCATGATACCATTGACATAATTCTCCTTGATTTGCCACCAGACCAACACATGTCTACTCACTCTGTTGAAAATACTTTAGTGTATATTACCCCTCATCTAAAACGCAATACTTTCGATAGGTTATAGACTCCTTCTACCTAAAAACCATGGAATACTTGCAATAATAACAATGACCTTTCCATTATTCCATTATCACTCCGATTTTACCCACATCACGATGTGAAAATGACTAGGAGGAGATCACACATATCACTACTATTTTGCATTGAATCTATGCATTCATAAACCACCAAGTTAGGGTCATTCATTGCAATCATAGCCAATTCACCATCTTCAATAGTATATATCCAGAATGTCCATAATGACATCGTAAATATAGGTATGAAGGGGTATTATGAACACATTGCCTTCTGAGGTTGTTGTAAATAACGTCCAAGTGTTCCTATTTATTTATACCACCCAAAATACAACAACAATCACCACTCACTGCAACATTACCCTACAATGCACGATGGAGCCTATGAGTAAACTCTGTGGTTCTTCCTGTTGCAAGTGTGAAAAGGATTTAGGCCCAGAAATATCTAGATATTTCTAGGCCCAAGTATGAAAATTTTCCTAATTTTATCGGCACAATGTCGATAAATTATTCTTATATAAATCCCTATATTCTCTCCATCCTTATTCCTCCATTTTTTCTCGCTTTCTATGCTCCCTCCATGCCTCCCCTATATCCTTATCCCTCCACGCCTTCTATTCCCCATTATCTCTACACTTTTTCCTCTCCTCCATTTCTTCCTCCTACTACTTCCCTATAAATACCTTTAAGCTATTGTATTTGTTGAATAAGAGGGTGAAAGTTAATAATATTTATTATTTTATTGATTTAATTTCCTCACTGGTATCAGAGCACAGTTGTGTAGGGGTCGAGGAGCACCAAGTGGGCACATTTTTTGAGGTGTTGTGGCACAAGAGATGAGGTCAAAGGCATGCATCCTAATGTGGGCATTGACATGGATGCTGACAAAGCAGTGACACATAGTTTGAGGCGATAGGTGCTAACTGGGCAGGCTAAGGTGGTAGTCAGGCATGAATCCCAAGGTGGACATGTGGTAGTTGATGTGGCACGAGTGAGAATCCCGAGGTGGATGCATGGCAGTTGAGTGACATGGAGAGTTCCTGCTGACATGGTGATCTATGATTGGTTGACGGGGTAAAATTTTGGTCATCATGATTTCCCAAAGGCAATCATTTTATTATGTGCCCGTGCGCATATTAAAACAATTAAAATTCCTTTACCCACTGCATGTGGGACTAATATTTTGTTTTTCTTAAATGATGCAACTTTGAATATTGTTTGTTAACGCATGCTCTTCCATTGTAAACATGTCAGGCGATGTCGTGTGGCAGCAAAGTGTTTTAGTTAGGTGCGACAAGGTTTAGGGTTCAAAACCCGCCCACATTTTTTTTTTGTGAAGTTAGCACCATGAATAGTATAAGAGGCACGAGGTGCCTTGATATTCCATTCGAGCCACGTGGTGTAGCAGCTGTACACCCCTCTTGCAAGCGAAAGGTTGGGGGATCGATTCCCCTCCGCTTCGAAAAACAAAAGAAAATTTTTGCATAAAGAAAAGGTTGGAAATAAGTTTTATTTTTATTTTGTAAAGTTTTTTTTTAATTAATTTAATAGTTTTTATTTATATTTTTAATTATTTTTAAATATATATTTAAAAAATAATTAAAGATATAAAAATATTATTAAATAAATAAATAAATACTTTATAAAAAAATATATAGAAAACCTTGCAAAATTGTGTAATAGCCTGAGAGGCAAGCATTGTACAAAAAATGTGATGCGAAGCCTTCCGGAGCGCCCGTTTATCGCTTTCGGAAAATTTTGGACGCTGCCCCTTGGAACCCTGTTCAAGGCTAAAAAATTTGTGTAATAGCCTCAACGGCTGTAAAAGAGCAAAAATTGTAACCTCAGAAACTCTAACGAATTTTTTCTTTTTGCCTTGATGAGTAGATGATCAAATCTACCGGATGTTACTATGCTTTGTGCTCTCTACTGTAGAGAGAAACTACCGAAGCTTTTGATGAATGATTTTGAAAAGACAAACTGCATGTCATATTCAGTCAGCTACATAATTCTATTATAGCCTACCAAAGGAAACCAAATTTTGGTTATGATGCTGACTCAGAAGACAATATTTTTGGAAAATGAGTGGAGGAGTCCGATACAATTGAAGCCACACCTATAGATCAAGCTAATGATAGCTACTATGTAGTTGAGCCAGAGCAACAATCTAGTGAAATTTATATCCCACACTCTCCAGAGCCTGAGCTAGTAGAGGCTGAGCCAGCACAGGCCGAGTCAGAGGTAGTGTAAAACCAACGAACTAGCATTGTATTATTGAAGGGGAGATTAAATACAATGTAGGCATTCCTGGATTAGCCCGAAATGGGCGCATCTCAACAGGATGCCGCTGCAACAACTGCAACAAGTTGCTAAACATAAATAACAACTAACAAATAAGTTAAGTACGCTAACATCCCCCTTTATTACATTATTTTGGTAATGTAATAACTAATAGCTATACTAACATCCCCTTACATTATTTTGCAATACAAAGTGAGCTATGAAACAATTCAAATTTGACACGTCCAAGTGCCTTAGTGAAAATGTCTGCAACTTGAGCATCAGTGGGAATGTGCTTAAGCTGAATTCAGTGCTTTGGAACTTCATCTCGAATGAAATGACATTGTGTGTCAATGTGCTTTGTTCTTTCATGATGGACTGGATTCTTGACGAGGTTCAGAACACCTCGATTGTCGCAAAACAAGTGTATTGGAGATTTTGATGGATGGCCCATACTTTTCAGAATGTGACGTAACCATATCACTTCGCACATAGCTTCACGTGCGGCGCAATATTCTGCCTCTGTTGATGAAATAGCAACCACTTGTTGCTTCTTGTTGTGCCAAGAGATAGGACCGGATCCCAGATGAAAAATGTATCCAGAAGTTGACTTGCGATCATCAAATGATTCGGCATAGTCAGAGTCCGTGTATCCTTGCAAGAAGAATTTGTTGTTCCTCTTGTATTCTAGGCCATATTCCATAGTACCACGGACATAGTGAAGAACACGTTTTGCTGCTTTCCAATGAGTTTTCTTAGGCTCCTGCATGAACCTCGAAAGATAGTTGACAACAAATACGAGATCTGGCCTAGTATTGGTCAAATATATGAGACTCCCAATAAATTGTCGATAGAGAGTACCATCTACCTGAGGTGAATCATCATATCACGATAACTGAAGTCCATTCTCCATTGGAGTTGCCATTGGCTTGCAATCAGTCATGCGATATTTTTCCAATAATGTCTTGGCATATTTTTTCTGAGACACTTTGATGGAGTGCTCCTTCTGGCTGAATTCTAGACCAAGACAGTAATGGAGAAGTCCGAGATCTGTCATCTCAAAATATTTGCACAAGTTTCTTTTGACAGTAGAGATCATAGTTTTTGAACTCCCTGTAATGAGCAGATCATCCACATAGAGTACAAGCAACACTATCTCAGAACCCTGTTTCTTGAAATAGAGGTTTGCATCTGACGGACATCTCTTAAATCCATGCTGCATAAGGTGATTGTCCATTTTTATATACCAAGCTCGGGGAGCTTTTTTCAGACCATATAAGTATTTGACCAATTTGCAAACTTTCTACTCTTGGCCTTCCACTTCAAATCCTTCAGGCTGAGTCATATAGACTTCTTCTTGGAGATCACCATTTAGAAAGGCACTTTTGACATCCATCTGGTGAAATTTCCACCCATATTGTGCTGCCATAGCACACATAACCAGAATTGTGGTCATCCGAGCAGTAGGTGCAAAAGTTTCCTCGTAGTCAATGCCTTCCTTTTGAGCATAGCCCTTTGCAACAAGACGGGCCTTATGCTTATCAATTGTTCCATATGCCTTGTACTTGACTTTATATACCCATTTGCAGCCAATGGGCTTCTTTCCATGCAGAAAATCAACAAGCTTCCAAGTTTTATTCTTCATCAAAGACTCATACTCTGTATCCATAGCGGCCTTCCACTGAGGCTCACTAAGAGCATCTTGCACTGATGTAGGTTCAAGATCATATATGGTAGACATGAATGCCCTGTCATCATCAATATCCATATCCTCTACTTCTGTACTTGGAGTTATAGAAAGTTCCTCAAAAGATTGACAAAGATCATCAACCTCACTAGTTTCTTTGGCTTCTTTTTCCTTTTGAGCCATACTGCGTGTACGAGGTCTATCCAAATTCAAATTGGGAGGAGTGGATAAATTTGCATCTCTGATTGTATTTGTACACCATTTAGGATTCTTCTTCGGTGGAGTTGAAGAAGATGTAGAAGGACCTCCCGTCTGTGTTGACGAAGGAATCTTCTCTTCCTTAGATTCCACAATATCTTGGTGTACTTTAGATGTGCTCTGTGATGTGAAAGCTTCATCAAAGACAACATCTCTCGCTGATATGAATTTTCTTGGTCAAAGGATCTATCAACCGATATCCTTTAGAGTGCTCAGAATAACCAAGAAAAATACATCTCAGTGTTTTCTCATCTAACTTCTTCCTTTTCTCTTTTAGTATGTGCATGAAAGCGTGACATCCGAAAATACGTAGATGAGATATGGAGGGTTTTCGACCACTCCATGCTTCCTGTGGAGCCATTCCTTTTAGGGCCTTTGTGGGTGCCCTATTCAACAGATACACTACAGTGGTGACAACTTCTACCCAATATTGTTGCCCAAGAGTAGCTCCTGTGAGCATACAACGAACCATTTCCATGATAGAACGGTTCCTTCTCTCAGCAACTCCATTTTGTCGAGGAGTATAGGCAGTTGTTAACTGTCGCTTGATTCCATGCTTATCTAAGAATGCAAAAAAATCATTAGAGGTAAACTCTCCCCCTCGATCTGAGCGGAGGGTTTTAATAGAAGCTCTTGACTCCTTCTCAACGGATTTCTTGAACTGCTGGAAGAATGCGAAAGCTTCAGATTTCAGTTGGAGAAAGAAAACCCACATCTTTCGTGAGTAGTCATCTATGAATAACTAAAAGTACCTCTTCCCTCCACAACTGTTGGGTGTGAAATGACCGCATAGATCGGTGTGAATTAACTCCAGAGGTTTTCGTGCTCTTGTAGAGCTCTTCTCAAATGGTACTCTATGCTGCTTTCTCGCCAAGCAGTCAGAGCACACTGGCAATGTGGCAAAAATGGAAGGAAGACCCTTTACCATCTCATACTTGCTGAGCTCAAGTAAGTAGCTGGAACTAAGATGCCCATATCTCTTGTGCCATAGGGAAGTTGCCTCCTTGGTAGAGAAAGTCATGGCAACATGTGGAGTAGAGATAGCATCTAGTGCAAATAAGCCATGCTTATATGAAGCTGTTGCAATCTGCTTACCCTTCCTGGTAATTGTACAACACTTCTTTCCATTCTCAACATGAAAGTTGACAACCATATTTCTATCCAGGATTTGTGTCACTGACAAAAAATTGTTGGCCAATCCCGGAACATAGAGGACTTTGTCAATCTGACACTTTCCATCAGGAAGAGTGACTGAAACTGTACCCTCTCCCTGAACCCTATAGGTTTTATCATCAGAAATGGTGACAGGTTTGCCCTCTTTGGCCACAAATGATTCAAACCACGATCTGTCACTAGTCATATGTTTGCTAGCTCCAGAATCGACATACCAAAAAGGATCCCTCTATGTGGAATTTGTGGTAGTCATGAGCACCTCGTGTGCCCATTTAGAATCTAAGTCAGATTCTTCAACAGCAACATTCACCCGGGGTTGCTTGTTTTTATTTTGTGGTTTGTTTTGGCCTTTCTGCTTGTTCTTATGCCAACACCTGTTGGTGTCATGGTTGTCTTTCTCACAGATCTTGCACCACCTCTTCTTCTATTGAGGTTGTTTGCCTTTTCCTTTCGTATCTCGTTGAGAATTTCCTCCTTTCTAAAAGTTGCCTCCTTTTTGCCCATTAAATTTCTTCCTAGAACCCCGCTCGTTGGTGTATAGGGTCGTATTGGAAGAATCATCCTTGTGAAGTTGGCGTGCCTCCTGTTGTTGAAGCAGATTGACCAACTCGATGTAGGTAATTTGTCATTGAGACACCTGGATGGAGGTTATCAACATATCAAATGAAGAAGGTAAAGCTCTCATAACAAGTGAAATGAGAAGCTTTTCATCCACAATATCTCCCAAAGAACTCAATTTCTCTTTCAACTCAGACACTCTGCACAGAAAGAGTTCAACTGTTTCACCCTGTCTCAAACTCAAGTTAAGAAGTTGTTGTTGAAGATGAAGAATGGTGGATTCATTCTTTCCATCATAGATGGTTCTAAGGGCATCCCATGCCTCTTTACCACTTGCTTTGTCAGCTATATGAGGTTGCACTTCATCTAAAACAGCAAACAAAATGAGCACCTTTGCTCGACTGTCTTTCTTGTCAAAAGCTATCTGATCTCGGGAAGGACCTGTGGATCCTCGCTTGTTGGTGAAGGCCTAGTTGCTACTCCAGTAAAAATATCCCATAAATCTTCCATTTGGAGAACTGCCTTCATTTTATGTTTCCATGGTGTATAATTTGGACCTTTCAATAACTGATGCGGATCAGTCATCAACTTTGCAACAACGACCATAGTGAAGGTTCCTTATATCACCAATTGGTCCCCCTTTCGATATACCTTTTGCTAGGCCAATATACCATACAAAATACCCGCCCTTACGTGAGGGAAACTATAGGTATTTAGAAAGATCAACAAAAATCACCCGCCCTTACATGAGGGAGACTATAGGTGAGTTTTAGAGATCATACGATACGTGGAACATAAGCGGTATTGAAAGGGAATCGCCTTGTTGATGGCACCTACCATAGAATATTCTTCTCATGCGTGGGGCGTAACTTCCCCTAAACACTATGAAGAATACTTCGTCAGGATTTACGTCTAAACACAAGTGCGATAAAGGGTAGTGGATGGATTAAAAAATACAAAAATGGCTAACTTATCTCTCCCCGACGATTTATAGAGAACAAGCTCAGACGTCGTTGTAGCAGCTATATTAGGCGACGGATACAGTAGCCAAATCATGATAGCTTTACCTGTAAGTGCTGGCATAGGTATCACAAATACCGAACGCTGCAGTGCAATAAATTGCACGGATGGGTTTTAATTATTTCGAGGACTTAGGGAGTGTTTTGATTTTAATTTTTAATGTTATAGTGCAAAAATGAAATATGCAACATACAAGAAAAAAAATGCCCACAGGAATAACCCACAAGGTGTCGGTCACAGCCGAAAATGCACCTTTTACAATTCGCCAAATTGCTATTTTTCAGAAAAATTACTCAATCCCCCTTTGATTTTTTGAAAAAATATCCCCCTTTAAAAAAAATCTTTTAACAAAGTATTTTAATAATTACTATACTTTTAAAATTAAAATAAATAATTTTAATTTATATAGTTTTAAAACTTATAAAAAATAAATTAAAATTAAATTTTAATTTATAAAGTTAAAAAAAACTATAAAAAATAAATTAAAATTAAAAATTTTAATTAAAAAATAATAATTAAAAAAAAAATTTGCAAAAAAAATTATACCTTAGAGGGGAGTCGGCGAGATTTGAACCCCCGACTTGCAGGCTCCCTGAGCCTTACCGCACAGGTCACTGCCAAGTGAGCTAGCGGGCTGATCCGGTAGAATCAGTTGAACCCCTCTCCTTTATCAACCTCAGCCTGCCCGTCCTCCGCTGCTTCTAGCTTCCCGAGCCTCCTCTGCAACTCGCGGCTACTGTCGCATTTTAAAAAATGCAGTCCCTGCCCTCTGCTTGTTCCCCGTCCGCGTCGAATCTCCGTCGCACCTTTCCAACAACGCTCATGTCGCGAGCCTCCGTATCACGTCGCACTTTTTTTTTTTTTTTTAAATCAGCTGGGGGGGAGCGCGACAACGCGTTTTGCGCTGCGCGCGCAGGTTTTTTTTGGTTTTTTGGGGGGATGGGGTTTATACCCCACGCAAATTCTCATGCGAGGGAGTTTTTAAATTTCCGCGCGGAGGGGGGGGAACTCCTCGGGACGCGAATGCCATTCGACGTCTGTAGTCCTGCATCCTCTTTACGGGAGGGGGGGCCAGTTGTCCCCCACGCAGTTACGTCTACGCGAGTGGACGTCCCTCCTATGTGCGTCGTGCAGACAGGGGGCACGGGCGTCCCTCCCAACGCAGTTACGTCTGCACGAGCGGACGTCCCTCCTGTGCGCATCGTGCGGACAGGGGGCACAGACGTCCCTCCCGACGTAGTTACGTCTGCGCGAGCGGACGTCCCTCTTGGACGTGTCTGCGCGTGGCCATCCTGCGTCCCTCCTGGATGCGACGCTCTGCTCGGCAGGGGGGGTGCAATATTATTATTATTATTATTTTTTTTCTTGCAACTGCTGTCACACGACAGGGAAAAACACATCGCGAAAAAAAAAAAAAATTGCTCCGCTCGTCCGCCTCCAGCCTCCTCTCGCTGCTCCCTTTCACTACAAAAAAATCCCGTACCAGTCTGGCTCTGATGCCATGTAAAACCAACGAACTAGCATTGTATTATTGAAGGGGAGATTAAATACAATGTAGGCATTCCTGGATTAGCCCGGAATGGGCGCATCTCAACAGGATGCCGCTGCAACAACTGCAACAAGTTGCTAAACATAAATAACAACTAACAAATAAGTTAAGTACGCTAACAGGTAGCTCCTGAAATAGTTGTCATCAATGATGACGAGGATTTTATTGCAGATAATTTTGGACTTCCAGTACTAGACAATTCACAGGAAGAAGAAGAAGAAATCAGTGAGAGAGTTAAGAAATCTAGATTTGATTTAAACTTGTAATTGCTTTGTACTTCCTATTTTTAGTCAAATCAAAGTTTGCTTTCAAGTAGTATAAATGGCTTCAAATTCAAATCTTTCAATTCTATAATTCAATGGTAGTGATTATGAATACTGGTCAATAGAGATGAAAACCTTGTTGATAGGTAAAGGTTTGTGGGATGTAGTTGAAGAGGATTACACATAAACCTCTCCTACTAATTGGATTGCTTTAAGTGCTTTTGATAGAAAAGCTAGGAAAGAAGCACAAAAAAATAATTCCTCTGCCTTGTATCATTTGCAAGAAGCCCTAGATAAAAGCATATTTCCTAGAATAGCATCCTATGTAACAGCTCAAGATGCTTGGAATGCTTTAAAGGAAAGTTTTGAAGGGAGTGATCAAGTGAAGCAGGTCAGGCTTCAAACTTTGAAAAGAGATTTTGAAAATATTAGAATGCAAGAGAATGAGAAAGTAGGAGACTACTGCATGTGAGTCAAAGTCGTAGTAGATAAAATGGTCACTCTAGGTGAAGATATTAAACCAGAATTTGTGGTGAAGAAAGTGTTGCGAACACTTCTTCCTAGGTGGAATCATGTAGCAATCATTATTGAAGAGTCAAAATATTTGACTGCACTTTCCTTTGATGCACTAATTTGTTCTCTTCTTTCACATGAAGATAGATTGCAGGAATCTCCTTCCACTAGCTACAGAGGTGATGACAAAGCCTTCGCTTCACAAGAAGGAAAAATACAAGGCAAAAGTCGATGCAGAGGTTAGCACAGAGGAAGTGATGAGGCCGAAAATTGCCTCATTATTGATTATTTTAGACATCCTTAATAGACATTTTTGACATGTTTTGATTTTAATTCTGCTGATGAAATACAATATTTACTACTATTTACATGTTTGACTGTTTAGAAGCATAATATTCTGTTTTTACTAATTTTTTGTATTTTCTACATAAGTTTTATTGATAAATAATGATTTATTGTGAAATGTGTTAGTGCAATAACATGTGGGACATATAACATTCATATCATGCTCTCTGAAGTTGTCAAATGCAGAAAATAACACTAAAAATAGGACAAAACTACAAGCTATGCAAAACTGTATTTTGACTGTTTTAACTTGGACAAATTCCAGCCAGATGTGCATGGCTTGGAATTTGGTCAAATTCAACTTAAAAGAGCGTGTGAATAGGTTTTTGAAAGACTTCCAAGTTTGATCCACCAAATGCTTGGCAAAAGAACCACAAACTGTGTTGAAAATAGGCATTTCGATGCTGTTCCGGAACAATAGAGATACTACTCCGAAATGAACAGAGACTGCTCCGGAATAACAGGACTGCTCCGAAATAATTGGAAAAGCATAGTTTTGACCAGAACAACTCAGGAAAGGTGGTAAAATTGTAGGAGAGTGTTAAGGACAGTTATGTGAATCTGTTGTGCATCTTTTTCAATGCAAAAGACCTCCAGCAAATGTGCAACAAACAAATTTCATTCATGTAACCATATTCTGCATTTTAGGAATGTAGTTTCAACAACATTCCTAAAATGCCTAAAATTAGAATCATTCCACACCTGATTTAGCATGTTTGTAAGATAAATAACCAGCTCCCATCTGGGTTGAGCTAAGGAGAATTAGGATTGCAATTAGGATAATTTTGAATATTGTGAGAAATCAGATTTCTGTAGCAGTAACATGCAAAATTTTTCTACATGTTTTTGATTCAATAAAAAGTGCAGTTTTTATCAGTTTTTCTTTATGATTGAAGGAGTGATTAAGTAGTAAACCAGAGCTACTTCTTCACCTTATTATGAACCAGGGAGCAAGGGCCACTTCCAGGAGCAGAAGAAGGTTTTTCACCAGGTTTTCTTGTTTAAATCTGTCTACAGCAGAATAAATAGGAAACCTGTCATTTTTCCTACATTTCTTTATTTTGCTGAAATCATTTCTAGTTTCAGAGTTTGTAGTTTCATTATTATTTCTGAGTTATCATTTCTAAGTTTATTTTCAATTCTATTCTTTTACTATGCAAATTTAATTAGTTTACTTTATGCAATTTTGAATTTCCTGCAACTTTCATTTCAGCAAGTTTAATTCAGTTTTTGAACGCATTTTTAGATTTAGCAAAAGTAAATAGGTTTCTTTGACAGTTATTTTATTTTTGCAATTTTATTTCAGCAAGCATAATCTAGTTTCCTTTCAGTTCATAGGGTTTAGAGTGACAAAAGAACCCCCAACAAACACTAACTATTCTGCCAATAAAGCCATTTTCTGAATAGAATGTCTTACATCTGCTTGAACTGACTATCGTAAATAGCCTTAGGAAACCTGCCCGGATTGATAAATAATGATTAAATGATGAACTAAATGACACTCATCATTTTTGGCATTATTGCCTGTGAGAGGTAAGTGTGGAGATAAAACGATAAATTGCATTCTAACAATAATCATAAGGTTACATTGATTAAATAAACATTCAAATAACCATTTGAGAGAAAAAGGGGGGAAAGGAGAAATTGGGGGAAAAGAAGGTTAACGTGAATTCTCTTGCCGCCCAAATGCTGTCGTCCACTGCCGTCCAGGTAAGGTAAAAGGTAAGTTACCTTTACCCAAGGTAAAATAAATTTTTAACCTTTTACTAATGGTAATTTTCCAACATTCTCCCCCTTAAAGTTGAGAGGACTGACTATATAGTCTCTCAGCTTTATAAATTGAGCTTTAGCCATGCCTTTGGTGAAGATGTCTGCTAGATTATCCAAAGTGCAACAATATTGAAGCTCAATTGTCTGCTGTTCCACCATATCTCTTATGAAGTGATACTTCATATCAAAATGTTTTGACCTTTTGTGGTGGATCGGATTATATGCCAACTGTATGGCACTGATATTATCACAATTCAGTTTGGTTGGACCAATTTGTTTTTCGCCAATCTCTTCAAGGATTTTCCTCAACCGGAGGATTTGAGTACTAGCATGAGTAATGGCTATATACTCAGCTTATGTAGATGATAATGCTACAACAGATTGCTTCTTGGAACTCCAAGTTATTAGTCCTGAACCTAGACTAAAACAGTTCCACGATGTAGATTTTCTGTCATCTATATTACTGCCCCAATCGTTGTCACTATAACCAATTAACTTCACAGAGTTAGACTTGTGGTAATGGATTCCAAAATCCAATGTACCTTTTACATATCGTAAAATTCGTTTGGTTGCTTGAAGATGCAGCTCGGATGGGCATGCCATAAACCGTGATACAAGAGAAACAACATACTGTATATCTGGCCTAGTGTTGGTGAGAAACATTAAACTCCCAACCATGCTTCTGAAATTGGTCAAGTCAACTTTTGGTGCTCCATCTTCTTTGCTTAGCTGGATTCCATGTCCGGTTGGTGTTGCAGCTGATTTGCACTGCTGCATAGCAAATTTCTTGATCATGTCATGAGCATATTTCTGTTGACATATGAAGATCCCATTCTTTGATTGATGTACTTCCATTCCTAGGAAGTATCTCATTAATCCGAGATCCTTCATCTCAAAGCGATTCATCATGGAGTTTTTGAACTCCATATTCATTTTATTATTACTACCCATAAATATTAGATCATCCACATATAAACAAACTATGAGGATATCTACTCCATTCTTCAGGTAGTATAGCGTTGGTTCACTCTTGCTTTTTGTGAAACCATATTTGCTGAAATAGCTGTCAATTCGTGAGTACCATGCTCGTGGTGCTTGCTTGAGGCCATAAAGTGCTTTTTTCAATTTATAAACAAGATTCTCTTTTCCTGGTTCTTGGAAACCTTGAGGTTGTTGAACATACACCTCTTCTATCAGGTATCCATTTAAAAATGCACTTTTCACATCCATGTGTTGAATTTTCCATCCTTTATGGGCTGCCAAGGAAAGAACAGTTTTGATTGTTTCTTGTCGAGCAACTGGAGCAAAGGTTTCCTCATAATCTATTCCATATTTCTGAGTAAAACCCTTAGCTACTAATCTTGCCTTGTGTCTTTCAATGCTTCCATCAGCATTGAATTTGGTCTTATAGACCCATTTACATCCAACACATTTTTTTCCCTTGGGAAGCTTCACAAGCTCCCAAGTATCATTCTTTTTAATTGAGGATATTTCCTCTTCCATGGCATCTTGCCATATACTTTCAATACAAGCTTTTTCATAGCTAGATGGTTCTAGGCTGTGCAGCGACCAACAAAGAATAATTGACTACATCACCCCTTGGTTCATGAGACTCATCATCCCATGACATTTGAAGATTTTCAAGTCTTGACAAAATGTCGTCCATCTCACTAGCTTGACTCCTAGTGTATCTTTGTTGGAAATTCCTATCCAACATTTGAGAAGATGGATGACTCTGTAGTATGCGCTTTCCTCTATTTGTCTCTTTCCTTTGAGAAACTGGATCTATCTCCATCGGACTTGGAGCGCTTACAGATCTATGAAATCATTTTGGAGAATTTGGGGGTGCCAACAAAGAAGTCCTTCTTGGACTTGGTGTACCACTTGATGTACTTGATGAAGTTTCCTGATGTGGAATTTGTGGAGGAGGACTTTTTCCACTGCTTTTCTTAGGTTGTACCAATGTGGGAGGTACTAATGTGGAACTGTCTGAATTAGAGTCAAAATCAACAAATTTTTTATGACCCCATTCTCCCCCTTCATCAAAAATTACATCCCTGGAGATAATGATTTTATGTGTCGTGGGATTGTACAATCTATACCCTTTGGTTGAATCACAATACCCTACAAAAACACATGCTTGACTCTTTGGATCAAGCTTCTTTCTCTTTTCCTCAGGAATGTGTGCATAAGCTAAAGAACCAAATACTCTGAAATGTTTGACATTGGGTTTCTTACCGTACCATCCTTCATAAGGAGTGATACCATCTAAACTAGAAGTCGGACTTCTATTTAGAATATATGCACTAGTTCTCACTGCATCTGCCCAATAGCTGTTTGTGAGATGCTTTGCCTGAAGCATTGTGCGTGCCATTTCAACAAGGGTGCGGTTCTTTCTCTCGGCCACACCGTTCTGTTGTGGGGTATAGGCAGTGGTGAACTGCCTTTTTATCCCATTTTGCTTACAATAATGTAAAAATTCATTTGAGGAGTACTCTCCTCCTTTATCAGTGCGAAGACATTTGACATAGTAGTCACTTTGCTTTTCTACATTATTTTTGAAGTCTATGAAGCAATCAAATGCTTCATCTTTGTGTTTCAGAAAATAGAGCCAACACATTCTAGAATAATCATCTATGAATGTTAGAAAATAAGAATTGTTTCCAAGGCTTTTTGTTTGCATTGGACCACGGATGTCCGAATGTACTAGCTGAAGAGGATAGCTTGCTCTCCATGCTCGGCCTCTTGGAAACTTCGTTTTGGAGTGCTTTCCCAAAGCACATGCTTCGCATACCTTCTTATGTTCTGGAATTTTTGGTAGTCCTGTCACCATAGCTTGTGATGTTAACATTTTCAAGCTAGCGGAATTGAGGTGACCATATCTCAAGTGCCACAATTCACTCGGATTTGTAATAGCAAGGTTGGCAAGTTGAGCTCCCCCTGGCTCACCAAATTTTAGAGGGAACAACCTATTCTTTGTCATAGGTACTTTTGTGATGACCCGGTTACAATTGTTTTTATCAAAGATTGTACATTTTCTTTCATCAAAAACTAATTTGTAATGCTTCTCCATCATTTGGCCAACACTCAACAAATTGTGTTGTAGCTGTGGAGTATAGTATATGTCATTCACATTTTTAAGGCCTTCTTTTGTTGGAACTTCCATAGCTCCTATGCCTTCAACTTGCAAGGATTTATTATCCCCTAACTTAACATGAGATTTGTAATTTGAATCTAATGTAGCAAAGAGATTTTCTTTGCCACTCATGTGGTTGGAGCAACCAATATCTAAAATCCATGTATCATTTAGATTTTGATCTGGCTGTCCATAAGAGAGAAAAAGGTTTGGTGGACCTTCTTCTTCTCCGTAGAATGAGCCATATTGACTGCTTTGATCTTTTGAAGTCTTTGACCAGCAGTCACGAGCGAAGTGGCCTTGTTTCCCACAATTGAAACAAGTTGTTTTAGTCTTGTTACTTCCTCGTCCTTGATTTCCATGGCCTGCATTGCCGCTTTGGTTCTGATTGGCTCCTCTGTTTTGATTTCCACCTCTGTGTTGATTTCCTCCTCTGTAGGAGTTGCTTTGTCCTTTGCCTCTTTGTTGTTGTCCTCTGCCTCGGCCTTGTCCTTGTCCTCGTCTTGCAGTTTCATTCGAAGTGAAAGCTTTGTCATCACCTCCATAGCTTGTTGAAGGTGGTCCTTGAAGTCGCTCTTCATGTGATGTTAATGATCCAATCAAACTATCAAATGTAAGAGTAGAAAGGTCTTTGGATTCTTCAATTATGATTGCAATGTGATTCCACTTAGGAAGAAGTGTTCGCAACACTTTCTTCACAATTGTTTCATTTTTTGTGTCATCACCTAAAGTTTGCATCATATCAACTACTGCTTTGACTCGTACACAGTAGTCTCCGACTCTTTCATTTTCCTTCATTCTAAGATTTTCAAAATCTCTTTTCAAGGTCTGAAGCCTGACTTGCTTTACTTTATCACTTCCTTGGAATCCTTCTTTCAAGGCATTCCATGCATCCATGCGTGATTAAGTAAGATGCAATTCTAGGAAAGATACTTGGATCTAATGCTGATTGAAGATGGTATAAGGCAAAAGAATTATTTTTATGTGCATCTTTGTAGATCTTCTTATCATTTGCACTTAAAGTAGTCCAATCTGTTGGAGCAATGTAACCGTCTTCAATAATATCCCATAGTCCTTTTTCGATGAGTAATGTCCTCATCTTGATGGACCAGTACTCATAATTATCCCCACTGAATTCGGGAATTGGTAGATTATTATGTGATCCCATTATTATCTACTAAAACAAGAAACCTCTCTTATATAGTCTTATTTCAAAAAAGACTTTACAAACTATCAAGCCTTGCTTGATTTACAATCATAAACAACTCACTCTTGTTGTTCAGCAATTACAAAATTGTCAGCGACTTGTTCATCATCGTCACTGATCAATATTATTTCAGGAGAAGGAGTTTGTAGGATTTCAACTGAATTACTATAATGAGTATATTCTGATCCTTGTGGAGCAATTGCCACTGTGTCGGATTGTTCAAACCTGCTGCCAAAGGAGTTATCTTCTGAATCTGCTTCGTATCCTAGATCAGGATTTCTCTGGTGTGCAATAACAGCGTTTTGCAACTGTGAAAAAACTGTATTAAGTCCTAGTGTTTTCACGTGCCTATCAAAGTTTTCAGCGTTTGTTCTCAGTAACAACTTGCAGAGGGCATGATAACATCCTTCCGATCTTATCATTTAAGAAAATTTCCCAGAAATTTTCTTTTACAAAGATTTCCTCTTAGGAAATAATAATGAAAAAATTTTAACTTTCAAAGTTTTTTTTAAAAAAAAACTTTTACAATTATTTCCTCTTAGGAAATTTCTATTATCAACTTTGAAAAAAAAAATTTAACTTGTACAGATATTTCCTCTTAGGAAATTACAAAAAAAAAATTTAAAATTTAAACTATTTCCTTATAGTTTTTTTTTTTTTTAAATTTATAACTATTGACCCCGTCGAGGATCGATCCTGCGACCTCGCGGGCGTCAAGACAGTAGGTAGCCGCTGTGCTACCGGGCAGATCCGGGAGCTAAGCGAGCTCCCTGCCCAATGGCCTTCACTAAATCACGCGAGGCTAAAAAAAATTGACCCCGCCGAGGATCGAACGTTCGACCTCGCGGGAGTCAAGGCTAAGGGTAGCCGCTATGCTACCGGGCTGATCCGGGAGCTATGCGGGCTCCCTGGCCTATAGCCTTCGCGTCGAGCGCGAAGCTAGTATTGGCTTCGCGCTTCGGCGTGAAGCTTTTAATTTCTTGGGACTTTAGTCCCACATCGCCCGTGAGGCGATGTTCTTGCTCTTTAAAAAGAGCAAAGCACGTATAGTGCTTTGATTGCCTGCGGGCAATCGCTTACAACGCAGAACACTTTTTGCCTCGGATCGCCACGTCGCCATGCCTCGGGTCGCGCGCCAGGTCACACGTCGACATGCCTCGGGTCGCGCGCCAGGTCACACGTCGCCGCGCCATGCCACGCCACGTCAACTAGCCTCGGGCCGCGTGCAGGTCACTTGTCGCCATGCCACGTCACCAGTGCCTCGGGCTACGTGCAGGATGCCAGCCACGTCAACAGTGCCTCGGGAATCATGTCGATCTGCTGCTCCTACGGGCCGCCTCGTCCAGCTCCACCAGTGCCTCGAGAATCATGTCGATCTGCTCCTACGGGCCGCCTCGGGATCCGTGCCGCCTCGGCTCCTACGGGCTGCCTCGGGATCTGTGCTGCCGCCTCGAACTACGGGCCCCATCGCCTCGGGATTCGGGCCGGTCTCGGCTCTCCGCTCTGATACCAAATGTGAGAGGTAAGTGTGGAGATAAAACGATAAATTGCATTCTAACAATAATCATAAGGTTACATTGATTAAATAAACATTCAAATAACCATTTGAGAGAAAAAGGGGGGAAAGGAGAAATTGGGGGAAAAGAAGGTTAACGTGAATTCTCTTGCCGCCCAAATGCTGCCGTCCACTTGCCGTCCAAGTAAGGTAAAAGGTAAGTTACCTTTACCCAAGGTAAAATAAATTTTTAACCTTTTACTAATGGTAATTTTCCAACATTGCCGAGGAACAATAGTGTTGTTAGTCAAATTTAAGTAGGTCAAGAACTGTAGGCTGGATACAGAAAATAGTTCTTGCAAATTTTATAGTCTATTTAGTAAATGTGCATGAATGCATAGGCTGAGAGACGAAAGAGGGAGGTTTATCCGAAGTGGTTATGAACCACCAAAGCGACCTGCTCGGTCAGATGAAGAATTTAAAATCCCTGGGGAAGATAAGCCAGACATACCTTCTTCATCAGATGCATTTTTGGAAAAATTAGAAAAAGAGCTTTTTGAAGAACTAGCTGCTAAACACTCCCCTCTGAATAGACTATTCCCATAATCCTTTAGAAGGAAAACAACTATGGCTGCAGCAGCAGCACCTCCAGGTGGATATGATAATATTGATGATCCTCCTAAAAATTTTGAATATCCCATTCGGTTGGATCCACTTCTAGATGCCCCCATGAAAACAATCTCCCCATCCATATTGCCAATTTTTAAGGGAACTGTTTCAGAAGATCCTGATCAATTTTTGTTTGAATTCAAAGTGTTATGTCAGACTTATGACTACATAAATGATAATCAAAAATTGAAATTGTTTCCTTCCACACTTAAGGATCTGCTCTTAGATGGTTCATGAGCAATCTTGAACCTAACTCAATTAGTACACGGGATGAAATGGAGACTGCATTCTTAAACAAATATCAAGATTATTGTAGAGTAAGAAACAGGAAAGATGAGTTTTTTAGGATTAAGCAAGAAGAAGATGAGAGTCTAGAAGATTATCTTGATCGCTTTGCCTTTTTCCAAAAGAGGTGTGGTCTTTGTAGAACCCGATTTCTTAAAGCCTATCTTCTTAAGAGGATTACAGGATGAATCTAGGGAAGTGTTAGATTTAATGGGAAAAGGAGACATAGATCAACTTGACCTTGAAGATATTGTGGAGTTATGTAAAAACTATTCCCGCACTCACCACTAGAGAAAGAAAAGGAATTATGGAAATAATGGTATAAAAGAGTTGATGGAGGAAATGGCCAATTTAAAAACTGATATCCTTGTTCAACTTAATACTGCATTAGGTGAGAAAAACACAAGATCTAATTCTACAGCACCTTTAGCAATTTATTGCCCAAGGTTTAGGAGTAAACATGCCTTGCAGGACTGCCCCCTAAACAAAACTTCTATTTGTGGAATTTTTTCCAAGGAACATTCAATAGATAAATGCCCTTTGTTGCCTCATCTAAAATCTATTTTGGGCACCCAAATAGAAGAACTCAATGCTATTGGGTAGAGATCTAGTGGTGGTTATGCACAATATCCTAATGCTCCTAGATTTCCAAACTGGGGACAATCTCCTTGAAATATGAATATGCCATGGGGATAGGCAGAAGTTTCTGCACAACCTTGGAACCAACCTTGGACAGCTCCTCCATATTGGTCACAATCTGGATGGATGAACCCACCTTGGCATACCATGCCTCCATAATGGACACAACAAGGACAAATATGGGGACAGCAATATCAGGGACAGCCATTTCCACCACAGCAATATCCATCATATCAAGGACAACAAAGGTATCAGGGGCAAGCTCAAAACTTGCTGCCTGCCCCTAATTCAAATTTTTAGGGAAGAATACAACATCAACAAGCACAACCAGTAAAACAACCTCCACTCCCAGCTCAGCCTGTGACTAACCCCAATAATGTCAGACAAACAACCCCTGTTTATGAGGCTGAGTCTGAAGATACTGCTGCAGTTCATGTACTTGACTATGGTAACATCCAATTACGCTCAGGGAAGGTCTTACCTGACCCTGCTCCACCTACAATTGAAGAAATTCTAGAAATTTCAAGTCCAAAAAAAATACAATCAGAGCAAAAGGAAGAAAACGCAAAAAACTTACAAAGAAAATCTGAACATGTCACATCAGATTTACCATTTCCTGAAAGGTTTGATCACACCATCACTACCCCTGAATCAGAGTTAATCATAGAATTGAAGAAAATGTCAATTTAACTTCCTCTGTTGCAGGCAATCAAGGATGTACCATTGATTAAAAAAACCATTAAGGACTTATGCATAAGGAAACCTTGCAGGAAGAATAAAGCCTTTCCACAAACTGTACAAGTAGATGGAAATTTTGCTAATCTTCTCTCTAGGAAATTAGTACCTCCCAAATATGGTGATCCAGGAAGTCCAGTAATCACCATTACTGTAGGATTGGTTCAAATTCCCAATGTGCTTATTGATTTAGGAGTTGCAATTAATGTCATGACCAAAGATATTATGCAAAAATTGCAGCTCACTGATTTGAGTCTTACAGCTATAGTTTTGGAAATGGCAGATAGGTCAGTTGCCAAACCAGAAGGAATTTTGGAGGATGTTCCCATTAAAGTATCTTCTTGGGAATACCCTGTAGATTTCCTAGTGTTGCAACCTAGGAGTACAACTAATGGTTATCCTATCATCCTAGGACGACCATGGCTTGCCACTGCAGCTGCTTTCATAGACTGTAGATCAGGGGAAATGACTATTTCAAATGGAGTAGATCTTAAGAAAATTTCTTTGTATCCACTTGCTCAACCATCATCTAAATTTTTTGGACAATTATGGTATCCTGAGTCTGATGAAGAACAGGAGCCTCTTGTTACCATTGCCACCATTGTAGTACAGAAACACATTGAATAACTGAATTCACCAGAAAGAGAAATTTTTGAACATGAAATAGTCTTGGTGAATACATCGTATGAAGAAGGCCTCAGGGATGATCAAGTTTTGGTCAATCGCCTATTATGGAAAGATGATGAACAAATTGCTGAACATTTACCATCTATTCCACTTCAAGAAAGTTCCTTTACATTGCCACATGGATGGCATCATCATCTTTTGACTTCTTTCACTTGTCCTATGCCAATGCTTCCATCAGGTATTGCATTTAATACAAAATCAAGAGTATTTCATAATCTGCAACCACATCATTGTCCTTTAAATGCTTTGATCAGAAAATATGAACATGTTGACTCTGTTTATCCCGGAGTCAAGCAAATTGAAATTCAACCAAGAAAACCTATAAATATTAACAGCTAGTTGACTGACGATCAAGAAGCCAAACTATTTGTTGTTTTGCAAAAACATGTTCAAGATTTTGCTTGGAATTATACGGATATGGTTGGAATCCACCCTGATGTATGCACACATAGGATATACACTGAGGATGTCAAACCAGTTAGACAACCGCAGAGACGTCTGAATCCTGCTTTGAAAGACATTGTTAAAGAAGAAATTGAAAAATTGTTGGAAGTAGGATTCATTTATCCAATTTTAGACAGTCAATGGGTTTCCCCATTAGTTATTGTGCCTAAGAAGAATGGAAAGATGAGAGTGTGTGTGGATTACAGGGAATTAAACAAAGTCACACACAAGGACCACTTTCCATTACCATTTATAGACCAAGTGCTGGACACTCTTGCTGGTAAGAAAATTTTCTATTTTCTGGATGGTTTTAGTGGGTATAACCAGATCCAAGTGGCACCAGAAGACCAGGAAAAAACAACCTTCACATGTCCTTTGGGGACATTTGCTTATAGAGTATTACCCTTTGGATTATGTAATGCACCGACAACATTTCAAAGAGCTGTCTTGGCCATTTTTTTTTATTTAACCAATGAGAGTGTAGAGATTTACATGGATGATTTCACAGTGTTTGGTGACACATTTGAATATACATTAGAGCAACTTGAAAAGGTTCTAATACGCTGTGAAGCATATCATTTATCTCTTAATCCTAAAAAATGTTTCTTGATGATGGAGGAAGGAATTGTTTTAGGACATCATATCTTTGCTCAAGGTATTAAGGTTGATCCTAAGAAAGTAGAGGTCATCAAGAGTCTTCCTCCTCCGAAATCTCAACTGATGTCCATAGTTTCTTAGGACATATTGGATTTTATCACAGATTTATTACTGATTTTAGTACCATTGCTAATCCAATGTTTGCATTGTTAATGAAAGATTCTGAATTTGTATGGTCTGATGATTGCCACAAGTCCTTCGAAGCTTTGAAAGAAAAGCTAACCGTTCGCCAGTACTAAGAGGCCCTAACTGGGAGCTGCCTTTCCATATTCATACTGATGCCTCCAATACTGCTATTGGATCCGCACTAGGGAATATTGAAAATGGACAACACTATGCCATTTATTATATTAGCAAAAACTTGACAAGAGCTGAAAAGAATTACACTACAACTGAGAAGGAATTATTATCTATAGTATATGCCATTAACAAGTTTTGACACTATATCATAGGCTACCCTGTATTCATCCATACAGATCATGCTGCTATCAAATATTTGATGAATAAGCCTTTGGTTAGTGCACGAATTATTCGTTGGTTGATTTTACTGTAGGAATTTGATATTACTATAGTAAATAAACCAGGAAAGGCTAATGTAGTGGCAGATTTTTTGTCAAGATTGCCAAATGCAGAAACTGAAGAACTAGTTGAAGACGCATTCCCTGATGAGAAATTGTTTGTTGTCTCTATTCAAACTCCATAGTTTGCAGATATAGCTAATTATTTGGCTACAGGGAATATTCCTCTTCATTTTACCTCAAAACAGAAAAACAGTTAATCAAGCAAAGTTCTTCTTTTGAATGGATAAAAGGAATATTGTTTAAATGTAGTCCTGATCATGTTTTACGCAGGTGTGTTCGTAAGGATGAGATATATGACATCTTGAGAGCCTATCATGATGAACCTTCAGGAGGGCATTATTCAGTAAAACATACCATTCAAAATATTTTGGGTGCTGGTTACTACTGGCCATCATTGCATAAAGATGTAAAAAGGTATATCATAAATTATGATGCATGTCAAAGAATGGGTAAGCCTACTTTCATAAATGAAATGCCTTTACAGCCTCAATTAGGTGTAGAACCATTTGAGAGGTGGGGGTTAGATTTTGTAGGACCTGTTGATCCACCCTCCCAAGGGAAGGTGCACATCCTGGTATGTGTTGACTATGTAACCAAATGGGCAGAAGCCCGTGCCTTTAAGCATGCCCGAGAAGACAAAGTTGCTAATTTTTTGTATTCATAGATTTTTTTGCAATTTGGAGCCCCACAGTCTATTACTTCTGATCAAGGACCTCAGTTTATTTCAAAATTTGTTGAAGCCTTTGTAAAATTATATGAAATCAAGCATAGGAAGTCCTCTCCTTATCATCCACAGGCCAATGGTCAAGTTGAAGTGACAAATAGGGAATTAGAGAAAATATTAACCAAAACTGTAGCAGTTCATAGAAGGAATTGGGTAGAAAAGTTACCGAAGCAATTTGGGCTTATAACACTACTTGGAAATCCACTACGGGATTTACCCCTTTTGAATTGGTTTATGGTAAAAAACCCCTTTTACCCATTGAATTTGAATTACTAACTCTTCGAACTACTTTGGAAGTTGGTATTGATTTGTCACAAGCACAAACGGACCGGATCCTACAACTCAATGCCTCTGGATGAAATACGGAGAGATGCTTTGCATCAGAATGAGATGATCCAAGCACAACGTAAAGTCTGGCATGATAGCCATATCCAAGAACAGAAATTCCAGCAAGGGGATTGGGCATTACTGTTTGACTCCCGCTATGAATATTTTCCTAGGAAGTTGCAGACAAGATGGCTTGGACCATATCAGATTGAAGAGGTTTTCTCGAATGGAGCGGTTCGTCTCTCACCAATTGATGATTCACGAAGGAAGTTAGTGGTTAATGGACATCGTCTCCGGATTTACCATAAGCCACTAACTAAAAATGAATTTTTAAAACAAATAGAGCACTTGGATGTGCACATAATGGAAGAATTCCCTTCTTCCACTGAAGCAGCAGCAGTATAGTTTTAAAAAAAAAAAAATTGGCTTACATGAAAACCAGTTATCTGGCATGTTTACTGAGTTCCATTCCATCACCATCCATTCCATCACCATCCATTCCATCGCCATTCATTCCATCACCATCCATTCCATCGCCATTCATTCCATCACCATCCATTCCATCGCCATTCATTCCATCACCATCCATTCCTTAGCATTATCATTTTTCCGCCATTGTCATTCACCACCATTGTCATTGCCATCACCCACATTGTTTGTGTTTTTCAGAATTACAGTACTGCACTTGTCAGAAGAAAAATATCAGCAAAGCTAATCAATTGTACAAAATGTAGAAAGGTAGTCAAGACAGGTATGTGTTTCTTTACATTTTAAATATTGTAAATAGTTAAGGTATGTAGTGTATAGATTCACTTGATTAGCATTTAAAGCATTCATAAGGTTAAAATTGGGGATGTCTAAATTAGTCAACGGAAGGGGGAATGACATATGCTCCGGAATGAAATTTGCTTCCGAATAACCATTGCTTCGGAACAGAAGCGCTGGAGCTCCGAAACATCAAATGCTCCGGAACATCAAAAGCTCCATAACAGTTGTGCTCCGGAATGGGTATTGACAGATATGCTCCGAAATGAATAAATAACGACATTTGCTCCGAAATATCAGGGCTTCGGAATATGTTGACGTTTCTTGAAAAAATTTAGGCAGGAACACGTGGCAAGTGATTATGGAACACGTGATTTTTGAAATCCATGGATATTTAGATATCATGATTTCGCGATTCGCGTAATCACGGCACACGCATCAAAGAACATTGAAAATAGATTTTTTTTGTCTTGAAAAATTCACAGAAAATTAATTGATGCCAACTCAGCAAATCGTGATCGTGTAATTTGCATTGGAACTAATTTTTCCTCGTTTTTAGCATATTTCGTCGATTTTGAAAAAAAATGAATCAATAAGTTTATTTGACATGTTTTGTTCCGACGCAAGAACCGTCATTCCAGTGCATGTGCCCTAGAACTGTCATTCCAGCGCTTCAGAAAAATATTCACGAGCAGAGCAGAAGAAAATGGGTGGTAGGAAGAATAGAAGTGAACCAGAAAATGCCAGCTTCATACTGGAAAATCCTGTGCTGCTGCAAATTTTCACCGATGGAGGGTTTATGCCATTTTTGTAGAAATTTGATGGGAACTCCGAGGGATTGGCCATAGAATTTGCATGGACCTTCAGACATAACAAGGTCAACATCAACGACATGATAATCCAGGTAACTCCAGATGTTTTGAGCCAAATTACTAAATTTCCTTTGCAAGGAATTAATCTTGGAAAAACAGCTAGGAATACCCTAAATGAATTGGCCAACCAATTTAGGGCAGAAAATGATAAACCTATTGAGTATGTCATGAATAAAAATATTTGTAAAGGAGTTAAAAGGGCAAGTCTGGAATCTCCCTGGGATATAGTAGCCGAATGGATGATTAGGTTTATTACTTGTGAAGGCCAGTATGTTGTTTTGTCAGGGCACCATATGAGAATTCTAACTCATTTGAGATATGGCCACACAAACCCTGAATTCAAAGTTAATTTTCCCCTGTACTTTTATGAAAATTTAAAATCTATGGCCAAGAAATATCAGGAAGGAAAAGGAACCCCTAGGCATCATGGTTTGATTAAAATAATCTGTAAACATCACTTTAGGGGTAATTTGCAGAGCTTTGGCAGATTCTTTGCTCAGTGGGATGAAACTAGAAACCCTGTAGTTGCAGCTGGAGCAGAAGAAGATATTGAAAGCCCTAGATCTGTAGAACAAATTGAAAGCCCTAGATCTATAGAACAAATTGGAAACCTTGGCATTGAAGAGGAGGAAATAGAAATACCTGAGCCAGTGGTTGAGACAGAGTCTGTCCAAGAAGAGGGTCCATCCTCTCCACAGGGACCTCCCTCTTCTAGGACTAGAAGACAAAAAGAAAGGCATGCTGGAATAGACTCTGCTGAAAAACGTAGAAGGGTGTCATTTTCAGCAGATGTGACTATTGTGCAGTCCAATAGCTCTGATGAAGCAGAACCAGGAGAATATGCTCAAGAAATGCCCAAAATAGGAAAAATAAAGACTCCTGTTCAAAGATTACAAAGGTCTACAAGACTTCAATTGGGTGAAACATCATCTGACCAAGGAGGTCAAGAAGCAGTAGCGACGAGAGCAGACCTAGCAGAATCAGCAGAACCTGCAGCCACAAACATAACAGAACCAACATCCAGCCATGAAGTAGCCTTAGTGGATTATACAGATTCTGATTCTAAGGAGGAGTCAGAGGCAGAAGAAGAGGAAGAGGAAAAAGAAGATATCCAACTACAACTATTTGTGGCAAGAAGTGTGGTGAAAACACAAACAGGTTGGATAGAAAAGTGTCAAGCTTCTATTTTAGAAAAAGATCAAATGATTACAATTTTGTAGCAGGAAGTGGCAAGTTTAAAAGCTAAAATTGCATCTTTAGAGCCACAACCTGATGAAACTATGCATGACACTCAAACGGCTGACATTTTGTTAGAATTAGCAACAGCTGCACATGCAGTAGACTCACCAATCAGGGAGGAACCTGTAATTGATATTGAAGGAGAACAGGGACAGGAACAATTTCATATCTCCTCAATTCTTGCTGTAGCTATTGAACCATATGTACCCCTCATAGTAACACAGGACATAGGAATTCAAACTGAATTACCTATGACAAAAACAGAGGAACAAGGAGTACAGGTCAACTTGCCTTTGGTAGAAACAGAAGAAAAGGAGACACAAATAGATTCTGTCAAGGTTGACATGACTGACAAAGAGGTGCAGGTTAATATTGTTCCTCAAATGTAGCAACCTGTCCGCAATCCCCTTATGGTTCCACTTGAGGAGTATAATACAGATTTATCAAAGTGGATGATGAAATGCCAAAGGTTGGAAGAAAAGGTTTTAGCTTTGAAACCTTTGGAAGAAAAATGTGAGGCTAAAGAGGAAGAAATAACCAAATTGAAGAACCAGGTGTAGGATCTCTGTCAGAATGCAGAGTGTTTAGTCCAATGCAGAAGACCTGCAAGGTTTTATACCTTAATCCTTAGAGAAAGGTTTATCCGTTGGCAAATTATGAGAATCCACTCTAATTTGCCATACAAATTGGAAGACCCTGAAGAATTTTTGGATGCCTACCTACACAGCCCAATAGAACAAAAAAATCTATTGTGTGAGTTATTCTTACATAACTTCTTTGTGCCTGGTGATGACACATTCCTACCTCACATTTTTACAAGGGATATTCAGTTGAGAGCCTTCATGTCCACTCTACAAAATCAGGAATATTGGGAACAGCAGAAGTAGATGACTAAGGAAAATGAGGCAAATGCAGCACTATATCTGAGGCCAATTCACTGTAATTACAGGACTACAGCCAATCAACATTTTACTATGATGAGGGAAGAAAATGTGAGAAAAATTTATGAAACCAATCTTCAGGAATGCTTAGTCAATTTTCAGAATTTTACTCACCAGCATTTTAATAGTGCTTTAGCAGCCTGTAAAAATCATTGGGGAGAGTTATCTATTTCTTTGCAGAAGAAAGAACCTATCTCCCCCAATAACTTGTAGTGGTCAAGAAGAAGAGCTGAAGGTATCATGCAAGTTATTCAGCAGCTGCAACATCAGTGGATAGGATTAAGATACAGATTGCCCAATGTGATCACCCCTGTTCCATGGTTTTTTGATGATGACCCTCAGCCAGATGATCAGTTTCAGGCATGGCTCAAGCAGATAAAGGAAATCAGAGGTTTTTACAGGATTCCTGGTCCAAAGTTCAGCTACCAAGAGAGAGTCTTGGACAAAGATCTCTGCTCTATTGTAGCCTCACAGAATGCATGAGGACATGCATCAGAATAAGTTGGGGGGAATGATGAGGCCAAAAATTGCCTCATTATTGATTATTTTAGACATCCTTAATAGAACTTTTTGACATGTTTTGATGTTAATTCTGCTGATGAAATACAATATTTACTACTATTTACATGTTTGACTATTTAGAAGCATAATATTCTGTTTTTACTAATTTTTTGTATTTTCTGCATAAGTTTTGTTGATAAATAATGATTTATTGTGAAATGTGTTAGTGCAATCACGTGTGGGACATATAACATTCATATCATGCTCTCTGAAGTTGTCAAATGCAGAAAATAGCACTAAAAATAGGACAAAACTACAAGTCTGTGCAAAAGCTGTATTTTGATTGTTTTAACTTGGACAAATTCCAGCCGGATGTGCATGACTTGGAATTTGGTCAAATTCAACTTAAAAGAGCATGTGAATAGGTTGTTGAAAGACTTCCAAGTCTGATCCACCAAATGCTTGGCAAAAGAACCGCAAACTATGTTGAAAATAGGCATTCTGGCGCTGCTCCGGAACAATAGAGATACTGCTCCGGAATGAACAGAGACTGCTCCGAAATAACAGGACTGCTCCGAAATAATCGAAAAAGCACAGTTTTGACCAGAACAGCTCAGGAAAGGCAAAAAAATTGTAGGAGAGTGTTAAGGACAGTTATGTGAATCTGTTGTGCACCTTTTTCAATGCAAAAGACCTCCAACAAATGTGCAACAAATAGATTTCATTCATGTAACCATATTCTGCATTTTAGGAATGCAGTTTCAACAGCATTCCTAAAATGCCTAAAATTAGAATCATTCCACACCTGATTTAGCATGTTTGTAAGATAAATAACCAGCTCCCATATGGGTTGAGCTAAGGAGAATTAGGATTGCAATTAGGATAATTCTAAATATTGTGAGAAATCAGATTTCTATAGCAGTAACATGCAAAATTTTTCTACATGTTTTTGATTCAATAAAAAGTGCAGTTTTTATCAGTTTTGCTTTATGATTGAAGGAGTGATTAAGTAGTAAACCAGAGCTACTTCTTCACCTTCTTCTAAACCAGGGAGCAAGGGCCACTTCCAGGAGCAGAAGAAGGTTTTTCACCAGGTTTTCTTGTTTAAATTTGTCTGCAGCAGAATAAATAGGAAACCTATCATTTTTCCTGCATTTCTTTATTTTGCTAAAATCATTTCCAGTTTTAGAGTTTGTAGTTTCATTATTATTTCTGAGTTATCATTTCTAAGTTTATTTTCAGTTCTGTTCTTTTATTTTGCAAAGTTAGTTAGTTTACTTTCTGCAATTCTGAATTTCTTGCAACTTTCATTTCAGCAAGTTTAATTCAGTTTTTGAATGCATTTTCAGATTTAGCAAAAGTAAATAGGTTTCTTTGACAGTTATTTTATTTCTACAATTTTATTTCAGCAAGTGTAATCTAGTTTCCTTTCAGTTCATAGGGTTTAGAGTGATAGAAGAACCCCCAACAAACACTAACTATTCTGCCAATAAAGCCATTTTTTGAATAGAATGTCTTACATCTGCTTGAACTGACTATCGTAAACAGCCTTAGGACACCTGCCCGGATTGATAAATAATGATTAAATGATGAACTAAATGACACTCATCAGGAAGAGGTAGGAATAGTCCATGATATGGAACTCCTAACAGAGGAGGATCTTAAAACAGAGATGGAGGTTATAATAGAGGTGGACAACAGAACAGAGGGAAGCATCCAAGATGAGGAAAAGGAAGTGACAAGTCAAAAAAAGCTTGCTATTATTGTGGTAAACTTGGCCACTTTGCTCGTGATTGTTGGTCGAAATATTCTCAAGGGAGCAACAGTAAGAGTAGTCAGTATGGAAATTTTGGAGAAGAGGAAGGGATCTCAAATCTCTCTCTCATATGGTAAGTCAGATCAGAACCTGAATGATACCTAGATCTTGGACACTGGGTGTTCAAATCATTTGAGTCGCAAAGAAGAACTCTTTGCTACTCTGTATTCTTCCTACAAATCTAGCATCAAATTGGGAGACGACAAGTCATTGGCAGTTGAAGGCATTGGAGCCATGGAGGTTCCAACAAAAGAGGGCATGAAACAAGTAAGTGATATCTATTACACACCTCATATCCAACACAATATTTTAAGTATTGGTCAAATGTTAGATAAGAACTATAAATTACTATTTTATGAAGGTAAATGTACCAATTTTTGATAAGAGTAATAGTGATAGAGTCATTACTCAGGTGCCAATGACAAGGAATAGGTTATTTCCTTTAAATTTTAGCCATCCAGGAGGATATCAATTAGTAAATGTTGCTATTGCAAATCCAAGTGTGTTGTGGCACTTGTCATTTGAGCAATATGTATTGGGAAGATGTAGCTAGGACCAGTGTGTATATTTTGAATAGGAGTCCTACTTCAAGTTTGAAAGGGAAAATGCCTTACCAAGCATGGTATGGTAAGAAACCGAATGTCAAGCATTTTAGAGTGTTTGGTTCACTGGCTTACTCATACATTCTTGATGAACAGATAAAGAAGATCTATCCTAAGAGTCAAGCATGCATTTTTGTAGGGTACTATAAGAACACAAAAGCTTACAGTCTCTAAAATCCTAGGACTTGAAAAATAATACTTTTGAAGGATGTGATTTTTGATGAAGGGGGAGAATGGAGAAATCACCAAATTTATAGCGATGTTGAATCTCATGATGCAGGTTCTACACATGTGCAACAGATAGCACCAAAGAAAGGCAAGAATACTCCTCCTCATCCAAGCCCAAGTAGACATTCAACTTCCAGTTCATCATCATCATCACCAAGTCCTTCTCCACAAAGGTCAGTAAATTCCTCACCAATGGATATTTATTCTCCATATAGAGGTAAGATAACTCTCCAACATCATCCATATTATCAGATGTTGGATACAAATTTTCAAAGACAATATACTAGAAGTCAAGCAAGTGACATGGGTTCAGTTTTGCAAAGACTTGAAAATATGCATTTGTATGGAGATGATGACTCCCAAGAACCTTAGGGAGATGTAGTTAACTATTCCTTGTTAACTAGTGCACAAATTGAACCTTCTAGTTATGAGAAGACTTGTACTCAGAAGATATGGCAATATGCCATGAAAGAGAAGATAACCTCTATAAAAAACAATGATACTTGGGAGCTGGTAGAGCTTCCTTCAGGAAAGAAGTGTGTTGGACGTAAGTGGGTCTTAAATACCAAATTCAATGTTGATGGAAGCATTGAAAGGCATAAATTAAGATTAGTTACAAAAGGATTTACACAAAGGTATGGTATTGATTATGAAGAGACATTTGCTCTTGTAGCTCGACAAGATACCATCAGAATAGTTCTTGCTTTAGCTGCACGCAAGGGATGGAAAGTCCAACACATGGATGTGAAAAGTGCCTTTCTCAATGGGTACTTAATAGAGGAAGTGTATGTTGAGCAACCATGGGGATTTCAAGAGCACAATAAGGAACACCTTGTTTACAGACTAAAAAAAGTACTCTATGGCCTCAACCAGGCACCGCGAGCTTGGTACTCACACATTTACGGGTACTTCAAAGATTATAGGTTCACCAAAAGCAAAAATGAACCCACAATTTACTACCTAAATCAAGGTAACAACATTCTCATAGTTTGATTGTATTTGGATGATCTCATATTCATGGGTAGTAATAGAAAATTGAATATGGAGTTTAAGCGCTCCATGATGAAGTAGTTTGAGATGAAGGATCTCGACTTAATACACTACTTCCTTGGATTGTAAGTTCATCAATCAGATATAGGGATCTTCATCTATCAACATAAGTATGCTCGGGACATGATCAAGAAGTTTTCTATGGAGCATTACAAACCAGTTTCAACTCCAGTTGGACATGGGATCCAATTGAGCAAAAATGATGGAGCACCCAAAGTTGAAGTGACCACTTTTAGAAGAATAGTTGGGAGTTTGATGTTTCTTGCCAAAACTAGACCAGACATTCAGTATGATGTTTCTCTTGTCTCTTGATTTATGGCTAGTCCATATGATCTGCATTTGCAAGCAACCAAAATAATTATCAGATATGTGAAGAGTACATTGGATTTTAGAATACGGTACCATAAATTTAATACTGTAAACTTGTAGGCTTCAGTGATAGTGATTGGGGTAGTAATATTGATGATAGGAAATCAACTTCAAGGAACTGTTTTAGTTTGGGATCAAGACTAATAACATGGAGCTCCAAAAATTAAATTTTGGTAGCTTTGTCTTCTACAAAAGATGAGTATATAGTAGACATCTATGCTAGTACTCAAGCCCTATGGATAAGAAAAGTGTTAGAAGATATTGGAGAGTGGTAAAGTGGTCCGACCAGAGTCTACTGTGACAACATCAGTGCCATTTAGTTGGCATACAATCTAATACACCATAGTAGAATGAAGCATTTTGATATGAAGTACCACTTCATTCGAGACATGGTGGAGCATGAAATTGTTGAGCTTAAATTTTTTTGCACTTTGGAGAACGTTGTAGATATCTTCACCAAAGTGATGGCTAAAGCTCAATTTATAAAGCTGAGAGACTGTGTAGTCAATTATCTCAACTTTAAGGGGGAGAATGTTGCAAGTGTGAAAAGGATTTAGGCCCAAAAATATCTAGATATTTCTAGGCCCAAGTATGAACATTTTCCTAATTTTGTCGGCACAATGTTGGCAAATTATTCTTATATAAATCCCTATATTCTCTCCATCCGCATTCCTCCATTTTTTCTCGCTTTCTCTGCTCCCTCCATGCCTCCTATATATCCTTATCCCTCCACGCCTTCTATTCCCCATTATCTCTCTACTTTTTCCTCTCCTCCATTTCTTCCTCCTACCCCTTCCCTATAAATACCTTTAAGCTATAGTATTTTTTGAATAAGAGGGTGAAAGTTAATAATATTTATTATTTTATTGATTTAATTTCTTCACTTTCGTGTTATTTTTTGAACATATCACGATGCATATGACTCCATAGTAGAAATCTGACTAATTATAAACTCCTTTCCTGATCGTATGTAAACAAGTTGTTCAATCATCAGATCCCACGTTTGCCAATGTCCAATATATAAATATATGCATAGTTTCAATGTCTTCTCATGTCTACTCACATGACATGGACACACTCAAGTTTAATAGGAATAAAAATCCCTTCATCATGCGTTCGCTATACCAATCCTTTCATTATTTCTTCTTTAATAAATTGTACTTGTAACTCTTTGGGTACTTGTAGAATATGCTCGTTCATGATTTATTTTACATCATAGTGAACCTTAATCCTCCATACATGCCCTCTAATGGTATCTCTAAAATATTTAAAACTTTCCCCACATGCATCAAAAAATAGCATAATTTAATATTTATCATGACCAACAAGCTTAAATTCGTATGACTCAGTCATTCGTCCATGGGGGTTCCTCGAATTCCATGCATGACGACTTGATCACTCGGCCACCTGATTGTTTAAAAACTACACTGCTAAACCTTCAAAAATATAAAACAAATATTTTATTATTTAATCCTTTTTGATAAAGTGAAAATATTTGACATGAAATGTTCAAAAATTGAAGTATTTAAATACCATAATAAAAACATTTTTATAATGACCTTCTTTAGGTATTAAAATACTAAAATTTGATAACAATTTCAACTGTAAACTTTTAACCTAAAACAACATAAGTAAATAAAAATTCAAAAAAAAATATTTAAAACCACAATGAAAATGATAAATTTAACAAAACTAAAACAACTAAGCTCTAAACACCAAAATTTCAACAAACTCCACCAACAAAATGACATATAACAAAATACAAAATTTCCAAAATTAAAAAATTATCAGTGGGTCCCTAAACTTGGGGATTGTGATATGTGTATCGCTCCAAATTTTTCGCATCCTTACCTTCAGGCTATAGGATCCGTGCCCGGAAGGGGGATGGGAAAAGGATGTCGTGGTACCTCGGACTGAGAGGACTTTGCGAAGGTCCCGCCTCTCAAGGGAGGTGTATTTTGATGATTTTTCGACGGATGGTGGGTTCACCAGGAAACATTTAATGGTAGTTTCCACGCCTAGGTTTGGAATGTGTTTTTATGTGTTCGTTTTTAACTTTAAGCATTCATATCCTAGGTTTGGACAAATGAGTCTAAATTAATCTATATGAAAATGTGGATTTAATGAATACAGAGAACAAATTTAAGACAAAAAAACAAAGTAATTAAGGAAGAATAAGAAGAATACCTAACCCGGATGTCTGATGGAGATTCTGATGTTTGAAGCAGTCAGGATCATCTGGAACTCAACAGAATCGTTTGAAATCAGACAAGATCGTATGAGATCTAACGAATTCATCAGACAAATTTGTTAGAGACCTGCAAATAGAAGAACAGATGCAAAATACAGAGAATACTACTGTTCTAGTTGAGGGAAACTATGCAAAATAACAATGACAATACTAAACTAAAACTTAAAGAACGAAACATGTATGAATGATGCTAATTAAATCACAATTATGGATTAATTATGCCTTTGATCTAGATGGGTGAACTCCAAAATGCAATATAACATAAAATATCAAATAAACTAGCTAATTTGCAGAATAAAACAATAGATAAAAGGTGAAGAAATGCAAAATTATGGCACTAATTGCCTCAATGTGGACTGCAGTCGAGATCGTCTCACATCAGTATGAAATCGTCTCTTATTCGGCAGGATCGCCTCCGATCTGAATAGGTTCGTCGACGACGATGTATGCTTGCTCCGATTGAAAAACAAGATGATACCTGTAACAAAATTGATATAGGACTACTACAAATGAAAACTTAGGATGATTTAACGTGCATGAAGCTAAGTTACAGAGAATTTCAGCCAGGGGTTAGGAAGGGAAGGTCCTAGGGACTAAATAGGCTTAGGGGAGTAGTTAGGAGGTTGGAGATCATCCCTATTTGGGAGATCTCCAACGGGGGAGGGTCTCTAACGGCGCAGACACGCTTCTGCCCGCATTAGATGCCCGTTGGAACAGAAGCTAATTTTGCAAAATCAGTTTTGCGACAAGATCGTCTGGACATCCTAGCCCAGACGAAATCGTCAGATCTGGGGTGATATCGTCTGATCGGCGATGATATCGTCAAACGATCAAAACAACCTCTAAAAATGGTGTGGAAAAGGGGGAAACAGATTACCCGGCGGTTAATGGACGGTTTGGGAGGTTAAATTTGAATTTTAAATTATTTACTAAGGTGAATGTAATTATGACAATTTTACTGTGCCAATTTAGGGTGCTACATTTTTCCCCCTCTTTAGCAAATTTTTCAAAGAAAATACATTAAATATGAGTTCTTCTCGATCTACGAGAAAGCAAAAATTATTCCCATTTTTTAGGCGACGATTCTTGGTCGAATCGTACGACAGCTTACTATGGTGCCCCCTCCGTGTTTTTACCCAAATCGAACGTTTGAGGTAAAAACGTGGAAAAGAAAAAAATTATTTTTGAATAAAATTAAGAAAAATAGGGTAAAACCCTAATTCATTTTTACTGTTCATTTTCTAGTTTTTTAGAGCTCTGAAGCAAAAATGGTGGAGACGACGCACAGATCGACAGAGGTCCGACGCGGTCTACGGGTAAGAGTCTAGACTTAACTAGAATGCTTTAATTTAATTTTACATGCTTTTTAGGTAATTTTGAGATGAATTTTGAGCATCACGGCCGTTTTTGGGCCGTCGACGTCGTCGGGACGAAATCGTCCCGATTTCGACGAAATCGTCTCAATTTCATCAATTTCGCCCAAGGGCGAAATCGACGAAAGGGGGACGATTTCGTCAAATTAGAGACGATTTCGGCTTGCAAAATCGGAGACGATTCTGCTCAAATTTGGGACGATATCGTCCAATAGTGGGTGATATCATCAATTGCATAAAATTGAATTTTAACTTGCATTATTAATTATTTGAATTGTTTATTAATGATTGTTTGTTGTTTTGTTGTTTATGTTGTAGAGAGGTTTGCTAAAGAGCAGGGAATGGAAGTATGGAGGTTTGAGGGATGACTTGGCCGCTCTCACACAGGTAGAGCAAGATCAACTAGCACAGGCCGGCTTGCAGCATGTGGCAGAGATGCCACAGGTGTCCACAGATATGGGGCTACTAACAACCCTAGCAGAGAGATGGTATCCGGGTTTCTCATGTTTCTGGATACCGACAAGGGAGATGACTCCCACTCTAGAGGATGTATGGAGGATTATGAGAATCCCCATACAAGGACGATTGATCACTCCTATGGCCAATCAGGGCCACGCTATGGGACGACTGTGTGGTGACCCGAGCTTCACCCTGGAGAAGGGCGAAGTTAATATCGAGGCACTACGCCAGATGCCTGGGGAATCTAGACTCACACGGGTGCTAGATGGAGTGGTTGGTGGACTTCTGCTGTGCCACCAGAGCGGGTGCAGGGTACCATGTATGCTGGCAGATGTGATCTACGATATGCGGGACCATGGGTACAAATTTTCTTGGGGCAGCTATGTGCTATGCTGACTGTACAGGATCTTGTATGGGGTCGTGTACAAGGGCGGTCGATGTCTAGTGATGACATCGCTCCTACAGGTTTGGTGTTGGGAGCACATTGCAGTGCGAAGGCCGGTAGGGCTTCCTCTAACAGGGGTAGACGGGGAGAGGCCTCGAGTCTTCTACTGGTGGCTCCGGAGAGGGTCACAGTGGCGGATCGACCTCCCTATGTCCCGAAGACTATTGGATGACTTATTCCCAGACCAGATCACCTGGAGACCATGGAGGGAGCATCCAGGGTGGGCCAAGGACGGACAGGAGTTGGCTCACGTCAGGTGAGTTTGCTGGCTATGGATGGAGAGGGGAGAGGTGGAGCTCCACCGCTATGATCGAGTTTTGTGTTAGTTCGGTTTACAGCAGGGGATCCCATCTCTGAGGGATTATGAGTTTTCTCAGACTGTCTGGGATAACACCATAATTAGTGGGGCTCCAGACATGCAGTGGTTTTGGAGCCAAGACGCAGACGATGCCCCAATCCAGCTAGTGGATGGGGACGACGCAGGGGTAGCCGATGGCTACGATGCCTGGTACACAGGCATCCGCCCTCCTCGGATGACAAGGGTGCAGGGTCTGACACATGCGATTGTGCATCGGATAGGGAGGCGACACCAGGCAACGATGGAGGCGGCCTAGGGTCACAGTGGGAGAGAGCCGAGGAGGCCACAGGCACAGGAGAGGCCGTGGCAGAGGGAGAGGAAGGAGGTGAGACCCCCATATCCATAGAGGGAGAGGCCACCATTGCCCGATAAGGGCAAGGGTGTTGACACTGGAGAGAGTAGGGAGATGGCTACTCTTTGAGTGGAGATAGATTGTCTCCAGGCATAGGTGCAGACTCTACAAGATGAGGCTGCATGCCACTGAGCTGAGGTGGCACAGCTGCGAGATGAGATTGCACTCCTTAGGGCACGAGGCAGAGGGGCGAGCTCTGGAGAGCTAACATGGGCTATCGCCCAACTCAATTTCTATCAGACATTGTATTATTAGCTAGTGCTAGATGCAGATAGACTACCCCTACCAGCCAACATTACAGATCCGATCAGGATCGGGTCGTCGAGGACCATGTCCCGGTCGAGGACTAGGACTACTCAGACTACGATGGGGCCACCTCATCCACCTCAGGGCAGGGGAGGAGATGAGGTGGAGAGCTCGAGGGGATCTCGAGGCTAGAGGGATGCACAGCTTTGTACAGACTAACATTGTATTATTATTTTTTTGTTGATAGAGGATTGAGTATGCCGAGGTACAGATTATGGCATACCAATCCAGTTTTGATGATGTATATATACTGTTGACATATATATGATATGTTATTGATCATATGACTTGTATTATGTGTATGCTTATGATGCTTTTATGTTTGATTGATTAATTTGATAATTGGATTGAGGATTCATGAAATTATGTCGTTTTGAAAATTTATAACTTTGATGTCATGCTATAATATTTTAAATGAAATAATCTGATGTAACAAATTGATTTTTTGTAATGTGATGTGATAAAAACTAAAAAAAGACTTCTAACAATAATTTCAAAGGACATTGTCGCTATTATAGACCATTTCATGGAGTCGCTGCTCACTCGGTCGTCAAGCTAGTCCCATTTATAGAAATATTATTAAAATTAAAAGAGTGCTTAAGAGACTGTCTTAAGACTTTGGTGCAATAGTGCAAATGATGATGATGATGATGGTTTGTTTTCAGATTTTCATGAAAATAGTATGCATGAAATAATGTTAAAATGATTTTTGCTAGGCATAAATTCCTAAGTGTGATAAAATTTTGGATAATTCTTTAGGAATTATACCATCTTTGCAAAATTGAAGGTTGACATAATGACATGAAATAATGAAAATGGGTTTGCTTTTTAAAAGCATAATTTGTGTAAAATAATGATTTAAGTGATATTGTTTTCATGATTTTTAAATAAACGGGGAATAAAAATTGTTACGATGGTTTGCACTAGACATAGAATATGTAGGTATAGACTTATACCATCATCGCGAAAATCCAAAAAAAGATAGTTTTATTGCATGGTTGATTTTTGATAAACAGAAAATATGAAAATGAGGACTTGCGCTAGGCATAAAATTCCAATTTTGGTTTTCGAACTATACCATCGTCGCGAAAGTCAACCAGATATATATGTTCTGAGTGTATATTTTGAAAGAAATTTTTGATTTTTCTATTATATAGTTGTCTTTATGGTAAACAATTGTACTTGATTTATTTCGAACAAGTTGCAAAAATAATATTTCAAAGTATTTTGAAGACAAAAGTTAGATTTATAAGGAATCCCATGTGCATATGTGAATTCATTTCTGATCTTGATTTATCATAATGATACACAAAATCTCTCAAATACAAATGTGTGTGCAATTGCTTTGTGCATTTACCAGTTTTGAGCAAGATAATATGATACAAGTGATTTGAAGAAACCAAATAAGTGTTCATTAACCATGATGTAGATGCATATAACTATACTAGACTACTATGTAGGTTGGATTATCAAGAGCTAGCTAATCCATAAGTAAACATAGGTCTATACAAAATAAGGTTGCTAATGTGACAGACATATCACCACGCTAGGAGTTACCCAAGGCCAAGCATTTTGGGTACAAACCACCTGTTATGGGGCTTACCTCACAGTTTTCGAATAATTGAGAATTCCAGGGATTCAAGCTCATCAACCCTTCTTTTATTTTCAAAGGGTAGGGAAAGGGATTTTATTGCTTTTGCTTTTGCTTTCTTTTGCTTTCTTTTGCTTTTTCTTTTCTTTTTATTTTTGTATTTTTGCTTGATAATTGAGATAGTGCTTGAAATATTGTTGTAATGATATAAAATAACATTTTTCTTTTCTCTTTTTTCTCTTTTTCTTTGCTAGGGATACTTGCTCGGATTAGCTGTAGAGCAAGGGATTTTTATTCTGGGTAGGGGTGAGCTTGTCCTTTTTCCAATTCTCAAAGATTCTAGACCATGTGCATGATAGGATAGCAGGGGAAACTTTTCGCTCAAAAAAACATATCTACTATGTAGCAAAACATGGAAATTACAAATATAATCATTTTATTATGAAAATATGTGCTTGGTTTAAATAAATAACAAGATCAATTCTCTATGCTCAAAATTTATTTAATTGAATTTTATGGACTTTGATATAAGAGAGATTAGTAATCATGCCAGATAAAATCAAGATATTTATTTTTGTGAGTGTGCAAGTGAGGGATTCCAAATAAATGCTAATTTATCAAAAATAATTTGAAACATATAACCGCAACATTTGTAAGAAAATATATATAAACACTTTTGAGAAGTTTGGAGAATGTTGACTCCCTCTTTCTTCTTTATATTGTTTTGGTTTCGAAAGAGTCAAGCATATTGTTGTTTTTATATTTTTATCATTATTTTGATTTTTGGTTTTATTTTTGTTTTTGAGCAAAAAATTTAACAAGCGCCATAAATAAATGCAACAAGTAGTTTTGAAGATTTTTGATGATTATGAATGTTTTTGATGTTTTTGGATATTTATAAATTTGAAAGAAATACAAGATAGTGATTTTGAACAAATATATACATGGATGAAATGACCAAATTTATGCATAGTAATGTTTAAGATGCAAAATATTCATGGGTTCTTTAAGTTATTTACCATCTAAGGTAGATAATTTGTATGCTTCTGATTCAAATTTAGCAGTAATAATGTATGGTCTAAGCCAGTTGGGCTCAAATTTACCTTTAAGGTCCTTAGTTGCATTTGTATTTTTTTTATTTTCTTTTAAAACAAGGTCGCCGATCTCAAAGGATCGATGACAAAATTTCTTAGCATATGATCTTTTAAGCTTGTTTTGGTAAGCACGGAGATGCTCCAAAGCATTGATGCTTTTTTCATCTAGGAGTTCCAACTGACTGAGTCTGCTAGCTCGATATTCATCTCCTACTTCGGTATCTTGAAGTAGTAGAGCCAAAGAAGGAACTTCCAATTCAAATGGAAAAACTGCTTCAGCACCATAAACCAAAACAAATGGTGAAGTTCCCGTGGGGGTTCGAACACTAGTTTGATAGGCCCACAAGGTTGGGTATAATTGAATGTGCCGATCCACGGCCGTTTTATTGACCAATATTTTGAGAATTTTGATTAAGGTTTTGTTAGATGCTTCTTCTTGACCATTACCCTGAGGATAATAGGGAGTGGACCAACGATGTTGAATCTTATATTTTTGGCATAATTTTTTAACATATTTATTTTTGAAACAAGTTCCATTGTCAAAGATGAGATTTGAAGGAATTCCGAACCTACAAATGATTTGATTAAAAATAAATTTAGAGACTTGTGTGCCAGTGCGAGAAGCTAAAGGCATAGCTTCAACCCACTTCGTGAAATACTCGATGGCGGTTATGATGAATTTGTGTCCATCAGATGACACCGGATTGATTTTGCCAATAATGTCTAAACCCCATTTAGAAAAGGGCCAAGGAGATGAAATAGCCTGCAGTTCTTGGGCAGGCGCATGGACAAGGTCAGCATGTTTCTGGCACTTGTCGCAATGGCGCACATACTCATGTGCATCCGTTTGCATGGTAGGCCAAAAGTATCCTATCCGAAGGAGTTTTTTAGCAATGACACTACCACTAAAGTGTCCTCCACAAGATCCATCGTGGGCTTCACTCAAGGCTGATTTAGACTCTTCTAAGTTTAAACATCTTAATAGTTACCTTCAAAAGATATCCTATATAAAGTATTGCCAATTATTACAAAGCGACTTGCTCGTTGACGTAATAACCGACGCTGGTTTCTATTAGAATTGGCAAGGAAAGTCCCATTTTGGAGAAAATCAAATATGTCCGTATACCAAGGTTTAGGAGTAGTTTCATTGATTAGAAACACATCCAAAGGCTCTAAGCATGACTTATTTGAAGTGGGTTCCTAGAGTCGATGAATAATTATAGTGGCATATTCGTCATCTAACTCCAAGGGTAGGAGAGATGCAGCTGCGGCCATAGCATCAGCTACATAGTTGCTAGTTCGAGGAATAGCTTCCAAGGTAACTTGATCAAATAAAGACATTAATTGTAAAACATAGGCCTTATATGGGCACAATTTATCATCTCTGGTTTGATAAACTTCATTAATTTGGTTTATAAACAGTTGGGAATCACCAAAAACTAAAATATGTTTAATTTTTAGCGCTAGGGCAGCTCGTAATCCAAGGATTAGAGCTTCATACTTAGCAGTATTGTTGGTGCAAGCAAATGTCAATTTGAAGGACAGAGGAATAAGATGTTTTTGTGGGGATATTAAAATAATACCCGCACCAACCCCACTCATGCATCGGGATCCGTCAAAGTATAAGGACCATTGTTCAATATGGTCGACCTCTAATTGAAGGCATTCATCAGGAAATTCAATGATGAGGGGATAGGTAGACTCTAAGGGTGCAGTAGCTAATTGATCTGCTATGATTTGACCTTTAACAGACTTCTGTCCTATGAATGTGAGATCAAACTCGCTTAGAGCAAGAACCCACTTGGCTGTGCGACCCGATAAATAAGGTCGACTCATGAGATATCTCAAGGGATTGTATTTAGCAATGACATAAGTTTTTTGACTAAGCATATAGTGTCATAATTTTTGCGTAGCAAACACGACGGCTAGACATAGTTTTTCTAATGCTGTGTAGTGGGTTTCATAACTAATGAAGGTTCGGCTAATGTAATAATTAGCACGTTCTTGCTTTTCATCATCAAGTTGAGCTAACATAGCTCCTAAGGCAGAATCTGAAGCTAAAATATATAGGAGAAATGGGCGATCAGGTTTAGGTGGTGAAAGCACAGGTGGATTAAGGAGGTATTGTTTGAGAAGTTCAAAATCTTCTCTACATTTGGTGTCCCAATTAAAAGGGACATCTTTCTTAAGGAGTTTAAGAAAGGGACCAATTTTGTCCGCCAGCTTATCAATGAAGCGACGGATAGCTTGAAGTTTACCTTGTAAACTTTGTAATTCAGATATATTAGTAGGTGTGGGCATATCAGTGATGGCCGCAATCTTGAGAGGGTCAATTTCAATACCACGTAAAGAAACTAAAACCCCCAATAATTTATCGGACTTAACTCCGAATATACATTTTGCTAGATTTAATCGAATAAGATATTCTCGTAATCGATTAAAAACTTTTCTCAAATCATGTAAATGATTATCTTCAATAATAGAGCGAGCTATAATATCATCTACATAATCATGTAGGATATCATGCATCATATCATGAAAAATATAGGTCATAGCTCGTTGATAAGTTGCACCTGCGTTCTTTAAGCCAAATGGCATCACTTTTCAGCAAAAGGTACCCCGGGGGGGTAATAAAGGCTATTTTAGCCTGATCTTCAAGAGCTATCCTGATCTGATTATAACCGGAGAATCCATCCATTAAGGACATCATCCCACTCCCGGCAGTAAAGTCAATGATTTGATCCATGTTTAGAAGAGGAAAGTCATCTTTAGGGCATGTAGCGTTAATATCTCTAAAATCTGTGCAAACCCTAACTTTGGTAGCTTCTTTCTTGGTGACTGGAACCATATTTGAGATCCATTTCGCATAATCAATAGCTTGTATAAAGATAACATTCAGGAGTTTTTCTAACTCCCCTTTGACTAGCAGAGCCACTTTGGGATGCATTTTTCTAAGTTTTTTTTAACGGGTTTAGCATCCGGATGGACCACTAGATGATGCATGACTACAGAAGGGTCTAGACCCGGCATATCTTCATATGTCCAAGCGAAGACATCTTCATACTCTTTAAGAAATGCAATGTATTGTTCTTGTTTTTCTTGACTTAATTCTGATCCAATATTGATTATGTGAGGATTGTCCTCAGTTCCAATATTAATTTTAATGACGTTTACTACCTCCATGTGTAGATCTCTTTCAAAATTAGGTGGGGCGGGTGAAACGCCCAATTCTTGTAATTCTTGTAAGTTTAATTTAGATAATTCATCTTGAGGATTAGTGGCCTCAAGTTGGGCTATAGTTGGTATAGAACCATCAAAATAAAATCCATTGTGTAACATCTCTTCAATAGAGACATCATGGAAGATATCTCCTTCCAACTCTTCATCGAGGTCAACAATCATTTCAGGGTAAGCTATGGATAGCATGTTGCATGACAACAACTAATTTTTAAGAGGCAAATCAACATGCCTATCCAAATAATATTGATAACATATGACATGATCATCATCATCAAAAGGAAAGGTTTGACCCTTACTAGGAAATAGGCCCACACCACAACGGGAAGGCCACGGTTCTACCTCGAAAGGTTCTTTCATGCCATTTTGGAAAGGTCCCAAGCCTTTTCCTTTATATCCCATTTTAAGCATCATGGGTTTAGCTTTAATATAATCATTGGTAAAATAACACCAAGCATATCCTTCATGATGAGTTTTGATATTTCGAGGGATTCTTCCCCAGTCATATCCTTTATAAATGAAGGCACAACTCCCGACTTGGTAAGTACTTCCCATAGGTTGTGGGAGGCCCAAAGTATGAGGAGATGGTGGCAATTTATTTAAAAGAATTGAATCTTGCATGAAAGCATTGTTTTTTCTGATATTAAGGTTATGGATAAATCTGGTAAAAGTTCATCAGAAAGGGCATAAGATGTAGAAGGCTTATTACCTATATCTTTAGATGTGGGAGGAATGATAGATGTGTCTATAGGTTTTGAATTTATAGGGATAGAACTTGAAGGATTGGTTGTAGATTTAAGATCTTTTTGAGGTTCTAAAATGATTTGTTTAGATGGTTGTTGGTCTATATAGGAGGATGAAATTAATGGAGGGGAAATAGGTGAAGTTATGGGTGTGTTTTTCATAGTTTTAGATGAAAAATAAGAACTAGGATGTGTGGATGACAGAGCAGGGCAAAATTGCACTCCAACGGATTCTGCCAAAGCACACATATCAAAAGGTCTAGGGTCACCATGGATAGTGACCAACTGATTTTTAAACTCAAATTTAACACATTGGTGTAAGGTTGATGGGACTGCTCGCATGGCGTTGATCCAAGGGTGACCCAAAAGTATATTGTATGATGCTAGGCAATGTACAATAAACACGGTTATTTCTAGGGTTCTAGGACCAACTTGCAATGGGAGGGTAATAACTCCACACATTTCTTGTGTTTCGTCATTAAAAGCTTTGATAATCATATCAGTTTTCTTCATTTCATCACTTCTAAAGCCAAATTGTTGGTAGAAGTCAAAAGTGCAAATGTTTAGAGATGAGCCATTATCAATCAAAACTCTTTTGACATCTACATCTCTAATTAGAGTAGTAATGTATAAGGGATTATCCTTATGTAAACTGTGTTGTGGGATATCTTTATCCCGAAAGTCAATACAATCAATCTCTCGAGTGATGATAGTATTGGCCATAGCTTCAGGTTGAATGTTTTGAGGTACCATCATTTGTCTCAATGTAAGAATCAACTCATCCCTATGGGTGGGAGAGGATCTTAATAAATCCAAAAGAGAAATTTTTTCCGTAGTATTGGACAATTGCTCATTAATATTGTAAGGGGGTTTAGGTTGAACAGTAGGAGCATGATTCCCTTTATTGGGGTTTTTCAAAATGAATGGAGCCGATCCATCATTCTGGTTTGGTTCTTTTTGGGAATTTTGAGCTTGTTTTCGGGTGACGACTCCAATGGTACCTACAATGTTATAATGAAGATGCTGAACTGGTCTCGGTTGAGCATTGATGGCTTGTTCATTAGAAAGGAATATATCAGAAGAAGGTCGAGTAGTAACTCGTCTAGGAAATGGTTCTTCTGGAACCATAGCATCTATGATGGGTTGAATAGGATTTGATTCATTTTCAGAACTATTCGATTGGTTTGAAGTAATGTCTAGTTCACTTTCACTATCTGATTCTATATCACTAGAATCATAAGTTTGAAAATTATGTAAGGGCCTAGTCGTAACCAGGGATAAGGTTGTGTCAAATATTTGAGGATCCTGAACAAGTAATTGTCCGCTAATGGTTCCTACATATCGGGTAGGAGGGGGAACATTATGATGTTCGATTTAATTGGCTACCTCTTTACCATGTCATGGTAAAGGGTGTTGAAATATGTCTAGAGTTTGATTGGCATTTTGATTTTGATTTTGGGGAACGATATTTTGAGTATTATTAGGAGGGTTTTGTTTAGGTTGGAAGGCTTGCACTTCCATTTCATTATTGTCAATCAAATCCTGTATTTTATGTTTCAACCTTTTACAAGCATTGGTAGAATGTCCAGGTCCTCTATGGAAATCACAGTGTAAGTCAGCTCTATATCCGGGTATAGTTGGATCAGGTTCCCGGATAGCTGGTAATTGGATCAAACCTCTTTCGAGTAATTGAGGTAAAATAGTTGATAAGGGTTGGTTTAATCTAGTAAATTCTCGAGGAAGCTTGTCAGGAGGTTTCAATATAAATTTTTCTGTTGTCTTTGTTGCATTGATATTAGCAACATTTCTACTGTCAGTGACTCCGTCACCGACGACTTGTTTGTTTTTATATTGATTTTTGGATGTTTTCTCATCATCCTTTTTCCTAAGTTGGCCTCTCCTAATGAGGGCATCTTCTACTCTTCGAGCTAAATCTATAGCTTGATCGAAGGTAGTTAAGGTAGCAGTCGATAGCTCATAAGATATTTGTTCTTGTAAATTGTTGATGAAAATGTCCAACATTTCCCTATAAGGTAGCACAAAGTGTAGTTTTCGTATCAATTGCCTCCATCTAGCTAAGAAATCGACAAAACATTCATCTTTGTCTTGTTTTAAATTGTATAAATCTTTAATAGTTACATGCCTCTCAATGTAGGCACTAAATTGATGGACAAATGATTCCGCTGTTTCTTCTAAGTTTCTTAAAGAATGAGTGGGCAATTGATAGTACCACTCTAATGCCATTCCACCAAAAATTTTTGGGAACATTTTTAATAATAGCAAGTCATCATGCGATATGTCATGACATGCTATCCTAAACATGCGAAGATGCTCTATGGGATCTTCGGTTCCTTTATATATAGGAAAGATAGGCATGGGAAAATGCTTAGGGTATGGTTGAGCTACAACTATGGGATCCAAAGGTTGACTACATATCTCTCGATAATTATACGAGGGATGGTAGGGATCTATCTGGTCCATACGCGAAGCTAACTGTTTCACCATGGCTTCCAGATTACTAGTTTGCCCCCCATATTGGTTCCGGTAGGGCATTGACATGGGTTTTATGGGCATATGATGGCAGAACATGAAGATTAGATGCCATGTTACTATTGTGCAAATTATTGGTAGGAAAAGTATTATGATGGAATTTTGAAGTTGTATTATGATGTATTTCAGATTGTTGAAAATTTGTATTTGGCTTCGTTTTAGGTTTTTGTTTACTTGAAGCATATTGCTCAATAGTTTTGTAGAATAAAGTAGTGAAGGAAGGTTTCTTTTGTGTGGGAATGATTTTAGGTTGAATAACAGGCTCCTTAGGAGGTTGGATAGCCTGTTGTTTTGACATGTTTTGAATCATAGAGACCATATCCGTATTGGATGGTCCAGCCTTATCACTTTCTTGATCAATGAAAGATAAGGGATTAATGCGCACATCATACATATGTTCCAAAGCTTCCTGAGTGTCACTAATTTTCCCTTTATCAATACAAATTGCCACATTAAGGTCATCAATGTTATCACTGAGAAATTTCTTAAAATGATCTATGTTGTCAAAAGCAATAGTTCCATTTGGAGCTACTCTAGGGGATGAGGATCCATCCTCTTTAACACTTCCTTCTTGTTCCTTATCTTCACCTAGGTCATCTTCTGGTTGAAATAGAGTTTTTCCTTCCGAAGTTGGATCTTCAGGAAGGACATTTGGGTTTCCAGTTGTATCTTGTAACCAATCTTCTTCTTCTCCTAAAGTTTCTTTACCATTCCTAAGTTTAGGCATGGTGCTAAATTTTGATTTCAACAAATATATATATATATATATATATATATATATATATATATATGCAACAAATTAAGAGGTATATATTTACTATATACCTACTACAATATTTGAAATGAAATGTTTAAGTCTTTGCTATGTTTTTTAGTTTTTTAGTTTTTTTAGTTTTTAGTTTTTAGTTTTTGAAATAATATTGTAAAGACAATCAACACAATAAATGCAAGAAATAAGAATGAAAGTAATAATATAGTTTTATATAAATAATTTATAAATATCATTAATAGGCTCGAGTTGTTCAGGAGTCATGAAGTGTTCTTCTTCAAATTGAAAGTTTTCTTTTAAAATTTTGATGAAAAGAGCTATAGTGATATTATCTGTCTCAGATCTTTGGTTGATAAAAGTAAAGCTCATGGCAATAATCTCGATATAGCATAGCTCGCGGAACTCTATTCCATATTTCCCTATCTATAAGAACAACCTCTTGGTATTCTACACAACCTAGGAACTGGTGCACAATGGCTGCGTTCTCGAGGTATTCCTCGAAGGTGAACAATTTTGAAGATACTAGAGCTCTCCTATAAGCTAGCCATCTATGGCAGGCTCTCTGAAGTTCATGATAAAAAACTAGTTGATGAGGATCCAGGATTGTATCTAGGACTAGCCTCTTGATTTGCTTAAGTTGTGTGGACCTAGATGAGATGAGACTAAGTCTTCTATCAAGTTCGTTCCATAGGAATTGATTTCTACTTGTTTCAGGCACATTAAGCATAGAATTGATTTCTACGGCTGCCAATTGGTTTTCTACATTTATAGTAACTACTAATATTTTCTTAGGAGCTACCATCTAAACATGATTTTAAACTTTAAATGTTTTAAAATACATCCATGTTTTAGTTGTTCTATTTTTTTTTTCTTTGTTTTTGTTTTCAAAAGGTTATGATGCATTCACTTTGGGTTCACCAAAATGTATCGCTCCAAATTTTTTGCATCCTTACCTTCAGGCTATAGGATTCATGCCCGAAAGGGGGATGGGAAAAGGATGTCACGGTACCTCGGACTGAGAGGACTTTGCGAAGGTCCCGCCTCTCAAGGGAGGTGTATTTTGATGATTTTTCGACGGATGGTGGGTTCACCAGGAAACATTTAATGGCAATTTCAACGCCTAGGTTTGGAATGTGTTTTTATGTGTTTGTTTTTAACTTTAAGCATTCATATCCTAGGTTTGGCCAAATGAGTCTAAATTAATCTATATGAAAATGTGGATTTAATGAATACAGAGAACAAATTTAAGACAGAAAAACAAAGTAATTAAGGAAGAATAAGAAGAATACCTGACCCGGATGTCTGATGGAGATTCTGATGTTTGAAGCAGTCAGGATCATCTGGATTTCGACAGAATCATCTGAAATCAGACAAGATCGTCTGAGATTTGACGAATTCGTCAGAGACCTGCAAACAGAAGAATAGATGCAAAATACAGAGAATACTACTGTTCTAGTTGAGGAAAACTGTGCAAAATAACAATGACAATACTGAACTGAAACTTAAAGAATGAAACATGTATGAATGATGCTAATTAAATCACAATTATGGATTAATTATGCCTTTGATCTAGATGGGTGAACTCCAAAATGCAATATAACATAAAATATCAAATAAACTAGCTAATTTGCAGAATAAAACAACAAAGAAAAGGTGAAGAAATGCAAACTTATGGCACTGATTGCCTCAATGTGGACTGCAGTTGAGATCATCTTGCATCAGTACAAAATCATCTTTGATTCTACAGGATCACCTCTGATCTGAACAGTTTCGTCGACGACGATGTATGCTTGCTACGACTGAAAAACAAGATGATACCTGCAACAAAATTGATATAGGACTACTACAAATGAAAACTTAGGATGATTTAACGTGCATGAAGCTAAGTTACAAAGAATTTCAGCCAGGGGTTGGGAAGGGAAGGTCCTAGGGACTAAATAGGCTTAGGGGAGTAGTTAGGAGGTTGGAGATCATCCCTATTTGGGAGATCTCCAACGGGGGAGGGTCTCTAACGGCGCAGACACATTTCTGCCCAGATTAGAGGCCCGTTGGAACAGAAGCTAATTTTGCAAAATTAGTTTTGCAACAAGATCGTATGGATGTCCTAGCCCAGATGAAATCGTCAGATCTGGGGCGATATCGTCTGATCGGTGACGATATCGTCAAACGGTCAAAACAACCTCTAAAAATGGTGCAAAAAAGGTGGAAACGGATTACCCGACGGTTAACGGGCGGTTTGGGAGGTTAAATTTGAATTTTAAATTATTTACTAAGGTGAATGTAATTATGACAATTTTATTGCGCCAATTTTAGGGTGCTACAATATGGTCACAAAAAATGGTGACTTTTCTGAGAAATGTTCTTGAACATTTTTTACTTAAGAACCCAGTTATGAAATAAAAAAAAAAAACCCAAAAAGTCAAAAAAATAAGCATAAGTAATATTCAAAGAATGTAATACTCCCGATAGGTTACAAACTCCTTTTGCTTGAAAACCATGGAATACTTGCAATAATAATAATGTCCTTTCCATTATTTTATTGCCACTATGGTTTCAGCCACATCACAACATGAAAATGACTAGGAGGAGATCACACATATCACTACTATTTTACATTGAATCTACACATTCATAAACCACCAAGTCAGGGTCATTCATTACAATCACAACCAATTCACCGTCTTGAACAATATCTATCCAGAATGTCCCTATTGACATCATAAATATAGCTATGAAGAGATATTATGAACACATGGTCCTTTGAAGCCACTGTAAATAACATCCAAGCATTCCTATTCATCCATGCCACCCAAAATACAACAACAACCACTCACTGCAACATTATCCTGCATTGCATGATGGAGCCTGTGAGTAAACTTTGCGGTCCTTTTGTGTTAGTTGTCGAAAATATCGCTATGCATCCAACTTCAGAAACTACTCCTTATAAACTCCTCACCTGATCATATTTAAACAAGTTGTTCATTCATTAGATCCTACGTCTGCCTATGTCCAATTTATAAATATGTGCATATGTTCAATATCTTCTCACGTCTACTCACATGACAAGGATACACTCAAGTTTAAAGGAAATCAAAATCCCTTCATCCTACATTTTCTTTACCAATCCTTTTGTTATTTCTTCTATAATAACCTGTACTAGCAAATATTTGGGTATGTGTAGAATATGTCTACTGATGATTTATTTTACATCGTATTGAACCTTAATTCCTCCATACATACCCTCTAATGGTATATCTAAAATATTTAATACTTCCATGTTATCCCACATGCATCAAAAAAGAGCATAACACACCATTTATCATGACTGACAAGCTTAGAGTCGTATGACTCAGTTGTTGGCCCTTGGAGGTACCTCAAATTTTGTGCCTAGCTAGTTGATCTTCGGGCCACCTGATTGTTTCAAAAAAATATGCCATTAAACCTCCAAAAACATAAAATAAAATTTTTATTATTTAATATTTTTTGATAAAGTGAAAATATTTGACATGAAATGTTCAGAAATTTAAGTATTTAAATACTAAAATTTTAAAACCTTGACATGAAATATTCTATAAATACCATAATAAAAACATTTTCATAATGACTTCTTTGGGTATTGATATATTAAAATTTCATAACAATTTCAATTATAAAATTTTAACCTAAAACAACATAAGTAAATCAAAATTCAAACAAAAATATTTAAAACCACAACAAAAATAACAAATTTAACAAAACCAAAATAACTAAGCTCTAAACACCAAAATGTCAACAAACTCCACCAAAAAACTGACACATAACAAAATATAAAAATTTTAGAATTAAAATATTATCAGTGGGTCCCCAAACTTGGGGCGTTGTGATATGGTCACATCAAATGGCTTCTCTACTGGGAAATATTCTTGAACATTTTGGACTTAAGAACCCAAAAATAAAACCAACAAAACCTAAAAAGTAAGAAAAATAAGCATCAGTAATATCCTAAGAATGTGAATAGATAATTTAAAAAAAAAAACAACTGAAACATTTGCCTCTGCTTGGTGTGTGCTTTGAGATTCATTTTGTAGTCTTGATATTCATTGATACAGATCAGATTTTGTGTCTTTCAAAAACATAAATCTATTTTAGTTTGAGAGTAGTATAATAGTAAAAAATAAATCTAATAGACTTTCTTTTTAATGCACCAAAAATATTCACTTTATCACTCAAATCAACTCTCAAGATAATGTACTTAATGAAATTTACTACAACTAATCAAGAATAATCTAAAATGAACCTTCAATAATTATTTTGCAATTTCACTACAATTTAGTATTGTAAGACTTAGTCTTCTTTTTTCTTTTTCCAAAGTAGATTATAGGTAGTTTATATAAGCAATTTCTGAAATATAATAAAATACTAATAAATGCTCAAATAAATATTTAAAAATAACCTTTTTCCTTTTTCACTTTAGAATACTGTAATATAATTTTCTTCTTGTAACTTTAATCCAAATTTAGGTGCTTTAATAAATCTGACAAGGAATCCAATTAATGAATCTACTTGCACCAAAATTTTCTTACATTTTTTTATAGATCTTTTCCCACTTTTCTAGAGGATGTAGATCTTGGTGTCTAAAATCACCAAGATTTTGCTTCAAGTAGGATGTCTTGAACATCTCCTTCTTCACCAAATGATGATCTCAAACTTTATTTCATGAGCCTAGAATTTGGTGGCTTGTTCTCCCCTTGTGTTGTCCTCCTTCAACTATAGATTTGGAGAAGTCTTTGTCTCTAGAGCGGTGCCTTCTTGCTATGAGAGGTAATATTCAAATATTTAATATTTGGTGAGCTTCTTATATCTTCAATTATTCTTGTCAAATTCTGACTTCAAGTAGGATATTCATCTGGGATTTGGCACTCATTTCCAAATTCTTCTTCACGTATTTTGTGCTTCTTGGCTAATTCATCTTCAAGGATTTGGCACTCCTTGCCAAATTCTCCTTTAGAAATTTAGCACTCCTTGCCAAATTCTCCTTAATGGATTTGAAACTCCTTGCTAAATTCTCCTTCATGGATTTGGCACTCCTTACTTAAGTTTTTCACTATCAGGGACTTCACCGTAGTAGTGGATTTCTCCAACATGTTCTCTAAATAACTCTCTTGATGATCTTCAACAAGGCTCTCCTAGATATTTTTTGGATTCTTGATGAGATATTCTCAAGGTTTTTGATCTTGCAGCTTCTAATGGTCTTCCTTAAGACCTTATCTTCAATATTCTACTCTTGGAAGTGTTGGTGGTGAGATCTTCTCTTGGATATTCTAATTTTACTTCTTCTAGCTTCGAGTAGGACTCTCCTAGTCCTTCTTCCAATACTGGAATTTATTAAATGAGATCTTCTTATAATCTCTTCACTTATACTTCTAGGTTGATTTTATTCTAAAGAACATACTCTTCCTAACTTTCTTGTAGGAATTTTCCCAACTCACTAAATATTCTTTCCCTGCAGCAAAGATATTAGTACTGAAATATTTACTTTGCTTCTAAATTAGATATTATTTTTCAATTTTTTTTTTAGGATCGAGGCTTATGTGGCATTTTTCAATATCAATAATTCTATAGCCTTTTTTAGTACCAAGGCTTTTGTTACCTTTTTCAATATCAAGGCTTATGTGGCCTTTTCAGTATCAATGCTTCTATGGCCTTTTCAATATCAAGACTTTTGTGGCTTATTCTTCAAGGCTTCTATGGAATTTTTGTATCAAGGCTTCTATGGCATGTTCTTCAAAACTACTATGGAATTTTTGTGTCAAGAATCTTATGGTATGTTCTTCAACTATGGAGTTCTTCAACCCAGGAATGGAGATATTCGATCTCCTATATTCACCACAATCCTTCACTAGAAGTCTTATTTCATTGTATTCTCCTCTTGCACAATGAACTAATATTTGCACTATGAGGGCATGTTGACCTTCGGGCAATGAAGTTAGAGTCTCCTAGATTTCTGTCATAGAAGGAGTCCCAATCCTTTGAGAATTAATTTTTGCAACAAAAGAAACTTTATGCACTAGTTAGTGAATTCCAAAAAACCTGAATGATCTTTACTAGATGATTATTCAATCTAGTGTATTGAATGCTGAGTCCTATTCTTCACGAGTTTTCGTTACAACCCTGTGAAAAATAATCTAGATAAAAATGATCTCAGTATCTTTTAAAACTGAGATTTCTTTCAGTCCTAACTTTGTGACTCTCCCTAATTCTACCACCTAGATTCTTTTGAGATATTTTGATAGTGGTTGGTCTAAAAATGCATGATTTTGAAAAAATACTTAGGCTAAATGATAATGGTGGTTTCCATATTTACCTACACAAACTACGTATACCATGGCTCTGATACCACTATTAGATTTTGATAAATGAGCATTGGGATATAACAATCACAAGATGCAAAATAATATGAAAGAGAGTAAATCTACTAGATGACTAAAATATATTGTAAAAATAAATCATATAAAACATTAAAATATAGCTATAGAGGAAATTAAAACTCCATTAATAAAGCTACTGAACTACATTGCACCCATCACCAATGGATAGTGAAGTACACATAAATTTACTATACCCTAAGCTACACTATATGACTATGTCTCTCGACTCTCTATATCTTACTATCTAACAATGAGGTCTTTAGTATATAGGAACATAGGTTCCTTGGCCAACACTCTACCTAGTTGTGCAAGGGATAATTTGCACATTTATAGCTTGCACATTGACACTTGTACATTTATTACATTGCATGTAGTAACTAGATAACTTGCACATAAATTAATCTAAGTATGTATCTTGGAAGATACATTTACATAACTCAAATTATGGAATAGACTCTATTTGTAACACCCTCTATATATTTGACTTAACCTATATACCTTGAATGAATCCATATATACCTAACCATTTTTGACATACTTATGGGTACATGAAAGGAAATTTGATGCATAGGAGACCAATGATATGTAAAAATAGCCCCTCCAAGTATATGGTTAAGATAAGTTTAAATTATCATTATTACTCCCACTAGCTCACCATGATATACTTCTACCTAGAGTAAGTATGTACAAGATCTACTATGGGTGTCTAGTTGCTTGGCTTGTTATATGCTCAATAAGCCTAGATAGTTCATACGTGAGCTACTAAAATAATAAAAATATTCCTAATAGGACTAGCACTTTGGTTAGGTTCTTGTTATCTTTATTAGTATGATTTATTTTATGCAAACAAGCATTTAATGATCTTGTTTATAATTTTACCTCATATATATTAAGTTTTAAATTAAGTAGGTAGGTCAAGTAAGAATATAGGACCCATGTGGTGTTCACATTGACTTCACCAGAATATAAGGACAATAAATCCTAAGTAAATAGGGAGATTTGTATTGGATCCTCTATCCCCTCCCATGTTAGGTTCGTTCACAACTTCATAGACATTGGGAGGTATATTAGGTTGCAAGATATATGTTTTATATTTTTGTTTGAAAAAGTCTTACATTTTTTGAAGATTCTAGTTTGCCCTACTTTCATAAAACAATATAAGAATGAGTAAAAAAATTTTGCTATCTTAGGTAAAATATGTAGGCACATAAAATGCATTCAAACAAGACCACTTATCTATATACAAATTATGTTTCAATGCTATAAAAAAAATATTTTTCCCTTTCTAAGACAAGGTACAAGGATAATTTTATATAGAATACATGACCTATCCTAGTGCAATTTAATCTTCCTTAAAAATATGACAACTAATTAATGTATTAAGCTTAAATGATAAGGCAATGAAACAAATGCCCTAGACTATACACATTTTTTTCTTCTTTTACAAGCACACATAGACAAAGCAAATATATATATTATGTAAATATGTAAATAATATAATAAATCTAAAAATAAAAGATAGAAAATAAAGGGTAAATAAGACAGATTGTGCTTAGGATCTCCCTTTGTTTGAAATTGCATATTTTTTTGTCCACAAGTTCTATCGCTTGGGACACATGCAAATAGAAAACTTGATAATGGGTTAAGTTTTAAGAAATTTGCCTCAATTTGATGCCTATTCTAAGAAAATATAAAACATAGATAGTAGAAAATGGATAAGCAACCTTGGGATTTGGTCATGATCATAGAAGCAATGCAGAAGATTAGCACTACAAAACAATAATACTACTAAGCAACAAGGATTTCTTGGTAGAGTCTTATTGATATTGTATTAGAACATCAATGGATATTTTAATAATATTTTTTGGTAATTTTAGACATGCTCTTATGATGCTCTAAGGGTTGGATTTATAGAAGTTATGGCACCTTGAAGGATCCATTTATGATAGAATTAGAAGGAAAATATGTGTTAGATAGGATGAGGAAGAATTATCATCGAATATTGAGTTGCATGGAAATTCTGAATAGAATTTCATGGTATGATTGGAAAATTGAAAGACATGCATATGATTTAAAAATAATTATTACTAGATTTAGAAGTTGTAAATAGATTGACATGCATTATTGCTAATTAGGAAAGGTGATAGTCCTAGAGGAATATTACATGAGATTGGTGACATAGATTCTAAATTTTATGGACAATTAATATTGGTTAATTATTTTCTTTATTTTTATCTGTACTTGAGAAGAGTACTGGATGTAAAAGTGCTACTGACACTAATGTTTCCAATGCTAATGCCAAAATGATCAATGATAGATTGATTGGGAATTATGAGATTATATTTGGAATTTTTGAAAAAGCATTACCCCTTAATCAAAGTGTTGTCAATGCTATTATCTCAGGTATAATGAATCTCCCTTGGATGAGGCTTTAGCTTTCTTGCTTGATAATGATGTTTTCCATATTTTATAAGCTCAATATAATCATGTTTGTGTGATTAATAACAAGCTAAAAATAAGGTGTCTACACATCTACAATACAATATCATTTATATATCTATATTTTCATACACACATATATATGATATATTTTGGTTGTCTTATGAGTCTCTTAGTGCTTTACTTTCACTCAAATGTAGATAAGAATATTTATTTTTCTACTTTATAATTTTCACTTGCAATTTCAATCATATCTTATTCTAATTTTTTATTTATATTTGTTATGTTCTACTTTTTCTCATTTGGTATGACAATTCCAAACATAGTCTTACCTTTTATCTATTTATATATTTTCATTCTATTTAGTAATTGTAAAGTTCAATTGTTTGTTAGTGTCCCAATATTTAAAGTCACAACAATATACACAAAATTTATACTCATTAATATGATATATTTTTTAAATACTAACCAAAAAATTAGAAATATGATATTTTACCTAAATACGTATAAGAAAAATATTGATAAAATTTTTGGCTAAAATATTTATATTGCATAAAATTATATATGCATAACACTCAATTTATATTTATAAAATTAACCATATAATTTATGTGGCATTACAGGGCAGTAGTGTTGATATATTTCATAAGGTGAACCTTCACATGGTAGGAAAAAATCAAGTTTGGGGTGGCATAATCCTTTATGGGAGCCACGCGTTCGGACATATCACCAGTCAATATCCCATAATTATGGAGGTTGGTGGGGCCACTTGGTAGGCCCACTGCCAGACAACGATGAGGCAACTTTAGCATTTTGGTTTTTCTTGTCAGTATCACGATGCTTTATCTAATCAATCATAGGTGGCAACCTCTATGGTGTTGTTGGACATTTCGAGCAGTTGTCATTGATGTCCAAAATTAGTTGTCATTGATGTCAAGGTGTCGGGTGATAGCTCAGCTCAAGTGCAAGTGGAAGTTTAATGAAATTCATGATGGGTTTAAATATCTATATTTTACACCCAAGAGAATGGGTCAAAAGATGGTTTAATTCTCCCAAGGAAGCAATTTATCCAAGGCATCAAAAGGATATAATATTATAATAATTGTTATTATAATATTAAAGTGATATGGTGAAAACCCCAAATAAAATATTTATAATTTTCATTATAATATTTTATAAATCAAAGTGGGTTTTATAAAGTTTAATTATATTTCATAAACCCAAAGTTGGGTTTGGAGGCAAAGGCATTCGAAGCACCTTATAAAGTTATTAAACCTTCACCGACGTCATGGAAGGAGAGTCTTTGGAAGCGTCGACGTTCTCCAAGGAGTGGAGAAAGCAAATATAAATACCTTGCCCAAAGGGCATAAACATTATCCTTGCTCGAATTATTAATTGGCATGCGAAAAGGAAGAAGAGCTCGTGAGATTTCGATTTTCGTGTACAACGAATAGTTTAAAAAGGGAAGCATTAATTGTTCGAAGGCCAACCGGGCAGCGTGGCCTAGTGGCGAGTGGGCAAGTGCAAAAATGTTTGTTTGCAAGAGAGCCTACGTTCGAAACGTGATGGCTGCATTGGAGATCATGTTGATTGAAAGGCGCCCAAGGTGCACATGTTGTTTTTGCCAAGGGCAGAGGGAGCACTACTTGAAGCACGTGGTGCTTCGTTGGTTTCAAATGAGCACGTAGCTCGTGCGGCATTTGAGGCCGTAGTTAAGGTGCACATCATGGGCATAGTTGAGGGTTCGATTCCCCCCGAATGCAAGGTAAATATTTTTGATTAAAACTTTTATTATCTGCCTAAAGTTGGAGGTATAAGGGTGTTTAAGGTTTTATGATTATTTGCCTATGTTGGAGTTATAAGGGTTGTTAAGTGAAAATTTAGAAGGATTAATTATTGGATAAGTGGTGGTATTTGAGTATTGTTATTAGGAGTAATAAGGAGGTTTTTATTTTAATTGTTTATTAAAGTCTTAATTAATATATTGATATATTGGAGAATTAAGACTATTGAGCATTGATTTTATTTTAATAAGGGTTTTTCTATTAAAGAAGATTATGGTGAATATTATTTTTAAGTTGGAGTGATAAGGTGTAATTTTGATATCATTTTGTATTGTGTTTTATTGAGGAAATTATTATCTTCTAACCCTTATTGAGATTGGCAAAGAAGTAATTGTGAGTGTGGCAGATTTGTGAGATCAACTCCTTGTCAAGCAAAAAGGTATGGGCAAATTCTTCCTTAGTTGAGTTGATTGATTGGCTTACTAAAAAATAAATTTTGGAGTGAAAAGGATTTGATTAGGGTTTCCTTTTCGAAAGTGCTTGAGTTAATGCTTCAAGGTTTTCTGGAATTAAGAGTTGTGATTAAAACCTTGTTTGATAAGCATAGTTGTTGAAGCCATTGGTTGTGTGAAGAACTTGAGTTAGGGTTTTGCAAATATCATGAGTATCATTGTTATATGAAGATTGTTTTATAAGCATTGTTGTTGAAGTGAGTTATTGTGCAAAGAACTTGAACTAGGGTTTTTGAAAAGAACATGAGTATCATTGTTATGTGAGATTTGTTGTTGAGCATTGTTGGAAATATTTTGAGTTGGTTGATATATGCTTGGACTAGGGTTTGTGAGAAAGGGGAGTTTCATTAAGCAATTGATTGAGTTGAGTTGGTTGAGCCTAGTCAAGTGGTTGTATGAAGTGATTGTTCAAGTTCCATAAAACAAACTATTCTACATTCTGATTTGAGTTGTGAAAGTGATTGAGCATTGAGTATAGAACATATTGAGTCTCTAACAATTCTCTTTATGCTTCTATGAGATTGAGAAAATTTTGAAAGTGATTGAGCATTGAGTATAGAACATATTGAGTCTCTAAAAATTCTCTTTATGCTTCTATGAGATTGAGAAAATTCTAAAAGTGATTGTGCATTGAGAGTAGAACATATTGAGTCTCTAACAATTCTCTTTATGCTTCTATGAGATTGGACAAGTTCTATGTGTGGACTTGTTAAGAAGATTTGAGGTAAGTCTTTGAGAAGACTTGTGGACTAATTTTGTGTGAGCTTTTGTAGAAGCTTACAATACATATTTGGTTAAGTTCTAGAGAGGACTTATTGAGCATATTTGGACAAGTTCTATGTGAGCTTGTTGAGCATATTTGGACAAGTTCTGAGTGGACTTGTTGAGCAGATTTAGACAGGTTCTAAGTGGACCTGTTGAGAATATTTGGATAGGTTCTAAGTGGACCTATTGAGCATATTTGGATAGGTTCTAAGTGGACCTATTGAGCATATTTGAGCAGGTTTTGAGTGGACCTATTGAGCAGATTTGAGCAAGTTTTGAGTGAACTTGTTGAGAATATTTGAGCAAGTTCTATGTGGACTTGTTGAGAAGATTTGTGCTAGACTAATTGGACTATGTTTAGTGTAGATTTGAGTGGACTTGTTGAGCAGATTTGTGCTAAATTTTTTTTGTAAATTTGTGCTAGATGACTAGACTATGTTTAGTGCAGATTTGAGTGGACTTGTTGAGCAGATTTGTGCTAGATCGACTGGACTATGTTTAGTATAGATTTGAGATAGAGCTTTGGAGGTGATAGAGTAGAGAGGATAGTAGTCTCCAGTGGATAGAGATCCATCAACCAGGGTAGTGAGGATAGGTCTTCTGAGTGGGGACAAGAGTCTTCAATGGAGAGAGATCCACAAGCCAGTGTAGTGGAGGTAGTAGTCTTCTAGAGGATCACCAGCCAAAGCAGAGGAGAAGGAGTTCTCCTATGGATAGAGATCCACAAACTAGATTTAGGGGATCAACATCTCCTTTGGACAGAGGTCCATAAACATTGTAATTGGGAAGGATTCCCAAGAGATTATTTGAGAAATATTTAGAAGAAATATTTTCTCCGTGGAGGTAGCCATATTTGGGTGAACCACGTTAAAATTGTGTCTCTATTGTGTGTGGTGATTTGTGCATTGCTTTGATTACTATTGTTGATATTGCTATCTATACATTGCATAATATTGATTTGGAAAGAAAAGTAAAAAGTGCTCTTATATTGTTCACCCCCCTCTCAGTATAAGCTTGTGTTCTTCAATTGGTATCAGAGTGGGTGCCTTCAGAAGAGTTTAACAACTTGAAGGAAAAGCTAACAAGAACACAATGGATCCTAAGGAAGTGTCCTCAAATAATTCAGCACCAGTATTTTATGGAAGTGACTATATGTATTGGAGTATGATGATGAAGATCTACCTGATGGCTCTTGGCAATGAAATTTGGGAATCAGTGGAATTTGGATACGATCCCTTAATCAATCCTCCTACAGATAAGGAAGGTAAGCTTCTACAACACTATAATTCAAAAGCAATGAATGCACTTGTGAGAGGTTTGCATAGAACAGAGTCTATGAAAGTTATGCATTGTAAAACTACAAAAGAAATGTGGGATAAATTGCAAAATATATATGAAGGAGATAAAAGTGTCAAGAAAGCAAAGAGTCAAAATCTCAAAAGACAACTTGAAGAATTAAGAATGAACGAAGAGGAAAATATTAGTGCTTACCTAATTTGAATTGATGAGGTTGTTAATGATATGCGAGGACTTGGTATGAAGATTGATGAATCTGATGTTTGTGATAAAGTCTTAAGATCTCTTCCAAAAAGATTCAGTGAACAGGTTTCTGCTATAGAAGTATCAATAGATGGTGATACTTTGACAAGAGATAAGTTGCTTGGTATGCTCACAACATTTGAGATAAGAACAAAATATCCTATGTCCCAGAAGGAAGCAACATTCAAAGCAACCAATAAGACAAAGGGTAAGAAGTCAGAATCAAGCAATGAGTCATCTAGTGATGAAGAAGCTAATTATGGTAGAAGAAATAAAGGTTCCAGAAGATCCATAGATCTAAGATCTATTAAGTGTTTCAATTATGGAAAGTATGGATATTTTGCAACAGATTGTCAAGAACCAAAGAACAACAATGGTGAAGAAAAATAAGATCACAGATACAAGGAATCAGAAAGATATAGGCAGGATAAGCATCAAAAGAAAGGTAAGGATGGACAAAGTAGACAAGGAAAGAAGTTCTTTCAAAGACAAAAGAGGAGCTACTATGCGGATAATGCAAGTAAGTACTCAAGTGATAGTGATGCTAGTGTTTCAGACAATGATAGAGATGAAGTTCTGTTTATGATTGAAGAAAAAGAACCAGTTAAGAAAACTCTAGTTATTCTCAAGTGTTTTAGATGTGGTAACTTTGGACATCTTGAAGATGATTGTACAAGGGATGGTTATAGCTTTAGTGATGATGAGTATGAGAATGCACTTGAAGGACCAGATGAAAATCTTCTAATGGCATTAGAAGAAGAAGTAAGTGATCCTATAGAAGACAAGCCAAAAGAGAGTAAAGATGTGGACAAAGGTAAACAAATAGAGGATTATTCAGAAGAGAATGGTTATGATCTCAAGGGAGAACTTATCTATGCCCTTGAAACCATAAATAAGGTAAGGAAGCAACACTCTAAACTTGAAATTCAATTTCAAGAATGTGATGAAGAGAGAAGATTGCTTATAGAGGATTTAGAAAAATCAAAGGCTAAGGCAAAAAGGTTCAAAGATAAGTTAGAAGCAAAGATCTTGGAATGTGAGAAGTTAGCACAAGAAGTGGCACTACTAAAATAAGACTTAGAGGACTCCAAGATCAAGATGAAAGGATTTAAAAATAGCTCAAAGAACTTGGATAAGTTCATCAAGACACAAAAGACTACATCAAGCAAAACAGGTCTTGGATTTGAACAGGTTCAAAAGAAATGGGAAGGAGAGTCAACTTCAAGTTTTGGAGGAGAAGAAACCTCAGATGAAGATACTTCAGAAGAAGACAGTGTAAAAGAAAGTGAGACATCAGAGGATGGGTTGGACAATAGAGAATTCAACAAAAATAGGAACAGTGCACAAAGAAGATACAGATGGAACAACAATCAGAATAGGAGACCAATGAGGTCAAGACAAGGAAGCTTCAATGGAAGATGCTTTTCATGTCATAGGTTTGGGCACATGGCTTCACAATGTAGGACACATGAAAAATAGGAATATGGGAACAGACAAATTTTTCATGGGTATTGTTACTCATGTAATCAGTTTGGTCACAAGGCATTGAATTGCAGGGTTCATGACAGAAGAAGATATGGCTTCACTAGGAGAAATCCTAAGACATTTGCACCTCCAAGGAATAATAACATTAAGTGTTATAAGTGCAATAATGATGGTCATACAACAAAGTGGTGTAGAGCAGACATTCCAGAGATAGGTATGAACAAGAACTTGAACATAAACAGGAATAAGAACAGGAATATGGATATGAACAGGAATAGAATAGGAACAAGAATAGGAACATGGACAGGAATAGGAACAGGAACATGGATGTGAATATGAACAAGAACAGGAACATGGATGTGAACAAGAATAGGAATAGGAACAGGAATGATGACATGGACAGGAACATAGACATGGATAGAAATAGTCAGAGGATTCAAAAAATTTAGAAAAGAAGAGAAGAGGATAAAGGTAAAGAACAATGCTTTCTGGGAGTAGAAATACTCCCACCCCAGAATTAACCACCTTAACAGAAGGTGGGGGAGGGGCTAAGCTAAGAGGCTCATTCTTAGCCCCGAGCCCCAAAGGTGACCCTTTGCCATTGATGTCAAAGGGGGAGAGAGATTTGAGTATAGGGGAGAGATTTGATATTTGAGAGAGCATTGAGCCAGGGGGAGCAGCATAGAAGAAGAAGTCAAGCTTTTAGTAAAAATAATTTGGGTTGCCATCAATGACAAAGGGGGAGATTGTTGGACATTTTGAGCAATTGTCATTGATGTCCAAAATTAGTTGTCATTGATGTCAAGGTGCCAGGTGATAGCTCAGCTCAAGTGCAAGTGGAAGTTTAATGAAATTCATGATGGGTTTAAATATCTATATTTTACACCCAAGAGAATGGGTCAAAAGATGGTTTAATTCTCCCAAGGAAGCAATTTATCCAAGGCATCAAAAGGATATAATATTATAATAATTGTTATTATAATATTAAAGTGATATGGTGAAAACCCCAAATAAAATATTTATAATTTTCATTATAATATTTTATAAATCAAAGTGGGTTTTATAAAGTTTAATTATATTTCATAAACCCAAAGTTGGGTTTGGAGGCAAAGGCATTCGAAGCACCTTATAAAGTTATTAAACCTTCGTCGACATCATGGAAGGAGAGTCTTTGGAAGCGTCGACATTCTCCAAGGAGTGGAGAAAGCAAATATAAATACCTTGCCCAAAGGGCATAAACATTATCCTTGCTCGAATTATTAATTGGCATGCGAAAAGGAAGAAGAGCTCGTGAGATTTTGATTTTTATGTACAACGAACAGTTTAAAAAGGGAAGCATTAATTGTTCGAAGGCCAATAGGGCAGCGTGGCCTAGTGGCGAGTGGGCAAGTGCAAAAATATTTGTTTGCAAGAGAGCCTACGTTTGAAACGTGATGGCTGCATTGGAGATCATGTTGATTGAAAGGTGCCCAAGGTGCACATTGTTTTTGCCAAGGGCAGAGGGAGCACTACTTGAAGCACGTGGTGCTTCGTTGGTTTCAAATGAGCACGTAGCTCATGTGGCATTTGAGGCCATGATTAAGGTGCACGTCATGGGCATAGTTGAGGGTTCGATTCCCCCTGAATGCAAGGTAAATATTTTTTATTAAAACTTTTATTATCTGCCTAAAGTTGGAGGTATAAGGGTGTTTAAGGTTTTATGATTATTTGCCTATGTTGGAGTTATAAGGGTTGTTAAGTGAAAATTTAGAAGGATTAATTATTGGATAAGTGGTGGTATTTGAGTATTGTTATTAGGAGTAATAAGGAGGTTTTTATTTTAATTGTTTATTAAAGTCTTAATTAATATATTGATATATTGGAGAATTAAGACTATTGAGCATTGATTTTATTTTAATAAGGGTTTTTCTATTAAAGAAGATTATGGTGAATATTATTTTTAAGTTGGAGTGATAAGGTGTAATTTTGATATCATTTTGTATTGTGTTTTATTGAGGAAATTATTATCTTCTAACCCTTATTGAGATTGGCAAAGAAGTAATTGTGAGTGTGGCAGATTTGTGAGATCAACTCCTTGTCAAGCAAAAAGGTATGGGCAAATTCTTCCTTGGTTGAGTTGATTGATTGGCTTACTAAAAAATAAAGTTTGGAGTGAAAAGGATTTGATTAGGGTTTCCTTTTCAAAAGTGCTTGAGTTAATGCTTCAAGGTTTTTTGGAATTAAGAGTTGTGATTAAAACCTTGTTTGATAAGCATAGTTGTTGAAGCCATTGGTTGTGTGAAGAACTTGAGTTAGGGTTTTGCAAATATCATGAGTATCATTGTTATATGAAGATTGTTTTATAAGCATTGTTGTTGAAGTGAGTTATTGTGCAAAGAACTTGAACTAGGGTTTTTGAAAAGAACATGAGTATCATTGTTATGTGAGATTTGTTGTTGAGCATTGTTGGAAACATTTTGAGTTGGTTGATATATGCTTGGACTAGGGTTTGTGAGAAAGGGGAGTTTCATTAAGCAATTGATTGAGTTGAGTTGGTTGAGCCTAGTCAAGTGGTTGTATGAAGTGATTGTTCAAGTTCCATAAAACAAACTATTCTACATTCTGATTTGAGTTGTGAAAGTGATTGAGCATTGAGTATAGAACATATTGAGTCTCTAACAATTCTCTTTATGCTTCTATAAGATTGAGAAAATTTTGAAAGTGATTGAGCATTGAGTATAGAACATATTGAGTCTCTAACAATTCTCTTTATGCTTCTATGAGATTGAGAAAATTTTGAAAGTGATTGTGCATTAAGAGTAGAACATATTGAGTCTCTAACAATTCTCTTTATGCTTCTATGAGATTGGACAAGTTCTATGTGTGGACTTGTTAAGAAGATTTGAGGCAAGTCTTTGAGAAGACTTGTGGACTGATTTTGTGTGAGATTTTGTAGAAGCTTACAATACATATTTGGTTAAGTTCTAGAGAGGACTTATTGAGCAGATTTGGACAAGTTCTGTGTGAGCTTGTTGAGCAGATTTGGACAAGTTTTGAGTGGACCTATTGAGAAGATTTGGAAGTTACCCGAGTGGACCTATTGAGCAGATTTAGACAAGTTTTGAGTGGACCTATTGAGCATATTTGGAGCAGGTTATGAGTGGACCTATTGAGCATATTTGAGCAAGTTCTGAGTGGACCTATTGAGAAGATTTGAGCAAGTTCTGAGTGAACTTGTTGAGCAGATTTGAGCAAGTTTTATGTGGACTTGTTGAGCAGATTTATGCTAGACCGACTAGACTATGTTTAGTGTAGATTTGAGTGGACTTGTTGAGCATATTTGTGCTAGACCGATTGGACTATGTTTAGTGCATATTTGAGTGGACTTGTTGAGCAGATTTATGCTAGACTGACTAGACTATGTTTAGTACAGATTTGAGATAGAGCTTTGGAGGTGATAGAGTAGAGAGGACAGTAGTCTCCAGTGGATAGAGATCCATCAGCCAGGGCAGTGAGGATAGGTCTTCTGAGTGGGGACAAGAGTCTTCAGTGGAGAGAGATCCACAAGCCAGTGTAGTGGAGGCAATGAGTCTTCTAGAGGATCACCAACCAGAGCAGAGGAGAAGGAGTTCTCCTATGGATAGAGATCCACAAACTAGATTTAGGGGATCAACATCTCCTTTGGACAGAGGTCCATAAACATTGTAATTGGGAAGGATTCCCAAGAGATTATTTGAGAAATATTTAGAAGAAATATTTTCTCCGTGGAGGTAGCCATATTTGGGTGAACCACGTTAAAATTGTGTCTCTATTGTGTGTGGTGATTTGTGCATTGCTTTGATTATTGTTATTGATATTGCTATCTATACATTGCATAATATTGATTTGGAAAGAAAAGTAAAAAGTGCTCTTATATTGTTCACCCCCTCTTAGTATAAGCTTGTGTTCTTCAGGTGTTTTGGTCCTCATTCACCCTCTTGATTTGTGGTTCTCTTCTCAACCTCCCCAATCTCTTTGATCCTTATGCTAAGATTTTTGGTAATCACCACTCGGTTACCTTGAGTGATTGTGTGTCTAGCCCTCAAAACTACCAGTGGAAATCTCTTTCAAAGGTGTTAACAACTAATACTCCTGAATCTGATGTCAATCCATCGAGAAAGATTTTTTCTCTACCCAATGCTTACTATTTTTTGGTTCGACTTTCTTATTAGGTCTTCATGGCTAGCGTCAACCCATTCATATTGTTTACCTCAATTATGCTTTCAATCATAATTCATGTTTTTCTAGAGTGTGGCAAGTGTGTTTTGTGCCATCGCTTATGGAATTTGGCCATGGTAGGATCTCCTATATTTTTAATCAATATTTTTTGGTGCCTTATGGTGTTATCCCCACTCCAAAGTATGCCTACTCTGGTGATTTTCCATGCCACTCCCTCCCTCTGCTCTAGCCATGTTTAGATGGTTGAATTCAAACCTACTTTCCTCCACTTAACCACCTTGGTCGAGGATATTTTTTGTGACCATGGACTGCTCAATTCTCTCAAAAATTTTCAAGGCCATGACCTTGAATTATCCTTGGAGTTTGTACATATGTGGGATGGAGGGCATGTTTTCACCCACGACCTGAGTTTTACTAAAATAATAGATCTCCTTGTAGAAATTATGGGGATTTCGAATGAGGGGGAAATCATTAATCGTTAGAAGCACTTGCTCCAGGGTGATTTGATCCTCTTTTGGGATCATGGTGAACACTTGGATAGAGAAAAAGGTGGTGTCTTATGAGATACCGTTTTGAAGCCCTAGGATGTGATAATGGTGATTGTCCTTCAATATTTCACTTTGGACAGTATTGATGTAGTGCTGTAAAATTTCCACCTTGCTTTCCTCAACCATTTACGAGAAAATAAGACATTTAAGATATCGGAGTATCTCTTCTAGTCTATTGAGATATTATTTCTCAAAATCAAGAGAGGAGTCTATTCTCTCCCTCTACACCAAGGATTGCACCTGCTAATGTACTACTATGTTTTGGAGTGTCAAACTTAAAGGGTCATGAGAGTGATAGTTTTGGGATGACACTAAAGTAGTTTGCAGAGACACTTTCATGTCCCCAAGAACTAATTGGATGTTGGATTTCAACACCAATATGGACGACACCCAGGGTACCCATCGCTCCATCAAATCTAAAGTTAATAGTGGTAAGTGTAAGGCCCCAATTGTGGTAGATAACAATAATTTTGATGAGTCTCTATCTTTTTAGGTTAAGCAGGAGACTATGCCCAAGAAGAGCCATCCTCTAAGAAGAGCCATCCTCTTGAGGGGACCTCCACCAAATCACCTCCCCCTTTGACCTATAGGGTGTCATACTGGCCTAATTTATTTGAAAGGGGCCACCTCTAGGACCTCCACCATATCATGAAGGCCTTGGGGAGGGCATCCAAGATGACTTTCTCCTTTCTTTCTCAAGTAGAGACCCTCCTAGATGAGTACACGGATCAATTTGATATCCTGGAGGAGTTTAAAAGCCTGGTGGGGGCTAATGGACGTGATGTAGTAAAAAAAGTACACGGTTAGAATCTACAATTATGTGGTGGTTTGTTTTTCAATTTTCCCTACGTGGAATTCTATTTTTAATCTTATTTTGTTGTTGTCCCTATGTGGATTTTTTAGAGTGCTTCTAGCCCCTGCATGGGTCCTCTGTCCCTGCATGGGCTTCCTTTTTGCTTTAGGAGGTTTACATTTTTTGGATTTTTGTTTTAATATTACTCATCTTCTATAAAAAATTACTAGACCCTTCCAAAATACCTATACCAATCGAAATATATATATATATATATATATATATATATATATAAAATAAAATAAAAAACTTTAAATAAAATACATAATTTAATATACATATTTAAAAAAAAAAACTATATTCATATTATCAACTACATTTACAATATTTTATGAATTAGCACTAATTTCTAGTTCCCAAGTAAAATAGCACATATTCCATAATGAAATTAAATACCTTACAATTTTGGAACAACTAGCATCATAAAATATATTAAAGAAACTTACAAAAGTTTTTATATGTTTTTAACCTATTATATAGTTTATTAGCAGCCATATACGCCCTGCGTGACTTCAAAATTATATCTCATTACTTCATTTTATAATTCTCTACTCTAAATATAACATGTACATGCTTTCTTTCAAAGTTTTTCTCTATTTAGAGTTCTCTACTAGACCCAATCTAATAAAGTTGAACATATCTAATTTTTTAAAGTAATGGTACCATTTAATATTCGATAAAATATATGTTTTTATACTTATTTTTATCCTCTCTAGAATATATGTACCACACATGATTTCAGAGTATTATCTAATGTTTAATTTTATGGTAATACATACATTTTTCCTCTAGTATTTAGGTATTTGTTTTTTTGGTTACATAGAAGAGTTGGTTACAACCACTATTTTTAGTAACTGGCAGCGTAGGGTTCAAACCACAAGGACTGCAAGCACCAAACTTATCCATATTGTTAATTGTTGACCCGATGTGATATAGGAACCATCGGTCACTCAATATTTGTATCGTCATCAGTCTGGAACGTACTCAAAGGATTCAGAGAAGACTACTTCCTTTACAAACTGACACCACCAAAATTTGAACCTAAATCTGACGCGCACTCTAAAAATTTTTAAATGATAACAAGTATTTGGGATACTTGTTATCATTTGAAAATTCTTAGAGTTTGATGCTCTCATCTCTTTTTTGAGGTTCCCATAGCATTTTTAGTACTTGTAATCATTTGAAAATTCTTAGAGTTTTATGCTCTCGTCTCTTTCTTGAGGTTAACCTTTTGTTTACATAACATTTCTCACCCATATTAAAAGGTTTAGACATGTTCTATTTTATTTAAATGGAAATTAATTGTTGGATAAAATGTTAAGGTTGGTGAAAATAGTTTTCTAAGTGTTTAGAGGATAGTATAATGATTTTAAGGTTCCAACCATTGTGTGGATGAGTATTTGAGGGAGTGTGTATAACTGTGTTATAAATTTTGTATTGATAAGGGTAGTGTTGTGGCTGATCCACAACACACCCCAAAATTGGGGACCCATCTTTTTTGCATGCTTTCAAAAGGAATCTCAGTGACCCAGATGCTAAAATTCAAGAAAAAGGGGCAAAAATGCACAAGTATAGAAAGAGTTGCAAAATCGTGACATGTCGTGAAATCGCGACCTGTCGCGCCATCGCTGTCGAAAAACAAAAAAGTGTCACGAAATCGCGACATGTTGCTCTGTCGCGATCGAAAGAGGAGAGAGAAAGTCAAAATGAAAAAGTGTCACGAAATCGTGACATGTAGCTCCGTCGTGGCCGAAAGAGGATAGAGAAAGGAGAAGTAGAAATGCATAGTGAAATCGTGACATGTCACAAAATCGTGGGTCAAACCAGTCAAAGCAGCGTCGAGGGAAAAACGTCGCGAAATCGCGATAGGTTGCAGCTAAAGCAGTACAGATGAAAAACGTCACGAAATCGCTACAGGTTGCAGCCAAAGCAGCGCAGAGTGAAAAACATCACAAAATCACGACAGATTGCAGCCAAAGTAGCACCAGATGAAAAACATTGTGAAATCGCTACAGGTTGCAGCCAAAGCAGTGTAGAGTGAAAAACGTCATGAAATCGCGACAGATTGCAGCCAAAGCAGCATCGAGTGAAAAATGTCGTGAAATCGTGACAGGTTGCAGCCAAAGCAGCGTCGAGTGAAAAACATCGCGAAATCGCGACAGGTTGCAGGTAAAAGGCATGAAGTGTAAGAAATGTCACGAAATCATGACAAAATCGAGCAAAAGGGTCCGAAGCATAAAAACATCGTGAAATCATGAAAAAAATGAGCGCAAGGGCATAGAATGGAGAAGCGTTGCAAAATCATGACAAATTGCAGCAAGGCAGTCCAAAAGTGAAAATTGTCACGATTTTGTGACGAAAAATAGGCAAAGGGTACAAAACAGGAAAGCGTCACGATTTCGCGACATGTCGTGATTTCACGACATGTCACGTTTTCACTGAGCAAGAAGGCAAGGAGGTTGTTGGCCGAGAAACGTCACGATATCATGACCTATTTCATTTTTTCTGTGTTAACAGAGGAACAAGATGCATGCATGAAAACGTTGCGATTTCCATGGGACCGTTACAGAAGGCGTAGAAAGCGTGAGACACATGGCATACATGTGTCAGAGTTGCAGAAGCATTACATGCAACAAAATATTTCGAACGTTTTGACATCGAGCATGAAGTAAAAGCATCGAAAAGGTAGGAATTTGAAAAGACACATTCTGGAAGATGAAGCAAAGCGTCACAGGACGAAATAGAAAGCATTTCCAAGCTTTAAAAGTAGAAGCATAGGACAGATATGGGGGGGAAATCGCTGGGGCAGAGTTGCAGTGCTAGAGGCCAGAGGGTCATTCTAGGCCTGCTTTGAGGCTGTTTTCCTTCCTTTTGCTGGTTTTGAGAAAACCAGAAAGTCTGCCATTGTAACAGGATTTATCTTTAATGTAGGAATGTTCAAAAATTTGCATCTTGTTGGCAAGAAAGAAGGAGTTGTTTTCTGCATGCATGTTTTAATGTTTATCTTTCCCTTTTTTAGATTCCTAGGCTTATAGGTGAAGTTGAATGCAAGTTCTCTTGGTTGCTTCATGCAAATGTCTAAATCTAGAAAATCACAGTAAAACCCCAGAGACCAGCACCTAACTTATTTGTATTGTGCGTGTTTTGCATGTTCAATAGGTTAGGTTACATGCATGGAAACCTCACATCTTTGGTTTTTCCAGGAAGGGATAGCATCAAACTGAATGCAATTTTTAATTTCTTTTCTTTTACATTTTATTTTCTTTTTGTCGTATTTTATTTTTCAGAAACCCCAATTTTAATTTTTCAAGCATTAAAATAAAATAAAAAAATTAAAAAAACTTCAAAATCCATAAATAATTCTTTCATTTATGGCATTTCATTAAATTTCATTTTGAAGTTGCAGCATGGTCATATAAGGATCAAATCATATTTGTTTTATAAGGGTTCATGAACAATCATTAAGTTTCACAGTAAAATAAACCATAGGGCCCCTTGTTTTCAGTTACTTGCAACCACTAAGGTGTTCCAAGCATTTTAATTAAATATCTTTATTTGAGATTATTAATACACAGATGCAAAATGCTAGCATAACAGGAACCTTGGAGAAATTACTTGTTTAATTTCTTTGCAAGCAGAGGATTTAGAACCCAAATCCTATCGAAGAGTGTGTTTTCACAATCGGGTGAAAATACCACTCAACAGGTAGCTTTTGGCTTTATGAGAGTTTATAGTTGGAAAGAAACTATTTAGCCCTATGCATTGATTGGAGGGGTTTATCATGTTACAATGTGCAAGTGTTGCATGATCTTTCTATTTAATGACAAAATATTTTGGAAAGTTGATGGAAACCTCTTTTTGGATATTTCATGTTTTTGGTATCACCTTGAAAATGTTAGAAGACTAGTAAGCCCTAGAAGGTTCCAGAAGATTGTTTGGGTGGGAAAATTAGAAAACCCTTCCATTTTGTGATTATAGAAAGATATTTGCATGTAACTTTTTTGCATGAAATTTCTTCTAAATAAAATATATATTTTTAAAAATATCTAGTCCTCTTTTTATTTGTTCATATTTTTGCTTACAATTTTTATTCTGTGTATGTTTTAGAATATGCTTTTTTTTTCTTTTCATAGTATCAAAACACTATAGAATAGATTTAGTTATATATGCCTTGGTAGTGAATCGTGGTCTCCCTTTCTACATTATTGGTTGTTGTGTCTTTATTTTGGAGTGCTCCTAAGGGTTGGTGCATTGTTTCATAGTTTGAGTGGGAGAATAGATTGATTCATAGAACATGAGTAGCAAACTAGATATTGAGAAGCTCGATGGATCAAAATTCACAACGTGGAAGATCAAAATGGAGGACTTATTGATAGAAAGAAACTTGTGGGTTGCAGTCACAAGAAAGCCCACTGGGATGGCACAAGAGGAGTTTAATAAGCTAGATAGAAAAGTAATGACCCTTATTAGATTGATTTTGGCAGACTTTATGATTTTAAATATGACCAACATAATCTACTCAAGATATGTGGAAAATGTTGGAGAGCATCAACGCTTTCATGTCAATAGTGAACAAGTTAATGTTGCAAAAGAAGCTGGTAAAACTTAAGATGAAGGAGAATGGTAATTTATCAGACTGCTTGATTGATTTTAATATGCTAATGAAGTAGCTAAACTCCATTGGTGATAAATAGAATTATAAATATGAATGTCTGATACTATTAATCAGTATGTCATACTCATGGGAGAAACTTATTACTACCATAAGTGTTGTATCTAACAACTTGCAAATGGAATTAGTGGTTAGCCAACTATTGAATGAGGAGACAATAAGGATATCTATTTGTGAAGCATCTATTTCAAAGGCTTATTTAGCATGTGGATGCTAAAAAAATGGGGAAAGGTAGATTAAGTGGGAGAAGCAAGTCTAGAGGTAGAGGTAGATCATCTAGCATAGGAAAGAAAAAATTTAGCAATGTGGAATGCTACTACTATCACAAAAATGGGTATATCAAGTTTCATTGTCCCTTTTTGAAGAAGAAGAATGAAAAGGTAACAAAATAAGAGACAACTGATAAAGTTATAGATGAAAAATTCTCCATGTTTCTTGCTTCTTCTTGACTATCAATTGAAGGGTGTCCTCAAGATTAGATTATAGATTCAAGAGCTTATTTCCACATGAAACCGGACTGTGAGTGATTTGTCAACTATAAAGATGTAAATGGTGTAAAATTTTATATGGGTGATAATGCATTTTGCGATGTAGAAGAAGAAGGTATAATTCCTATGAAGTATTTAGGTGGAAAAGTCAAGTATTTGCTTGCAAATAATTAGATATGTCCCTCAGTTGAGAAGAAATATTCTCCAATTGGATAACTAACTAAAAAATGAGTAATTATTACCTTATTAGATGAAGGATGCAAGCTCATTGGAGGTGCACTGGTGCTTGCATAAGGAAAAAAGAAAGGCACGTTATTGAAACTGTATGTTAGCCCTTATGAGAAAAGTCATTGTAATGTCTCCTCTATAAAATAAGCTAATTTGGCTAAGAAAAATGAGGAAGAAAATATTGGAGATTGTATTCTTTGGCATAGAAGACTTGGCCATTTGGGAGAAATCAACTTGAAGTAGTTGGTCAACAAAGGCATGGTGCATGACCTCAAGGATATTAGCTCTAGTACTCTCAAATTTTGTGAATAATGTGTGATGGGCAAATAAAAAAGGGTATGCCTCTCTTATCACCCACATAGAGCTAAATCTACTTTTGATCTTGTTCAGTCAGACATTTGTGGTCTTATGGATACTCCATCTATTGGTGGTGCACTGTATTTTTTCACTTTTATTGATAATCATAGCAAAAAAGTATGGACTATATTTTTGAAGAAAAAGAGTGACATAATTGAGCATTTGAAATGGTTTTTTGCTAATGTAGAAAGATAGATAAGTTTTCAACTTAAGATATTGTATAGTGATATTTAAGGAGAATATTATTCTACTAAATTTGAAGATTTTTGTAGGTAGAAATGTATCTCGAGATAAAAGACTACATATTTTTATCCTCAAAAGAATAGATAGTAGAGAGAATGAATAGAACACTTCTAGAGAAGATGAAGATCATATTGTGATATAGATATTATTAAACCTATGCCTAGTACAATAATATCTTTGTTCTAGAAGACTTAGGTCCTAACCTAGGTTTTTATTAAACCTATGTCTAGAACAATAATATCTATATCATGTTGTCAAATACAAATATTAGTAAAGGGTTTTGGGCTAAAACAATTTCAACTACTAGCTATTTGGTTAATCACTGTTAGAATAAATAATTATTCTCTTATGATCTACTAGATTAGACTTACTTGAGTTACCACTCTTCCATGAGTCAGGTTAACTCTCAGTTTATCCTAGTAAAGATTTGATGAGTTGTAATCCAACGAATCTCAATGATCAACTTTGCTATTTATATAAATTTGATCCATGAAATAAATCAATCAAGTATTCTACTTTTTAACATGGTATCTAAGCAATATTTCCCTGTCCTATGATGGTATCAGAGCAGGATTTCCCTGTCCTATGAGCCTGAGGAGATTTTCCTCATGGGAGGATTTCCCTCATGGAAATCCCCCCCTATTTTTTTCCTCCCCATCATATTTTTTCAATCCTTGAGGGAGTATGCTCTCCATCCTTGATGGATCGAAAACCAAAAAGTATTGAGAAATATTTTTTGGGGGAGGTCTATGAGTTTTTTTTATTATTTTAGGCATGTGTGCAAGTTTTTTTACAGCCATTTGGAGATGGGATCTATTTGGCGGACTTGGTAGAGATATTTTGGGATGTGATATTTTTTTATCATGTCTTCCTCCCATAGTTGCCGAGACAGGATGACAATCCATGCTCTCTTTGGTGTTGGAATTGATCTTGTTTGTAGTGCAACCAACATTGTGATTTATTGAGACTATTTTTTCTCCACCCGACACTATATTTTTTCTTTAAGTTTTTTATGTTGGACGCACCGCACTCCTGGAGAAGCGCATCGTTAATGTGGTGCTTTGCTCGTATGGGAGTGGGCGCATCATACCTGCTCCTAAAGGATTTGTTTTCCCATCTACCAATTCATTTGCATGTATTATAGATGCCACTCATTATTTTATCTATGAGCAAGACGAGCAAAAAAATTCTTGGAGGATCCAAGTTTTAAAAAAATTAAAAGGGATCTGATCTAAAATTATTTTTTCTTGATGTTTTTGGTGGTCCTCGACATCAAGGTAGGGCACGATAAATTCTAGAATGTAGATTCCAAGGAGAAGCATAGATGTGGCCATGGATACGTTTCACGTATGGCAAGACCTTGACTTTCCTCCTCATGCTTGTTGGCGTTGGTTTTGGCCTTGGCATTGGTGATTGAAAATACCTTTGTTCTAGCTGTTCACGCACCAACCATGTGATTCAGGAGGGATGTTTTATGTTACCTGATGTGATTGAATGATGTCCATGATATCGTTGTGGAGGATGTCATCAGAGATAGAAAACATCAACAAAAAATAAAAAGTAATGGATAAGTTGCAGGCGATGGCGAATGCAGAACTTATTACCAAAAATTTTGTGAAGTTTTTTTTGGTATCAGAGATGAGGTGAATATCACGGAGTGGGCTTGATTTGAAAACCTGATTCAGTAATGAAGATGATCTTCAACAATTCATGGATGTCATCTATTAGTTCTTGTTGTACACCTAGAGGATAAATTCTAGAAGCAATAGTTGTCCTTGAAATTAGTCATTTTTTGTTGTGTGCATGGATAGCGACACCGAGGACCAGTCCTCTATGTTCGTGAGGAACTATTTAAATTAAAAAACACTGGGAGTCAAAGAAAATCACTAGCACAGTAGGGAGGCGCTGCACCCAGGGGAGTCATGCATGACTTCCCCAAAATCAGGTGGTACTGCACTGACGGGAGGTCTTCTCCCGAAGTCGGGTGGTGCTGCGATGACGGGAGGGCTTCTCCAGAAGTCGAGCGGTACTGTGTTGTTGGGAGGGCTTCTCTCGAATTCGGGTGGTGCAAGCCCAATGACTTAGAAAATTTAACTTAAGGGAAATTTTCTCAAAGTTACACGTCCAATGTCGCACGACGGGTGCAGCATCGATAGATGTCGCGACAATGTCGGGCGTCGCACGCCAAACACTTGAATAATTTTTATGTTTATTCTAGCTGTCGCATGTAGATAAGGATGGGGACTACACTCAAAGATACTCCCATATTTAGAATAATTTTAGCAAGGTGTGTATCAAATCACTTGTTCACAAGTGACAACAAAGATCACACATCAGCTTGAATCGACGAAAAAATTCGTCCACTTAGAACTAAAATAAATAAGTTGAATAAGGATACCTCTAAGGTTAACTAAGCATCATGCAGGATTTAACCCAAAATCGGATGCAAAAGATAATAAGATAAGATGAGATGCAGATAATTTTCACAAGCCCTCGAAAAATACTTGAACAACTGGTAAGGATTTATTTATCTATACGAAAGAGATACAAATCTCCTAAATAGAGGATTTACTATCATTTGCAAATGGGATTGCAGGATAAACATAAAGAAAATTGAAACCTTGAGGCTGATGCTCGAAATTAAACCAAATGAGCTTCCTTGCCCACTTCTTCTGTTGCTCTGTGAATGACCTGTCTTTGCCCGCACTAAATGCCAGCCAACTGAAGGGTTTAAATAGTTGGGCATGAAGATCCAATCACCAACCTTGTATGAGGGAAATAAATGCTAATTGGAAAAAAACATGTATGGTGTCAAATCAAAGTTTTTGCGGAACACCCATTGTCACTGATTTTGGCGAGCGAAGTTCGGTAGCACTTAGTTTCAGAGCGAAGTTGGGCAGAGAGTGTAAATCAAGGTTAATATTTCTAACACCTTCCTTTAAGCCTGATTTCATGAGCACTTTGACTCCTATATATTCTCGTAATCTGTTGAAGTCTTCCTCCTTCAAAGGCTTCATGAAAATGTCAGCCAACTGCTCCTTGGATCTACAAAACTGTAACTAAATTTCCTTGGACTTCACCAACTCTCAAATGAAGTAAAAATGAATTTTGATGTGCTTTGTCCAGCCATGGAAAACTAGATCCTTCGACAGTGCTATGACAGAATTTTTATCATAAAACACTATTGTTGCCCCTATCGGTGGATGGTTTAGTTCACCTAGAACTGTACGCAACCAAACTGCCTAGCATGCAGATGACATGGCGATGATATATTCTACTTCAGCAGTGGACAACACAATGATCGGTTGCTTCTTGGATTCCCATGACACTACTCTTGAACCAATATGGAAAGCATACCTGGAGGTGATCTTTTGATCATCAGTGCTACCAACCCAATCACTGTCTGTGTAACCCACCAGTTCCAACTAGTATTGTCTGGCGTAGAATAAGCCATGGTTCTGCATCCCATTGACATAGTGCATGATCCTCTTGCCTATTTTCCAATGTGTATCCTTTAGAATATCCATAAAATGGGTGATCAAACTGACTCCAAACATCATATCTGGCTGAGTTGTGGTCAAATACATCAGACTACCAACTAGCTGCTTGAACAAATTTGAATCCACATTTCTTCATGAGTCCAACTTGCTCAGCTTCAAGACTGTGGCAATAGGTGTGATTGCAGGTTTGTTGTCCTCCATCTTGAATCACTTTAGGACATCCTTCGCATACTTGCCCTAAGAAATGAAGATACCATCTGATGATTGGTCAACTTCAATGCTGAGAAAATACTTCATCAACCCTAAGTCAGTCATCTCGAACTCCTTCTTCATGGCTGTTCTGAACTGGTCAAACAGGACATTGTTGTTGCTAGTGTAAATTAGATTGTCCACATATAGGTAGATGATTATGAGCTCCCCTGCTTCATTTATTTTTAGGTACAAGGTGTGCTCATATGGGAATTTAACAAATCCATTCTCCTGAAAGTAGTCGTCAATCTAGTTGTACCATGCCTTGGGCGCCTACTTCAATCCATACAAGGCCTTCAGCTTCAGGAATTTTCCCTCCTAGCCTTCAATCTTGTAACTTGGTGGCTGGTCTATGTAGACCTCCTCCAAAACTCCATTAAGGAAGGATGAATTAACGTCCATATGGTAAACACTCCAGCCCTTCTGAGTTGTCAGTGTTAGGATCATCCTCACTGTATCAAGTTGGGCTACAAGTGCATACACTTCATGATAGTCAATGCCTGACTTCTGCTTGTAGCACTTCACCACCAGTATAGAATTATGCCTGTCCACTTCTCCTTGGGCATTAAACTTTGTCTTATACACCCACTTGACCCCAATGGTCTTCTTTCTTGCTAGAATATCTACCAATTGCGATATATCATTCTTCTCAATGGTTTCTATCTCCTCATCCATCGCCTTCACCCACTTCTTATTCTGACTTGCATATTCAAACTCCACTAGATCACATTCAGTAAATAATACGAAGTCAAAAATTTCCTCATCTTGATGATTACGGGTTGCCTCGTAAATATCTTTCAAGCTCTTCATCTTCGTAGGTGTCCTTAAGTTCGGGATCGTGCTTGCAAGTGGAGGTGATCAAGATGGTAAGGTTGTTCTACTTCTAGCACCACTACTACTGCTTGAGTATGCAGGTGGATGTTCACTACTCTCCTCCAAGTCAATAAATTCAATAATTACTGTCTCAGGCTCGCCAGTCTTTGAATTCTAGTTCCAGGCTTCATCTTATAGGAACTTCACATCATGGCTGATGATGAGCTTCTTCTTCACATGATTGTATAGCCTATACGCCTTTGCCCGCTCACTGTATCCTATGAAGATACACTTTTCTGCTCTATCATCCAACTTCTGTATCTTCTCTTCTAGAACATGTGTATATTCAATGCACCCGAACACGTAGATGAGCCACACATAGCTTTAGACCGCTCCAGGGCTCTTGAGGGATTTTGTCCTTCACGCTCTTGGTGGAACATCTATTTAGCAGGTAGACTGCACATGTTATAGCTTCTACCCAAAATTCATACGAAAATCCCTTCGCCTTCATCATACTATGTGCCATATCCATGATGGTTCTATTCTTCCTCTCAGCTACACTGTTCTACTATGGTGTGTATCTGGGAGTGAGTTGCCTCCGAATTTCATGTTGCTTGCAGAAGTTGTGGAATTCATTGGAGATGTATTCACATCCACCATCTGTCTTGAGGGTTTTCACCTGGTATCCACTCTATTTCTCCACTAGAGCCTTGAACTCCTTGAACTTGGCAAACACTTATAACTTCAACTTGATGGGATAAATCCAAGTCTTGCGACTGAAGTCATATATGAATTTTAAGAAATATTTATTCTCGACAAATGTACTAGTTTGCATTGGACCGTAGATGTCCAAGTGCACCAGCTCCAATGGCTGTGATGCTCTCCAAGACTTTCCTAAAGTGAAAGAATCCCTGCGTTGTTTTTCGACTAAACAACCCTCACAAACTTGATTTTGCTACTCAATAAGGGGTAAACCCTTCACCATCTACTTCTTGTGCAACATAAACTTAGGTGAGCAAACCTAAGATGCCACAACCAGGTAGTATATTTTACAACTGCACTCAGAGACATCAAAGATTCATTCTGAATCTATAGCGAAAACATCTTATTCTTCGTCATGGACACTGTTGCAATCTACCCATGTGCTATGTCTCTCTTAGTGCAAACTCCATCCTTGAATTGGACAGTGTGACCCTTTTACATGAGCTATCCAATGCTCAGCAGGTTGTACTTTAGACTAGGCACATAATAGATGTTATAGATGTGCTTTTGTTCGCCATGCCTAGTGCGGATGAGGCTATTTCCTTTCCCCATCACGGGAAACTTGTTGGTGTCCCCCATCTTCACCTTAGACTGGACTATTTCATCTGGTTGTGAGAACATGTCCTTGTTCCCCATCATGTGATTGTTGCACCCACTGTCCAAATAAAAATATTCTTCTAGCTCTCCTCCTCAATATTGCAAGTTAGCAACACATTCCCTACTACTACATTTTTGACTCATCTGTGTAATGGGCTTGTTGCTGGTTCTCCTTGTCCATCCTCTTTCTGGAATTAGAGATGTAGTGGCCAAATTTCTTATAATAGTAACATTGGACATTTGACTTATCCTTTTTCTAACTAGTTTCGACTTGTTGGTTCTTCACACTGCCTCTTCCTCCTTGCTGATGGAAGTTGCAATTTATCCCCCCATAACTAGGGATTTTCCATCCTTCTTGGTTGTTACCTTTCCCACATCTTCCTCTACCTCTTCCTCCTTGAGAACTAGAGGCGCCTTGGTGGGAGTCTTGTCTACCATTGTCTTGGAATGAGACTTGCGCCTTGAATGCCTGCTCTAGAGAGCTCTGAGATGAATGGTTCAACCTCTGCTCATGCGTCTGTAGAGAACCCATGAGCTCGTCTATTGAGAGGGGTGTCATATCCCTCGACTCGTCTATCATAATCATGATAGAGTCAAATTTTGCAGACAAAATTCTAATAATATTCTCCACGATTCTTTGGCTCTACATGATTTCTCCATTCAACCACATATGGTTGATGATGTCTGTCATCCGGGTTAAGAAGTCGCTCATGGACTTGGATTCACTCATCTACAGGTTCTTGAACTCTCTCCTCAACATCTGTAGTTTCACCAACTTCACCTTGTTGGTGCCTTGATATGAACTGGCCAGTCTCCTAGGCTTGCTTTGCTTTGGTGGCTGATGCGATCCATGAGAAGATGGTCTCCTAGACTGCTTGCATGATATAGAAAAGAGCCTTTTGGTCCTTTGTGTTCTCCTTCAACAGGTCCATGTCTACTTGGGAGACGATAGCTAGTGCTACTGCGTTTGCCAGTTTCGGGTAGTCATTATCAACCAACTCCCATAGCTCCTGAGATCTGAATAGGATCTCCATCTGGATGCTCCAGTAATCATAGTTCTTGTTTTTGAAGCACAGGATTTGCAACTGCAAAGAATGGTTGTTGCTAGAAATCATTCTATTATATCCACATCAAGGCATACAATAACTCTAATACCAATTTGAGAAACTGTTTAAATTCAAAAACGCTGGGAGTCAAAAAAAATTACCAGCGCAGTTGGGAGGTGCTATGCCCAGGGGAGTCATGCATGAATTCCTCGAATTCGGGTGACGTTGCGCTTATGGGAGGGCTTCTGCCAAAGTTGGGTAGCGCTGCATTGATGGGAGGGCTTCTCTCGAAGTCGGGTGACGCTGCGCTAATAGGAGGGCTTCTCCCGAAGCTGGGTGGCATTGCGCTATTTGGAGGGCTTCTCTTGAAGTCGAGCGACGTAGGCCCAATAACTAAGAAAATTTAATTTAAGGGAAATTTTCTCAAAGTTGCATGTCCAATGTCGCACGATGGGTGCAGCGCTGACAGGTGTCGCGGCGACATCGGACGTCACACGCCAAACACTTGGATAATTTTAGTGTTTATTCTGGCTGTCACATGGAGATAAGGATGGGTACTGCACTCGGAGATACTCCCATAATTAGAATAATTTTAGCGAGGTGTGTATCAAATCACTTGTTCACAAGTGATAACAAAGATCGCACATAAGCTTGAATCGACAAAAAGATTTGTCCACTTAGTACTAAAATAAATAAGCTGAATTAGGACACCTCTAAGGTTAACTAAGCAGCATGCGGGATTTAACCCAAACTCGAACGCAAAAGATAATAAGATAAGATGAGACGCATATAAGTTTCACAAACCCTCGAAAAATACCTAAACAACTAGTAAAGATTTATTTATCTATACGAAAGGGATACAAAGCTCCTCAACATAGGATTTACTATCATCTACAAATGGGATTGCAAGATAAACACAAAGAAAATTGAAACCCCGAGGCTGTTGCTCGGAATTAAACCAAATGAGCTTCCTTGCTCACTTATTCTATTGCTATGCGAATGACCTGTCTTTGCCCACACCGAATGCCAACCAACTGAAGGGTTTAAATAGTTGGGCATGAAGAGCCAATCACCAACCTTGCACAAGGGAAATAAATGCTGATTGGAAAAAAACACATGCGGCATCAAATCAAAGTTTTGGTGGTATGCCCATTGTCGTTGATTTTGGCGAGCGAAGTCCGTCAGCGTTCAGTTTCAGAGCAAAGTTGGGCGGAGAGTGTAAATCAGGGTTAATATTTCTAACAATTCCAAACCCCGAAAGCTGTTGTAAACACATAATGCTGATGATTGGACCAAAAGTGTGAGTGGAGGAGAGAAACATTTGTTAAATGTGTTGTGTCCACATTCATATTGCAGCAGGTGGTGGAGTAACCCGCATCACGTTTTATGTAGCGGGTCTCACCAGGAAGGTCGCTCGCATGCTACTGGAGAGCGGCGCCATCTATGTCGAGCACTGAAAGAGGATGCGAGCAACAAAATATTGATTTTAAAATCAAATACGTTTGATGTCATTAAATATCATCGATGATTGGTAGTGAGAGACCACCATAAATGATGGAGAACCTGAAGGAAATAAGCGAATTAAAATCGCAATTAAAATCGTGTCGTGGAAATACTTCACAAATTTTCAAGCGAGGGAGGAGGTTCGGGGGAAAGTCTCCTGAAGTAAATACTTCGGGGAATAAATTTCTGAAGTATTTTTACTTCAGGGAGGCACAAATTTCAAATTCGGGAGGAGCTTTGAAAATGGTTCGTGGAAAATTCGCTCGAAGTAACTACTTCGAGGAATATCTTGCCGAAGTAAATCTACTTCGGGGATCCACTGCCGAAGTGAAACTACTTCGGGAAAAGTGGCTACCGAAGTAAATACTTCGAAGGAGAAACTGTCGAAGTAAAACTACTTCGGGGAACTTCTCAGTAAAGCAACTGCTTCGCCTAGTTTGCCTCCAAAGTGAATTCCTTGGGCAAAAAAGTTGCGAAGCTCTGCAGCTGTCGGCAATGTGCTTCGGCACAGTCAAACTTGATCCTTTCTGGATTGAATGGGTGTTTTGCCACTTCGGGGCAAACCCTAACTAAGGAATATCGGCAGACAAATGATATATAGAGATTTGGATGCCAAAACAAATATTTTATATATTCAGTATAAAGATGGATTACAAAGCTTCCTTCTGAAGCGAATACAAACTTCTACAAGATCAAAATCTGCAGGATAAACACAAACTCTACTTGGAGGCTACTGCTCCACACTCTGAATGCAAACGGTTGCTAGTTACACCGTTATGCTACTCTACTGGTGTGAACTCTTGCTGCAGCGGCTCCTATGTGCTCACCGTTTCTCTAAGCTGCTCTGCTCCAACCTCTATCCTCCTCTCTTCTAGCTCTCTCCTCTCTTTTTTTATAAAATGAAAAAATGGCCTAGTATTTATAGGCGGGGGAAGAGGACAAGGTGGGAGAAATTTCACCGGCCGACTAACAAGAATTAAATGCAGAAGTATGGTTCCTGTCCAATCGTCAAACGCCCTAGCTACTCGCACGCTTGAACAATTAATGTCCCGATCTGCGTGTCTGATATTTGCTTCAGTTGATTTTCGCTTCAGGGGGGCAGTTTTATTTTGCTTCACGATGAAGTATTTTCTGAAGCTCTTTCGGAAGTGCTTCGTGCCAAAGCATTTTTCGAAAGTACTTTGGAAGTGCTTCGCACTGAAGCATAATCCGAAGTGCTTCGCACCGAAGCATTTTCCGAAGGTACTTCGAAAGTGCTTCACGTCGAAGCTCTTATGGATGCGAAGTTGGATTTAATATTTCCAACACCCTCCTTTAAATCAAACTTCATGAGTTCTCTAACGCCCAACATTTCTCGCAATCTGGTGAAGTCCTCCTCCTTCAGGGGTTTTGTGAAGATGTCAGCTAGCTGCTCCTTCGACCTGCAAAACTGCAACTGTACTTCACCGAATTTCACCAGCTCTCTGATGAAATGATACCGAATGTCTATGTGCTTCGTCCGACCGTGGAAGACTGGGTCCTTCGAGAGCGTGATGGCAGAGTTATTGTCACAAAATATTTTTATTGCTGCTTCGGGCAGATGATGTAGTTCACACAGAACTCTTCTCAGCCAGACTGCCTGGCAGGCGGCTGAGGAGGCTGCAACATACTCTACCTTTGTTGTGGATAAGGCAACGATTGGCTGCTTCTTTGAGGACCAAGAGACAACTCCGAAACCAAAATGGAAGGCATATCCCGAAGTGCTCTTCCGGTCATCTACGCTGCCAGACCAATCACTATCAGTGTAGCCAATCAACTCCATCTGGTCTTGTCTGGCATAGTGAATTTCGTGGTTCCTCGTGCCATTGACATATCACAGGATTCTCTTTCCTGCTTGCTAGTGAGTGTCTTTTGGAGTCTCCATAAAATGGCTAATCAAACTGAATCAAAACATCAGATCTGGCCGTGTTGCAGTCAAGTACATCAAGCTTCCAAATAATCTTTTGTAGAGAGTTGGGTCAACACTTCTGCTATTGTCTATCTTGCTCAACTTCAAACCAATAGCTACCGGGGTGATGGCAGGCTTGCTGTCCTCCATCTTAAAACGCTTCAGGACATCCTTTGCATACTTGCCCTAAGAAATGAAGATGCCATCTGCTGATTGGACAACTTCAATGTCGAGAAAATATTTCATCAGCCCCATGTCCGTCATTTCGAACTCCTTCTTCATGGCTATTCTGAACTACGCAAATAGGCTGTTGCTATTGCCAGTATATATCATATCGTCTACGTACAGGCATATGATAATGAGCTCACCTACTTCATTTATCTTCATGTACGGGGAGTGCTCATATGGGCATTTCTAAAACCCATTCTCCTGAAAATAGCTGTCAATTCGGCTATACCATGCTCGGGGTGCTTGCTTCAACCCATACAATGCCTTCTTCAGCTTCAAGACTTTGCCCTCTTGTCCTTGTATCTCATATATGGGTGGTTGGTCTATGTAGACCTCTTCTTCCAGTACTCTGTTTAGGAAGGCAGACTTGACATCCATCTGGTAGATGCTCCATCCCTTTTGAGCTGCTAATCCCAGAATCATTCTGACTGTGTCAAGTCGGGCTACAGGTGCGTACACCTCGTGATAGTCAACTCCTGACTTCTGCTTGTAGCCTTTCACCACTAATCTGGCCTTATGCTTGTCAACTTCTCCTTGGGCATCGAACTTAGTTTTATACACCCACTTGACCCCAATGGTCTTCTTCCCTGTTGGAAGATCAGTCAGCTGCCATGTCTCATTCTTCTCAATGGCTGCTATCTCCTCATCCATGGCATTCACCCATTTGTGATTCTGACTTGCTTCTTCAAACTCCATTGGATCACATTCAATAAATAAAGCAAAGTCAAAATATTCTTCATCTAACTGATTACGGGTTACCTCATAAATGTCTTGCAAGCTTCGAGTCTTCGTCGGTGTCCTTAGGTTTTGAATTCTGCTTGCAAGTGGAGGTGATCAGAATGATGAGGGTGTGCTATTGCTAGCACCACTATTACTGCTTGAAAGTACAGGTGGCTATACACTATCTTCCTCCAAATTTACAGGTTCAACAGTTGTTGGTTCGGGCTGACCAGTCTCTGACTTCCAGTTCCAAACTTCATTCTCCAAGAACTTCACATCATAGCTGATGACAAGTTTCTTCATCATCGGATTGTACAGCCTGTATGCCTTTGCTGGTTCATTGTACCTTATGAAGATGCACCTTTCAGATTTGTCATCCAACTTTCGTCTTGTCTCATCTAGAACATGTGCATATGCTATGCACCCAAAAACTCGCAAATGAGCCACACTTGGCTTCAAATTGCTCCAGGCTTCCTATGGAATTTTGTCCTTCACACTCTTGGTGGGACATCGGTTTAGCAGGTAAACTGCACAACTTACAGCTTCTCCCCAGAACTCATGTGGCAAAATTTTCGCCTTCAGCATGCTCCGTGTCATCTCCATGATCGTTCTGTTCTTCCTCTTAGCTACACCATTCTGCTGCGATGTGTATCTGGCAGTGAACTGCCTTCGAATTCCATGCTGCTTGCAAAAGTTATGGAATTCATTGGAGATGTATTCTCCACCTCTGTCTGTCCTAAGAGTCTTCACGTAATATTCGCTCTGTTTCTCAACCAGAGCCTTGAACTCCTTAAACTTCGCAAACGCTTCTGACTTCAACTTGATGGGATAAATCCAAGTCTTTCGGCTGAAGTCATCAATGAAGGTCAGGAAGTATTTGTTGCCGACATATGAGGTGGTATGCATTGTACCGCAAATGTCTGAGTGCACCAGCTCCAATGGCTGCGATGCTCTCCAAGACTGTCCTACAAGGAATGCATCCCTGTGCTGCTTGCCGACCAGGAAACCTTCACAAACTTGGTTCGGTTGCTCAATAAGGGGTAAACCCTTCACCATCTGCTTCTTGTGCAGCAAATTTAGGCCACTAAAACTCAAGTGACCGAATCTGAGATGCCACAACCAGGTAGCATCCTTCACAATTGCACTTAGAGACATTAAAGATTCATTCTGAATTTGCAACGAAAACATTTTATTTTTCATCATGGACACAGTTACGATTTTCCCATGCACTTTATCTCTGATGGAACAAACATTGTCTTTGAACTGCACAGTGTGTCCCTTCTGGACAAGTTGTCCAACACTTAGTAGATTGTGTTTCAGGCCAGGAACATAGTAGACGTCACAGATCTACTTTCATTCATCGTGCCAGGTTCAGATGAGGATTTTTCCTTTCTCCATCACAAGAACTTTGCTGTTGTTCCCCATCTTGACTTCGGACTGGTCTGACTCATCCAATTGTGAGAACATCTCTCTATTCCAAGTCATGTGGTTGCTGCACCACTGTCAAGATACCAAATGTTTTTTCTGCTCTCCTCGATACTGCAAGTCAGCATCACATTTCCTCCTACCGCATTTCCAGCTTCCTTTGTATAATGGGCTTGCTGTTGATTCTCGTTCACCATCCTTGTTCTACACTAAGAGATGTAATGGCCAAACTTTTTGCAGTAGTAGCATTGGACCTTTGACATGTCCTTCTGCTGAGAGCTACCTTGCTGGTTTTTGCCAGTGCCTCTTCCTCCTTGCTGATGAAAGTTGCAGCTGGTCTCACTAACATGAGGGTTTTATCTCCCTCCTTTCTTGTTACTTCTCCCATGCCTGCTTCTGCCTCTTCCAGCTTGAGAACTGGAGGCACCTTGGTGGGAGACTTGTTTGCTACTGTCTCAGACTGAGACTTGTGCTTTGAATGCTTGCTCTAGAGAGGACTGAGTTGAGCGGCTCAGCATCTACTCATGTGTCTGCAGAGAACCCATCAGTTCATCTACAGAGAGGATTGTCAGATCCCTTGACTCCTTTATTGCAATTACCATAGAATCAAACTTTGCTGGCAGACTCCATAGAATTTTCTCCACAATCCTTTGATTCTGAACAATCTCGCCATTCAACCACTTCTGGTTGATGACATCTGTTGTTCGGGTGAAAAAATAACTCATCGACTCAGACTCACTCATCTGCAGGTTCTCGAACTCCCTTATGAGCATCTGTAGTTTCACCAACTTCACTTTGTTGGTGCCCTGGTATGAACTTGCCAAAGGATCCTAGGCCTGCTTGGCCTTGGTGGCTGATGCAATCCGTGGGAAGATGGTCTCCTCGACCGCTTGCATGATATAGAACAGGGCCTTTTGGTCTTTCTTCCTATTCTCCTTCAGAAGGTCTTTGTCAGCTTGGGAGAGGGCGGCCAGCGCTGCTGCATCTACTGGTTTCGGGTACCCGTTCTCGACCAAGTCCCATAAATCCTGAGACTCGAAGAGGATCTTCATCCAGATGCTCCAGTAATCGTAGTTCTTGCCGTTAAATCATGGAATCTGCAACTGCAGGGAATTTCTTTTGGAAGCCATGCTTCTATCTCCGCGTCACGACAACACGAGCTCTGATACCAATTTGAAGGAAATAAGCGAATTTAAATCGCGATTAAAATCGCGTCGAGGAAATACTTCACAAATTTTCATGCGAGGGAGGAGGTTCGAGGGAAAGTCTCCCGAAGTAAATACTTCGGGGAGGCACAAATTTCAACTTCGGGAGGAGCTTTGAAAATGGTTCGGGGAAAATTCGCCCGAAGTAACCACTTCGGGGAATATCTTGCCGAAGTAAATCTACTTCGGGGATCCACTGCTGAAGTGAAACTACTTCGAGAAAAGTGGCTGCCGAAGTAAATACTTCGGAGGAGAAACTGCCGAAGTAAAACTACTTTGGGGAACTTCTCAGCGAAGCAACTGCTTCGCCCAGTTTGCCTCCGAAGTGAATTCCTTGGGCAAAAAATTTGCGAAGCTCTGCAGCTGTCGGCAATGTGCTTTGGCACAATCAAACTTGATCCCTTCTGGATCGAACGGGTGTTTTGCCACTTCGAGGCAAACCCTAACTGAGGAATATCGGCGGATAAAACGATATACAGAGATCCGGATGCCGAAACAAATATTTTATATATTCACTATAAAGCCGGATTACAAAGCTTCCTTCTGAAGCGAATACAAACTTCTGCAAGATCAAAATCTGCAGGATAAACACAAACTCTACTTGGAGGCTGCTGCTCCACACTCCGGCTGCAAGCGGCTGCTGGTTACACCTTTCTGCTACTCTGCTGGTCGAACTCTTGCTGCAGCGGCTCCTCTGTGCTCGCCGTTTCTCTAAGTTGCTCTACTCCAACCTCTATCCTCCTCTCTTCCAGCTCTCTCCTCTCTTTTTTTATAAAATGACAAAATGGCCTAGTATTTATAGGCGGGGGAAGAGGACAAGGCGGGAGAAATTTCACCGGCCGACTGACAAGAATTAAATGCAGAAGTATGGTTCCTGTCCAATCGTCGAACGCCCCAACTACTCGCACGCTTGAACAATTAATGTCCCGATCTGCGCGCCTGATTTCTTCTTCGGCTGATTTCCGCTTCGGGGGCAGTTTGATTTTGTTTCGCTGCGAAGTGTTTTCCGAAGCTCTTTCGGAAGTGCTTCGCGCCGAAGCATTTTCCGAAAGTACTTCGAAAGTGCTTCGCACCGAAGCATAATCCGAAGTGCTTCGCGCCGAAGCATTTTCCGAAGGTACTTCGGAAGTGCTTCGCGCCGAAGCTCTTATGGACGCGAAGTTGGATTTAATATTTCCAACAGAACCGCCGGTTTAATAAATTAGTGCTCGCTGGAATTTATGGAGAGATAAAACAGATCTCAGATTATGGAGTTTATGGAGACTATGATTGGGGTGCAGTTTGTGGAGAGTTACATCGTACCAAGTATTTGATTTCATTGTTTCAAGCCACACACTATGGAAAAATCCAATCAACATCATGTCTTTCTCTGCAACTTGGCATCTGATCTGCGGATCGCACGTTGTATGGAAGAAAAATATCAGAACTTAAACCTAACAAAGTGGACTTTTTTTCATATACATGCATACGACGAGACAGCCTAAAGCGCGGGAGCGTGTAATGCTAGTTCTACGAAGTTCTCTGAGAATGGGATGCGGAAGATGCTGCCTATCAGTGCAGTCGGAATGATGTTCACGAAGGATTCGAAGGTTGCCGACTTCGGTGTCGTGGAAGTTCCGGAGGGAATCTTAAAGGGATACAATGACAATATGACAGGCATTAGGGACCACTGAGAAAATTTGCGGTGGATGGCAGTGGATACATGAGACGATTTGCATAGCCTGCCTCGATTGGATGTCGCTGATTCAAACTGCGCGTCCCAGCTGAAGTGATTGCGCCAAAATTTCTCTGTTGATCTCTTTGACGTGGTCTCGTCGTGTTGCATGGAGAAGTAGTAATCTTTTGCTGCTTAGTTATCACGAGCCACCACATAATTTCTTCATCAAATATTTTATTTACTCAAAACCTGTAAGGCTCCAAGGTTTTTTTTTTTTCTGGAACACGTATGCAGGTGTTTGTAAGCCGTAAGATACAACTATTTTTCAGTTGTTGAAATACGTGGTTTGGAAATTCTCGGTGGTGGTTCTCGCGGTGATGCGGTATGGAGACGCCAAGTTGTTTCCCAACGAACAAGATGAAATGTTTGGAGATCGAGTGCATGCAGTTTAGTGCAGTTTTTTTTACCATTATGAAGGAAGAAAGTAAGAGGTGGATAGTCGGGGGCTTCGACGCCAGCATGAAAAATTATTTTTGGGCCGTGAAGGTGAATATTGAACCACCGGAGATGTGGAGAAATTACAACACCAGTGAAAAACCTGTATTTCCACAGTCGCGTTCGACGATCCCACATCATGATTAGCGTCTCTTTCAAATCCTTCGGTGATGATTTTTTTTTTTGACCCTGAAGGTTGTTGTTCGTGGAATTATTCGGCGATTACATCATGATGGGCAACGAGGATGGAGGAACTCAGTTTTTTTTGAGAAAATGCCATCTCACGAACATGAGATGTTATTTTTTCTACAACGTCATTTGATCCATTGACGTATGTGCACATCGAATACAGTCATCACTAATGCCTAAATCTTCTAGCAGTTCCATTCTAGCTTTGAATCTGGGCTCGAGCTTCCAGGGAATGCAGTCGGCTCCTATGTTGAATTTGGTGTAGAGTTATCACGTATTTAAAGCGGATATGCGTGCTGGCAATATGCGCATTGGTCAAAGATACACTAATTTTTTTTCTCGGCAAGGTCCTGTTCGATTTTACGTGAGATCGCCGATAGAACGCCCCACAAGAGGTCACCGGCCGCTGTTCGTGATATTTTTGTGTGTTGAAGATAGACGTACCTTTGCCTTTGTTTTTCTGATGCAAAATTCTTTCAACAGACGGAACGTGCCCTCAACAGATAAGCGCAACAGCCGGTTAAGATAATTTGCAATACAGTGAACGTGTTCCAGTTAACAACAATATTGCAACGCTCATGGCTGGAGTTCTGGTGGTGTAAAGCGTGATGGGCCATATCATCATCAGTTTTTGATAAGTTTGAATGAGCTATTCATTGTTAGAAAAATAAACCCAGATTTCCCGCCTGTGCCCAACTGCGCTGCCGCAATCCAGGATCCCGACAAGTGTGACAGGACGTCGCACTTATCTTCTGACAGATATGACACCTGGCAGATCCGATCTCCGCAGGAGTTAATGCCCAGTCGGCGTTTGTCAGAAACCCTAGACGAGGGTCAGTCCGAGGATAACCCTTATCCGGAGCTGTCAGAGGATAACCCTTATCCTCCTCTCCCCGCGGCTATAAAAGGACGGTTCGGTTCTACAGACAAACTAGTGCAAAGAGAGCGTAGAAGAAGGAAGCAGAGCGGGTGCGAGAGAAGTTTGTGAAAGTGAGCAAAGAAAGAAGGGCGAGTGTTTCAGTGAGCAGTGAGGCTCAACTGATAAATGTCCGAGCAGCAGACTCGACATTTCCCTTGTCCAGTTTATCCTGCAGCGTAGCCTGCAGATGTTGTTACTTCCTCGGTTGAGGAATTTCTGTAACCCTAGTTGTTCATATGAATAAAGTTTGTTGTTTGTCTGTAGCATCTTTAGGGTTTGCAGTTGTTTAAGTCTTAACCTTGGTGTTCTCTGTTCCGGCGTTTCTCTCCATTCATTCGGGTCTTGCCAAGTCGGGCAAACCCAGCAGCAATCGCGAAAGACAAAGAAGATCGTTGCCGTGCAAAGTTGGACGCCGAGCGAAGTAAATTCACTTCGCTGCAACAGCCGCATTTCGGCAACTTGCCCAGCGAAGTACGCACTTCGGCAGAAGTGCACATTTCGGTTGCTCCGCCCAGCGCAGTCCGAACTGCGCGCGAGTGCCGAACTTCGGCAGCTTGCAAGTGCGAAGTTCGCACTTCGGCCGAAGTCCGCACTTTGGCTGCACAGCCCAGCGCAGTCCGCGCGAGTGCCAAACTTCGGCAGCTTGCAAGTGCGAAGTATGCACTTCGACCGAAGTTCGCACTTCGGCTGCACAGCCCAGCGCAGCAATCTGCGCGAGTGCCGGACTTCGGCAGCTTGCCGGTGCGAAGCTCGCACTTCGGCCGAAGTCCGCACTTCGGCTGTTGAAGCGGCGAAGCTCGTCCGTCTTCCTCCCCTGCCGTGCGCGCTACGCGATCCAAGCTTCGGTGCCCGCACTTCGACGACTGTTGAAAACGAAAAAGAAAAATTCGCTCCTTCAAATTGGTATCAGAGCTGATAGTACCGTGACACGGAGATAGAAGCATGGCTTCCGAGAGAAACTCGTTGCAGTTGCAGATCCCGCGATTTAACGGTAAGAACTACGATTACTGGAGCATCCAGATGAGGATCCTGTTCGGATCTCAGGAGCTATGGGAGTTGGTCGAGACCGGCTACCCAGAATCGGCAGATGCAGCAGCACTGGCCGCCCTCTCTCAAGCAGATAGGGATCTGTTGAAAGAGAATAAGAAGAAGGACCAGAAGGCCCTCTTCTACATCATGCAAGCGGTTGAGGAGACCATCTTCCCGCGGATTGCATCAGCCACCAAGGCCAAGCAGGCCTGGGAAACCCTAGCGAGTTCGTATCAGGGTACCGACAAAGTGAAGTTGGTGAAGCTGCAGATGCTCAGGAGAGAGTTCGAGAACCTGCAGATGAGCGAGTCCGAGTCGATGAGTGACTTCTTCACCCGAACGACGGACATTATCAACCAGATGCGGTTGAACGGAGAAAATGTCCAGAGCCAGAGAATCGTGGAGAATATTCTCAAAAGTCTGCCTGTGAAGTTCGACTCGATTGTAATAGCAATCGAAGAGTCGAGGGATTTGACAACCCTCTCGATAGACGAACTCATGGGTTCCCTGCAGACCCATGAACAGAGGCTGAGCCGCTCAACTCAGTCTTCTTTAGAGCAAGCCTTCAAAGCGCAAGTCTCAGTCTCGAGACAGTGGCAGACAAGACTCCCAGCACAGCGCCTCTAGTTCTCAAGGAGGAAGAGGCAGAAGCAGACGTGGGAAAAAGAACAAGCAAGGAGGGAAATCAAACCCTCAGGACGCTGAGCCAAGTTGCAACTTTCATCAGCAAGGAGGAAGAGGCACGCGCAGAAATCAACAAGGTGGCTCTCGGCGAGAAGAAGGACATGTCAAAGGTCCAATGCTACTACCGCAGCAAGTTCGGCCATTATGCCACACGATGCGAGAAGAAGATGGCGAACGAGAATCAACAGCAAGCCCATTATTCGAAGGAACCTGAAAATGCGACAGGAGGAATTGTGTTGCTGACTTGCAGTATTGAAGAGGAGAGCAAGAAAAACATCTGGTATCTTGACAGTGGTTGCAGCAACCACATGACTGGGAACAGAGAGATGTTCTCACAACTGGATGAAACAGTCCAGTCCGAAGTCAAGATGGGGAACAGCATCAAAGTCCTTGTGATGGGGAAAGGAAAGATCCTCATCCGCACCCGACACGGTGATAGAAAAACAATTCAAGATGTTTATTATGTGCCTGGTTGAAGCATAATACGCTAGCGTTGGACAACTTGTGCGGAAGGGGCACATCTGCATTGTTCAAATATGGAGTCTGTTCCATCGGAGACAAGGTCCATGGACAAATTGCATCCGTGTCCATGACGAAGAACAAGATGTTTCCACTGCAGATTCGGAATGAATCTTTTTGTCTCTCGAGTGCGCTTGAGAAGGATGCTACCTGGTCGTGGCATCTCGGATTCGGTCACCCGAGTTTCAGTGGCTCGAATCTGTCGCACAAGAAGCATATGGTGAAGGGTTTACCCCTTATAGAGCAACCGAACCAAGTTTGTGAAGGTTGCCTGGTCAACAAGCAGCACAGGGACACATTCCCTGTAGGGCAGTCTTGGAGAGCATCACGACCTTTGGAGTTGGTGCACTCAGACATCTGTGGTCCCATGCAGACCACCTCATATGTCGACAATAAGTATTTCCTGACCTTTATTGATGACTTCAATCGAAAGACATGGATTTATCCAATCATGTTGAAGTCAGAGGCGTTTGCGAGGTTTAGGGAGTTCAAGGCTCTGGTTGAGAAACAGAGCGGTTACTATGTGAAGACTCTCAGAACTGATGGAGGTGGAGAGTACATCTCCAACGAATTCCACAACTCGCAAGCAACATGGAATTCGAGAGGCGCTCATCGCGCGATACACGCCACAGCAGAATGGCATAGCTGAGAGGAAGAACAGAACAATCATGGAAATGGCACGGAGCATGCTGAAGGCAAAGTGTTTGCCACATGAGTTCTGGGCAGAAGCTGTAAGTTGTGCAGTTTACCTGCTGAACCGGTGTCCCACCAAGAGTGTGAGGGACAAAATTCCAGAGGAAGCCCGGAGCAAGTTGAAGCCAAGTGTGGCTCACTTGCGAGTTTTCGGGTGCATAGCATATGCACATGTTCCGGATGAGAAAAGGCAAAAGCTAGATGACAAAGCTGAAAGATGCATCTTCACAGGGTACAGCGAACCAGCGAAGGCGTATAGGTCGTACAATCCCGTGACAAAGAAACTTGTCATCAACCGAGACGTGAAGTTCTTGGAGGATGAAGTCTGGAACGGGAAGTCAAAGATCGGTCGATCGAACCAAAGAATCGTTGAGTCTCGTAGACTTGGAGGAAGACAGAGTTCAACCACCGTGCCTTCAAGCATCAACGGTGGTGCCAGCAGAGCACACCCTCAACATCCCGCTCACCTCCACTTGCAAGCGGAATCACGGAACCCGAGGACTCCCGCAAAGACTCGGAGCTTGCAAGACATTTATGAGGTAACCCGAAATCAATTAGATGAAGATTATTCTGATTTTGCTCTCTTTACTGAATGTGATCCAATGGAGTTTGAAGAGGCAAGTCAGAATCACAAATGGGTGAATGCGATGGATGAGGAGATAGCAGCCATTGAGAAGAATGAGACATGGCAGCTAACAGATCTTCCAGCACGGAAGAAGACCATTGGGGTCAAGTGGGTATATAAGACGAAGTTTAATGCCCAAGGAGAGGTTGACAGACACAAGGCCAGATTAGTGGCGAAAGGCTACAAGCAGAAGTCAGGAGTTGACTATCATGAGGTGTATGCACCTGTAGCCCGACTTGACACAGTCAGAATGATTCTGGCACTCGCAGCTCAGAAAGGATGGAGCGTGTTCCAGATGGATGTCAAGTCTGCCTTCCTCAACGGAGTGTTGGAAGAAGAGGTCTACATAGACCAACCGCCCGGTTATGAAATACTAGGGCAAGAAGGCAAAGTCCTGAAGCTGAAGAAGGCCCTGTACAGTTTGAAGCAGGCGCCCCGAGCATGGTACAGCCGTATTGACGATTATTTTCAGGAGAATGGGTTTCAAAAATGCCCATATGAGCACTCCCTATACATGAAGTCAAATGCAGCAGGTGAGCTCATCATTGTCTGCCTGTACGTAGATGATCTGATATTTACCGGCAATAGCAAGCAACCTATTTGCGCAGCTTTAGAACAGACCATGAAGTTCGAGTTTGAAATGATTGACATGGGGTTGATGAAATTTTTTCTCGGCATTGAAGTTGACCAATCAGCAGATGGCATCTTCATTTCTCAGGGAAAGTATGTGAAGGATGTCCTAAAGTGCTTCAAGATGGAGGACAAGAAACTCGCCATCACACCTATAGCCACGAGTTTGAAGTCGAGCAAGTTGGATACGGGGAGGTCTCGTAGATCCAACCTTGTTCAAGAGGCTAGTTGGCGATCCGATGTACTTGACTGCAACTCGGCCAGATCTGATGTTCAGAGTCAGTCTGATCAGCCGTTTCATGGAGACTCCGAAGGACACGCACTGGCAAGCAGGTAAGAGGATCTTGTGCTATGTCAACAGGACGCGGAACCATGCCCTATTTTACGCCAAACGGGACCAGTTGGAGCTAGTGGGCTTCACAGACAGTGACTGGGCTGGCAGTACCAATGATCGGAAAAGCACCTCCGGGTATGCTTTCCATCTCGGATCAGGGGCAGTCTCATGGGCGTCCAAGAAGCAACCGATTGTTGCGTTGTCCACATTCGAAGCAAAATATGTTGCCGCCACGACATCCGCATGCCAGGCAGTATGGCTGCGAAGAGTTCTAAGCGAACTGTTTAATCCTCCGGAAGGCGCGACAACAATTTTTTGTGACAACAATTTGGCCATTGCACTGTCAAAGGATCCCGTGTTCCATGGTCGGACGAAGCACATTGATATTCGTTATCACTTCATCAGAGAGTTGGTGAAGTCCGGAGAAATTCATCTACAGTTTTGCAGAACCAAGGAGCAGTTGGCAGATATTTTCACGAAGCCTTTGATGGAGGAAGACTTCAGCAGATTGCGAGAGCAGCTTGGAGTCAAAGTGCTTGTGAAATCAAGTTTAAAGGAGGGTGTTAGAAAAATAAACCCAAATTTCTCGCCTGTGCCCAACTGCGCTGCCGTAATCCAGGATCCCGATAAGTGTGACAGGACGTCGCACTTATCTTCGCGACAGATATGACACCTGGCAGATCCGATCTCCGCGAGAGTTAATGCCCAGTCGACGTTTGTCAAAAACCCTAGACGAGGGTCAGTTCGAGGATAACCCTTATCCAGAGCTGTCAGAGGATAACCCTTATCCTCCTCTCCCCGCGGCTATAAAAGGACGGTTCGGTTCTACAGACAAACTACTGCAAAGAGAGCGTAGAAGAAGGAAGCAGAGCGGGTGCGAGAGAAGTTCGTGAAAGTGAGCAGAGAAAGAAGGGCGAGTGTTTCGATGGAGCGATGAGGCTCAGTGATAAATGTCGAGCAAGCAGACTCGACATTTCCCTTGTCCGGTTTATCCTGCAGCGTTACTGCGAGATGTTGTTACTTCCTCGGTTGAGGAATTCTGTAACCCTAGTTGTTCATATGAATAAAGTTTGTTGTTTGTCTGTAGCATCTTTAGGGTTTGCAGTTGTTTAAGTCTTAACCTTGGTGTTCTCTGTTCCAGCGTTTCTCTCCATTCATTCGGGTCTTGCCAAGTCGGGCAAACCCAGCAGCAATCGCGAAAGACAAAGAAAATCGTTGCCGTGCAAAGTTGGACGCCGAGCGAAGTAAATTCACTTCGCTGCAACAGCCGCATTTCAACAACTTGCCCAGTGAAGTACGCACTTCGGCAGAAGTGCACATTTCGACTGCACAGCCCAGCGTAGTCCGCGCGAGTGCCGAACTTCGACAGCTTGCAAGTGTGAAGTTCGCACTTCGGCCGAAGTCCGCACTTCGGCGCAGCCCAACATAGCCATGCAGTGCGAGTGCCGAACTCGGCAGCTTGCAAGTGCGAAGTCCGCACTTCGGCTGCACAGCCCAGCGCAGTCCGCGCGAGTGCCGGACTTCGACAGCTTGCAAGTGCGAAGCTCGCACTTCGGTCGAAGTCCGCACTTCGGCTGCTGAAGCGGCGAAGCTCGTCCGTCTTCCTCCCCTGTCGTGCGCGCTACGCGATCCAAACTTCGGTGCCCGCACTTCGGCGACTGTTGAAAACAAAAAACAAAAATTCGCTCCTTCATTCATCGCCACCTCAATCACAGATCAACGTTTGAGATTCCTATTTTAGTGTCTCAAAATGCATTGGATCTGGAAGTCTTCTGTACAAGAAATCAATTTTGTGATTGGTGGATTCATAAACCTTTCTGCGGTTGGAGATGACGATGACTGCGAATTGAACACAAGACAGAAAGTTTGTGAGTCTTCTTTAGCAATCCAGTTCGACGCTTGCAGAAAATTTTGGAAGGAGGCTGTCTCAGGAAAATTACGACCACGAAGACGATGTGATACCCACGATGCTGATGCAAGGTGCAGACGAGTGTTTTGAACCTCGCTGCTGAAAACAATGCATTCTCCAAACATGCGAGCTTTACATCTTTTGCTGTCGTCTAAACACTTTTATCCACCTGTTTATCTGTTACTTACCTGTGTGATAAAACGTATATGCGATCTTTGATGCTATTGAAGACTAGAAGTGGATAGGAGATCTCGGTAATTAAGGCTTGAAGGTCTCGACATACATCAAATACATGACTGGAGTGGCCGTATTTGGAGGAGGAGAACAATGACTTTGGGGCCTCCAAGCGGAGCACAGAGTGACCATTGTGTGGTGATATGTGATGGGTGATGACTTCATGTTGCCTTACTCGTAGTTGCACCTCGAACCCACTGTGCGGCTCCCTGTTGACCCCGTATAATTAAATTTACTGGAAAAGCAACGAAACCAACGATGGAAATTTGAACTGTTTAAATGTGCTCAACTCTTGCAGGTGTAATCTTCACACATAATGCCCAGCCTCTTTAGCTACTGAAACAGTGGGTCTTGTAGATATTTCCTTTGTTTGCTTTTTTGCCCCTACCCTTTATTAATATGTCTCAAATGATAAGGGCCAGGCTAATTTGGTTTTTTTTATAATGGGTGGGGCAAATTTATATTTCTAAAGGGGGCCCACTTTCCTTAAATATTTACTTGAAGAGTGAATCTTTATATGAGAAATTGTATTCAACAGGAAGTGAAAACATTTTATTTTTTCATATTATTTTTCCTGCAAAAGAAGATTTACATATTCCGAAGGAGATCTTGGAGTATTTTTATATACAAATAGAAGAAGACTAAATTTTTTCTACAAGATGAAGGCCCACATTGAATCCGAACATAAGGGTATTTATAGTCGTCGAAAAGTTTTTTCCGAGACGAACATTCTGGTGTAGTCCATTTTCAAATTTGAAGCTATTTTACATACTTTTTTGTGGGTCAAAATATTGTATCATTGAGTGCATTCTCGGTTGAACTCGACACTCCCAACATTGGTTCCCTTCTTTTGCTGTTAAGAGCCCATTGTGTTCATTTAGGTGGAAACCACTACTTATGCTTATGGAGTCACTTTGGACTACCCTTGTGATTTTTGTGGTTCTTTCTCCACTCTATCTTCACACTCTTTTTTGTGAGACACTTTGGTTTTAGGGGCGTTTTCTTTGGTGACCTTTTTTCATAGTTCACATGCAACATTCTAGGAGTATAATTTCATTTCTACGATGAGTCTCTACTATTTTGAGACATCTGATGGGTCCTTTGCAGGCTTATTGAAGAAATTTATCCTTGGGAGGGTTGAAGAGGACATCTTCCTTCCTCTCAATCCTCCATACACATCTTCCTTCTTCTTCTTCTATTCTGGCAGGTGCTTTTCTCCCTTGAGATTTTTCACCATTTCCCTTGTTTTACTGGTTGTCCACTAGTTTTGGACCTTGTTATCAGCCCCTTGTGTTCATATAGGTGGAAACCACATACTCATGCTTGTGGAGTCATTTTAAACTACACTTGCAATTTTTGTGGTTCTTTCTCCATCCTATCTTCACACTCCTTTTTGTGAGACACTTTGGTTTTAGGGGACTTTTCTTTAGTGATATTTATTCTTTTTTATCACATATTGCACATGAGTACCTTATCAGGCCTTGTTGTCGAAACTCATTTCTGTGGCTATACCATCACATATTGTACATGAGTACCTTATCAGGCCTTATTGTCAAGACTCATCTTTTGTGGGTATGCCACATATTTTTTATTCATTTTTTCACTTACCCCTACTATCACTTTAGGAGGGGTAATAAATTATCTTGGTGCACAGAGATTTTAACCTCTTTCTTCTTCTTATTGTTTTTCTTCTTATTGGAAGATGGTTTTTTCCCATGTGGTTTTTCACCATATCTCCTATATATAAGTACATTGTACATGAGTACCTCATCAGGCCTTGCTTCCGGGACTCATTTCTTTTTTATTCAATGAGGGCAATCTTTGTCATCCAAAGACATACCTCTTCCTTTTTGAAATATGGTTTTTCCTATGTGGTTTTTTCACCATCTCTCATATATGTAATAACATAGCACATGAGTACCTCATTAGGCCCAATTGTCGGGACTCATTTTTTTGAGGATAATATTCGCCATACAAAGACATGCCTCTTCTTTTTTATTTTTTGATAGATGGTTTTTTCCCATGGGGTTTTACCATCTCTTCAAAAATAATCATTGTACATGAGTACCTCATCAGGCCTTGTTGTCGGGACTCATTTGTTAAATTCACCCCTAGTATCACTTAAGGAGATAAATAATTATTCTCTTAAGTTCTACTAGGATAGACTTACTTGAGTTACCACTCTTCCATGAGTCAAGTGAACTCTCAGTTTATCCTAGTTCATATTTGATGAGTTGTTGTAATCCAATGACTCTCAATGATCAACTTTTCTATTTATACAAAGTTGATCTATGAAATAAATCAATCAAGTATTCTACTTTTTTAACAATCATAGTGCACTACTTTGAATTAAAAGACACCAAAAGAGGCCTAGAGTGGGAGAAAACCATCAATATCTCACCTGAGAGTTTTTGGTTGTGATGCTTTTATTCACATTCTTGCTGAAAAGATAAAAAAGTTGGATGAAAAATCTAAGAAACCACTACTTATTTTTTTGGATCTTGTTAACATCCCATTGTGTTCATTTAGGTGGAAACCACTACTTATGCTTATGGAGTCACTTTGGACTACCCGTGTGATTTTTGTGGTTCTTTCTCCATTCTATCTTCACACTCTTTTTGTAAGACACTTTGGTTTCAGGGGCGTTTTCTTTGGTGACATTTTTTTCATAGTTCACATGCAACATTCTAGATGTATAATTTAATTTCTATGATGAGTCTCTACTATTTTGAGACATCTAATGGGTCCTTTGTAGGATTATTGAAGAAATTTATCCTTGGGAGGGTTGAAGAGGACATCTTCCTTCCTCTCAATCCTCCATACAAATATTCCTTCTTCTTGTTCTATTCTGGTAGGTGCTTTTCTCCCTTGATATTTTTCACCATTTCCCTTGTTTTACTGGTTGTCCACCAGTTTTGGACCTTGTTATCAGCCCCTTGTGTTCATATAGGTGGAAACCACATACTCATGCTTGTGGAGTTATTTTAAACTACACTTGCAATTTTTGTGGCTCTTTCTCCATCCTATCTTCACACTCCTTTTTGTGAGACACTTTGATTTTACGGGACTTTTCTTTAGTAATATTTATTCCTTTTTATCACATATTACACATGAGTACCTTTTTAGGCGTTGTTGCCAGAACTCATTTCTGTTGCTATACCATCACATATTGTATATGAGTACCTTATTAGGCCTTACTATCAGGACTCATCTTCTGTGCGTGTGCCACATTTTTTATTCATTTTTTCACTTACCCCTACTATCACTTAAGGAGGGGTAATAAATTATCTTGGTGCACAGAAGTTTTCACCTCTCTCTTCTTCTTATTGTTTTTCTTCTTCTTGAAAGATGGATTTTTTCCATGTGGTTTTTCACCATCTCTCCTATATATAAGTACATTGTACATGAGTACCTCATCAGGCCTTGTTTTCGGGACTCATTTCTTTTTTGTTCAATGAGGAAAATCTTTGCCATCCGAAGACATGCCTCTTCATTTTTGAAATATGGTTTTTCCCATGTGGTTTTTTCACCATCTCTCATATATGTAATAACATAGCACATGAGTACCTCATCAGGCCCAGTTTTCGGGACTCATTTTTTTGAGGATAATATTCGCCATACGAAGACATGCCTCTTTTTTTCTTTTTTGATAGATGGTTTTTTCCCATGGGGTTTTACCATCTCTTCAAAAATAATCATTGTACATGAGTACCTCATCAGGCCTTGTTGTCGGGACTCATTTGTTAAATTCACCCCTAGTATCACTTAAGGAGAGTAAATAATTATTCTCTTAAGTTCTACTAGGATAGAATTACTTGAGTTACTACTCTTCCATGAGTTAGGTGAACTCTCAGTTTATCCTAGTTCAAATTTGATGAGTTATTGTAATCCAATGACTCTCAATGATCAACTTTTCTATTTATACAAAGTTGATCCATGAAATAAATCAATCAAGTATTCTACTTTTTTAACAATCATAATGCACTACTTTGAATTAAAAGACACCAAAAAGGCCTAGAGTGGGAGAAAACCATCAATATCTCACCTGAAAGTTTTTGGTTGTAAGGGTTTTATGCACATTCTTGCTGAAAAGAGAAAAAAGTTGGATGAAAAATCTGAGAAATGCATTCTTGTTGGTTATGGAGAAGTTGTTGAAATAAAATGATAAAAATTATGGATTCCAAATGAACACACAAGTATTTTTAGTAGAGATGCAATTTTTAAAGAAATTAAGAGAGTTGGACATATTTAACAAAAAAATTTACAACAATTGAAAGAGAAGGTTAGTGTGCATGAATACATTATGACAAGTCAAAATTCAAGTGGAGCACATTTTTAACCCTATCGACCTCAAGAAAAAATATCTATTAACATTTTAGATAGAGTTTCTAGCCTATAAAGACCTGGTGAAGATTTTTATTTTTATGTATCTAAAGAGGTGCATCAAGAGGATCAACAAATTTTGTAGCCCGATTTTCCACCTTGTATAGAAGAGGTCCAAAAATTAGTGGAGGAGTCTAGAATAACTAGACATATTTCCAATAGGTTTCAAGATTATTTATTTGGATTTATAGCTACTTGTGATGATCTTCTCACATTTGAAGATGACATGAATAGTCCAAAGAAAGAGCATTGGAAGAAGTTCATGTAGGAAGAAATGGATTCAATGAATAAGAACCATGCATGGGATTTTTTTTAGAAACATGTTGGAAGAATGATAATAGACAACAAATAATGTTAAAAAAGAAGTTAATTCCTCATGGGTCTATGGAAAGATACAAGGCAACGTTGATTGCAAAAGGGTTCTCTTAGATCCTAGGTATATATTTTCATCAAACTTATGCTTCCACTATGAATTTATTTTCAATTAGACTTTTTCATGCATATGTTACTACTTTTGATTTAGAAGTTGAACAAATGGATGTAAAAACTGCATTCCTACATGGAGATTTGAAGGAGAAAATATACATACAATAGTTTGATGGTTTTGAAGGAGGGGGTACATGTGTTATCTCTAGATTGAAGAAATTCCTATATGGATTGAAACAGTCTCCTAGATAATGGTACCAAAAGTTTGATAGTTACATGTTGCAGATTAGACTTTTTGGTAATTTTGCAAATCCATGTGTGTATTACAAAAGAAATAGTACAAATTTTGTAATTTTGGTTTCGTATGTGGATGACATCCTCTTGATTAGAAATAATAAATAATTGATTTTAAAAATTTGAGTTGTTGTCAAAGAACTTTGATATGAATGACTTGGGTCAAGCATGACATTGCTTGGGCATTAATATTGTCAGAAATCGTAAGAGCATACAATTATGGCTTTCCCAAAAGGATTACATTAACCGGATTTTGAAAAAAATTAAAATGCAAGATAGTAAACATGCCAAAACTTCTATGCATCTTGGAGTTATATTATCTACAAAAATGTGTCCAACTACAACTAAATAAAAAGAGAGAATGAAGAAAATTTTATATACAGAGGTTTTGGGCTCAGTGATGCATGCAATGGTATGTACCAAGCCTAATATTGATCATTCTATTTGTATGTTTAGCAGATATATGTCTAATATTGGAAAGGAATATTGTATTGCTGTAAAAAGAATTTTTAGATATTTACAAGGTACTAAAGATCATAGTTCGTGTTATTAGCCTACGAAAAATGAAGAGTTTTGTTTGCAAGGACATGTAGACGTAGATTAGGCAGGTGAATTGGACAACCATAAGTCAATAGGAGAATATATCTTCACTTTGTATGGTGGTGCTGTGAGTTGGGGGAGTAAAAATCAAACTATTGTAGCTCTATCAAGAGTTGAAGCATAATATATTGCTACTATTGATGCTACAAAAGAAGTTCTTTGATTGATGAGGTTGTGCAAAGATTTTGATTTGAACCAAAAATATGTTGGAATACAATGTGATAGCCAAAGTACAATAGCACTTGCATATTCTTCATCATTCCATGAAGGGAAAAAATATATTGTAGTGAAATATTATTTTGTGCATGATATGTTAGAGTGGAATGATCAACCTGATCAAATGCAAAACCCAAGAGAGTGTAGCAAATGCACTTACTAAGGTTTCCATAGCTCAAAAACACCAATATTGTAGCAATAAGATTGAGATAAAAGACTGCACAAAAATCCTACATCAAGTGGGAGTTTGTTACAATGTAAAGGTGCTGCATGATTTTCATATTTAATAACACGGAATCTTTTAGAAAGTTCACAGAAACCTCTTTTTGAAGACTTCATGTTTTTAGTATAACCTCAAATATTCTAAAATACTAATAAGCCTTAAAAGATTCCAAAAGATTGTTTGGGTGAGAAAATTAGAAAACCTTCCCATTTTGTGATTATAAAAAAATAATTATATTGTGTAAAAGTTCCTCTCAATAAATATATATATTTTTAAAATATTTGGTCTTCTTTTATCTGTTCATATTTTTGCTTGTAATTTTTATTTTATATCTATTTTAGCTCTATTTTTCTTTTCATATCACACTACCTAAATCTAAAATAAATAAAGTCGTCTCTCTCTTTATACTTTCGTAAATGGGTGCATCTTCTTTCAACCTTCTCAAGAGTATTTTAGGATAAATAGTTGTTGCGGATTAAAAATAAAAATTTCAAAGAAATATTGATCGGATCCCACTTCAATTTCAGAAGAGAAGAACGGCTTTTGGAATGTGGTAAAACGTGACGAAACATGATTGTGTTGCAACCGTATGAAAAGAGTTAAGGCAGTTCAGAAATTCTACACAATCTATTTGTATAAGAATAATATAAAAACATAATTTTACTTTAATGGAGTATGACATTACATGGTTAGCACGCTGGTTGGAGAAATTAATATATGAGGGTGGACACAATGCCTTATTAAAATATTCTCCGATTCGTGCGTGTATGAGCGAAGCCTCTGGTATAACCGATGCAGAACTTTATAACCGATGCAGACCATTAGCGTGAACGATATGGAGGGCGACAATTTTCCATGCAGGAAGCGAGGATTCCGAGGAATAAGGGGGCTAAAGGGTTCTCCGCTTCCGGAAGGAACTAGGGATGGCATTGTCAGTATGCTCGAAAGCCGACTTTGGTTGGTACAAAGTTGGGAGTCAAAAGCAAGATAGGTATGTGGTACTTCGTCAACATGTATATACACGCCCTTATCTTCTAAAGTAATTTGATTAATAATAGTATTATTGTTTTTTTATATGTTTAAATTATGTATTTTTAAATTTAGATAAGACAAGAATAAAACTTTCATGGTTAAGTGGATTGGTAATTGTTTGTCTTGCAGGTATTTATTAAGTAGAGACTTAGGTTTAAATCTTGGGGGCATGCTTGTTGCAAAGGCGTTTGATCTGAATCTTCTAAGTGCACGCTAGATTGGTGGTAGAAATTCCAAACAATACGTGGATTATATTGTACAACAATATAATAAATAAATGAGAAGTGTTAGGGGGCATTTACATCAATATCAAAACCTCTACTTGCATTGTAAAGTATATCCTAAGCCAACATAGTAGGTAGATTTTATATTAATTAGATATATTAATTGGGTTTAATCATATCAAGGTTAACAATGGTCTATTATACTTAAATAAAAAATATATATTATAAAATACTAAATACATTGCACAATAAAATGCACTTAAGTCTATCCAATACATCACATAATTTTAATTTTTCGCTATGAATTATATTACAATTTTAAAAATTCTAGGGCTAGGCTACTTAGACTCTTGGAAAAGATCTTTAGGAGTAGGCAATGTCATTGCAGATGGTTCTAACTAACTTGAGATGGTTAGTAGGATCTCCTTTCCCTCTACACATCTAAAACTTGGGAATTTCAAATTATAGAGGAAAGGGCCAAGTAGCCTTAGGAGAATCTAGCGAATAGTAATAGAGGTTGTTAAGAAATTGTTCTAGATAGAAGAGAAAGTTTGGATAATGAGCATCTTATAATTTACTTGGTCTAATTGAGTCACTAAAACTTGAAGCTCTTATGATATTTGATTAAATTATGATGAATAGGTTGAGGGCTTGTGTTGTAACAATTGTCAGAGGATAAGTTATGAGGAAGGAGTTTTCTCATAACAAACCTATGGTTATGGATGGGGTATTTTCATATATGATGTTGGGATTGGCATCATATAGTTGATCTCTAAAATACTAAAGACTAAGAAACTCACTTAACTAGTAGGCATTAGATGAGGGACTGATGGATTGGAATGTTATATTACACTTAATCCAAAAACTACATGATTGAGCAACTTAGGATTAAGATTAATATGAAAAATGAAAGACGATGGACTAGGATTAAGATTAGGGATTGATACTATGAGATAAACATTGAATGAATTTTTTTAATCAAGGTTAGTATTGGTCTCTATGTGTTGTGATGTAGTACAACTAGAGATACCCTATATAAGCTCTTCAAAAGTATACATGGATACATGTGGCACCAATGACATTTGGAGGAAACTTGTTCCCAACTTTCCATTGGTATTATGCTAGTACATGGTATTGTACTGACTATATTTGGAACTAATGCATTCAGTATCAACATAACGATATTAAAAAATTTAAAAAGGTTTGTTTTATCTAAATATAAAGGGATAAGGGTTGGTTTTTTGGGATGATATAAGAATGTATCCTCCTCTAGAGAGTTCTCAACAACTTCATTAATATCTTTAAATGAGTTCCCCATAGCTTTCCTATACCTTTAAAGGAAATGAGTAATACATATTATGGATCTAAAAAACTAACTCTCCATCCTCTTCTTGGATAGGGATTGAGAGACCCCAAGGAGGCATACCCTTCTCTTCTTGAATAAGGGTTGGATCAAGGTGACTAGCAATTTGATAAGCAATGCTATGGGTTAGGTAACATCTAGGCATGGTTTAAGGGCTTATGAGAATGGGGGATTAATTTGTTTATTTTTTATTTTTAGCATTATCTAAAGAAGAACAAGAACAAGTTTTATACACCTTATATTTCCTTCCTATATATATTTTACTTAACCTATATACCTTGAATGCCTCCCTCTATACTTGACCCCTTTTGGTATACTTGTGGGTACATGAAAGCAAAGTTGATGTATAGGAGACCAATGATATGTAAACATAGTCCCTCCAAGTATATGGTTGAGATAAATTTAAATTATCATTATTACTCCCACTAGCTCACCATGATATTCTTCTACCTAGAGTAAGTATGTGCAAGACCGAGTGTGTGTGGCTAGTGGCTTGGCTTGTTATATACTCAATATGCCTAGATAGTTCATACGTGATCTACTCAAGGAATAAAAAATATTTATCATTGGACTAGAACTTTGGTTAGATTCTTGTTATCTTTAGTAATATGATTTAATCTATGTAAACAAGCATTTAATGATCTTGTTTATAATTTTACCTAATATATTTTAAATTTTAAATTAAATAGGTAGGTCAAATAGGAATCTAGGACCCGTGTGGTGTTCACATTGTGTTCACCAAAATACAAGAATAAAAAATCCCAGGTATATGGGGAGAGTTGTATTGACTCCTCTATCCCCCCCATGTTAGGTTTGTTCACCACTTCATAGACATTGGGAGGTAGATTAGGTTGCAAGATCTATGTTTTATGTTTTTATTTAAAAAAACCTTACATTTCTTGAAAATTCTAGTCTACCCTATATTTCATAGAAAAATATAAGAATGAGTAATTTAAAACTTTTTTTCTATCTTAGATTAAAGATGTGTTATGATGCAGGAGCATCCAGGGTAGCACAACAATCTTGCATCACCGAAAAGAAAAAAAAAAGTTAGAAGTTTGCAAATTTTTCTAAGTATAAAAATTGTCGCGATATCGCGACACAAATGTCGTCGCGATATCGTGACGTATTTTAAGAACCGTGGCAAGCGCAAATAATGGTCATGATATTGCAACGTATTTTAAGAATCATGGCAAGCGCAAATATTGGTCACGATATTGTGACATCAAAGTTGTCGCGATATCGCGACACTTTGGCAACCGAAGTCACAAGCCACAAAAGTGTCACGAAATAGTGACACTTTGGTAGCTAAAGTCAAAAGCCACAAAAGTGTCACGATATCGTGACACTTTGGCAGCCAAATCCAAAAGCCATAGAAGTGTCACGATATCGCGACACCTTGGAGAAAGAGGACCAAAAGCAGAAAAGAGTCGCGATATCGCGACACCTCGGAGAAAGAGAACCAAAAGTAGAAAAACGTCGCGATATCATGACACATTGGAGAAGGAGAGCCTAGGGCAAAAAAGTGTCACGAAATCGCGACATGTCGCGTTTTCACGACCTGGCTAAGAGGGTAAAGACGGGTTTTTCGTAGACTATTGCAGAACGACAGGTGGCGATTCTAGAAGCCATTAAGGCAGTTCCAAGTGGCAGTTTCAGAAGCCGTTAAGGCCATTCCATGTGGCAGTTACAAAATCCGTTAAGGCAGTTACGAACACCGGTTGCAGCAAGAAGCCTAGATTATAAAAGGAGATTTTTTCAAAGTATTTGAGAGGCTGGAAAGACATAGAATGAACTGCGACTGTATTTTCTTTTGCACTTTGTAATCTTCCATGGTTTCCAATTAAGCTTTCCATGCTTTGAAATAAAATTGCATCTTTTTCTTTATAATTTTAACTGGTTAAAATTGGCTCTCCATCAAGTGGTATCAAAGCAGCAAGATTCTGAGTGTGTGAGTAGAGCACCAAACATGAGGCAGCTCGCACCAGGATCTAGGGTTACGGGTTCTGAGTAACTGTGAAGTAGAATGCCACTGCAAAGAAATCATGGTGCTAGAAGGAACATGGTTCCTGAAGGAGATTTTCGTGCATTGCAGAGACAAGTGTTGGCATTGTAGGACTAATTGCGCAGAGGAGTAGAGCCGAGAGGAGAAGACCACAATGATGATGACAAAGTTGAAGACCCGTCTAAAGAGGAAGAAGAAGCAATGAGTGCAACGGAATCAAGGATGATTAAAGCCATTTCATAAATTGGGAAAATGCCAAAGATTAACGTCTCCACGTATTCTAGAAATTTAAATCCAAAAGAATTAATCGACTGGATAATGACATAGAGGAATATTTCGAATATGAGGATGTTGAAGATCCAAATCGAATTAAATTTGCCAGAACAAAATTAAAAGGCCATGCTGGCATATGGTGGAAATGAGTGCAACTGGAAAGAAACCGGAGAGGAAAAGAAAAGATCACCAGGTGGGATCGAATGGTGGAAAAATTGAAACGACAATTTATTATAGGAGATTACGAATTAGATCTGCTAAGAAAAATGCAGAGTTTGCGCTAGTCCAGCAAGTCCGTTAAAGAATATACAGAGGAATTTTTTAAAATTTCTATTAGAACCGGCTATACAGAAGCAACTAAAGAAAGAGTAGCCCATTACATTAATGGGTTGAGAACCAACATGCAAGAAGAATTAAGTCTGGTTCGAATGAACAACATTGAAGATGCTTACCAGTTTGCTCTAAAAGTGGAAGAGAAACTGAATAGCAAATTTGACAGCAAGCAAAGAGGAAGAGGTCGTGGTGGAAGAACTGGTGGAAGAACCAGTGGAATTAAATATGATGATAAAAAATAGAATGGTGAAACTAGCAATCGCCAAGAACAGAAGGAGGAGAATGCTTATCGACCTCGTAATCAGAACAATGATTATCAAAGGGGAAGAGGTAGAGGTGGACGTGGATATGGCAGAGGCAGATTTCGTGGAACCTGTTTTAATTGCGGAGAAGAAGGGCATCGATCATATGAGTGTCCCAAACACCAAGAAGCACCAAACAAAAGGCCTGAAGGTAATGCCAGAGCTGCAGTTGCTGAGGATGGTGTTGAATCCGAGCACTCTAAAGAAGTAGAGCACGGAGAAGTGATGATCACAAGGAGAACTTTGTTGAATGAAGAGAAGGAACCAGATCAACGAAAAAGCCTGTTTCGCACGAGGTGCAAATGTTTAGGTAAAATCTGTAATATTATTATTGATAATGGTAGTACAGATAATTTGGTTTCTAAGAAAATGGTAACTAAGTTAAAGTTAGAAAGAAGACAACACCCGCATCCATACCGGATTGCATGGTTGCAGAAGGATCATAGAGCATTGGTCAGTGAACAATGCTTGGTCAAGTTCAAAATCAGAAGGTACTAGGATGAGGTCCTGTGTGATATTTTGCCAATGGATGCTTGTCATTTGTTGCTTGGAAGACCATGGCAATTTGACAGACGTGCAGCGCATGATGGACATGCAAATACCTATTCCCTGAAAAAAGATGAAGTATGCCACAAATTGAAGCCATTGAAGGAGGTTGAGGAAAAGGTATGCAATAATGATAGAATTTGTTTAGTAGATGGCAAAAAAAATTTGGATGGTATAAAGAGGGATTCAATGTGTTATGCATTAATTCCTATTGTAAAAAGAGAAGATACTACTAACATTCCAGCGGAAGTTGAACATCTGTTAGCAGAATTTCTTGATATTATATCAGACAATGTACCTGAGGGTTTGCCACCAATGAGGAATATTAGTCATCAGATTGACTTAATGCCAGGATCTAGCTTACCCAACAAGGCATCTCATAGAATGTCTCCTGTTGAGAATGAAGAGTTGAACCGACAAGTTCAGGAATTGTTGAGGAAGGGTTTGATTCGAGCAAGTTTGAGCCCTTGTGTAGTGCCAGCAGTACTTGCACCAAAGAAGAATGGCGAATGGTGAATGTGCACTGATTCCCAAGCCATTAATAAAATTATTATTAAATATCGCTTTCCATTACCCAGAATGGATGATATAATGGATTGCTTGAGTGGAGCTAAATACTTCACTAAGATTGATTTGAAGAGCGGATATCATCAGATACGTGTTAGAGAGGGTGATGAATGGAAGAAAGCCTTTAAAACTAGAGAGGGTTTGTATGAGTGGTTAGTTATGCCATTTGGATTGACTAATGCACCCAGTACATTTATGAGTCTGATGAATGAAGTATTGCGTGAATTCCTGGAAAAGTTTGTGATAGTGTATCTGGATGATATTCTAATTTTTAGTAAAACATTGGATGAACATTTGTTGCATGTTCAAACAGTTTTTGAAAAACTACATGAGGAGCAGTTATTGATAAATATACAGAAGTGCAGTTTTGTATAGAAAGAGTTGATATACCTGGGATTTTTCATCTCAGAGAAGGGTCTGAAAATGGATCCTGAGAAAGTGAAGGCTATCCTTGAATGGCCTGCCCCAAGGAATGTGATAGAGGTAAGATCGTTTCACGGTCTTGCAAGTTTCTATAGAAAGTTTATTAGAGACTTTAGCAGTATTTGTGCACCCCTAACAGAAACTATGAGAGGGGATAAGAGAGAGTTTAAGTGGATTGCCAAGGTAGATACCAGCATGAACATATTGAAGAAGAAAGTGACAGAACAACCCATTTTGGCACTTCCAGATTTTAATAAAGTGTTTCAGGTTGACTGTGATGCCAGTGGTAGTGCCATTAGAGCTGTGTTGAGACAAGAAGGTAAACCTGTTGCATACTTTAGTGAAAAATTGAATGATTCTAGAAATAAATACTCTTTTTATGATCAAGAATTCTATGCTATAATTCAGGCTCTTAAGAAATGGAGACATTATTTGCTAACCAAAGAGTTTGTTTTATATACTGACCATCAAGCTTTGTAGTATATCAATAGTCAAGGTAAACTTAACCAACGACATTTGAAGTGGGTTGAATTCTTGTAGAGTTATACCTTTGTACTAAAGCATAGAAGTGGCAAATCTAATAGAGTTGTAGATGCCTTGAGTAGAAGGCATAATTTGTTGATAGAAATGAGAGTGCAGGTTGTTGGGTTTGATGAACTCAAGAGTTTATACCCAGTAGATACAAATTTTATAGAGGCATGGACAGCATGTGTGTCTCCTACTACTGTGGATTGCACTAAGTGGTTGGATTTCATGATCCAAGATGGGATGCTGTTTTGGCAGAATCAATTGTGCATTCCACGAAGTTCCATGAGGGAAAATTTGATCAAAGAGAAGCATAGTGGAGGACTAGCAGGGCACATTGGCCATGATAAGACCATTGCTCTTGTTAGTGAGAATTACCATTGGCCACAGTTGCAGTCGGATGTGACCAAATTTGTGCAGGGTTACGAGTGTGCCGGATGGCAAAAGGAGTCGACGAGAATACGAGGAATGTACCAGCCATTGCCTGTACCAGGGAGACCTTGGGAAGATATCAGCATGGATTTTGTTCTCGGTCTGCCAAGAACACAACATGGAAATGATGCCATTTTTGTTGTTATTGACAGGTTTTCAAAAATGGCCCATTTTATTCCATGTCAGAAGACAAGTGATGCGGTTCACATTGTCGGCTTGTTCTTCAAGGAGGTAGTCCGACTTCATGGTCTACCCCAAAGCATTGTCTCGGATAGAGATACCAAATTTGTGGGTTATTTCTAGAGAACTCTATGGAAGAAGCTGAAAACAAACTTGAAATTCAGTTCTTCGTACCATCCGCAGACTGATGGACAGACCGAAGTAGTCAACCAAAGTTTGGGTATTCTTCTATGATTTTTGGTAGGAGATAAACCTAAGGGATGGGATATGATTTTACCATAGGCAAAGTTTGCTTACAACAATTCTATCAATTACAGTACTGGTAAATCACCATTCTAGATTGTGCATGGGTACAGCCCAAGAAATGACTCTGAGTTGAGACCGATGGATAAAGCAGACAAGTGCAGTGCTGAAGCTGAAGACTTTGTAGCACACATGAAGACTTTACATGATGAAATACAACAACATATCATTCAAATGAATGCTACTTACAAAGCCAGAGCAGATCAGAAGCGACATTTCAAAGAATTCCAAGTAGGGGATGAAGTCATGGTTCACTTGCGTAAGGAACGTTTTCTTAGAAAAACTTACAATAAGTTGAAGATGAAGAATTTTGGACCATGTCGGATCATAGGCAAACATGATTCAGGCAATGCCTATGAAGTTGATCTACCAAGTGAGCTGAATATTTCACCTATCTTCAATATTTCAGACTTGGTTGAATATCATGCAGGAAGTTGTAGTGAACCACCCGGTCTGGATCTATGGAACATTCCTGCATCCACTCCAGACAAAGAAGAAATTGAAGACATACTCGACACTTGTGAAGGCAGAAGTACTGTTGGTCCAAAATCTGCCACAGGAAAGGATTTTATAATTGCACCCTAGACCTGGCCAACATTGAAAGGCTGGAAGCAAGAAATGGCTCCCGAGACCAATCTCCGAGTGGAGTGGTTCCCTTTACTACTCTAAAATTGGGTTTAAGATAGGGTTCTTTGGAAAGAGATTTAAAAGGTTGCGAGAAAGAAATGGGAAATATGGCCACGAGGCCGGAGTGATGGGATCGGAAAAACAACAGCGAGGAAACTACAAACGCAACAACGACAAGTAACACAAGAAATCAGATTCATCCTCGCACAATCACATGTCGCAAATCCCTCCAAACCCACATTCCAGGAATTGTACCCTGACCGCAGTATTTAAATCCAGTATGCAGAATTTAAATGTAATAGCAATGCAGGAGTACGAATGCTATTAGAAATGCAGAAAATAGAAAGCAAATTCATCCATGCGACGCTTGAAAAATTAGAAGTCGATCCTTGTATTCCCGCAAATACAATTCCAGTTTCTAGCAGCAAGTTTTTCCAACCTTTTGAAATGCGAATTACATTGGTTTTTATAGAGGTCCGTCCTCTTTGCAGCATTAAAAACATAAAACCAACTTCCTCGTGATCTACAATAATATCTTGAAAATCAGGAACACGATCCCCTTAATCGCAGCCTCGAGGAAATAAAAATTAAATACCATGAAACGTTTGCGGTCCTTTATTAAATACGATTCTTCGAACATGTGCATGAAAAACCGTTGAATTAATCCACGAACCGTAGCTTTGAACCAATAAACCCTTTAATTTTGGTGGCCTGGGCACTCTTTGACCTTAACCGCATCGGAAATCCACAAATTATTTAATTCGGGTCAGCATTAAATCATCGGAAATCGGAAAAACCCTCTCGGCCGTTCATATTGCACTTGGCGGGAAAACGCTGCACAGGTCGCGAAATCGCGACGGGTCGCGAAATCGCGACATGTTTTTACGCCGTACGCTTCATCGCTGAAGACCCGCGAAAATGGAACATGTAGCGATTTCGCTACGTCTCGACTTCCTCTTCGCATCGCAAGCTGCTCGCGAAATCGGAACATGTAGCGATTTCGCTACATGTTTCCGTCGTTGCTCCTCCCTGCGCTCTGCCCCGCGAAATCGGAACATGTAGCGATTTCGCTACATGTTTCTCTCACCGCATCAATCGCCATTTTCGGTCGCGATTCGCTGACATGTCAGCGACGCGCTGCAAGTTTTCACTTTTTGCCTTCGACGCTCCCGGGGTCGCGATTCGCTGACATGTCAGCGAATCGCTGCATGTTTTCAACTTAATGCTTTTTGCCCGCCGACCCGCGATTTCGGAACACGTCGCGATATCGCGACGGTTCCGCCAACCTGCCTGCGTTGACTGCGTTGACCGCGATTCTGCAACATGTCAGCGCGTCGCTGCAGTTTTCAGACTTAGTCATTTTTTGCTCAATTTTTTCTCCTTTTTTCGCCCAAGCTGCATCAATCAAAGGTCAGATCCCCAACAATACATCAATGCATTCATCAATGAGAATCAATGTGGCAAAAATGCCAACATTCTTGGCGGCTCGCGGGGTATACGACTCGCTGTATGCAAGAATCCAGGCCTTAGTCCATTGGGCACAGAGTCATATTGGAACTGTAAACTAGCTGCTGCAAAACATGTCAGGGGACTGCTGCCAAACTTCTTCTACTACGGAAAACTAGAACTGGAAGAACCTGCATAGAAGCGGTTATAAACTGAAGAAATGGAATGTGATGGTGGAGTGAGCTCCTGCGATTGCGCAAGCGGTGGTTGCAATGGAGTGATGTGGAAGTAAGCAAGTGATGAATGAGATAGACATAACAACATCATGTTGATACACTACCAGCGGCAATAGATGGAATGAACGAATGGATGGAACATAAGTGGAAGTTTTGAAGCGTGAAATGAAAATGAACTAAGCTGGAAAGGAAATGCCTTTTTTTTTTTTTTTTTTTTTTTTTAAAACAAAAACAAACTGAGAAGAAAGGGATAAGAAGACATGGGAAAAGTAGAAAAGGGGAGAAGAAACAACAGTCGTGGCTTATTCTGTAACTGCAGAAGGAAAAGAAGTAAAAGAAGGAAGATGAAGAAGGGAAAGGAAAGAAAAAGGGGAGGGAAAAGAAGAAAGCCACCAACTGCTGGGAAAGGAGGAGACAAAAAGGGAAACCAACACCTACAGCCCACAAGCAACAAGAGCCAAGGTGACAATAAAAGGCAACACATATATACATACTTTTTTTTTTTTTATATATTATATACAAACTCAAATTGAACTTGCGAAGTCATGAAAAGTAGGCTTTCAAATGAAAGCCATTAACTGAAATTGGAAGTGGGCTACCATCCATCTCTTCCAAATAGAAAGAATTAGCTGCACCAGTACTGGAAATACGGAACGGACCCTCCCAGAATGCATCAAACTTCTTATGATTGCCAGGTTTAGCTTTATTCTCATTCCATTTCAGCACCAAATCTCCTGTCTTGAATGGACGGGCTGCAGAATGCTTATAAAACCACTTTGAAATCCCTTGTATGTGCTTGTCAAATTCATTATATGCTTTGGAACGATGCTCCTCTAATTCCAACAATTGTGCTATTCGCAGATCCAAGGAACTCGGGTCTGTCTCATCATCTTGAAAAAGGCTGCAACTAGCATGTATCTGGCAACTCAAGATGGATGGCAACCTTGCTTCTTTGCCATAGACTAGGGCATATGGTGAGGTTTTAATGGACTTCTTAATGGAAATCCTGTCTGCCCATAACACCTGATTCAGTAACAAGTGCCAAGATCTTTTGTTCTCTCCCAATGACCTCTTCAAAATTCTGAGCAAATTTTTATTCGTTGACTACGCCAAGCCATTTCCCTGTGGATAGTAATTGGAAGATGTCTTAAGGAAAATGCCAAACTTGTTAGCAAACTCAGCCAATTCAGCTCCAATGAATGGAGTCCCATTATCTGTAATGATGGCATCTGGAACACCAAAACGTGTAATTAAACTTTCAACGAAAGAAATCACTACAGATTGATTGGCCATCTTTGTAGGTATGGCTTCAGACCACCTGGTGAAATAATCTAAGCTGTTAAAATGTATCTGTGACCAGCTGAGGAATTAGGATCAATTATTCCAATAAAATCTAACCCCCATTCTTGAAAGGGTGCTTCAACTCTGAAGCTGGATGCAAAGCGAGCTGCATTCCTTACTCTTCCTGCATATCTTTGACACTTATCACGAGGCTTGTGCAATCTTGAAGGAATGCGAGAACGAGGGTCGGCCGGTAGTAACCAGCTCGAATGATTTTCAAGGCCATCGGTCTTCCTGCAAAATGTCCTCCGATAGACCGGAATGGAACTCTTCCAAGATCCTATCCTTATCTGCTTGTTTAACACACTTCAAAAGAACACCATCAATATTTTTAAAAAACAAACCATCCGAAAACAAAACATACCGCGAGCTTGCAACCGAAATCTCCTTCTCGAGAAGCGATCAATTGTGACGGACATTTTCCGGTTGTGAAATAATCAATCGGGTCCTCTGTCCAATCTTTTTCAGAATTAAGAAATTCATTAAATTGTTATTACCAGCAAGAGCTTCTCCACGATCTTCGCATACATCAAATCTTGCTATCTTTGCTAAGCTAGCGGCACGAGCTTTACCACGCACTAATTTAGGTTGGGTGAATTTCTACATCAAATTCCTGGATCTTGGTGACCCGACCGACACGTTTATCACCCAATTCTCCTTGAAGAATGAAATTTCTCACGTCTTGGTGAAGCACATGAACAAATGTCCTGCTCACGGGAAATAAAATGTTTGAATTTCTTCAGGGATTTCATCACGACATATACCTGTTTCTCAATAAAATTGTACCTTGCTTCGTGAGGTAAAATAACTTGGCTCAGAAAAGCGATGGGCCTTTCATTCCCATCATCTCCCTTTTGCGTCAAAACTGCAGCATAACTTTCATCTTCTCCAACTGCATATAAGATGAAATCCTTGGAGTAGTCAGGATTAATCGGGACGAGGGCCTGCACTATTCTTTCCTTGATCTCCTGAAATGCTTCCTTTCTTTGAGATTGTCCATTGGAAAAGCTGCATCTTTCTTCAACAATTCAGTCATTGGTTTAACAACCTGAGCAAAATCAGCAATGAATTTTCTAATGAAATTTATCTGTCCAAAGAAAGATTGAAGTTCCTTCTTGTTTGCAGGGAGTGACAATTTCTTCAGGGCTTCAACACGGGCTGGATCAATTGCTAATCCATCTTCAGAAATCACATGACCCAGAAGCTTACCCTCTTTTACAGCAAACACAGACTTCTTTGGATTAATGGAGATTCCGAATTCTCTGCATTTCTCAAAAATCAGCCTCAGGTGAGAACAGTGGTCTTCTCTTCTATGTGAAAAGACTGTCATGTCGTCAAGGTATATTACAATGATCTTGTTCAACAAATCCTTGAAAGCAATGTCCATAGCTCTTTGGAAGGTAGCTCCAGCATTTGACAGCCCAAAGGGCATTCGTTGATATGCAAAAGTACCCCACTTCGTGGTGAATGCTGTCTTAAACTGATCTTCATCTTTTACCCAGATCTGGTTATACCCGGAAAATCCATCCGGCAAAGAAAAACGGCTGTGCACCAACCACAACATGCAATATTTGATCTATTCTCGGCAAAGGATAATGATCCTTTAATGAAGCACGGTTCAAATTCCTGAAATCAACGCACAATCTAATATCTCCATTCTTCTTACGGACGGGGACCAAATTGGCGACCCATGTGGAGTGCTTGATCGGATAAATGATCTTAGCTTGCAGCATTTTAACGAGTTCAGCCTTCATCAACGCCTCAATCTTTGGGTTTACAGGTCTCTGCTTATGCCGAAAAGGCCTAACTCCTTCTTCTAGTTCAATTGTATCTTTGTATAATCTGCTTGTTATAACCCTTTAAGTCTTTATAGCTCCAAGCTATAATATCGAGAAAACTCTTTCTGAGTTGCTCGATTTTTTGCGGTTCTTACGGGGTTGAGTCGGTGCCAACCTTAATCACTTTGTCGAGTGAAGCTCTAGCTCCATGAATTCCTTTCTATCAATCTCCATTCGAGGCTTTACGGAACGATCATGTTGGTCAAACAAGCTCTCCGAGTTATTAGACCCTTTGGAATATGGTTATTCCTTAATTGAATAAGACCTTCAGCTTCCTCATCTTCCAAAGTTCTGCCTTCAACAGCTGCAACTTCATGTATCAGGAAATTCACAATCTGCTCATCGGTTTCAAAGACCTGCCAAAAATTTTCCTTATCTGGCACACTAGGTCTGTATACCATTCTCACTGTCTTGGGCTTGTTCACAACTTGATCAGCAGGAGAAAAATTCGCTCCAAGAGATGCTAATAAGTCGGCATGTTTATTCATCTCTCGGAAACGACTTGAATATTAAGCGCAGTGAAAAGTTCAAACAAATCCCAAACCTGATTACGATATGCTTTCAGATAATGCTTCTTTGAGATGCATCTATTTGTGACCTGGTTTACAATAAGCTCGGAATCACCAAAAATATTGAGCTGTTCTATTCCTAACTTCTTCGCTTTCTTCAGACCCAAGCACAATGCTTCATATTCAGCAGCATTATTAGTACAACTCCATGTAAGTCGATATGAATAAGTTCTCTGTACACCAGAAGGAGAAATTAACACAATACCTGCTCCGGCACCATTCCTGCATCTAGCTCCATCGAAATACAGTTGCCATAACTGATCTATAACCTCGATCTGATCAACTGGGTTAGACAATTTCTGCTTTGTCTTAATCTCGGTTTTCGAATGGCATAGCGACCAATCTCTGTTTCCATCATGGCATTGAAGTTAAGCATTGAAAGCTGGTCTTCCAAGCGAAGATTGTTTAAAACTTCACTCATTAACACGGCATCTTCGAGACTCTTCGGTGAGCATATGGGTTGTTGCATGTCTTTTCCAACATCTTCCAACTTCTCAATGTGAAAAGGGGAAGGCTTTTCATTACGTATTACGAGACGTCTATTCTTAAAAGGAATTTCCAGGATGAGAATAATCCAATGCCAGATAACCCCCTAATTTTGCGGTAAATTCCCTGGATAAACACATGCTAAAATAGGGCTCTAAATCTACTACAACTATTTCTTGAATCATGGTGATTTGGGGCATTGTATGCAGGACAATGGGTACATCCTTAATGACACCTACTATTTTTACAGGCGTACCATCCAATTGCAGAACTCCGGGACTACTCCGGGTATACTCCATTCCCATGGCTTCACAGACTCCCTTAGGCATGACAGTGGTTGCAGCTCCAGAATCAATCATACAATTGTGTACAACCCAACCTTCTATTTGCAATGACAAGTAAAAAGGAGGAGGTACTGTTCTTGCCGATATGAGAGGTGGTTAAAGTTTGGGCATAGACGGTGCAGGTAGGCCCTATTTCACTCTCCTTCATAGATTTCAATGACTCTTGTAATAAATCTACTTGACCGAGGTAATTGCAAAGCATCATAAAGGCTTACCTTAGCGAGAGTCTTTTTAAGATCATCAACAATGTTGTATGAAGCGCAGCAGAATTTTTCATCTCGGCGAGGTTGCTCAAATCTAGTCTGTCTTGTTGTGTAGCTTCCACTCTCAACCTCTTGGTCGGTGATGGATACTTCAATTTTTCACGTGCCTGCTCCTCCGCTTCTGACCTTACTGGTGCAGTTGCTGCCTTTTCTTGAACTACGTTAAAAGTTGGATCTTTGGGCAAAGGCTTTGGAGCTAGCACGGGAGCTTTCACTGGCCTTTTCACTTCAGTCGGTACTCTTAACGGCTCTAAGTCGATAGGATCAACATTCATAGGCTTCTTTCCAGTCCTTGTTAGAACTGAAACTTGATCTTCCACTGCAGTCATCAAATTACAACCAGCTTCTGAGATCATATTAACATGGTCACCTGAGGTGCTGGCCGCCAAGGTCTGCACATAATTTAAGTGGACCATACATGTATCCTCTCCGTGAGGATCATTACAAGTCGAGCACCAATATACTCCATCTGCATGGGCTGCATCTTCATTTGCTAGAACAGCTAAGCCCTTTTCAGGTGCTTTGCTTGTGGAGGCAACTTGATCTCTAGTAACTTGAGGAGGTTGAAATCTCCTTGGCTGGAAATCTCTCTCAGCCTGCTTCCTCTCAATGAGTGTGATCTTGTTTCCCATGGTTCTAATAGCAGAATTTGCAGACTTAACCTCTTGCAATAATGCTTGTATATGGATCGGGGATTTGCAGGTGCGGGAAGTCTTGGTAAGGGAAAAGGAGGCTGGTGGTCTTGGCAAAGCTGGAAATGCGGTGGAAACGGGAGATGGTTGAATGCTTGGGTGCGGGGAGCGGTAAAGGAGTTAAAGCGAGGCAATTGAGGAGGCTGGGACGGTTGCAACTTTGAGGTGCTTTAGAACTCCATGATGGTGTAGGATACATAGGCGGCATGGGGTGTGGTTGTGAACCATATAAATATTGAGGCAAATGCGGAATAAGAGGCATAGTTACCTTTGGAGGCGGTCTTCCTACGGCAACCGGATCGGCTTCTACTTTAATTGCTTGTTCAAAGATTTACGGAAACGTCACCACATTAGGCTGCCGAACCGCCCATCCGATATCCGAGTGAAACGCTCCGAGGTAGTACATCACGGCTAATTCATCGACGGGTCGAATACCATCGGGAATCCTTTGCCAAGTTACGGTAAACCGAACATTAAAATCGGGTATCTCTTCTTGTGGATGTCTCTGTATGACGGTAAACTGATTTAACAATGAGAAAGGGTCGACTGTTCATGAAAATGTTTCACCGACAAATCACCCAATTGATCCCATGATGTTATGGTGCGGGAGGCGAGGTTACGTACCAAAACAGCGGTTTACCTCTCAATGAACACACTAACAATTTGATCATTACATCTTCATCGGTAATGTCATGAATAGCGACCGGAGAAGCCACATCATTTATGTGCTCATAGGGCCATTTTGCCGATACCATCGTAAGTGGGCAAAGCCTTCGGTGCGACTGTGATGCTTGGATTACGAGCTCGCAGATTCAAGGCTCCAGTCTTTGTTCCATGCCAAGAATTTTATGGGTGGAGGAAATTGTGCCATTGGTGGAACTTGTAGGGGTGCAACACTAGCAACAATGCTGGGTATTTGTACGGCGAGAAGATGGAAGAGACGAGGAAACTAATCTAGAATGCTCACCACTTCTCGAACTATCAAGTTCAAAAAAGCGAACAAGATCGCCAAATTTCTTTGATTGTGATCTTGTGATCATGAAGTATTTCCGAGTTCGACACGGTCACCAAATAACGAGGCGGGCGTCCACGATCAAAAATCCGGATCTTCAACTCGGCAAAGTCGCAGGATGAACTTACAAATCTCCGCTATGAGGCCAAGACGGCTCATCAAATCTTGAGACCTCCGGGTGTTAAAACAAATGTGGATTTTTGTGAGACGGAAGAAGTCTGTCCCACCGGCGTGCAAAAAGCGTTGGCACAGGTGGGGTTATCACTTTGGAAAATTATGCGTATCCCACCGATTATGAATTCTTGGAGACGAACTGATCTGTCCCACCGGCGTGCCAAAAGCTGTTGGTCCAAAATCGCCACGGGAAAGGATTTTTATAATTGCACCCTAGACCCGGCCAACATTGAAAGGTGGAAGCAAGAAATGGCTCCCGGACCAATCTCCAGTGGGTTGGTTCCCTTTACTATTCTAAAATTGGGTTTAAGATAAGGGTTCCTTGGAAAGAAATTAAAAGGTTGCGAGAAAGAAATGGGAAATATGGCCACGAGCCGGAGTGATGGGATCGAGAAAAACAACAGCAGGAAACTACAAACGCAACAACAGCAAGTAACACAAGAAATCAGCTTCATCCTCGCACAATCACATGCCGCAAATCCCTCCAAACCCACATTCCAGGAATTGTACCCTGACCGCAGTATTTAAATCCAGTATGCAGAATTTAAATGTAATAGCAATGCAGGAGTACGAATGCTATTAGAAATGCAGAAAATAGAAAAGAAATTCATCCATGCAACGCTTGAAAAATTAGAAATTGATCCTTTTATTCCCGCAGATACAATTCCAGTTTCTAGCAGCAAGTTTTTCCAACCTTTTGAAATGCGAATTACATTGGTTTTTATAGAGGTCCGTCCTCTTTGCAGCATTAAAAACATAAAACCAACTTCCTCGTGATCTACAATAATATCTGAAAATCGAGGAACATGATCCCTTTAATTGCAATCTCGAAGAAATAAAAATTAAAGGCCATGAAACGTTCGCGGTCCTTTATTAAATACGATTCTTCGAACATGTGCATGAAAACCATTGAATTAATCCACGAACCGTAGCTTTGAACCAATAAACCCTTTAATTTTGGTGGCCTGGGCACTCTTTGACCTTAACCGCATTGGAAATCCGCAAATTATTTAATTCGGGTCAGCATTAAATCATCGGAAATCGGAAAAACCCTTTCGGCCGTTCATATTGCACTTGGCGGGAAAACAGTTACAGGTCGCGAAAATGCGACGGGTCACGAAATCGCGACGTGTTTTTCCGCCGTACGCTTCACTGCTGAAGACCCGCGAAAATGGAACATGTAGCGATTTCGCTACGTCTCGACTTCTCTTGCCACGCAAGCTTGCCGCGAATCGGAACATGTAGCGATTTCGCTACATGTTTCGTCGTTGCTCCTCCTGCGCTACGCACGCGAAATCGGAACACGTAGCGATTTCGCTACATGTTCCTCGTCGCCGCATCAATCGCCATTTTCGGTCGCGATTCGCTGACATGTCAGCGACGTGCTACAAATTTTGACTTTTTGCCTTCGACGCTGCCCGGGTCGCGATTCGCTGACATGTCAGCGAATCGCTGCATGTTTTCAACTTAATGCTTTTTGCCCACCGACCCACGATTTCGGAACACGTCGCGATATCGCGACGGTTCCGCCAACCTGCCTGCGTTGACTGCGTTGACCGCGATTCTGCAACATGTCAGCGCGTCGCTGCAATTTTTAGACTTAGTCATTTTTTGCTCATTTTTTCTCCTTTTTTCGCCCAAGCTGCATCAATCAAAGGTCAGATCCCCAACAATACATCAATGCATTCATCAATGAGAATCAATGTGGCAAAAATGCCAACAAGTACCAAAAATAGGCAATATTCGAAGTACTTGGTCAAATGGAAGAACCGACCTGTCGAAGATGCCACATGGTTGTCCAAATCAGAGGTTGATCGTTTGGGTTTTCCTATAACAGCCCAGAAGTGAGGATCACTTCTAAAAATCTACCTCGGGTGTCTGATGCAGGAGCATCCGGGCGACACGACAATCTTGCATCACCAAAAAGAAAAAAAAAAGTTAGAAGTTTGCAAATTTTTCTAAGTATAAAAATTGTCGCGATATCGCGACACAAATGTCGTCGCGATATCACGACGTATTTTAAGAACCGTGGCAAGTGCAAATAATGGTCACGTTATTGCAACACAAATGTCGTCACAATATCGTGACGTATTTTAAGAACCGTGGCAAGCACAAATATTGGTCACGATATCGCGACATCAAAGTTGTCGCGATATCGTGACACTTTGGCAGCCGAAGTCACAAGCCATAAAAGTGTCGCAAAATCGTGACACTTTGGTAGCCGAAGTCACAAGCCACAAAAGTGTCGCGAAATCGCAACACTTTGGCAGCCAAAGTCACAAGCCACAAAAGTGTCACGAAATCATGACACTTTGGCAACCGAAGTCAGAAGCCACAAAAGTGTCGCGATATCGTGACACTTTGGCAGCCAAAACCAAAAGCCATAGAAGTGTCACGATAGCGCGATACCTTGGAGAAAGAGGACCAAAAGCAGAAAATATTCGCGATATCGCGACACCTCGAAGAAAGAGAACCAAAAGCAAAAAAATGTCACGATATCGCAACACATTGGAGAAGGAGAGCCTAGGGCAGAAAAGTGTCGCGAAATCGTGACATGTCACGTTTTCGCGACCTGGCTAAGAGGGTAAAGACGGGTTTTTCGTGGACTATTGCAGAACGACAGGTGGCGATTCTAGAAGCCATTAAGGCAGTTCCAAGTGGCAGTTCTAGAAGCTGTTAAGGTCGTTCCATGTGGCAGTTATAGAAGTCGTTAAGGTCGTTCCATGTGGCAGTTATAGAAGTCGTTAAGGCAGTTACAAACGGTGGTTGCAGCAAGAAGCCTAGATTATAAAAGGAGATTTTTTCAAAGTATTTGGGAGGCTGGAAAGACGTAGAATGAACTGCGACTGTATTTTCTTCTGCACTTTGTAATCTTCCATGGTTTCGAATTAAGCTTTCCATGCTTCGAAATAAAATCACGTCTTTTTCTTTATAATTTTAACTAGTTAAAATTGGCTCCCCATCATGTTAGCTTTTGATTAGTATATGATATATGAAATGCAGCCACAATATGTTATATTAGCGATGACCATATGATAATGGTACTATATTATGCAGGAAAACAAAGAGATAAACTTTTGTAATAACTCAAAAATATGTCATTAATGAAAGCTCACAAAAATAGTACAATGCAGTATAATGGAGGACATGAACACTCCATAAATTATTTTTAAAGAACTACATTGTACTCCTCTACCAATATATACTATGCACTCTCTATACTCTCTACTCCCCATTTTAATCACTATAAGCCATATATATAGGAAGATAAGTTCCTTGGCCCCTACTCTACCTTTAACTCTATCCTATGACTTATGTACATGTGGACTACATGCACATTTACATCATTGCATATTCTAACACTTGTGCACTTGTGCATTTATTACATTGCTTGAAGTAACTACTTAAATTTACTCTAAAGTAAACTCCTACTCTAGTAATGTATCCAAGGTGGTACATTAGCATGTACCCAATAATGTAATATACTCTAACACCCCCCTTTATTACATTATTTGGATATTTAAGAAAGTAGTATTCAATATGGATATTCATCCATCATATGTTCTTCTGCTTGATCTAGTTCTTCTTCTTCTTCACCTTTAGTATTCGATTCATTCTTTGTGCTTTCTTCATTATACTCTTTGTTTGTATCATGTTGAGTATTTTTATCTTGTTCTCTTCTACCATGTTTTTTCTTCCTTCTTTTTTGTATTATTACTAGAGGAATATCTGCTTCATGATGAGTTAGTCTATTATCACAATAAAATTGACTTGGATTCAAAGATTCATTACTAGCATTTACTTTGTTTTATTTCATTCCTTGAAAGAACTCAAAAGTGATTAATGATAAATAGAACATTAAACATTCTTCTGAAGAAAGAATAATCACATTTTGAGTATTCCACCAAGTCCTAAATAGATTTTCATGAAGATATCCAATTAATGTTGTAAATTTCTCTTCCTTTGCTTCCTTTTAAAAAAAGAGAATATTTCTTTCAACTCTATAGACAAGAGTTTGAATCCATCAAAATTTTCTATCAAATTTTGTGAATAGAACCTAAGTTCATGAAATAGCATTTCACTATTTTCATTGAATCCATTCTTAATTAAACCCTCCATCTTGATTTAAATAATAAACCCTTTTATGTTTATATATTTTTATTACCATTGAAATTGGCTTCCTTATGTCTCCCTAGTATAGAGTATATGAACTACTTTGATAAAACCTTTTTAAGACTTAGGTTTTGTAGGATCCTTATATCTCCCTAGTGATTACAGTATGGTCTAATCATGATAAAATTCTTAGCAACTATTAGTTCACCTTTTGATTTGATTTTGTTATTTTCATCTTATTTCTCCTATTGAACTATGTACTTATCAATTTGATGGATTTCTTTATGGTTGGATTTATTTTATTCCTTTAATGTGACTATGATACATGCATAAATTATAAATTTCAACACTTTTAAAGCAAGCAATAATTTTGCTTCTCTATCCTTAAATTTTCAATGGTTCAATTTTCTAAGTTCCAATTAATTAAAGTTTAATGTAGCAATCCTTATATCTCCCTAATTTGGAATTGTAGAAATTTATAATATTTGCAATAATAATATTTTTGTTTACCAAGTCGAAACCATTATATATCCTATGATATTAATTGTAAATATTATTATTCTTGTATTTCAAATGATGTATTTTGAAATAATATTTAAGGATATAAACTCCTCTTAATTTGCTTTCAAGTTTACTAAGGTTAATTTTGATTCTATCTTAAATGATAATAATTTCAACCTTATATACTATCCCTTATCACTCCTTTAATGAAAGTAAATATTAATATAATTTGAAAGTGAAAGCACGAGGATACGAAAACAAAAAGGAAAATTCGAGATGCGATGTAAACGAAAACAAAAGACAACGCTAAATCCTATGAATTGAAAGTGCATGAAAGGAAAGAGGCATAAACAAATCAAAACCAAATAGAAAGCCAATATGAAAGACAACCATTTTTATTAATGTGCTTTAGAACTCGGTTACAATCCGTCTCCTCCATTTTCAGGGGCTAGGAGCGTTAAATGTGTTCTTGTCACACCCATGGATGCGATTCCTTCTTTTGCGTGCCCACATGTAAAGTGGGCAGACCAAACGTCACCGTCGCTTGCGTTGATGAGTCTTGACTCCTTGCTACTCCTCCGATGTTAAGACCCTATGTTCAAGGAAATAGAAAATAGTCAATAGCACCTGTAGATGAAATAAAACATGCAATCCCCAAGCCTACGATTAGTGAGTGTGAAAAATGAATAAAACGGTAACTAAAATAGATCCAAATGAACTAAAAACTTGATAGGGGCATGAGGACATTACCAGGAGGGCACTGCAAATGGAACAGTCAAAAAATTTGCCATAGATCCGTATTCGCTCCGGGGTGGGATGAATAGACCTACAACAAAACGCCAAAAAGCACTGTCCCAAATGTCACATCCGGGAAGCTCCAAATCACCTACAAAGTTGGGGTTAGCTAATTGGGGGTTTTTTGGGAATACCCAGAAGGTCATAATTTCCCAATTTGGCCTCTATCACTGGGAATTTGATGATGCCACATGCATGTTAGTAAAGGCAAGAAATGATAGAAACATGATCAAAATTGCTCAAAACAACGTGAAATTTAAATGACAACCTATTTAAGTAGCATTGAATCAAATGAAAAAATAACAGAAGGGAAATCTTCCACAGATTTCTAATCACTTCGGGGTCGGGCGATTAGAACTACAGTAGTGGGGGGGGCACCTGGGGGCAGGACGCCCACCTTTTGGGGCCCGATTTCAGCACCAATACACTTGGGATGGGTCCAAAATCTTGTGGGGTGTTTTTAGAAAATTTGGTAGGATGTTGTGGCAAAATGTTGGGTTTTGGTTTTGGATTTGCGCTTCCAATAACCACCCTATGACCTCTCTTCCAAAAGAGATCAAGGATGCGAAAGGCACAAATCAAAATGTGTGTATGGAAGTAAAATGGCAACACTTCGTTGCTCAAAATTCTCCTTCTCTGTATAGCTTGTGGTGAGAAAACTCACCCATTTATGGACCTCGAGGTCTCTTGTGATTGAGCATGCAGAGGCGCCACTTGGAAATCATGCCTTCCAAGGGGGGAGAAGATTCCTCCCTGATTAAGGGCTCCATGACTACCCCTGTAACTGCCACTAATTCTCAAAAATGCTCACTCACACTCCCATGCAAGGAAGGAAGAGTTAAGTGGCGGATTTGAGCTGCCATTTGTCAAGATTTGACTTTTTTCCTGTCAAACCTGCTATTCACCCCACCCTAGAGTGAATATTGTTAATCATCCCTGGGTGGGACGAATAGAAGTTTGTAATCTTTTAGAAAGTTCACAAAAACCTCCTTTTGAAGACTTTTAGTATAACCTCAAATATTCTAAAATACTAATAAGCCCTAAAAGATTCCAAAAGATTGTTTGGGTGAGAAAATTAGAAAACCCTCCCATTTTATGATTATAAAAAAATATCTATGTTGTGTAAAAGTTCCTCTCAATAAATATATATATTTTTAAAATATTTATTCTTCTTTTATCTGTTCATATTTTTTTGCTTGTAATTTTTATTTTATATCTATTTTAACTCTATTTTTCTTTTCATATCACACTACCTAAATATAAAATAAATAAAGCCGTCTCTTTCTTTATACTTTCGTAAATGGGTGCATCTTCTTTCAACCTTATCAAGAGTATTTTAGGATAAATAGTTGTTGCGGATTAAAATAAAATTTTCCAAGAAATATTGATCGGATCCCACTTCAATTTCAGAAGAGAAGAACGGCTTTTGGAATGTTGTCAAACGTGACGAAACATGATTGTGTTGCAACCGTATGAAAAGAGTTAAGGCAGTTCAGAAATTCTTCACAATCTATTTGTATAAGAATAATATAAAAACATAATTTTACTTTAATGGAGTATGTTGAACTCGCAGTAAATTTTGAGCTCCATTATTTGAGCCGAGCCTTGTTGTTTTCGTCTGAGAAACAACGGACTTTATGATGAGCTCTTTTATTTCAATGTAATGTAGTGCTCACAGATTACAAAGAAAGAAAAATAAAAATGTTAAGATCATGTTCAACAACCCCAGGGGGGCATAGCGTACAGGTGATCCAGATTTGAAGTATTTGTCTGGGTTGAAGGCTGGTCCAGATAGCTTAGCACAAGATGTGGATACAAAAGAGAGGTTCTCCTTGGCATTGTCATACAGAATATGATAATTCGCCTGCTGCCAATTTCCGAAAATCATCGGTAAAGAACTATCATTCGTTCCTAACATTGGTAGACACAATATATTCCCTTGCTGATCCGCATACATGAAGTTATTTTTCCCTTCGATAAGATAATCGGCACCCCCACCAAAATGAAACGTCATGTTCGGAAGCCTTAGATCGGGTGCTCCTAATGTCCTTTTATAGCAATGCAGGTGCGGATCGCTATATATAGACCATCCACTGCCTATTAGAGCATTATCTACAGCGTCTGCCACTGCATCAAAAACCACGGATGTCAATATGGTGATCGTCGTTCCGGAGTCGATGATGAACCCTCCGCTTCCATCAGTGTTGTTGATCTCAAACGCTCCGCTTGGAATGTTCAGCTTCGAATCCCCCACGCTGATTCCATTCACAGAGAGGTAGTAGTACGTATCCAGCTCTGGCCGGGCAAAATTTTTTAGCATCGACGTAGACTTCACTTCTGCACCCTTTAGGTCGGCTGCGTCACCGAAGAAGATAGGGCTTGTTACCGATGCATCATCGTCAACATAAGACGTTAGACAGTACGAGAACTTAGATCCAACTGTGGAACCAATCTGCGAGATTAGCGATAACTGCCCCCGTCCAAGTCCTACTATACCGTCGGCTTCACTAGAATCGCCCTTAAATTGGGTATAATGGCTGCATCCAAATGCTATCTCTGGGAGGGAGTGTAAACTTCCGTTTGCATTCCACACGGTGAAAGTTTCCTTTGACAAAACGCCGCTCGTAGTGGAACCATCACCGTAGCCATATGTATACTCGCACTCTGAAGTACACTGGCTTTTACGAAGAGAATTGCAGAGGGAAGAGCCACAGGGGACGTTGCAATATGTGGCGGAGTCCGAGGGATCGAAGACGGACCCTGGCTGCTTGATGCAGTGTATGCAGGGTTTGCACTGAGTCCATATCAGATCGCTTCCTGTGTCCACGTTTGCAATCATCTTCCATGGCGGTGTTCCGATGCCCATTGTCAAGAAAAATTCTCCTTCATTGACGCCATGCATGACAGGAGCCGCGAGGGTCTGAGTCGAAGAAGCTTTTCCTCGTTGTACACCATTGATTGAAGCTTCAATTTTATTCATCCTTGCAGTGCTTCTGTGAACGGCGGCGCGGAGGCGTTCTTGAGCAGTCATGTCTGCCTCGGAAGAATGCAGACGCGTCATTTGTGTGTGCAAGCCCTTCACCTGGCCTTCCGCCAAAGGCAAGTGAGGAGAGCAGCAAAGCAGAAGTATGATCATCATCAACCACGCCAACAAGGTCATATTGGTGCAACCTATTGTTCAAGATGACATTACATGGTTAGCACGCTGGTTGGAGACATTAATATATGAGGGTGGACACAATGCCTTATTAAAATATTCTCCGATTCGTGCGTGTATGAGCGAAGCCTCTGGTATAACCGATGCAGAACTTTAGCGTGAACGATATGGAGGGCGACAATTTTCCATGCAGGAAGCGAGGATTCCGAGGAATAAGGGAGCTAAAGTGTTCTCCGCTTCCGGAAGGAACTAGGGATGGCATTGTGAGTCTGCTCGAAAGCCGACTTTGGTTGGTACAAAGTTGGGAGTCAAAAGCAAGATAGGTATGTGGTACTTCGTCAACATGTATATACACGCCCTTATCTTCTAAAGTAATTTGATTAATAATAGTATTATTGTTTTTTTATAAGTTTAAATTATGCATTTTTAAATTTAGATAAGACAAGAATAAAACTTCCATTGTTAAGTGGATTGGTAATTGTTTGTCTTGCAGGTATTTAGTAAGTAGAGACCTAGGTTTAAATCTTGGGGGCATGCTTGTTGCAAAGGCGTTTGATCTGAATCCTCTAAGTGAACGCTAGATTGGTGGTACAAATTCCAAACAATACGTGGATTATATTGTACAACAATCTGATAAATAAATGAGAAGTGTTAGGGGGCATTTACATCAATACCAAAACCTCTACTTACATTGTAAAGTATATCCTAAACCAACATAGTAGGTAGATCTTATATTAATTAGATATATTAATTGGGTTTAATCATATCAAGGTTAACAATGGCATAAAAAATATATATTATAAAATACTAAATACATTGCACAATAAAATGCACTTAGGTCTATCCAATACATCACATAATTTTAATTTTTCGCTATGAATTATATTACAATTTTAAAAATTCAAGGGCTAGGCTACTTAGACTCTTAGAAAAGATCTTTAGGAGTAGGCAATGCCATTGTAGATGGTTCTAACTAACTTGAGATGGTTAGTAGGATCTTCTTTCCCTCTACACATCTAAAACTTGGGAATTTCAAATTATAGAGGAAAGGGCCAAGTAGCCTCAGAAGAATCTAGCGATTAGTAGTAGAGGTCATTAAGAAATAGTTCTAGATAGAAGACAAAGTTTGGATAATGAGCATTTTCTATTTTACTTTGTCTAATTGAGTCATTAAAACTTGAAGCTCTTATGATATTTGATTAAATTATGATGAATAGTTTGAGGGTTTGTGTTGTAACAATTGTCAGAGGATAAGTTATGAGGAAGAAGTTTACTCATAACAAACCTATGGTTATGGATGGGGTATTTTCATACATGATGTTGGGATTGGCATCAGATAGTTTATCTCTAAAATACTAAAGACTAAGAAACTCACTTGACTAGTAGGCATTAGATGAGGGACTGATGAATTGGAATGTTATATTACACTTAATCCAAAAACTACATGATTGAGCAACTTAGGATTAGGATTAATATGAAAACTGAAAGACGATGGACTAGGATTAATATTAGGGATTGATACTATGAGATAAACATTGAATGAATTGTGTTAATCAAGGTTAGCATTGGTCTCTATGTGTTGTGATGTAGTACAACTAGAGATACCCTATATAAGCTCTTCAAAAGTATACATGGATACATGTGGCACCAATGAAATTTGGAGGAAACTTGTTCCCCACTTTCCATTGGTATTATGCTAGTACATGGTATTGTATTGACTATATTTGGAACTAATGCATTCAGTATCAACATATCGATATTAAATTTTTTAAAAAGTTGGTTTGTTTTATCTAAATTAGGGGTTGGTTATTCGGGATGATATAGGAATGTATCCTCATCTAGAGTGTTCTCCACAACTTCATTAATATCTTTAAATGAGTTCTCCATAGCTTTCCTATACCTTTCAAGGAAATGGGTAATACATATTATGGATCTAAAAGAATAACTCTCCATCCTCTTCTTGGATAGGGATTGAGATACCTCAAGGAGGCATACCCTCCTCTTCTTGAATAAGGGCTGGATCAAGGTGACTAACAATTTGATAAGCAATGCTATGGGTTAGGTAACGTCTAGGCATGGTTTAAGGGCTTATGAGAATGGGGGATTAATTTATTTATTTTTTATTTTTAGCATTATCTAAAGAAGAACAAGAACAAGTTTTATACACCTTATATCTCCTTCCTATATATATTTTACTTAACCTATATACCTTGAATGCCTCCCTATATACCTGACCCATTTTGACATACGTGTGGGTACATGAAAGTAATGTTGATGTATAGGAGACCAATGATATGTAAACATAGTCCCTCCAAGTATATGGTTGAGATAAATTTAAATTATCATTATTACTCCCACTACCTCACCATGATATTCTTCTACCTAGAGTAAGTATGTGCAAGACCGAGTATGTGTGGCTAGTGCCTTGTTATATACTCAATATGCCCAGATAGTTCATACGTGAGCTACTCAATGAATAAAAATATTTCTCATTGGACTAGCACTTTGGTTAGATTCTTGTTATCTTTAGTAATATGATTTAATCTATGTAAACAAGCATGTAATGATATTGTTTATAATTTTACCTAATATATTTTAAGTTTTAAATTAAGTAGGTAGGTCAAGTAGGAATCTAGGACCCATGTGGTGTTCACATTGTGTTCACAAAAATATAAGAACAACAAATCCTAGGTATATGGGGAGAGTTGTATTGACTCCTCTATCCCCCCATGTTAGGTTGGTTCACCACTTCATATACACTGGGAGGTAGATTAGGTTGCAAGATCTATGTTTTACGTTTTTATTTAAAAAAGTCTTACATTTCTTGAAAATTCCAGTCTACCCTATATTTCATAGAAAAATCTAGGAATGAGTAATTTAAAACTTTTTTTCTATCTTAGATTAAAGATGTGTTAGCTTTTGATGAGTATATGATATAGGAAATGCGGCCACAAGATGTAAGATAAGCAATCTAAGATGACCATATGATAATGGTACTATAATATGCAGGAAAACAAAGAGATAAACTTCTACAATAACTCAAAAATATGCCATTAATGAAAGCTCACGAAAATAGTACAATGCAGTATAATGGAGGACATGAACACTCCATAAACTATTTTTAAGGAACTACATTGTACTCCTCTACCAATCTATACTATGCACTCTCTATATTCTCTACTCTCCCCTATTTCACTCACTATAAGGCATATATATAGGAAGATAAGTTCCTTGGCCCTTACTCTACCTTTGACTCTATCCTATGACTTATGTACATGTGGACTACATGCACATTTACATCATTGCACATTCTAACACTTGTGCATTTATTACATTGCTTGAAGTAACTACTTAACTTTACTCTAAAGTAAACTCCTACTCTAGTAATGTATCCAAGGTGGTACATTAGCATGTACCCAATAATGTAATATACTCTAACACCCCCTATATTACATTATTTGGATATTGAAGAACTTTAGTCTTCAATATGGATCTTCATACCTTCAGATGTCCTTCTGCTTGATCTGGTTCTTCTTCTTCTTCAACTTTAGTATTTGATTCATTCTTTGTGCTTTCCTCATTATACTCTTTGTTTGTATCATGTTGAGTATTTTTATCTTGTTCTCTTCTACCATATTTTCTTCTTCCTCATTTTTGTTGTATTATTACTTGAGGAATACTTCAGGCTTCATGATTGAGTTAGTGCCTATTATCACAATAAAATTGACTTGGATTCAAAGATTCATTACTAGCATTTACTTTATTTTATTTCATTCCTTGAAAGAACTCAAAAGTGATTAATGATAAATAGAACATTAAACACTCTTCTGAAGAAAGAATAATCACTATTTTGAGTATTCCACCAAGTCCTTAATAGATTCTTCATGAAGATAATGTTCCAATTAATGTTGTAAATTTCTCTTCCTTTGCTTCACTTTTAAAATAAATAGAATATTTCTTTCAACTCTATAGACAAGAGTTTGAATTCATCAAATTTTCTATCAAATTTTGTGAATAGAACCTAAGTTCATGAAATAGCATTTCACTATTTTCATTGAATCCATTCTTAATTATTTCCTCCATATTGATTTAAATAATAATCCCTTTTAAGTTTTTATATATTTTTATTACCTTTGAAGTTGGCTACCTTATGACTCCCTAGTTTAGAGTATGTGAACTACTTTGATAAAACCTTTTTAAGACTTAGGTTTTGTAGGATCCTTATGTCTCCCTAGTGATTAGAGTATGCTCTAATCTTGATAAAGTGCTTAGCAACTATTAGTTCACCTTTTGAGTTGATTTTGTAATATTTTGGGAATGATAATAATCAACTCCTATTTTCACCTTATTTCTCCTATTGAACTATGCACTTATCAATTTGATGGAGTTCTCTATGGTTGGATTTATTTTGTCCCTTTAATGTGACTATGAGACAAGCATAAGCAATAAAGTCCAACTCTTTTAAAGCAAGCAATAATTTTGCTTCTCTATCCTTAAATTTCCAATGGTTCAATTTTCTAAATTCCAATTAATTCAAGTTTGATGTAGCACTCCTTATATCTCCCTAATTTGGAATTGTAGAAATTGATAATATTTGCAATAATAATATTTTGGTTTACCAAGTAGAAACCCTTATATCTCCTATGATATTAATTGTAAATATTATTATTCTTGTATTTCAACTAATGTGTTTTGAAATACTATTTAAGGATATAAACTCCTTTTAATTTGCTTTCAAGTTTACTAAGGTTGATTTTTCTTCTATCTTAAATGATAATAATTTCAACCTTATATACTATCCCTTATCACTCCTTTAATGAAAGAAAATATTAATCTAAGTTGAAAGTATACCTTTGTAATGCTTTGCTTTGACTTCTATCTCCAAGGTGGGTGTTGTATCTCTATGGCTTATGATAGCAAGCTTGTTGGTTAATGGATGTCCTCTTTAATGTATCTTTGACTCCTTGTTTCAAGCCTTGATGGTGTGCCTTGAATTATCTCTTTGTGGACTCACGGATGCTTAATATGAGCTCTTCCTTTCTATTAAATTCTGAGAGCTGATTGGCATTGGTCTAGACTTCGACGTGCTATCTTTGGGTGCTAGAATTTCTCCTTATGACACAAGCATTCAATGCTAGTATTCGAACGATGCTCTTCTATGATGGTCTCTTGCTCCCTTTAATGCTCTTTGACCACTGCACTCAAGTTTCACTGGAGATATGCTTCTTCTCTCCCTTCTTAGGCGTGCTTTGACCTGACTGATAGCCCTTAATCTACGTTCTTCCCAATTTGTGTACTCTCCTCTAATATTAGGTGCTTTAATATACCTTGAACATATTCGAAAACCTAGCCACATGGTGCTCTTGCATTACATTCTTGGTGAGCATTTGTTTGGTAAACCTTCAATGCTTGTCTTCCCTATGCAATGATTGATATCCTTTAAACACTTCCAAGATGAGTGTTATATCTATTATGGGTACTTCCTCCCTATGTAGGCATTAGAAAGAGTGAGAGGCACCTTCATTTGTTGTGCCAAGTGGCACAATATTCCTTGGCCTAAGATGACAAGTGGCTCTTCCTTTCATTGCATGTAATGTTACCTTCAACATCTATTTCTTGCCAACAAATACTAGTTGTTGAGTCTTGGCTTCAATGCTTTCTTTCAAGCGATTAGCGATGATGTTCTTCCATGAAGTTGGCTCTAGCTATGGTGATTTTGTAATGCTCTAGTGTTATCCTCTTAGGTGATGCTTCTTCCCCAATTGGTGGTTCAACTCTTGATTGGGTAATAGACCTTAGTCTTCACCTTGATTTTACATAGCCTATGTATGCTTTACTTCTTGCACTTCTTGCTTTATATTTCATGCTATTATCCTTGCTTTGCAATGGATGTGTAATGGATGTAAAGCTTCCTTATGATGTTGTAGGTTAACGTTGCTCGTAGATGCTTGCTTTGGTGATGAAGTTGGTGTTTTTAGACACCCAAAACTGATTTTTTGAGCCCTTCATTGGCTCCCTTCCTTCACTCAAAGTTTGCACCTTTAACTTCGATGATTTAGCCACTTGTAGACGTAGGGTGCTCATTGTTTTGGTGTCTTTGAGACACTCTATTTTTGTCCTCCTTAATAGGAATATGGTGCAACAATGTAATGTAAATGAGATACTCTATTTTGCACCGATATTTTGAGATTTCCTTATCTCCTTTTGATGCTACTTTTCTTCCTTGATATGGTGGCTCCTTGCTATATAGCTTGAGGGAAAATGGAGATAGATTTGATGTTGTATTTCTTACTAGACAACTCTCTCCTTTGCTTGGTTAACTTAGCAATAATGAATCCAAGCTCTAAATCATGCACCTAATATACCCTTAACTTTAAATGCTTAGTGCACCTTTAATAACCTTTAAGGATAACAAGTATAATGCAATAGCAATATCTCCTTATTACTCCTATAAATGAACTCTTAAAGGTAACTCAAAATATGCACTTCAATCTATGCAACTTTCACTTAAAAGTAATGTCTTCTTTGTTGTAACTAGATAATAGGAAGATGATATTTTTCTTTCTATCAAAAATTATCTAACTCCTATTTTAATGTGTAGGTATTAACCTTTATAAGAAACTATCTTTTGCACTCCTTTGAAGACTTTAATATGCAACCTTCTCTTTGCAAATTTTAAACCCTAATAAGGTGCCTAATGGAACTTGATAATGAACCAAATAATTAAATTTCAACTAATGAACCTTCTTGCACCCAAGTTGCTTACCTTAATGATCTCTGTAGATGAAGGATTGCAAGGTGATTAGATTCACCTTATTGTTGCCTTTTACTGGATGAACTTGCAACTCTTCTTGACTATCCAAAATAGTTCTTTAGCTCACCTATTTGCAGCTTTGAAACCCTCTAACTTGTTGCCTTGAATCTATAGTAGGTGACTTTAATTATCCTTTAGAATGCACTCTATAAATCTGAAGTTTTGCAGCTAGTAATGTTGTCCTAATTTCTTCCCTTTTGCAGTCAATTATTTCACTAAAATGCTATCCTTGAATCTCAAAAATTTGGTAGGGAACTCCTCCAAATCATAGCTAAGATTTTCCTTCAAGAACCCTTTAGTATTCTGCTGTAAATTCAGCAAACCCCTATCTCCGAATAAGCCTTCTAGGGAAATATTCAAATCTCTCGGATTTGGTAGTATCATCTAGCTTATTTTCTCCTTCAGTATCCTTGTCAAATTTTGACTTCAATCTAGGCCTTCTTCTCAAGAATCTAAAAGTCTTGAGGTCTTCACCAATCTCCTCCAAAATTTGGCAAGCTTCTTGCCAAATCTATCTTTATTTGGGCTTGTTGTCGGATGGCGATAATTATCCCAAAATATTCCTTTATCAGGAACTTCTCCTTGGTGGTAAATTTCTCCAATGAGTTCTCCTAGGAACTCCTTCAATGGCCTTCTTCGAATCTCCTTCAATGAGGCTCTCCAAGCCTTCTCCTTGTTTCTCCTTGAGACCTCTTCTCTAGGGTCTTCACTCTCGTAGCTTCTCTGGTATTTCTCAATGAGACCTTTCTTTCAACCTTCTATTGTGGAAGTGTTGCAATGAGATCTCCCTCTTAGATATCTAAAATCTATTGCTTTTGGAATAGGACTTTTGCTAGTCCTTCTCTATCTTCAAGCTTCCAAATCTGGAAGTTCTTCAATGGGACCTTTTATGGGTTTCTTCAACTTCTCAGGCTGATTTCTTCTACTCCTTCAAGGTGAAGTCTTCAATATTCAATGGAGATCACCAATCTCCTATCTTCATTAGGACTCTTCTCCTTGAGTCTCTTCTTCCTCGAATCTACAACAAGGCTCCTATGGCCTTTTCTTCACTTCTGCAATCTACAGGTCTGCAATCTCTAGTAATGGGACCTTTTCTATAGGCCTCCAAATATTTGATCTTCCATTTGTTGCTTCTAGTTTTGGATTGATTCCAAAGAAGATATTCTTCCTAGCTCTATGTAGGAAGCTTCCCAACTTTCTTTGAATCTCCTTTTCCTACAACAAAGTATTAGTACTATAATGGAAGAAATTCTAAATCTAGAGATGATCAATCTTCACTAGTTGATTTATCAATCTAGTGGAATCAATATTGAGTCCTAGTCTTCACGAGTTTTTCTGCAACCCTGTGGAAAGACTCTAGCCAAATGCAATCTCAAAAATTCTAAAAATGATATTTTTGGATTCCTCTCAATCTCACTTGTGGCTCTCCCTATTTCCTATCGATCTACCATGTGCTCTGATACCACTTTTAGCTTTTGATGAGTATATGATATAGGAAATGCAACCACAAGATGTAAGATAAGCAATCTAAGATGACTATATGATAATGGCACTATAATATGTAGGAAAATAAAGAGATAAAATTCTGCAATAACTCAAAAATATGCCATTAATGAAAGCTCACAAAAATAGTACAATGTAGTATAATGGAGGACATGAACACTCCATAAACTATTTTAAGGAACTACATTGTACTCCTCTACCAATCTATACTATGCACTCTCTATATTCTCTACTCCTCCCATTTCACTCACTATAAGGCCTATATATAGGAAGATAAGTTCCTTGGCCCTTACTCTACCTTTGAATCTATCCTATGACTTATGTACATGTGGACTACATGCACATTTACATTCTAACACTTGTGCATTTATTACATTGCTTGAGGTAACTACTTAAATTTACTCTAAAGTAAACTCCTACTCTAGTTATGTACCCAAGGTGGTACATTAGCATGTACCCAATAATGTAATATACTCTAACAAGATGTAGGCACATAAAATACATTCAAAAAATACCATCAATCTATATAAAAATTGTGTTTCAATGCTCTAAATAAAATTAATTTTCCCTTACTATGAAGCTTAAAATACATATTCACCCAACCTATGCTCAATGCAAGACAGAAAAGGTGGGTTGAGTTCTTAGATGAGTATGAATTTGAGATTGAATACATCAAAGGAAAAGAAAATAAGGTGGATGATGACTTAAGTAGAAGAAGGTACATAGTAGACTTGATTTGAAGTCATAAAGATCTACTTGACCAAATAAGAAAAATGTAAAATCAATATGAGTATTCCAAAGAAAATCGGGTCAAAATAGGTAGAAATCTAGATAAAAATAAGGACTTTTGTACAAAATATGACATTTTATGCTATAAATATAGGATCATCATGCCAAATATGGGTGACTTAAGAAGATTAATCATGCAATAATCATAGAGAAATTCTATTCTGCTCATCAAGGAGGAAAAAAGATGAGAGAAAATATTAAAAGTTATTATTTTATATAGGAATGAAGAAGGACATCATTGATTTTGTTACTCAATGTTTAGAATTCTATAAGGTCAAGGTAGAATGTAGACATCCTGTAAGGGAATTGTATCCACATGATATACTTGCACAAAATGGTAGGTTATATCAATGGACTTCATAGTAGGTTTACCCAAGAATAGGGATCAATATGATGCAATCCTTGTGGTGGTCGATATATTGACTAAGTTTGCACATTTCAAACTAGGAAACATCATAGATGATGCTCAGGTAGTGGCTAATACATTTTCCAAGGAGATATTTAGACTTCATGGGTTTCTTGAAATGGTAATTTTAAATAGAGATTCCAAATTCACTTTTGAATTTTGAAAGGCCCTACATCATGCAATAGGTACAAAACTAAATATAAGCTTCACATATCACCCTAAGACTAATGGTGAAACTAAGAGGGTAAATCAAGTACTAGAATATATGCTTTGTATGTATTGCATGGATCAAAAATATATGTGGAAAGACTATCTACATCATGTTGAGTTCACCTACAATAATGGGTGTCACTCTTATTTATATATGGCCCCATTTGATGACTTCTATGGAAAGAGGTATATGACACCAATGTCATGGAATAATTTAGAGGATTGAGTTATAATCAGACCCAACATGGTCAAGGAAATAGAAGTTCAACTTAACATAATTATGCAAAGGCTTTAGGAAGCCACTAACCATAAAAAAAACTATGTTGATCTAAAAAGGACACCAAGAGAATACTTCATAGGAGAAAAGGTGTTCTTAAGGGTCAAGCTAATAAAAGGTGCAATCAAATCCATAAAGTTGGATCCTAAATTTTTTGGACCCTTTAAGTTCACTAAGAAGATTAATCCAATTGCATATAAACTCACCTTACAACATAACCTATCAAATATCAATGACACCTTCTACATATCCCTACTTAGGAAGTATGTTGTTGACTTTGATCATGTGTGGGATGTTTCAAATTTGTAGATGGCAAACCCCAAGGCTATTGAACTGATACTAATGAAGATTCTAGAATTCCATTTCAAATCCTTGACGAAACAAATTCCTATAATAATGTAAATTCTAGTGGGATCAATATTCTAAACGAAGTGCCACTTGGGAAAAAGTGGATGATATGAATAACTATTTTCCCTTTTTATTTGAAAAATTTTAATAATATTTTTATCACAAGAAACTCATGGGACTGAGTTTAACCTAGGGGGATAGTATGTCATACCCCACCTTGGCCAAACATTTGTCTAGTAAACTATGTATTGATGAGTGACTAATGGATGTCTAATTTAAATGCTCTAAATTATTATGCATTGGTTATGATGATTTATATTTGAAGAATACAATACTATTAATGAAATGTAAATGTGCAGCTCTAGTTACATCTGTGGCTGGAGGAGGTAGAATCAACCACCAAGGATGAGGTACTTGAAAAGAGAAATGGTGATTAGATAGCTTAGGGTAACATGAAAAACTACCCTCATATAGGTATACATTCTTCTTGAGGATGATCATCGACGATCCATCCATTTTAAATATTATAGCCAATGACTTATAATATTTGTATTGTAATAGTTTTCATGTAGAACAAGTGATTGGATTAGAGATGAATCACCCACCTTGTTGATGAAAATTATTTGTTGCATTTGTTTGTATTACATTTTTGTATAAATGGTTTAAATTACCATGTCTTATTTAAATAGCAAATGAAATTTATTTAAATAAATTATCATGTTTTATTTAAATAGCAAATAATTTTTTTATAAATAAATTACCATGTTTTATGAAAATGTCATATGAATTTTATTTATACAAATTACCATATATTATTTAAATATAAAATGAACCTTATTTAAATAAATTGTCATGTTTTATATCAATAAAAAATGAACCTTATGTAAATATAATAGTAGGATTCTAAAGTTTTAAAAACCTATGAGACAAGAAAGTATGTAGTAGATTGTGTCATAATGGAATCCTATGTTAGTCATGGGATAAGGATGGTTTTTTTAGATAAGAATCTTTGTGGCTAAGTAATGAGGGTGGACTGCATTTATGGAGAAAATTTTGACGTAAGGAAAGAATGAATTTAAAAGAAAAAAATACTTGGTCTAGTCGTGTGAAGAGGTAAGATGGAGATTACTTTTGACAACAAGAATTAATCAGAGATTATATAGGAGGTGTAGAGGGGGAGGAATGCATGTGTTAAATCTAGAGAGAAGGCAAGAAGGTAATGATCATTTTTTAGAGGATTTCTAGAAAAGAAAAAAGACTAGATAAATCCTAGAAATTCCAACTTTGAGGAAAGAAATCCAATGGCAAATGAAATAAGGTTGGAAAATGAGCTTCTAACATAATTAGAGTTTATCTTAGGGAAGAAAAAGCAATTGTGGTAGACGTCTATGACACAATTTCTTAGAAATTTGAGACCATGAATAGTAGCGATTGGGTTGATACAACAATCTTAGCTGGTTGTCCTGCACCAATCTAGGGAACCTAATCAATGTAATGTCATGTGGGTTGCTAGTTGGAGCTATGCAGGGTTATTCATAGTGGTGAATATTCAAAAATTGGATGAATATTAAGATTTCTAATATTGTAAATTAGTAAATATGAGGACCCTCTATGTCCGCCCATTCGCCTAAAATTTTTGAGACCAATTGTTTCTTAGGGTCAATTCACCATAATATATATCCAAACATAGATATATTTGTACTCATTGGAAAACTCTTTTCAATATTGATCTAATGGTGGTATTTTTATGAATTTGTAAGGTGATTTAATAGGTCAAAATTTTTCATAAATATGATCTTACTTTTTAGGGATTCAAATACCCCAAATTTTGGTATGAAAATGATTGATTTGATTTGATTAGGATTCACCTTGATTCACTTTGATTTCGATTAGGGTTGACCATTTTTTTACAAGTACATTTTGAGTTTAAACCCTTATACACAACCCTAGAGCCATGAAATTCTAATGCACTTTCCTTTGTCTCATTTAAAATTTCTTTCTTATATCAGTTTGACCTCGACGTTTGTTTATTTAAAAAACCCTTTGGGATTAGCACATGTTCAAACTATAGACAATGGATCTATTTTTGTGTTTTAATATTCAAACTATGGAAAACAAACATTCTAACTTCTAAATAACTAGTTGTTGTAACTAAATGATGAGCATTTCAATTTGTAAGGAAAGAGAAAGAACAAATCATGATGTAGATCTGTATTGATTCTCAAACACACAAGCAAAATCAATGGGAAAACAACAATTCTGCAACTCAAATTTTATTATTTTCTTGGATCTCCATCCCCTTACAATGAAATCACTTCCTACATATAATATCCACCAAAAACCCTAACCTAACATGAACTTACTATTTTTAGTAACTCTAAACTATCACTCAGATGGATCCAAAAAAAATATCATGCATCCATTATTCCAAAATTAATTATTTCCTAAAATATCTACCTAGACTATGCAACATGAAAGCACGAGGATACGGAAACAAAAAGGAAAAGCCCAAGTACGATGCGTGTGAAACCAAACTTAACGCTAAAAGCCTATGTATTGAAAAATGCATGAAAGGAAAGAACATAGACGAATCGACACAAGATAAAAGCAATATGGAATACGGCCCTCTTTATTGATATGCTTTCAAAGTCGTGTTACAATACGTCTCCTTCCTTTTTAGGGGATAGGAGCGTTAAATATGTTTCTTATCACATCCATGGATAGCAATCCTTCTTCCGCGTGCCCACATGTAAGATGGGCGGACCAAAATGTCACCGCCACTTGTGTATATGAGTGTTCACTCCTCGCTGCTCCTCTGATGTCGAAGACCTACGTTCAAGGAAACAGAGAGGATCAGTAGCACCTACAGATAGAATAAAACATGTGTTTCCCAAGGCCTACTGTTAGTGTATGCATGAAAATATTAAAACGATGACCAAATAATATCAGAACGACCTAAAAATTTGATAGAAGGATGAATATGTTACCAGGAGGCCATTGCAAAAAGAACAGTCAGGAAATTCCTCACATATTTGTATTCGCTCCGGGGTGGGACGAATAAACCTACAACAAATTATCAAAAAGCACCCTCTTCAATGTCCTATCCCGGAAGCTCCAAATGACCTGAAAAGTTGGGGTTAGCTAATTGGGGGTGTTTTGGGAAGACCCAGAAGGTCAGATTTCTCCAATTTGGCCTCTATCACCCAGATTTTGATGGTGCCATCTGCAAGTTAGTAAAGGCGGGAAATGACAAAAACCTGGTCAAAATTGCTCAGAATGAAATGAAATTTAAACTACAACCTATTTAAATAACCTAGAATAAGATGCAAAAGAAAAATCAGATGAAATATGCCATAGATTTCTATTCACTCGGGGTGGGGCGATTAGAACTGTGACAGTTTGGGGGGCACCCGGGGGCAGGACGCCCACCGTTTCGGACTTTGTTTCGGCACCAATCCACTTGGGATGGGTCCAAAACCTCTTATGGGGTGTTGTCGACAAATTTTGTGAAGTATTGTGGCCAAATGTTCGGGTTTGGGTCCTGATTCGTGCTTCCAATAGTCACCCAATAACCTCCCTCCAAAAGAGAGATCAAGGATGTGAAAGGCACAAATCAAAAGGTGTGTGTATGGATGTAAAATGGCAGCACTTCGTTGCTCAAATGCTCCCTCTCTTTCTCTTTTTGGGTGAGAAATCTCACCAATTTATAGACCTAGGGTCTCTTTGTTTGAATGCGCATGCGAGGGCGCCACTTGAGTTTGCATGTCCTATTTTGAGAAAATAGATTATTCCCTGATTTAGAGTCTCCTTGCATGAGGCCTCCAAAAATCAAAGACATGCATGACTGAAGTCTCTCTCCTTGATTTGAAGCCTTTCCTCGCAATTGCATGGCCTGAAGCTTCAATTAACTGGCGGACTTGTCGAGGTTTGAATTTTTCCGATCAAACTTGCTATTCGCCTCACCCTGGGGCGAATGCTGCTATTCGTCCCTGGGTGGGATGAATTCCTATTTGTAATCATCCCGGGGTGGGACGAGTAGAGAGCAAAGTGCCAAAAGGTGCCAAATTGACCCTTGACCTTCCAAACTACTGTTGGGAGTGGTTAGGACCACTGTTTAACCTCTGGGGGCTGCCCTGGGGGTTGTGTGTGTCAATGCGATCGATGCTTGTTGTCACATAATCGGATTGGTGTTGTTTTGGTGTCTATAGATGCCCCTTTTTGGGAAGCATTGTGCAAGGCGCAACGCTGAGCAAAAATAGATAACCAAAGCACTAATGATTAGGGTTTCTCAGTAACCTAACCAACTCTTGATGCCCCAAGTATGGAAAGGGCATGCATTCTTGAATCCTTGCTTCTGACGAGCTAAGGAGCTTAATTCAAGTGTTAACCTTTTTCGGTGAGGTGTTACTTGAGCTTGGACATTGATCAGTCATGAATAGGCAAAGGGCGCAACCTTTTGTCTGTGGGAACCTTGAGTTCATGATTCACGAATGCCAAGTGTTTGATCAGCTTGTGATTATTGCTTGTTTGCTGCCCCAAGCAGGAGCGTGATTGTCTTTGTCAATGATCCTTTGAATGCATGTCATTTCCATGATTGGGTGTGCTTTTGTTGATTGGTGACTAAGTGTGACTACCCCCTCAAGCGACGAATCGATGAGGGAATGACCGACATGAGAAAAGCGACGAGTCGCTTGACCCAAGATGACTTAGGTAAGGGTGCCTTCAGATGTTTATCTTTGAATGCTTAAGCAGTTTCCGAACATTCTGACCTATTTTTGGTGGGTTTTAACCCTTTTTGTGACGCATTTTGGAGTTGAAATTGGCAAAAATTCGTCCTCCCGTGGAGTGGTCCGGCTATGGTAGCCTTCTTAGGGAGTAGGATAGTGACAATTTGTGACCCCAACATCTATTTTGGATGCCAAGAATTTCAGGCGCAAAGGCGCCTTCGTTCGGCAATGTTATTGCTATTTTTGGTTGGGTTTTGACCCTTTTGGTGACGTCGTTTGGGGATGAAATTCTTAAAAATCCATCTTCCCGTGGAGTTCCGGATATGGTAGCCTTCTTAGGGAATAGGATAGTGAGGATTTGTGACCCCGACATCTATTTGCATGCGAATTTCAAGTGCAAAAGCACTCTCATTGGACAGTTTTATTGCTTGTTTTTGGTGCATTTTGTGCGATTTTTGATATTTTTGAAATTTTTGCTCTGTATTCGTCCCTGGGTGGGATGAATGCCTATTTAGTAATCGTCCCAGGGTGGGACGAGCGCTCACCAGAGCGCTCATCCTAGGGAGGAACGAATACAGGCTCAAAAAGCCTATTTAAGGGCAAAATCGAGTTTTGGGCTCATTTGCATTTGTTTTTCCTGGCGATTTGGAGCTCTGAGGAGGAGGTCAATTCTGCGAAGTGAAGCGCTGCAAAATTTTCCTGCCACCATGAGTTCATGCATCGGATCATCCAACGATGGAGCCAAAGCGAGACCAGTGAGTGCACTTCCTCTTTATTGTTGTTTGTTATAGTGTTGAAAAACCGCAATGTGTTGTTTTTGTTTTTGTATTTTTTTCAAATTAAAATGGAACCTTAGACTATCAAAAATTAACACTAAGCTAAAATTAGAGTGAACCCTAGGTTACCAAAAATATCAAATGTTAGATTTAAAACTCTAACAAAAACTTAGTTTAGACTAACTTAACAAAACCTTTGCTTAACCCTAATTGATAACAACTAGTTAAAATCTAAGTGTAGAAACGGTAAACCAAACACGTAGCTTAACCCTAGTTTATTCTTGTGGTTTGTTTTTGTGTTTTTAATTTAATCATTTTAGAGTTAAAAACCCTAGGACTGACAAATAATTTTTTGAATTTTTTTGTTTGTTTTTAATTTATCAGTTGAGAGTTAAAAACCCTAGGACTGACAAATTAGTTTTTGAATTTTTTGTTTTTGTTTAATTTATCAGTTAGAGTTACAAACCCTAGAACTAACAAAATATTTTTTTTTTTTTTATTTTTTTTTTTTAATTTATCAGTTAGAGTTAAAAACCCTAGGAACTAAAAAATTAGTTTTGATTTTTTTTGGATGTTTGTTTGTAATTTAGCAGTTAGAGTTAAAAACCCTAGGACTGACAAATTAGTTTTGTGAATGTTTTGTTATTTTTGTGAATTTTATCTCTCGTTATTTTCTATTTTTAGCTGTATAGTTTTTCATGAGTTTTAATGTTTTTGTTTTGTTTTCTTTCGCAGGTTGTGAAGAGCCGGTACCATGTGCCCATGGTTTTCACTGAAGCATGGGAGGCACTAACTTTGACTAACTGGGATTGGCTTGATGCCCTTGGGCTCAAGCAAGTGACTCGGCTAGAGCCGGTGGTCGGGGATCGGGCCTATCTGATGGCCCTGATCAACTTATGGGATCCCTGGACCAATACCTTCCATCTCCCAATAGGGGAGATGACGGTGACCTTGGAGGATGTCTATCGGATCCTACGGATTCTGATAGATGGATTACCGATCAGGACGACGCCACGGGATCAGCGGACATCAGTGTTGACATGCTGCTTTGGGCATGGGGAGGAGTTGGGGGTGGAGAGCCCAGTGGAGAGGGCAGAGGGCGACTGCCAGATTGGTGGCATATTGGTGTGATGGTGGCTAGAGAGGGGTGTGTTGGGAGTGAGGCACGCATTACTCATGGGCCTCATTTCCAACATGCTGCTTCTTGACTCTTCGGGCATGAGGTTCCCGTGGAACCTGCTAGAGGTGGTGTTTAGGTTGGTGGAGTGTCCGACGGAGGCACCTATGATCATGAGATGGGGACAGACTCTGCTGGCACAGCTCTATGATGAGTTGTATGAGGTCCGCTGTCGGAGGTGAAAGGGGATTAGTTGCAGCTACTTGTTGTAGTGTTGGGCTTGGTAGCACATAGTGATGGAGAGGCCGATGGGGTTGCCCTGGATGACTCGGGCAGAGATGATAGATCGAGAGATCGGATACGGGGCATTATGGTGGAGATAGGAGTAGGGTCATAGTAGGTGATGGGCAGGTGTCGTAGGGCACTATGTCGATGCCTTTGCTCGACTTACTCTAGGGGAGGTGTTCTGGCACCCCTATCGAGACTGTCCAGCTTGGCCTGAGGCTGGAGAGTGGCTTCGATGGGTACGGAGGGGGCGATGGCTGATTGGGCATCATGGGACTGAGCAGGAGTTCTTCCCATATGGTCGGGTGACACGATAGTTCGGGGTGCGCCAGGGGTTTCTTGGGGAGCCCGTGGTCTATCGACATCGGGGGGACGAGAGGACTCTAGCTTGGCCAGTCATTGCGCCACTAGGTGAGGATGCGGATACAACGATAGATGTCCTGGATGTGGATGACATCGGGGTTACCATGGAGTATGAGCAGTGGTGGACTCTACGATGATGGCGAGGTGAGGGGCCTCTAGGGGGTGTAGAGGTGGGTGCAATAGGGGATGAGGGTGCAGAGGCACTAGGTGAGGGTTGGGGTGTTCCACTGGATGATGTGAACATGGTGGAGGTTGAGGATGTTGGGGGGAGTTTGGGGTGCCAGATCGACCGAAGATGTAGGATGTCTCAGAGCAGTTGGAGCCAAAGTAGCCTACTTTTCGGAGATGTCAATGCCTCGAGAGAGGGTGTGGAGGAAGGCATGCACTGGAGAGAGCATGATTGGGAGGTTACTAGGGAGGGAGATGAGGAGCTGGGAGAGGCTTTGCAGGAGAGGGATCTCCTACGGACTCAGCTGGTGGAGTGGGAGAACGCATGGGCTATGTACCATCGGTAGGATGGGGATACCGATGTTGCATGGGAGAGGGATCTCCTCGGGTAGCAAAACTTTGGCTATGTACTATTATCGATGAGAGGAATGGTTCGATATCGGATGGATATGGAGGGAGAGATTATTCACCTCGGTGGGTGGTACCCGAGCCTCTAGAGGTGGCTCTTCACGTCGGACGAGGGGCAGTGATACTAAGTAGTCAACATCATCTCATCGTAGGGACTAGATGAGGGAGGCACTAGTAGGCATGATGCGAGGGCGAGCAGCGATCGCCCGAGAGGTCCCATAGGACCCACACCATGGGGGGTAGTTCCCATCGCACCGATCCTACATGATCATGGTGGCCGACGCCCTAGGCTTGGGGGTTTTGAGTTTTTGCTTTTGTTGCGGGGTCAGAGGACCGGTTCATTGTAGCCTACGGGCATTTTTGATGATATATATACAGATGACTTTCTTTGTTTTGTTTATACACTTTTCATGGTTTGTTTTTCTATTTATGCACATTTATTTATGATGATGTATGCATGTGGTATTATGAATGCGATGTTTCTAATTATATGATGTATGCATATGGAATGAATGAAATGAGTTGTTGATAACTTGTCGATGGCACCATAGACTGTACAAGATTTACTGGCTTGTTGTACTTATGGGATGGCTTTGTGGAATGACTTTGCATGTGATAACTTTGTTTTTTGTATTTTGCATATTTTTTGATGGTGATGTATGGAATGAAATGTACCAGTTGTTTTAAAATGTATTTAAGATTTTTTGAGATTCAGATATTTTAACTAACTAGCCAAAATTGTACATTTATCTCGCAAGACTTTTGAACAAGATATAAATCTGACTTGAGTTTAACCAAGTTATTTCACATCCCTGTGTGTGCAATTGAGTTCGTTTATGTGGTATTTGTCAGGATACCGCCAATGCCAGATAGGCTATCAACCAAACCTATATTGAGGATCACCTAATTAGCTCCACTAACTCCATTGTTGTATTTAGTAAGATTAATCCATGGGACAATCTAAGGTACCATAAGCTAGCTCATCCACATGCAAACATTGGTCTGCTCACATGCAAAGCTAATGTGATAGACATATCGTCATGCATTTAGGATACCGCCATTGCCAGGTAGGTTGTCCACCAAACCCGTAATGAGGATCACCTAGATGGTTTTTTGAATGCTGAGAATTCCAAGGATTCAAGTTCAGGATTTTTATTTGCTCAATGGTTTAGGATACTTGCTCGTTTACATAGTGATAAAAATCACTGTTTATTTTTCTTTTTGTGTTTTTCTTTTTGAGCAAGGATTTTGAATAGTGGTGATAACCACTGTTATGTGATTTTGCATTTTGAGCTTCGTAAGGTTGAGCTTGTAGGTTTGTGGCTTTGTGAATGGCATTGATCCTTTTGGCCTTGGGGATGACTACCCATCCTATGCAGGGACGTGTAGTACGAATCCTTATGACTTTGGGAACCAAAGGGGATTAGGGATATTATGAAGTAAGGGCATTGATATTTTAGGCCTTGGGGATGACTACCCATCCTTGTCAGGGGCATGTAGTACGAATCCTTACGACTTTGGAGACCAAAGGTGATTGGAAATGGTCATGATGATGGCTTGTGGGGATTTTGTTTTTGAATGGTCATTGATCCTTTTAGGCCTTGGGGATGACTACCCATCCTTGGTAGGGACGTGTAGTACGAATCCTTACAACCTTGGGGACCAACGATGATTGGGATTTTTGTGAGTGGTGAAAACCACTGTTGATTAGGGGAATGGATGGGGAAGAGCTTGTCCTTTTGTCAATTCTCAGCACTCTTGAACCATTCACACAGGGGGATGAACAGGCTAATATTTCACCTATGGTACCCTAGACTGCTTTGTAGTTTTCCTCTTACAGTCACACAACTTGGGAATTATTTTATGTGTTTTAACTTGTGTAGGGATGCTACATAACAAGGCGTGACCCAAGTAAAACTTTCCCTTGTAAAATCTATTTAACTTTGTACAGTTTTTGGCTAGAAATTTAAAGACAGCTGAATGACGAAAACCCTATATACATTAGGAGACAACTGACTATGCTAGAAATGGGGATGGTGTTATTCTAGATGTATGTGTTTATAAAATGGATTTGATGTGGAAAATGATGGAGTTGCCGAGTAATTACAGTCTATGGTGCTTTTGACTTGTATGACCAGCAAATATGCAATGTATGGATGCGATGCCTAATGCAACTTATATTTTTGTATTTTTGATTTTTACGAGTATGCATGGAATGGAAATGCAATTTTTTTTGTTATTTTTGATTATTTTATTGTTTTTGTTTGTTTTTGAATATTTATTTTGACCAAGCGGTTATGGGTAACCTTGGAGCTTTTAGTTTGACCAAAGGGTTTATGGATACCTTTGGAGCATTTTTGGGTTGACCAAGCGATTGTGGGAATCCTTGGAGCTTTTGGATTGACCAAAGGGTTTATGGACACCTTTGGGGCATTTTGGGTTGACCAAGCGATTATGGAAATCCTTGGAGCTTTTGGGTTGACCAAGCGATTGTGGAAATCCTTGGAGCTTTTGGTTTGACCAAAGGGTTTATGGACACCTTTGGGGCATTTTTGGGTTGACCAAGCGATTGTGGGAATCCTTGGAGCTTTTGGTTGGACTATGGCTCTCTAGATGTGGAATGGCCTCAAGTGACTGATGTTCAAGGGTTCTAGTTCCTTGATTCCATCAAGAGAGGCGAGCCGGTATGTTCCAGGTCCTATTTTACTATCAATCACATAAGGACCTAACCAGTTTGTCATGAACTTGTCCCTTAGATGGGATGACAAATTAGAATTTTGTTGGTTCTCTTTTAAGACCAAGTCACCAACCTGAAAGTCCCTTAGGTGAACCTTCATGTTGTATGCTCTCTTAAGTCACTCTTGATAGATACGCAAATGCTCGAGAGCATTGACGCGTCATTCATCGAGCAACGTAAGTTGGTCTAACCGGGCCTGCCATGTAGTGTCATCATCGATGAACTCTTGCATTGAAATGCGCAGGGAAGGGATTTCCAACTCAAGAGGCATGACAGCCTCGGAGCCATACACCAACGAAAATGGAGTAGCCCCAGTGGGTGTCCGAATGCTAGTGCGATATGCCCATAGGGCAAGCGGGATTTGAATGTGCCAATCCTTATGACTATCTGTGATGGTCTTTTTGAGGATGGTGACTAGCATTTTGTTTGACGCCTCTGCTTGCCCATTTGCCTACGGATAATAGGGTGTTGAAAAATTGTGCTGAATTTTGTACTTCGTTGTCAAAGCACGCACATCTTTATTCTTGAATGGCATCCCATTATCCGAGAGGATCTTGGATGGAATACCAAAATGACATATGATGTTATGCAAAATAAACTCCGCAATGCGGGATCCAATCGTAGAGGTTAGCGAAATTGCTTCCACCCACTTGGTGAAGTACTCTGTGGCCGTTATGATAAACGTGTGATGACCCGACGATGTAGGGGAGATCTTTTCGATTAGATCGAAGCCCCACTACAAAAAATGCCAAGTCGATTGAATCGGTTGCAAGGCCTGAGAAGGTACGTGTGTCAAATTAGCATGGTGTTGACACTTCACGCACTTCTTTACATATGCGCAACAATCTCGCTCTAAAGATGGCCAATAATAGCCCATGCGAAGAATGCGCTTTGCGATGGCCATACCGCTGAAGTGGCCACCGCATGTACCATCATGGGCTTGGGTGATCGCCCAAGCGGACTCCTGCTGGTCCAAGCAATGGAGGAGGATTCCTTCATAGCTTCGACGATACAAAATGTCTCCTAACAAGACATGCTTTGCCGCTTTCTATTTGAATGATCTTTTCATGGCTTGTGTCAATCCAAGTGGGAGGTTACCTAGCTTGAGGTAATCCCTAATGGGTGTGTACCAATCCTGCTGATCAGAAACCTCGATGGTATGAATGGCCAATCCCTCTCGAAGTTCATCCCTAGCGAAAGCTGAACGGGAAAGAACTTGTAAAAATAGCGTTGTGTTGCTATTAAGAGGGGTAGGGGAGAACAAGGACCCCCAGTTGGCTTGAGTCAAACAATCATGGATTCGAGAGAACCTATCTTGAGATGGTTCAATCTGGATCAAGTGGATTCCTGGCGTCAGGTCAGAGCTTGCATGCTCCATCATAGATTGCGATAATGTTTTGACCTGAATGGTTGTCATCTCACTAGAAGGGTCTTGCGGGATTAGTGACCCCAAAGAGGCCATAGTATCCGCAAAATGATTCGATGATCGAGGGAGTGCCTCGATGTCATACCATTCAAGTTGTGCCAGGAATTTGTCCACAAGGGCTTTGTAGGCTTGTAGGACTGGGCATTTACATTGGAATACCCCTTTGACTTGATTGACAATTAACAACGAATCACCAAAGATGTTTAAACATTTGATGTTCATGGTGATTGTTGTTTGAAGACCTATGAGCAAGGCTTCATATTCTGCATTGTTGTTGGTGCACGGGAAGTCTAATTTAAATGATAGAGGCATTGGAGCCCCTTGCGGTGTGAAGAATACAATTCCCGTGCCACCTCCTTGCTCACATTTTGAACCATCGAAGAATAGGGTCATGTCAGCCTGTGACTCAGGCTCAGTAGAATCTAGCGATTCTAAAACATGGAAGACCCCATCATCCGGTAATTCTATGGTCAGAGGCTGATCATCTTCAAGAGGAGCCTCTGCTAGTTGATCGGCGATGACTTGACCTTTTATGGATTTTTGTCCAATGAATTCTATGTCAAACTCCGTCAACAACATGATCCATTTCGTCATGCGGCTACTATGATAAGTACGACTCATCATGTATCGCAATGGATTCTCCTTAGACACAACATACGTCGTATTGTTGAGCATGTAGTGGCATAGATTTTTGGTAGCAAACACCACTGCCAAGTAGAGCTTCTCAACGTATGCATAGTTAAGTTCATAACTGACCAGGGTGCGGCTAAGATAGTAATTAGCCTGTTCTTTGTGTAGTTCATTTTTCTAGGCTAGCATGGCACCCAGTGCCACCTCAGTAGCTGAGATGTATAAGTAGAATGACACTCCTGGTCTAGGTGGTGCCAATACTGGCGATGAAGCCAAGTATTGTTTAATGTCATCAAAGGCTGACTGGCACTCGTCATCCCAGTGAAATGCGACCCCCTTGTGCAATAACTTATTCATGGGTCGACACTTGTCAGATAGCTGCGCTATGAAGTGCTTGATCGACGTGACCTTTCCCTGCAGACTTTTGAGCTGCTTGATGGTAGTTGGGGGAAGCATTTCAAGGATTGCCTTGACTTTGTGTGGGTCTACCTCGATTCCTCTTTTGGAGACTATGAAACCCAAGAGCTTTCCAGATGTGATGCCAAATACGCACTTCTTGGGATTTAGTCTGACTTTATGTTCAATGAGGCGATCGAGGATCTTGCTCAAGTCATCGAGATGATCTGGGCGCAACAGATATTTGGCCAACAAATCATCCATGTAATCTTCCATAGTTTTGTGCATGTGATCATGGAAGATGTACGTCATGGCACGTTGGTAGGTGGCGCCAGCATTTTTAAGGCCAAAGGGCATGACCTTATAACAAAATGTCCCCCAAGGCATTGTGAACGCCATTTTGAGTTGGTCCTCGGGATTAATACGAATTTGATTGTATCCCAAAAAACCATCCATTAGGGAAAGCATTTCATGGCCCGTTGTAGCATCTACCAATGCATCAATGCTTGGCAAGGGGAAATCATCCTTAGGACTCACTTTGTTTAGATCTCAAAAATCGGTGCATATGCGAATCCTCCCGTCGAGCTTTTTGATGGGCACCATGTTAGACAACCATGGTGGGTAATCCACGTAGATGACAAACTGTGCATCCAACAACTTTTGTAACTCATCTTTGACCATTAAGGCTACTGTTGGATGCATCTTACGTAGTTTTTGCTTTACTGGCTTGACTGTCGGATCAAGCGTAAGATTATGCATGACTAGCTATGGGTCTAGCCCCGACATGTCTTTGTATGACCATGCAAAAACCTCCTTCTTCTCTTTGAGAAGGGCAATGTAGTCGGCTTGCTCTTCGGGGGATAAACTTACCCCTAGCTTGATGATTTGCAAATTCATTAGATCTGAGCCGATGTCTACGTCAGTCATCTCCTCGACCGACATGTGGGATCCATCCTCCAACTGGTGTGGAGTTGGGATCAAGTGGATATCGTTTGCTGAGTTTAGATCATCATTTGGAACGTCAGGTTCCTCTTCAACATGGAAGACATCCTGAGTCTGTCCTAGGGTGAAATGGAACATCCCACCACAAGGCCAATACTCTGATGGGGATGGCGGTGTGTCAGCGTGATCCCAGTCTATAGCATCTAGGTCTAGGTGCAATGACCATGTTGGGTCGGCTGGATCATGGATGGGGGTGGTTAAATCAATGGAGATCATGTTAATGAAATGATTTTGGTCTCCATTACCATGGGTGTGATTTCTTGGACATCCTAGATGTTCTATGTGCTCCGGATCTGGCTCTGGAGGTACTGGCACAAATGGATCGGCCCTATGTGTGGATAAGAGGATAGGGTCTACCCTATGCACTGATGGTGCTATAGGGTCTCCAGGTGGAAGATGTTCCCTGTATACCTAGAGTGGCGGGTGCAGTAATTGCTATAACTGCGCCTGGTTGAGGTGCCACCTATGCCTTGGCCCTATGTGTAATTGTTCAAACATGTCATCTATGTCCAAGGGATATTGCTGTTGTCGCATATGGTTGAGATAGGCCATCTCAGTTTCATCTTCGTAATCACTGTCGAAGATCCAAAGGCCTTCGTTGGCTCCAATAGCTATTTACGACATATGAGGCTCATCTTGCTTGAGCAAATTAATGTGGTCCCATCGGGGTTGTTCCGCTCTCTACGGGGGGACCTGATTCTCTTGAGGTGGCATATGCTCAATTGGAGCATCCAAAGGGAACATTGTGAGGAAGCTCTCCTGATCATCATCCATGGGATGCACTTGTGAATGATTGCTATCAGACTCGAAAGGATCCCAAGGTGCTACCTCGTACTCCGACTCATCTTCTGAAGACCCTTCTTGGTCTTGTCCATATCCCTCTTGTAGGTGAGTCCTCGAATTTTCTCCCTTTTTGATCGAAGGGAAAGGGTTGTTAAGGTCAACAAGGTTGGTTGTTAGCAATGGGAGATAATCCCCCAATGTATATGTTGTGTTAGGATTGGCATATGGATCTAATGCCAACCCATCCTTGTTGCCTATCCCTAGGCCTTGCATGTTCTCTACCAAGATGTCTAGGGGCAAGGGGTGGTTGAACCCTACTCCTGACTTGTCATACGACATTTGATATCTTGGTTGGCAAAGGACACGCACTCCTTGCTCATACCTGCCTAACCCATATCCATGCCAATTACATTGGCCAAGATATCTTAAAGCGAAATCTAGGTTAGACAAATAGTTGACATCCTCAGCAAAAGGCTCTTCATCTTCGTCCTCTTGCATGTAAGGTTCAACGCCATTATCCAGGCCCCCATAAACAAAGTTTGTCTGATTGGGTGGGTAGCCTAGAGGAACCACAGAGCCGATGGGGAGTCGAGGTCTCCCTATGTCCTGCATGGACTCAAGTGTGGGTGTTGCTACAATGTTTCGCACTATATACTCCCCCAGGCCCGTGTTGGCCATCTCAACGGTGATTGTTGGTGGTTGAGGGGGAGCGAATGGGAGTTCTCCCTGAGTCCACTCCATGTGGGGTGAACTAGGCATCTCGACTTCCATTCTGCTAGGCATCTCTTCTGTCGAGATGGTTGAGACTGAGGGTGGTTCCTCTTCTAGGGGTTTCTTTCCCTTGTCCTTTGATGTGGCCACCGTAGGTGGCATCATTGTTGAAGGACTAGATGAGGAAGATGGACCCGACTGGGGACTTGATGGATTGGTCAATGGAGATGCCTGTGGAATCGGACCCTGTTTAGATGGATTCAACTAAAAATCCAAATGTGTTGATGGAAGGGTCGATTGCGGCATGAATTGCACCGTATTGCAGTACTTGAAGGGCTCTAAGTCTATCGGGACTACATGCACCTGTCCTTCAAATGTATACTTTAGGCACTGATGAGCTATTGAAGGGACACACTTCATGTCCCTGATCCAAGGCCGGCCCAACAAGATATTATATGCCATCTCACCTTCCAAGATGTGGCACAATGTATGAATAGTCTTTTGTCCCACTTGGATGGGTAGGACAATTGTGCCAACTATCGAGCATATTGCATCATTGAATGCTCGCAGTGTATAGGTGGAGGCCACGATGTGAGATGCCGGCAACTTCAGATGTTTCAATGCTGTTGTTGTGATGATATTACTGGACGAGCCAGTGTCCACCAACACCCTTTTATACGGAATCCCATTGACCCACGCAATGACGTGCAGGGGTGGATCCGCCATATCACCAGTCACCGATTTCAATTCATCTTCTCTAAAGGTGATGACTGGTTCTGTACATTGTTTTACATGTCCCACGAAGTTGTTGAAAGAGTTTGCTTCATGGGGGTGCAGCTCGATAGCTTTTAATATCTCCATTAGAGCCTCCCGATGGGGCGCTGATTGTTGAATGAGCTCGTATATGGAGAGCCTAGCCGACGTGGTCCTTAGACTTTGGGTAAGTCTAGTTCGAATCGTGGCCACTGGTCTAGGCGGGGGAGGTTGCGTAGGGAGTTGTTGAGTTTGTGACATCGATGGAACCTCTCTTGTGGCTACCGCGGGGGCAGCTCCTGGATATCTCTTGTTCCTAGTCACTATGCTTATCATCCCTACATACCCCTGCATGGGGCAATTCTGTTGAACCTCATTGACTTGAAGGGGTTTTGCCTACGCATCATGGGTAGGCAAGGGGTCTCTGAAGACTCCCATATGTTGGTTGTTTGGTGCTACGGGGTTGTCCACTGCCAACGTCTTGTTGTCGATTAGGTCTTGTACCAAACCTTTGAACTTCCAACATGCATTAAGGTCATGTCCCTTCCGTCTATGGAACCTACAGTACAAGTCCTCCCTGTACCCCTTAGGCTTTGGTGCATTGGGGTCTATGGTTTGAATCTCTGGTAGGTTGATCAAGTTTGCCATTGACAAGCGGTCAAACAGGGAGTCCCTGGACTCTGTGTAAGGTGTAAATTGTTGCCTAGGGTGACGCTATTGATTTTGTTCTTGCCTTTGGTTTTCTCTATCATAATTGTTAGGAGGCACCGCCTGATAGTTAGCCTTTTGAGGTTGTGTTGCTTGTGCAGGCTTAGGGACGTTTATAGCAACCTGATTGACCGCAACGGGTTTCTGTTGCGTGGTCCCTATTTTGGTGTTCTTGGTCCATTCTTTCTTCTTAGGTTTGGTGATCTCGCCATCCTGTATCTTGATCTCCTCAATGATTTTGGCTTGCGCCAGAGCTTCTTCTAAAGTGGCATATTGTTGCAGCTGCAATAGCATGGAGATCGATCTCAAATAGCTCTTTGAGAACATCTAAGTCAGGTCAGACATGGGAGGGAGGTAGGGCAGCTTTGAAAGCAGTGTCCTCCATCGGTTCCCATAGGCCGCCATGGTCTCTTCCTCATACTTCCTGAGGCTAGCTAGGTCACTTAATGATGCCTTCTTCTTGGTGTTGAAGGTGAAGCATTCGAGGAACGTGTCCACTAGCTGGTCTAAGTTACTGATGTTATGCTTTGGTAATTGAGTGAACCAATCCGAGGCAGGGCCTACGAACGTGGTTATGAATGTTCTTAGTAACAAAGCATCATTGTCCTGAATGCCAAAGCATTGGCTCAAGAATCTAGTCACGTGCTCTTGGGCATCTTCCTCCCCTCTAAAGAGTGCCAACTGGGGCAGTTTAAAGTGTTCAGGGTATGGAGGTGCCGACACTGACGGATGCACAGGATGACTACGGAGTTGGCGTAAAGTGGGCTTTTGGGGCCCAGAAGTCTTGATCTCCATAGACTCTAAGCGCTCTAGCAATGCTTTATATGCATCAGAGGATTTGATCTCCTCCTCCTTGGTTTGCTCCCTTTGTGGGTTGCAGGGAACTTGAGGCCTATGGAGGGGTAGCTGGGTAGCACCCCCTCTGCCTTGGTAGGGCATTTCAGCCCGCTCTTCTTCTTGTTCATACTCCTCATAGGCTTCTTGAGGAGTGCTTGGTCGAGACCTATAAACATGGATGGGTGCCCGTGGAGGGTGCCCATCATTGTTTCTGGGAGTGGCCTCCCGCTCAGGCCTAGGAGGTCTTGGAGGTAGTACTTGATGAGGTCGCGGAGACCTGTCTCGCACCAAGGGGTTGTGCCTCTCATACACTTCTACTTTATGTGCACGAGGGGTTGGGACCCTCTCAGGCATAGTATTCTGAAACAATTCGGTTGTCTGTCGCTGAATGCGCTCTTTGTTAAGGCGACACAGATGTTCTAACTATTGTTGGTCTTGCCTGAGCCGCGTGATTTGCGCTTGGTGGGTGGCATGTTTGGCAAATGCCAAGTCAATTTGTTCTGTCGTCTCATGTTTAGGAAGCCTAGATGCCTCTCCTACATGTCTATCTCGGTCATGGTGATCCGAGACCCCTATGGGTTGCTTTCCTCTATCGAGGTTAGCGGCATTCACCTGAGGCTCTGGCCTCAATGGGTGATCCTGATACATAGCGGGTGCGGAGGTGCATCATTCCCATGCTGTGTACTGCTCTTGAGGAACGTAGTGGTCTTCCTCGTACTCTCCTTTGTATACATGAAAGGTGCGGGCAGAAGTGTCTTGCCCTGGCTGGAGAACCCTGTGCTCTAGATTTGGTCTAGTGTTTCTAACAGTAAGAAGGGGTAAAGGAGGGATGATGAAATCATGTGGCTCCTCCTTATGGACCCTATGTTGTTCAAGCACTTCATCACTAGGCCACCCATAACGAGCTTCTAAGGGAGGTCTCCTATCTATGTTGAGTGCTACGTGTAGGTTCTCCTCTTGAAAGGATCTATGCTGAGTGGGGGTGCCCCTCAAAGAGGTGCCTCTATAGTCCTGTTCTGTTATGGCATGATGTGGACTATCTTGTGTGTCAGCTCACCAAGGCGGGATGACCAAGTCCTCAGGACTATATCGGAGGTGACTTGTCCCCCTTGGTGCACTTTCTGCAGTGCTTGCCCGTGATTGGGCTCGGCTACGAGTGTACACCATGGTGATGTGCTCCTAAAGATGCATAGATTTTTATCTCTTTTTATGATTTTTATGCTACACTAAATAGGAAATATCACACACACAAACAATGTTTATCTCGTTTAAAGATTAAAAGTGTGCCCTAAATCTGTTTTAGTGTGTTTTGATTTTGTTTTTGAAAGCTTTTGTAAAGAACATTTAAATGCAGTATGATGGCTCTTATGACTCCCAAAAATGGTCGCCCCTTCGATATACCATTGCCAGACCGATATACCAACCTCTCTATATACCCGCCCTTACGTGAGGGAGACTATTGGTACGTGAGAGCAGATGGTACGTGGAACATAGGCGGTACGAAAGGGGAATCACTCTGTTTATGACACCTACCATAGAAGACTTATCCTCATGCATTGGGAATCACCCCAACTACACTTGGTCAGCTTTCATCAGGATTTACGTCTAGCAACAATCACGATCGGGGTTATGTATGCAGTATCTCAAGCCAAGGTGGTGATGAAATCCACCGTTGGTCTTGCTCAAGGGTTGGGGTTTTACGACCAACTCCTTGTTGTTTATGTTGCCACGTGGTGTGTGAGGTTCCTTTTAATTTGCATTAATGAAGGAAACAAGCATTCAAACTCTCCTATGCACGCAAATAACCAGAAAGTAGAGAACAGAAAGCAAAAATTGACAGAAGGTGTTTAGGACCCCTACCTCTTCTCTGCCCAAATCGGATGTCTCTGAATTCTTGTTCTGAAATTGCACAGAGAGCTATTCATCCCGGGGTGAGATGAATAATAGATCTGTATTCGTTCTAGGGTGAGACGAATTCCTATTCATCCCGGGGTGGCACGAATTCCAGCTCTGTATTCGTTACAGGATGGAACGAGCAGCAGTCCAGGGCTTGAAAACTTGGTACCTGTAAGCAAAAACAAGCAACTTTGATCAGAAATTTAATATTAAAAATCAAGGGATAGAGGTCCCACCGTGATCGCCACTGAAAGCACGAGGATACGGAAACAAAAAGGAAAAGCCCAAGTGCGATGCGTGTGAAACCAAACTTAACGCTAAAAGCCTATGTATTGAAAAATGCATGAAAGGAAAGAACATAGACGAATCGACACAAGATAAAAGCAATATGGAATATGGCCCTATTTATTGATATGCTTTCATAGTCATGTTACAATACGTCTCCTTCCTTTTTAGGGGATAGGAGCGTTAAATATGTTTCTTATCACATCCATGGATAACAATCCTTCTTCCGCGTGCCCACATGTAAGATGGGCGGACCAAAATGTCACCACCGCTTGTGTATATGAGTGTTCACTCCTCTCTGCTCCTCTGATGTTGAAGACCTACGTTCAAGGAAACAGAGAGGATCAGTAGCACCTGCAGATAGAATAAAACATGCGTTTCCCAAGGCCTACTGTTAGTGTATGCATGAAAATATTAAAACGATGACCAAATAACATCAGAACGACCTAAAAATTTAATAGAAGCATGAATATGTTACCAGGAGGCCACTGCAAAAAGAACAGTCGGGAAATTCCTCACATATTTGTATTCGCTCCGGGGTGGGACGAATAAACCTGCAATAAATTGTCAAAAAGCACCCTCTTCAATGTCCTATCCCGGAAGCTCCAAATGACCTACAAAGTTGGGGTTAGCTAATTGGGGGTGTTTTGGGAAGACCCAGAAGGTCATATTTCTCCAATTTGGCCTCTATCACCCATATTTTGATGGTGCCATCTGCAAGTTAGTAAAGGCGAGAAATGACAAAAACCTGGTCAAAATTGCTCAGAATGAAGTGAAATTTAAACTACAACCTATTTAAATAACCTAGAATAATATGCAAAAGAAAAATTAGTGAAATATACCACATATTTCTATTCACTCCGGGGTGGGGCGATTAGAACTATGACAGTTTGGGGGGCGCCCGGGGGCAGGACGCCCACCGTTTGGGACTTTGTTTCGGCACCAATCCACTTGGGATGGGTCCAAAACCTCTTATGGGGTGTTTTCGGAAAATTTTGTGGGATATTGTGGCCAAATGTTCGGGTTTGGGTCCGGATTCGTGCTTCCAATAGTCACCCAATAACCTCCCTCCAAAAGAGAGATCAAGGATGTGAAAGGCACAAATCAAAAGGGTGTGTGTATGGATGTAAAATGGCAGCACTTCGTTGCTCAAATTCTCCCTCTCTTTTCTCCTTTTGGGTGAGAAGACTCACCAATTTATAGACCTAGGGTCTCTTTGTTTGAATGCGCATGCGAGGGCGCCACTTGAGTTGCATGTCCTATTTTGAGAAAATAGATTATTCCCTGATTTAGAGTCTCCTTGCATGAGGCCTCTAAAATCAAAGACATGCATGACTGAAGTCTCTCTCCTTGATTTGAAGTCGTTCCTCGCAATTGCATGGCCTGAAGCTTCAATTAACTGGCGGACTTGTCGAGGTTTGACTTTTTGCCAGTCAAACTTGCTATTCGCCTCACCCTGGGGCGAATGCTGCTATTCGTCCCTGGGTGGGATGAATTCTAGTTTGTAATCATCCCGGGGTGGGACGAGTAGAGAGCAAAGTGCCAAAAGGTGCCAAATTGACCCTTGACCTTCCAAACTACTGTTGGGAGTGGTTAGGACCACTGTTTAACCTCTGGGGGCTGCCCTGGGGGCTGTGTGTGTCAATGCGATCGATGCTTGTTGTCACATAATCGGATTGGTGCTGTTTTGGTGTCTACACAACAAAATATATTAAATACCAAAAAACTAAAAAAAAACTAGAAAAAAAACTTTTGAACCCATTTCTGGCCACCAAGTGATGTTTCGGTTCCCTAAAACATGTTGAAACGACCACTTCAACAATAGTGTGGTTGAACACGACGAGTTCAACTCAATTCTATGCGTTTAAAAAAAATGGGCTTAAAAAGACACCCAGATCAAAAGTTATGACCTCGAGAAGTTTGAAATTTTATTCGACTAAATCAGGAAAGTGTCACTGGATGTTGCAGGTGCATCAAATAATATTTTAAATGGAATGAAGGTTTAATAAAGTTCTAAATAGGATGAATATTTAGTGTGGCTCTAAATTGTGAGAATATTTAGAGAGGTGGTATTATTTGATTGAAAGAATATTTTTTAGAAGTTATAATATATAAATGTTTTAAGTATTTACTTAATTATGGTTTATGGGGCCTTAATTAGTTAAAGAAATGGATATTTTAAATATTTAATTAATTAGGGTTTGTGGGACCTTAATTAGTTAAAGAAATAGATGTTTTAAATATTTAATTAATTAGAGTTTATGGGGCCTTAATTACTTAAAAAAATGGATGTTTTAAGTATTTGATTAATTAGGGTTTATGGGGCCTTAATTAATTGAAGAAATGGATGTGTTACGTATTTAATTAATAAGGGTTTATTGGACCTTAATTAGTTAAATAAATGGATGTTTTAAGTATTTAATTAATTAGGGGTATGGGGCCTTAATTAGTTAAATAAATGGATGTTCTAAGTATTTAATTATTTAAGGTTTATGGGGCCTTAATTGGTTGAAGAAATGAATTTTTCCTTTCAAGTATTTGATTGATCTAAAGGATGGCTTTTATGTTAGAACATGAACCTTTGATTGATAAAGGGATGGTATACTAAATTACTCATGTTTAATAGATGACTTTCTTTTAATATCAAGTGAATGATTCATAAATATGTATTGGTGATTTTATAGTTGCAATTTGGCATATGGAATTATAAATGCATTAGATTAATGAATCATCTAGTAGATGCATGCTTCATAGATCCATGAGTCATCTTGATCCCTTACTATCATCAATTTATAGATGAACAAATAAGAATGACCAATAGGATACCTGAGAACTAGATAGTATCTTTGATCTATGTTGGGGTAAAGAATTTATGTAGAAACCCTTTATTGATATAATGATGTAATGATTTATTCTTTAAAAGTATGGATTACTCCTACCATACTTGAACTATGTAATGAGTTGTTAATGAACTTATGTATATATCTTGTTGTTTGTTTAAAATAGGCAACTTGATGTTATAGATTCACAATATTTTTAATTGTTTATGCTTTAGTTAAATTTGATATCTCTTTAAGCATCTCTTATTTTCAATGTTTCCTTTAGTTGTTATTTATATGCTTGATTTAATTAGATAGTCTTAGTAAATATTCTCGTGTTTTGAAGGATCTTGAATATTTAAAAATCTTAAATAAACTACATAGATTAGTATGATAGTTGTGCTAAAAGTATAGTAAAGATTCTAGAAGATTATGAGATATTGCAGGATTGTTGATGGATAAACTTCACTTAAAAAAAAATCTTCCAAGAAACAATACTAAATAGAATACCTATGAAATAATTAAGTTACATCATCACAAAGTTGAGATACGTAGCCTAATTTCAATATGCATAGTATACCTAAACATATAGACTTGTGCATGGTATAGAGATCGGCATACTCTTCAATTGATCAAATGAGATAAGTTTAACCTCATATAAATGTGGCTAGTATATTATTGTAACACGCATATCATACCTACATAGATAGAATTATGTATGGTATGGAGATGGACATATCCTAAATAGATTTTAGAAAGAATGTTAGTTTATTGGAAGAGAGAACAAGCAACTTTAAACATTAGGTTAGCTTAGATATATTTGTAAATTGTGCATATATTGAATGGGAT